>OW388081.2:101162954-102362954 GCA_936449025.2 Sarcophaga subvicina | reverse complement strand
AAATTTCTATGACGACAAGAACCAGTATCATCACCCAATAGCTTAAAACTTTTGTCTTAGTGGAATACTTCGAATATTCTGATCTCACACCATCTCGAACGAAGTTCTGCCTACGGGAGACCGACAAATTCAGTTAGTAATGTAAAGTGGTAAGAGGAAGGACACCATACCATTCGACAAAACGTTTACACCGTAGCTAAGGAAGTTTTTCTATGGAAACAGTTTTACCCATCTGGAAGACAAATTGTCAGTCGACGTGCAACATGGCATCGATTAACCAAAAATAAAATGTTAAAAATCAATCGCATAAAATCTTTCAATTTCCTGTTTTTCAAGCTATTTTAACCATTTAGAAAACGACCATAATGTAAGATTGATTATTTAGACGTTTGCATTGATAATTTTGTCAACTTTTCTTCTGGGTACCCTGTAGACCACTGTAATGGCTTGAGGCTAAGCTGTAAATTACAAACGCTAACCGTTTTCAAAAGATAAAAATACAAACGCAGTTTGAAATATCTTCTGGTATTGCTAAAAGATTATGAAATTCCTAATAAACTATTCAGCGAATTTGGAATAACGGGAAGGTAGAAGTTTTCTTAAACAAAGAAAACCAAAATGTTGTAAAATACCACAAAATTTCGAGTTGAGATGCACGATAACGCTTATTTTGCACCAAAATTTTTCTGTAATTAAAAAAATTTTAGAATTCTCAGAATTTTTCTCAATTTGCTAAATATACAGAATCGTAATACTCTTGTTACCTAAAAACTATTAGAAGAAAGATACTATTATCAGGTACTCTTTTAACACCCACCATTAGGTCTGTTTTCTCATCTTTGTTGATATTTTCATGGAAATCTTTTTCTTTTGTATGCATGAGATGTACCATGTCTTCGTTATTCATAGAATCAATTTTATCCAAATGTAACTTTAAAAATATACGAGTAATAAGCAGTCACGCTAAAAACCATAAATTAAAACACTTTGTATGTCTTTTGTACCCAAACCAATAACAAATTATGTATATTGGGATCCCCATTTGTCAAGACCACAAATAAAATAAATCTTTAATTTAAAAATTTTAATTTTAATTCCAATAAAATTCCATTTGAAAGCATTTGGAAAAGTACTTTCTTTAAGGCTATTTCACTTAATTTTACAAAATAATAAAAGAAGAATAAATTCAAGCCTATTTCGTTAATACAGTTGCCTTAACAAACGATACTGAAACACTTTTGCCACACTCAACGATATAAAAATATCTAAGCATCATTGTAAGAAGAAATTAAACAATAAAAACTGAATATAACAAATTATAATTATTTATTACAGACGTTAATCAAGGCCTCAGTGAACGACTGTAAAAACAGCTATTGAATCTAAATTTTCATTCGTTATTATTTTATAAATAATAATAATTTACGCATCACAAATAAGAAACAAAACCCCATTGAAACATTAAAGCCTATAACTCCTGCTGTGTTCAGTGTGGAACGTGTTAAATGTTATTTTGAGCTCTTGTTTGAATTTTCAACATCTGGCCACAATAACTTTTTACACATATCGTACTGAAAAAAAAAGATTGTAAGAATTTTAAATTTTATAAAATATATCACAGCCATATTGTATTGTATAAAAACTAATAAAACGCCGATATGCTACGGTGCATTCCATTTTTGTTTATTTTCTGTAAATAAATTTCCACGAAAATGTATAAAATAGATAAAATGGACTTGCAGCTCGTACAGGCTCAGGAACTCATACAGACTCCCTAATTCCTGTAGTGTCTCACAAGCGAAATTTACGATTATGTGGCTGTGCTCAGTACCAGAATATTCTGAGTATATAGTGATATACTCTGGCTATCCAGAATAATATATGATATGGAGCATGGGACATATCCAGTAATTGTTTTACGTACGTACTGGCTGGAACATGTGCTATATTAAAAAAAAACCCCATGTGATATCTGTGTTTAGGGATCCTCTGGGTCATGAAAATTAAAGGAAAATATCACTCCTTGGCTAAAGCTTTGCGAGTAGAAGCGACATCTAGGTTGAGCTGGTAGGACTTGATATTTATTATGTGACTTTTGTCTTTACGTAACATTGCCTAATTGGAAGGCATGTCCATCGGCTTAGCGGGAATGAATACCGCCTTTAAGAATAATCTACTCAATGATACTGAATGTGAATATAAAACAGTACCACAAAAATGGCATCAGAAGGGTGCGGTAGTTTTTTTTTAAAGTAAAGCTCCACTTATGCACATGACGATCCGTGTTGATACCACAGAACGAAATATGTCTGCCTTAATTACACTGTAAGCTAGTTTGAAGGTTTTAACGAATCTAGAAGGACAGACGACTGCAGACGCTGTAAATCGGTCGAGGCCACTAGCAGGCAACCAAAAACTATTTGCACGCCTACCAATTACGCAACGATCTGCAATAAAAATTACAGTGTCAGGGATGTCTCTACGATACAATTTGTCCAATTTATCGCATTTATCGATAGGTAAGACTAACAGTGAAGCCAGAATTGCAAATATAATATTTCTTTGTCTAATAGATAGACTGCATTTATAAGAGGTATCCTCATTTTTATAAACAGATGAGTATTTGAAAAGAGAGCATTTGTTCTAGCAACTTCATCGGGTGCAGAATGTTCCTACAAATTACTGCGAGAGTAGATAAAGAGAAACACGACAGCTTCCAATCAGTTTACAGTTGAGAATCCGGTAGAAACAGATCTGATTGATATTTAAATGTCAGAGGTGATCAATTCGTAATGTGATTAGTGGGATGCGATACTCGGAGATTAAGCTGGGCACCTGTGTAAACAGCTACTGCTATTGCAAACAAACAAATATAAATTCGTTTTTTATATATGATATATATTTTTAAAAGCTCTTATTTTTAAACAAAAATAAAACATTAAACCAATTAAACTCATTTAAAAAGTCAAAAAAGTAAAGTTTAAAAATTTATTGAGCAGTGGTGATAAATGACTGTCTATGGCTCTACATGTCTGCCTATGATAATATGGTTACAAACTTGACCTATTTCATTGTAATCGTTGTTCTTTCGACGCTGATTGAAAGCCAATCAAACTATTAAAACCGGAAAAAATGTTTTTGTTCAACTCAAAAAAACACTCGAAAACTTCAAATAGGCGTTTCATAGTCTACCAATAATTTTCACACATGTTGCTGTTGTCGGAGCGTGAAGAAGGCGTAGGTGTTTGTGGTAAAAAACAGAAAAAAATTATAATTTACCACAGGATAATATCGATACTTTTTTTGCAAGAGGCTTTCAAAGCAATTAATACACTTAGAAAATAAAAATTAAAAGTAAAATTTCGAAAACTTGATTTTAGCAGCTATAACTCGCAATTGTATAAGTTTCAAATTTGTAGTTGACCTCTGACCCATTTTTTTTTAACCAAATATTTATTTTCTTCAACATTTTATTTCTTTTTTTTTCATTTTTCGTTCAGTGTAAATGCCAACAAATTGCTGTTTATATTCATTAAAATTTCATAAAATTAAACACGAAGAAGAAGAAGAAAATTATTTCAATTTCTTAATCAATCTCAATCGGTTAAAGTGAAAAGTTGATTGTTTATTTTCATACATACGAACCATGTGAATGAAATGCAAAAACAAAATGAAAATATTTTGTATGCACGTATGCACGTATAGTACATATGCATATGGTAGGTGCAATGCAAAAAGGAAGTGAATAATTTTTATAATGGCGTGGGTGGTCCGGTCCTTTAATGATGGGGCAATTTGTAAGTGATTTTACTTAACAATGAAAGAAATGCATTTTTATTACAACCTCCTCATCGCAAATTGACAAAATTATTTTTAATGTAATTTAAGTTGTCCTCATGTAATTTAAATATGTTAACGAAAATGTATTATGATTTAATGTATGATTTAATGTATGATTTAAAATGCAGACAATTTGAAAAAGTGAATGAAAGTGTTATTTAGAGCGATAAATGAATGTTTGTCATTTACTTTTTAAGGATTATTACGTAAAAATGATACAGTAGCTGACAAGAAGAAAATGAAGACATAGAACACACAAAATCATCATCCGCTAAAGCCGACGAAGGCGATAATGTAACATCTGTTCCAAAACCCCCAGTTGCTGCTGGCGAAATTGAAAACGTTACTGCGGAAGAGGTAGAAATTGTTTCTCCTGTTGCTCAATCCACAGCTGCTCCGGAAGCAGCAATTGATATTACAGACAGAAACAATTTAACTTACAATTGCCTAGTCAGCAACAGTTGAAGATGCTGGAATCTAATTTTGGCGTACTTATTTCAGCAATTCGAATGTTATCCCACCAAAAGCAGTTGAAATATTGTCTTATAGGGCTAGAAAAGTGACTCGTATGCCCCCATGTAGGAGAGGCTACCAGTATCTTGGCAAAAAAAAATATTATAATGGAGTCATATCACATGATCTTGGCAGTCCAACTAAGTCTAATTCTTCCATCAAGAAAAAGACTTCTGTAACCAGCGCATGGTGGGTACCAGACTTCATTTATTTATAACGTTGCTATTTTCATAGCTTCCATATTGTTCTTTACCCAGTCTCGAACCTAATATATCGCAACATTTTGCTTTCTACTGTTGCTATTAGCCTTATGCAGTCAATTGCAAAATCTTATATTTGCTTCATCTTACCATTTGAACGAAATATGCAGTTTTGTGTCTTTTAAAAAAAAATTTAGCAAAACTTTGCTTTACAATGTTCTTTCAATACTAAGGTTTGGGCAAGCATGTTTGACCACTATCCTGTGAAATATTTATAGTTCTCAGCTGCAGGCAGTTTGATTTCCGCACAATTTCTTTCAAATGAGTGTAATAAGGACTTTACTTTTGAATATTTCAAGGCATTCCATAAGTTATGGCAGGGTTCTATCATGCGACCAAAAAGACCCCTCTACGAAGCCAAGATATACAAGATATACCTAAAGATATACAACTTTTTCTTTCATTTTTAAGAGAATTAAATGTATTTGAATTTATGACTGAATGAATAAAGTGAACATAAAATTAACAATTTTCGCTTTTTTAAATTTTAATCTTTTGGTGAAATGAAATAAGCTGCATACAATGACATGTCACAATTGCAATCCTGTACAATATTTTGTTTGTATTTGAAAAATTTATAATTAAAAACAGGCAATGAGACTAAATTTATCGTACTTTGCTTATATACGCATTATTTTTTTTTTTGTATTTTCGAATAGTATTTGTTTTTTTTAAATTCATTCATTCGTTTACATTCGCTTACATTCAAGACTTTTTAATGGAAATTTTATTTGTAATCCAAAAGAAAACTACAAATAATTATTGCCACCACAAAAACGTTCTTTGTTTTCGCTTATATTTAAGAACAAACGGAAAAAAAATTGTTTCTAAAAGTATTAACAATGACAAATACAATAAAAACAAAACAAATAATACTTTCAGAACAACAATTTTAACACAACAACACCAAGCGGTAAAGTTTATTTTCTCACCATATTCTTACGAATGGCTGTTGGTGTATGTAAAACTTACAAAAAGTACTTTCGAACAGCAAAAAGGACACCGTTATAAAATGTACAAGTATGTTGGAATTTGTTAGAGTATATTGGCCGTTTGTATTGGCATGCTGGTAGCTTTAATGCATAAAACTATTTAACTGAACAAAACGGCTTAACTGCCCATTTGCCGCCCACAAACTGTTATGGATTAATGGAATGAATCGGCTTAACTACACTCTCTCTCTCTCTCTCTCGCTTCTTTTTGTGATTGCAAACACAATCCGAAATAGTGTTGAGGCATAAACAAATAAACAAAATACATCTGAATAAAAATACATGCACATGTTATTAGAACCTGATTTATTATTCCAAGGGGAGATCTATCAACAAAGGACCTCCTTAAAACATTTACCTTAGCTACGAATTTTTATTTTATTTTTTTTTCAATACATTTTTATCAGGCAATGGTTTCGTATACATTTTTAATTCTTTATAATTGAATTTTTGCTGCGTACAGATAGCCTTTGTATTACGTCAGAAGATTGTAAAAATGCGCATAAAATGATGGTTTATAGTATAGAAATTTTAAGAAACTTGGAAGAGCTATTAACGCATTATATATCGAATTTTATTTCATACAGGGGTTTTTACTATGAAGGCTTTTTGTGGACAATTTTACTATAAGTAATGGATCTCTATAAGTCTATATGATACTACCATCATATGTTGTCAAATTTCGATAGTACGATCGCCTGAGATTTTTTAAATGCTTAAGAAAAATATGTTCGGTTCTAAAACTCGTATTCAACCATCTTTTGTCAGGTCTTTTAAGATACATACATAATTGGTCATTACAACCCCTCAGATAGGATTACGACCTAGCTTCTTACACTACATAAGTTGTGTATGTTAATTTTATACATATGTGGCGGGATTCACAGTTTGACTCCGAACGCCGGATTTATGGGAAACTTTTCAAAGCAATTTGATTTACTCTCCGGGTTTTTGCCAGAAATATGCTAGTCTAAGAAATATTTTTTTATATTTTGTTTTGTTGGAGATGTCTGACCTGGTGTTTAAACCGAGGCCTCACGTCTAATAAGCCAACACACTACCTACTGAACTACGGCGACTTCTGTAAAACAGTAGAGTGAATATAACCTGTTTTTTTTTAATTTTCGTAATTAATCTTTTTAATCTTTTCTTTGAAACGTCTATAATTGTACCAACCGAGTTTATCCTCAAGCCCTATAACATACACTATCGACTTACAATCTCAATCTGGGGAGTAATTAATATCTTATATACACCCATACCTCCCTTTGCATCGTGGCTACGTTCCAAAAAAACACGATGCAAATTGAAACATGTAAAGATCGAGGATGGGTTCTAGGGTTATGAAAATACTACTTTCTAAAAAGAAAATTTAACAATGTAAAAATTTTAAAACAAAAATAATATAAAATTTTATTACATACATACATACAAAAAGCAAATTCAATTCAAATAAAATAAAAAATTCACTTAATTTATAACACACTAATTCAAACTGAACTCTAAAATTAGAAAAACAAGGTGGAAATGAAACTGTATTATATTTAGTTAGAAAGGGAATCTCCAAGTTTTGATAGCATGGCATAATTAGAAACGAAAGTCGTGACATCTCTTGGAAAAAAGTAGGGAATTTCGAAAAATTAAAAAAACTCGAATACAAAACAACGCAACTTCGAAAAGCTAGGGACGCACAGTCAAAATTAGTACTAATTCAGCAGCGACGCAACTTCGAAAAAACGCAAAACGAAAGGACGCAAAGCGAAGTATGGGTGTACAATAATTAATCAACGCAGTACAATAGACCCGAGTATATAGTGGGAACCGAAACAACATTACTCTTATTGACAGACTGGAACACTACTCTAAAAAGTACTTGGGTACCTTGAAAAAGAGGTAAAAATAGTCCGTTCATAAAAGTTTGCTTACTTTTAACGCATTAAAGAAGGCTATAGTCTTACGAATATAAACATAAACCATCATTTTACCTAAGAAACCTATTGAATAGGACACCAAGAAAGTAACTGCTATCATTTATAAAAACATAGTTCTTTAACGTTCTAATAACACAGTCACTTGACTGTATTGTTTTTTGTTATTTCACACTAACAGGGGGTATGTACTGTATTCGACAGACTGTAGGACTAGTAAGCCGATCATGACACCACAAACTGAAACAAACGGAAGAATGTAAGGAAGGGTGGGTAGAATATAGTGGAAAGGTGTGTTAGCTCTAGTTGTTGGGTTTTTCTAGTTAAACAATAAGTTTCATTTGAATATTGACCACATTTATAAGGACTTTAGCCAAACGTATTTAGTTGAGTCTTTGAGGTGAAAGTGTAAAGTTTTTAAAGCGGAGAAAATAAAATACGAATAAAATAAAATATTCAGTAATAAAAAGAGAAATACATTCAAAAGGATATAAAACATAAAAAAAATATTTTAAATAATATAAAATATTATAAAGAAACGGTATTAAGCGGTAGTACTTAATTGGCCAATATACGAAAAGTGAGTCAAAATTTTTTTTAAAAAAATTTTTTAAAAATTTAAAATCTTTTCTTTTTTTTAAGAAGGAATAATAAATACTTATTTAATGTATTTTACTGTATAATTATTAATGCAAATTCTATTTACCTATGGGTGTTTACCAATTATTTACATAACGTGGCACAATATTATTTATTCTATCATAAATCCGCATTTAATTGACCCACTTGTAACACCCCAGCCACCAGCCGGCCAAATATAAAAAAACAATAGTTCGTGTCTTTAGGGTATTTGACTTTAGTTTTTTTGTTTTATATTATTCACCTACTTTTGTAATAAACAGCATAACAATTTAATCAATATGTAGACGTAAAGAAAAAAAATTAAAAGAACTTTTAACTGCCAAATAAGCATAGAAATTAATATTTCAATGTCCTTCGGCTGTAAATTTCGGAGCAATGGTCCTGAAAGTTTTGTTAATAGATTTGTTTTTATTGGTACAATTTATTTTTTATAGCGCAGCGCATATATAATTCGCCCTGACCATATATCTCTTACGATGTGTTGGTTTTTTTTTTTTCTTCCAAATTTGCTTTCTTCCTTGTTGTTGTTACATGTTTGTTTGTTCTTGGACAAATCCGTTTGGCCAACAACATCGGGTAACGGTAAAAAAAAGGCAGACAACAGTAAAAAACAGTTTCTAGTTATTTATGCCAACTATTTGCATAATTTAAAGTTACAGTAGGTTTTCTTCTTTTATTTTTTATTTTAAAGAACAAACTTTTCCTGTATACAGGATATATTCGTATGTGGTTGGTATGCATGTTTGTTTGCTTTGGTAGAACGTGGAAACAAGACAATATAAATACCAGTACAAAAAACTAGTCAGGAAATAGTTTCATTGTATCGATTGACCATCTAAATTTAGAGAATTTATAGAAGAATTTATTCAGGTCTTGAAGGATTTTGTTTCTTTTTTTCCAAGTTATTTACGTAAATACAACAATCATTTCGTTACTGTAATTGCTAAGAAATTCTATTAAATACGCCTCTACTAAATGACAGTTTCCTTCAGAAACGCCTGTCTTAACCACTAAATTACTAAATAAATAAATAAAATCATGTGTCATTTTCATGACAGAAGGAATTCTTAAATTGAATTCCTTTAACAAAATGGCCATAACAAAATACAATATTTTGCATTAGCAAGCATACTTTAAAAAGCAACAATAATAAAAATCTGAAAATTTTATCAAATTATACTGAAAATTTATTTACAAGTGTGTGTGATCTGCTTCTAGCTTCACACCAAATTTGAAAATTCTATTATTAGTTAATGAACCTACAGATCCAAAATGCGTTTCGTTAAAGTTAAGTTTTCCGATCGAAACACATTTCTCAGGCAGTACGATTTTCGATAATAAAACTTCATTAATTTGCTAGCGTTGATTTCACGATAAAATAGTAAACTTTACTGAGCGTTTTTGACTGTATTTAGTTGATAAACCTCAAAAAAGACTTCCATGCAGTGGCCCATATTCTACTTTCGATTGTTCATAGATGGAGTAAAGGATAAAGAGATCAGATGTGCTGGAGTACAATATATCGGGCACCATTAAAAAGACGAGGTAACGAGACACTTACACAGCTAACGGCACATGAATTTTAAAACACGAATAGTCAAGATTCTACAAATGCACCATATTTACTATTTAAACTAGCCCAAGTTAGAGATCATATCTCTTTAGTGTAGCATTTAAGAGTCAACACATTTTGGTTCTTATGAGCGTTAATATCGACCGTATTCATGAGATCTCATTCAAACACGATGGAAAGCCTTAATTTCAACTATTTTTTTCACTTCTGAGCATTTAATGTTGAAATTTCTTCACACAGTTTGAAGAGATATTAGCTTCAAATCATTTCTTAATGGAATAAATGTAAATTAAGCACTAAGTTTCGAATTTCTCTTGGGTCTTAATAGACCCATAGCATCCGACTATAGTTTAAACAATTTAAAAGCAAACCGATTTTCTTTAATTTCACAACAATTACAGTCATTCTATACAGTAACAAAAGCAATTGAAGTCATTGCCAACAAATAATTGAGTTTTTTACGCAGCATATAAACATAGGCAACAGCAATTAACACACTTTTAAAAAACGAATTCTTCTAAGTTTTCTTAGGTTTCCACCAATTAAATTAGACGTCTATATACATATATATATATATGGATGTATTTAAGTAATAAAAAGAAAATTTATTTTATTCAAATGGCATGATAACATACTTTTTTAAAAATCCCCTGCGACATATTTAGGCCATGGTCATAAAGAATAAACATCTTTTCGAGGCTATTCTGTATAAGAAAACAATTGCAAACCCCCAAATTATTATATTAACACGTGATAACACGATTTATTTAACGTCGTCATAAGCATACTCAATATTTAACCGAAATTCAAAAGCCAACAACATCTCGTGCTTGCTGCAAATTTAAGTCTTAATTAAGAAAACCCATGAAGGTCAAGATTTGGTCAAGACTTGTTTAAAATCAAATTCGACACATAAAACATCAACGTCTAAATGTGGTTGGCGTGACTCATAAACAATATAATGCTTCCTTACAAATGGTAATTTCTTCTTTTGGAAATTATCCACAAGCACTGGCCTCGCTGTCTTACGTCCTACACAGGCGAACATATTAATTAATAAAAGGATTTTCATTGTTTGTTTAATTTTCTAGACAAAAGTCGTGTTTTTATTGAGCGATTCGTTGGTCTTTAATAAATAATATATGTATGTATGCATGTATGTATGTAATCGAAAAGTACGTAAGCGTTATACGTATGAATTGCGCATAAATATTTCAAAGGCGTATTGCTTTTAAAGGGAAAATTAAAATCAAATGAAATGTGTTTTAAATACGTGCATATTTTTTATTTTTATTTTTTGTTTTCTTTGTATTTTTGCATTATTCACCCACAACTTACGGCCCCATGACATGTTCGTATTTTATTTAAGCAACAAGAAAAAAAACACAATCCAAAATGAAATTTTAATAACCACAGATAAGAATCTTACATGTCCTAGCCGTTTGCTTTGGTGGTTTGTATTCACGGTTTAAAAAATTTGTTGTTGATAATAGTCGAACAATAATGGCCTTAAGAAAAGATAAATTTAAAAAAGTAGGAAACATAACAAATTGTAATAATTTCCATACAAAGTTCAAAGATCCAATTGTCTGCTGTACTTTGTTAATCCAGTTATTTATACCTATTTCGGTTCATGCTAATATTCTACTGAGACACGTTAGTAAGTGGCATTGTATTTTCAAAATGTATGGTTATGAGTCTGTTTTTTGATGAATTTATTGCGTGACCATCTCTTTTCGTAAGCTCTTGGATTTACTTGAGTTTATACTATATACTGAGCTGCTGATAAGCTAGAAGGTACATATATGTGACTAGCGAAATCCATATCCTCTATTACATTATTAAAGCCCCAACTAATACCGATGGACTTGCAAGTTGCCAGAATTATTATTTTGTTCAACACAATTTTGAGAAGAGGAGGAAAAGCGACACATCCCTGCTACATTGCCTTATACATTTTAAACTTCTGGCTGGTCAAACCATCGTATAGGATGTTGCAGAATGATTCTTTGGACATGACTTTGATCAAATCAACTTGACAATTACACCTTTACATCTTAGTTATGTCCCTATATCGCAATGAGATAGTTGTCAAAAATTTCACGCTTTATTTATTGAAAAAATTCACAGGTAATCTTGAAAAGTACGATATCAATCACCTCTTTGTGTGTCAGTACAGTATGTAATGAAGAACTGGAATTCTCCAACGAAAAAGAAAATAAAACTTGAAAAAGAAAACGATCTTCTCTGTAATATAATCAGAAGATAAGTGTATCCTAATATTAGTATATTATACGCCATAAGAATGGCAAAAAAAATAACGCTTCTTAGTCGAATACATTAATTTTTAATATTTTGATTTAAAATTCCCCTGTTTTAGAATCCTCAAGTACCGACTGATTCAACGTGGCATAGCAGGTCGATTTTTTAGAAGAATTCCTTTTAAATATGGTTCGCCCGAAAAGTGCAGATATTTCATGCCAGTATTACATAATTGTTATTCTATTTTTTTAAACCTATTACTTTTAAGAGGAAATTCCAAGTGAATTAAAAATTATAAATGAAACCTATATTTTTATCACCCTCAGGAGATTTGATTTAAACGAGTTCAAATTAACCCACTTGACACATAAACCACTCATGAAGAGATACATGCATTACCTTGAATCAAATTTAAGGACCAAAAATAAATTCATAAATATCGATTCAATTGTTTGGGGGTTAGACATACTAACACACATTCTAAGCGTTTATATTTTAGGGGGTGGGGTGGGGGTTTATGGATAGCGATTATGAATATATTTCACCAATAATTACCACATTTACTATATGCTTATATTTAATATTGCATTTAATGCATTTTCCCCCATACATTTTTAATTAAATCACCATATCCATAATTTTACCCACCTATCACTACCTGTATACATACATATATTTGATGTTCGTGTTGAAAAGTAATTATCTTAAAAACCCATTTTTTATCAACTCAAAAAAAACCTCTAATCTAAGTCAAAATATTTGTTTAATAGGCAAAAAATCCGAAAGGCATAAGTCTACAACAATAGCTAATACAAGTTTAATTTGAGTAAACAGAACAATTTTCGTTGAATTTGTCAAATCAATCGATTATGAACAATGAATTTAAATAGGCGTTCAGTCAACTATGGGTTGGCCATAGCCTTTGAAAACAAAAACAATATGGGTGAAATATAGAATAAAAAAGGAACAAGAAAAAATTTCAATATTTACACTTGAAACGTATAATTTGAATAATTAACAAAACGAGCAAGAGGTTTTTTTTCATCGTTCGGTTCCCTATTTAATTTAATAGCCACACAAACATAAACAAAAAAAATCAAGTGCTTTCTTACCTATTTGACACTGATACCGCAAAGAGTCAATTGCATATGTATGAGTGAATTTAAGTTCAATGTTTGGTGTGTTACGGTTGTTAAAGAAAATAAACATTGTAAATAAAATATTTTATAAGTTTATTAAAAATAAATTCTAAAAAATTTGCACAATAATTCTTAAAAAAAGTTTATATTCCCATAAAGTACACAAAATACAGTTGAGCTAAATAATTTAGAATTGAAATTGCATAGCCAGTGAGAATGAATATTCTCTCCTGAAAACAAGAGAAGTTAATTAATTACGACTGTTTTACAGGGAATTGTAAAAGAAAGTTAGTTTGTAGTTGTAAAATTAAATGAAGAAATTTTATTTTAAAAAGTTATTTCCTAAAAATAATATCGCAGAAATAGTATGGCAGCATTAATTTAATCGTGTAGCAAAAACTGATTGCTACGACGGTACTAGTCGCTAAATATTTAATTTGATTCAGTCATGTATCCTACTGAAAATACCGTTCAGTTTGTACGGTCGGGTCAAATGTGAACAGAGAGAAGCCGCTATCAATTTTTTCTAAAGACTAACTCTTGAGTCCTTAAACATATTTACCTAAAAGAAGACAATGGGTCTGTTGCATGATCTTAATTTAAATGCATTGGGGAACGATATTTTGTCGAATAGTTTCGATTACGTATTACTTTCGGACGTATTACTTCCAAAAGAAAAAACTGATTTCACGTTTTTTTTACAAAAAATATCATAAAAACCTTAGACACAAATTTCCCAATATAATGAAAAACAAATAGGCTAACCCTAAATGGTGTCCTTATTTGAAAGGAAACTCCTTATTCATTTAATGATTCATATCCATTAACAACTGTAAATTTGTGTAAATGGAATCGCCATCATCATCACCATCTAATAGATGTTATTGTTTTTTTTCTTTTTTTTAAGAAAAAAAAACCTTTTTTATTTTGAAAAAGTAACACGTAAAAGAAGTTAATGACTTGTTGGTTGGTATTCCATTGCATGGGTTAAAGGTAATTGTCAAATAAATTGATGAAATTCATTAAGAACGCAACAACAACAACAACAACAAATGAGAAAAGTCTTTATTAAAATTAGACAGTTTGGAAACAAAATGGGAGTAATGGGTCAGTAGACTCATAGTAATCAAAAAGTCAAAAACATCCTATCATAAACACGCTTTTGTTATATACTCTACAGAGTCATTATAAAAAAGTCATTAGTTTTTGTACATTGTACCAGTTACCTTACATTACCTTAAAGACAAAATGTCCTTTTTTTATTTTTATTACAGTCATACGAGACACCATTAACAAACGAAAAGTTGATAAAAAAAAACAGTAAAAACTCCCAGTTTATTGTCTAAGAAAGTTCACTCTGCTAAAGACAATGGCCCATAGCGGAAATTGGTCAAGTGGCAGCGGTAGTGGCTCGTCGACAGCTCAAAGTAGAGGACTATCAACAGCTCCCGCACAAGAGGAACGTTTATTGGTAAGTACACTAACTCTCTCTCTATCTCTCTCTATTTCGCTTTGAAAGAATGCAAATCAATTAATTTTATTGTTGCTTATTGATAGAAATCAATTTGTCTTTGTATTAAAAAACTTATTTTATATTTTGTTTGCTTCTTGCCTTCGTTATTTATTGTTTTTAGGTGGCCGTTAGGGTACGCCCTTCATTTGAAAATAGTGAACGTTGTATTGAAGTAGTGTCATCAAAATCTCTATTATTCGATGATGGTGGCCGGGGTAGAGCAAGGAAATATTCGTATGATAATGTATTTAAGGAATCAGATGCACAAGTGAGTATTAAAATATTATTTACATACTAAATGTATTATACAGAGCTATTTATAAAAATTGATTAATTTATACATAAAAAATAGAATGTGAAATATTTATAAGCGTGGATATTTTGAAAATTCCATGGCTCAGGATTTAAAATAGAATTTGATAATTCTCCTTATGTTTGGAAAATCAATTTGGAAATTATTATTCAATGGCTTAGAAATTCAAAAGTGTTTAAATGTATACAGGATTATAATGAATGCAAAACGAAATTTGATTTTCGATCAATTGGAACATTATAGCAGGTCGAGCAACAACAAAGAATTTATTTGTAAACTTTTTTCGAAGACACGACTTAAAATATAAGACTTTTTATATCTAAAGAGTACAATAATATTTAAATATAATACGCCCTCACTTAACTGGATTGTGAATTTATTCGTCTTAAGTATAAAATAAAACAAATATTGCTTGAATCCTTTAACTGTTAAAAATTATAAAAACACACACACATACATACGTAGCCGACACTCATAACAATCTCTAGTTTTGGCTATCATAATGCCCAAAAAGCTAAATATTTGATTTGATTCAGTTTTT
This sequence comes from Sarcophaga subvicina, assembly GCA_936449025.2. Classification (NCBI taxonomy): domain Eukaryota; kingdom Metazoa; phylum Arthropoda; class Insecta; order Diptera; family Sarcophagidae; genus Sarcophaga; species Sarcophaga subvicina. The sequence goes on along the minus strand of OW388081.2, from coordinate 102,347,438 downwards.
TAACCTACTGAAAATGCTATTCAGCCAGCACGGATAAGTCAAATGTACACATGGAAGTAGGCATTGTCATTTTTTCTAAAAACTGGCGGATTCTAGAGTCCACAAACATATTTTCCTAAAAGAAGGCAATGGGTCTGTTAGATGATCTTAATGTAGACGCATTGCGGAACGAAATTTTTTTGAATAATTTCGTAGCGTTTAGCATTTATTTTTCAATTAATCCAAGTCATTCCAGCGACGAGCTCGATATTGAGTAAAGCTTGTGTGGATACCAGAATTTGCAGACATTAATGGAAGTCATGACGGCAATTGAACTACATTACAGAGAGTCTGCTCTCTGATAGTACGTTCAAGAGTTTTTTAATGGGCCTAATTTAAACAAAGAAGAAAACTAAAATCATTTGATTTAAGCAAGCATAATTTCAGTTGTTTATTGAACCTGTTACACAATCAGATGCATACCTGAATTCAAAGAGCTTTCTTGTCACATTTGTAAAAGTTGATTTAATGAGGAATTAGGGGAGGCCATAGAATATTTGTTGTATTGTATATTCTTTACGAATGCAGACGAGTTCGACATTCTTGCAATATCGTTTCTTCAGACATAGCCTTATAGTTTATAAATGTTACTTATAAGGAGTGTATTATACATACGGGTATTACGATCTAAATCCTTACGATCTAAAATTCAGCCTGCTAACCCCTTCCAAAATTACTTTATATCACCAGACAGTAAATCATAGTTTCTGACTTTGGAAAAGCATATTAATCACGTACACATCTAATTTTTAAATGGAATTTAATTTATTCCCATAGGAAGTCGTTTACAACACTACAACGGCACCGTTAGTCAAAGATGTTATAAAAGGATATAATGCTGCTGTATTTGCTTATGGCGCTACTGGTTCCGGTAAAACTCACACCATGTTGGGGCCATCACGAAAAAAAGGTTCATCAGCTGAAATTGATGCCACAGGCAGTGATTCTGGTCTAATGGTAAGGGCAATAGAGGAAATTTTTCAACATATTGAAATGGCCGAAGAACCCAATTCTTGTAAGGTAAGGTTAAAAACATACATATATCATAAGAAATATAATATATTAACAAATGCCACTACCTCATTAGGTTTCTATATCATATTTAGAAATATACAATGAATTAATACGTGATCTTTTAAATCCCGGTGGTCCTTTGGAGTTGAGGGAGGATAATCGTGGTCAACGTATAACAGTAGCTGGACTGTCAGAAATAACTACCTCTAGTCGTAAAGAAGTAGTGTCATTGCTAATGAAAGGAAATAAAGCACGTACCATGGAACCGACAGCAGCCAATCAAACCTCGTCAAGAAGCCATGCTCTCTTAAGTATTGCAGTACAAACGAAAACTTCTTTGGGTGTGAAACAAGGTCGACTGTTTCTTACTGATTTGGCGGGATCGGAGCGGGCTAAAAAAACTAAAAATCGCGGCAAACGTTTACAAGAAGGTGCCCATATCAATCGTTCACTTTTAGCTTTAGGCAACTGTATAAACGCCTTATCAGGCGGTGCTCGTTATGTCAATTATCGTGATTCAAAATTGACTCGTTTGCTTAAGGAGGCTTTAAGTGGTAAATGTAAGACTGTCATGATAGCTCATGTTGCTCCTGAAAGTAAACATCGGGATGAGACGAAAAATACTTTAGTATACGCCGATCGAGCGAATAGCATTACGACCCGTTTACAAAATTCTGTCTACGTAGATGAGATGCAAAATTTTCCTACCAAACATTATCAGCATTTAGTGTCTGAACTTAGGGAAGAAGTATCACGCTTACGTTCGAAAATGCTAACTGATCGTCCTAGAAGTGGAGCTGCAGCTGTGACTTCAACGGCCCAAGAGCCCGTTCAAAATGCTGAAGACGATGAAAAACGTAAAACCGAATTGAGATATTTGCGAGAACAAATTGTTTTAACTTTCAAACAGCAAATGAAATTAAGGCGAAAGCTTTTGGAAGCAGAAAGTCACCTATTGGGTCTCGAATTAGATGCCGAACGTCAGCATATGATTATATCGCATTGGCAAGGACGCATGGGTAAATTGTATGATTCGCCTTCAGAAGATGGTAAGACATTAAATTGACATTGGCAACGTGATATTAGAGGATAAAAATTAACTTACGTTTCATAGATATTGAATCCGAAGGTACAATTGCCTTAAAAAATGCTTGGGGTGAACTGGCGGCCATTGAGAAAGAAACTCGACGCTACAAAGAAATACGGGAAAGAACAGAACAAGAACTAGAATTGTGCCGTCAAAAGGGTGTACAACTGGAAGATGTGAGCTATTAAAGAAATTAAATTTTACTCATGCGTTTAATTTACGATCATTCATTCACATTTTTTCGATAGGAGCTACCTGAACGCATAAGCAGTGATGAAGAACGTGAACTATTGGCTTTATTATGTAGAGTTCATGAATTAGAAGCAGATAAAGTATCTTTACAAGCGGAAAGATTAGCCAGACAAGCTGAATTACGTCGAAGAGACCTTCAGCTGTTAAGAGCCGAAAGGCAAAGAAGACTTTGTGAAGGTAAGTTTAATACATAAAGACTCACTAATTCAATGGACTTTTTGTAACACAACAAATGCTTTACTAAACTTTAGATATCATAAGTTCCCAACGGCGTTTAATTGAAGAGGGCAATGTCGAGTTACCCGACGAACTTAGGGAATTGTATGGTCTTTATCAACAGGAAATTCATGCTGGTTCTGTTGCAGCCACGGCAGCATATGAACGCAAATTACCACCCATTTATACAGCAGGGTAAACAAAACTAAACTTGTATTAAATCTGGAATTAAAATCACAAATATTTAATACCTTCCCTCAACAGTTCTGATTCGCCCTGTTCCAGTTCTGGTTCAGAATGGTCACCATCTTCCCCTCTACCACCTATTGAAGGTGGCCAACCAGAAAATGCCTTAATCGATAATCCAGATCGCCATATGGGTCCGGCAGTCAATTCGCGTCTACCAAAATTAGCCGCCACATCTACAAATGGACCATTACCATCACGAAGACTAGCTAGATTAAGTAAATGAAGCCCCCTATTGAAATCACTCCATATTGGGGCTATAAAAACTTCAGAAAATGGCTCAAAAATAGAAAAGCGCGCTGTAGCTCAGGGAACATTTGAGAATACTATTTCAGAAAGCTTATAGAATGGAAAATTATAGTTACATACACATGTGTATCGAAACGAATGTGTTTAGAATAAAAAATAAAATAAAAATATGCAACGCACAACATAATAAAAATTAAAATGTTACAGTGAAAAAACAATAGAATTAAAAATCTTGTTTTCTTTCTTTTATTGATTTTCAATACACAGATATTATATCTCAAATGTTTATACCTCAAGAAATACTTCTCCAATTGGGAATTATTATATGAGTTTATTATGAACAGCAACTGAACTTCAGTAGCGTTCTCAGATGGCAACCAAACTGTTTAGTTACCGAAAAAAACAATTTTTATAAGAGAAACTTTCAAATGTAGCTTGTCAATTGCCATCTTTAATACGATATTTTGTCAACTGCAGCTGAAGTTCAGTACCCATGCATAATCGAGACATTAATATGTTTTTTCTCTTTTATACAAAACTTATGCTCAATTATGGATGGCAATCATAAATTTGAATCGCCAATTTATATCATTTTCTGACTAACAACTAACAACTCAACTGCACTTGGACTGACAGTAATATAATTTTACTCAGAAAGCGTTTATGAATACATAGTTAAAAATCTTCTACCAAAATGGTGGATCTGTAAAATTGCTTTTCACAAAATTGTTCATATTTTTGTTCGTTATAATCGTCCCTATGATCATCGGGTTCAACTCAAAGAGTCAAGATTTTGGCTCTCAAAGGTGGATATAATTTTCAGAAATCATAAGGAATTATATCCTTGAGAGACCACATTAGCAGTAAATTGTTATGGACTTTTGCCAGATATCTTTTCTAATTCATAAATTGTAATATATAGTCTTCAAACAGGCATTTCCAAACTTTGATAGCGACCATCTGCTAACGACCACCGTTGTCATTTATTCAGTCTGCTGTGCCAAATCAATATGACGACCCTCATTTTCGTCGAAAAATAATCTTCAGTGATAAGGCCCATTTCCGTATGAATGTGTACTTAAACAAACAAAAAACCCTGATAACGATGTGGCTCACTGTCAACGACGAGCACTATAGGTCGTTGTTGATTAACAACATCTTTGGCCTGAATTGCATGAGCTGGACTCCAATAACGTATGGTTTAAACACGTGGATTTAATGTGAAATGACCATCGAGATTGTGCGATTTAACTCCGTATACTTCTTCTTAAGAGATTTTCTGATATTACAGGCGTATGCGAATAAGCCATATACCACAGCGATCGTTAAGGCCAACATAACCAACAATATCCAGTCAAATTCAGTCCAATTTATGCACTATCGTCATGAAAAACTTAACAATTCGGATGCACTTCACCAAGAGAAGCCGTGCGGACATTTGAAAGATGTTGTATTCTACACAAAATGGCATTAATAAGCCTTTCAAACAAATAAAAACAATTTAACAATATCCCATAGACTCTGTTTTGTTTAAATTTTAGAATAGGAGGCACTTAAAAATACCCTATATAATCAAATTTAAAACTTATTTTATTTGCAATTGAGAATGAAACTTTCAAGTTTAATTTGTTAATTTTGATAAATAATAATTAACTTCATCTTATGGTTTTTTCGGAGAAATAATTTTTTGACCGATACAATGCCGGCACATAAAATTTTGTTAGCCAGAGTTCTTGTCTTTTAGTTGAATTTGTTATAAAATCTCCATGTTTAAATAAAATATGAATCACTTACCAGTAATATAATTACAATAATATGATATGATGATTACTTGTATGAATTTGAATTTTGAATCTTGCATGTACATATTAGTTAATTAATCTTGATTAGAAAGTTGATTGTAGAAACTTGAATATGTTTTATAATTTATCTAATTTAATTACCTGTGAATGTAGAATGAAAGTGAAACATTAGTTTTTTTTTTTTGTTTATGATTTTTGTAAATTATTATGTAGCATCATAATAGAATATAATTTTATTAACTATATTTTATTTATTATTGTATGTATATTTGTAAAAAATTTTATATAATAATATAATATAAAAGGCAAAAAAAAACAAAGAAACCTGTACTTTAATTAAATTATATTTTGTGTAAATTTAAACGAAATGATTAGTTTCTGGAGAATAGAAAATAATAACAAGTAGAAAAAATTGTAATAACCTACACAAGTGAATGTTTGCTAATAAAATTCATAGAAAAAAGCTTAAAAGGCAAATGATAGGCATTGGAAAACTAATTTAATAACCAAATAATTTAATATAATCTTCATAGTATTGAATTTAGATTTGAAAAGTTTTCATAGAATAATAAAGAAATAGGATTTCAAAATGTTAAACAATAATCTAAAACAAATTGTAGTATATTGTTTGAAGCTATTATTTACTTTGTTTATTTCTTTTACTAACTTTGAATTAATGATGCTTTTCTTTATTATTTGGTCAATAAATTTTTATTGGTTATGGACTTAATTATTTAATTAGCTATGGGATAGAGAGTGTTCTTGTGTCATTATTTATTATATTTGTCTGTTTACATAAAAAAAATTCTAGTTACTTTTACTGCGCTTTCCTTTCTTTTCTTTTGGTTTTTATTTTTTTTTTTTTTATTTATTACTTCTTTCTGCTATAAGACGTAGAAAAGATTTGTTGTTATAAAAATTCTTTAAATTTTTCAATTTGTGTAAAGCACACAACATTAGCGTTTTGCAAGGATAATTGGAAAAAAGAAAAATTTTTGTTGCCACTAATGTTGCATTTATTACAATATTTTAATATTCCAGAGCATATACGTACGTACTTAATATTCATTGATATATATTGTATTACTTATCATCATATTCATTGTGTTATAAAAAGGCCTATAAATTTATGAATGTTAACAAAATACTATTATTACCGTTATTTGTAAAAATACTTGGGGGGAAAACAGCTGTATCTTTCGCTTATATTTAGTTGTTGTTATTCGTATTGTATTGTTTTTCATTTGTTTCCCTTATTACTGCAAGTATACGTTAAGAAATGCTGTCTGTGTGTGTGTTTTTTGTTTTTAATTATTGAATATGAATTGAATTTCTTGTATTTATGATTATTATGTATTGTTATTTGCTTTTCAAAGTGTAACCCAACGACCCATTAACATGGCAATTACTTTGATTTATACACATGGTTCAACATAGTTGCCAGGGAATAAACCAGTTACACCATCCATAACACCTTCCCACCAGCCATCGTCGTTCTTCTTAAGAACATATAATACTGAACTTTCTTGAAAACTTAGTTCATCATCTTTGTCGGCATAATAATCATAAATTGCCACCACTGGAAATGAAATGAAATATTTTTAAATAATTTAATAATTTTGCAATAAATTTTTCCATTTTGGTACATTACCTTTTTCAATGTAGTTTTTGGGTACCCATCCTGGCAGATTTTGATCGTCGGGCACAATGGGAGCTAATTGACCTTGACCAGCTGAAGTACGTGGTCGTCCGAAATCATGATGTTCTTCCTCTGGCGGTGGAGGTGGTGGCAATGGCGGTGATTGTGAGCCAGGTCTGGCAAAATTCAAACTAAAGTGATTTCGGCTAGAAATATATTTTAAACAATACATGTTAATCATATAAAAATGCTGGCACTATTGTTAGATTTGTAAATTAATAATGGTGTGATAATGGATGTAAAGGATTTTAAACATATTAAAAATGTTTGTTAATTGGAAATTGTAGTTTTGTGTAATGTTTGTTTTGTTTATAATTTAATATATGAAGTGATGAAAGCATATGTAATTAATTGACTATGGGCAGAAATGTTTAAGCTATCACCTTAATTTTAAAAACTTGAAAATCCAAAACCATAAATAATTTTTATGTTTTATCTTTAAATCAATTCTTTACCTGTTGTCATTTCTGCAGCATTGTAAAGAAATAGTTTTGTAAATAAATAAAACAACACATTTTAATAAAAAAAAAACGAACACTTTGACATATGTAACGTAATGGAAACTATTTAAACTTACCTGTTGTGATTACGTCCCAATGTATGCATACCAATATGACTCTGTTCAGTGATCTCATGTTGGGAAACCGTCAAGGGAGAGGGTGGAGCTAAAAAAACAAAATAAATAAATAAAAAATAAATTTGAATAATAACAAAAATACAAAAACAACTTACGCGGCATGCTATTGCGATCATCGTATGTAGTTGGTGGTGGTGGCGGTAGAGATTGCATCATACCAGCTGAAGGTAAATTAACATGTGTTGCGATTTGTTGACTTGGTGGCATTGGAAGGGCACTATAACCTGCTGCACGTTCATTATTAACAGAACTACCACCTATACCTGTACTGCTAACACCCGTTGCCGTGGTACTCGATGAAGCCGATGACAAACGTTTAGGATGACCAATGGGATAATTGGGCGCATAATGTGAAGGTACTTGTGGCGGATTAACCACCGGTGGTGTGCGATATTCACGTGAACTTTTTCCCAAAGTTCCAGTATTACTAACCGATTTACCCAAAGTTCCGGTATTGCCGCCACGCGACATTTGTGGTGGTGTTGGTGGCTTTGTTGTTGGTGGTGGTCCCACTGCTGATGGTTGTGCTAACGACTGTACGGACCCATGTGATGAACCGCGATGTTGTTGTTTTGGATTACGATTCATTTGATTCGTATTGATACTATGACCAATATCATCCAAAATCGAATAATCAATGTCTTTGCGTACATACTTAATCGGTTTTTCGGGATTTATGGGTGCCACAATTTTAAATTGACGAGTGCTCACTTTGTTGGCGGTAAGCACACCGATTTCTCTGTAATATTTTAAAAAGTATGATTAAAGTTCCGCGTTAAGATATTTTGTTAAGCGAAAACGATTATACGATCGTAAGTATGTATAAATAAGCCTTATTCATAATAAAATAATTTAAAATGTTTTAAAAACGAGATCGCGTTTTCATTGCATTAAGAGTAGATTATGCGACAATATAAAATGGAGTTTTGGCAGGTAATGTTGAGACTCATGATATTGTGCAAATCTCCACAAACATATTTCTATGTTCCATCATAATTAATCCCACTTACTATCTCTATATTAGAATCAATAATTCAATGCTTTACCATATAATTTCGTGCCAATGTTCAATAAAAACACATTTAAAAAAATAAAAAATACACATTTTTAGGATTTACCTTCTTGCCACCTTTTCCTTATGGATTTGGACAGTTTGGGCTATATGATTCATTTGTGATTCCATTTCGCTTAATTGTTGTGCCTGCAACTCTAACAGCTGCATATAACTGTATGCCAGCGTATTGATCTGATACGCTACACTGGCCAACGATTGTGTGGTATAATTTTTCGTAGCCTCTAAGGCGGCTTTCTTATTGTCGGCTCTATAGTAGGTGTCCTCACAATAGTCTGCCACCCTCTCCAGGTTGGTGTAACTGTCGCGTAGACTTTGGCGTCCATCGGGGATTTCAGTGCGTATAAGTGATGCTAGTTCGTCCATTATATTTTCACCCATGACCATAACACTATCGCAAGGGGTTTTTAATTTTTCGTTTTGTTCTCTTTAGTTTACAGGCAGGCCTAAAAACAAAAGTAAAAAACAAACACACAGCACACAAAAACGTAAACAGAATTATAAATACCACTGCTATTATATTTAAAAATATAAGCACAAATTTATTACAAAATAAATTAACACACAACGGATATAATTTTCTAAAACTGTCGTCCGTCCTCTTTTTGTTCTGTTGTTCATCGTCGCTGCCTAGGGCGGTGACTAAGAACTGATGCTCTCTGCTGTCACTTCCATAGACGTTTATACGACACAAGAACAAACCGAAAACAATAGTGTATATTAAAAAATGTAGGCTAAACAATTTGCAGCGGCGCTCTGCCAACGCAGGGGTGCTACCTCGGAGCAGAGAAAATATTCTTTTTGGAAAATTGATGTTTTGTATTGAAATACACACTTTTGGGAGAAATTTTGTATTCAGTTGCTTTTAACTCACTTTATTTGTTTGTATTTTGCACTTTTTCAATTAAATTTTCAATTATTTACTAAATTATTTGTGCAAAATCTTAGGAAACCTTACTTTTCACATTTTCAACGTAGCTATTTATTAAATGACATCTGCATGTTCGAGGCAGAACACAATGTCGTTCAATAAATGAACGGCGTCTCATTAAATTTTAAATGCAACTGTGTTAATGTTGGAGACTTAATTAAGACCAAAACCTATGCAATAAATAAAACTTTACTGCTATAATACGAACTTGGTACTTGAACGCACTTCTTGAATGATTGGGGTGTATGGCTCCGCCAATCGAGAGATTCTTTATTTCAGACAACAACCGGTTGGTGCTATAGTGAGTTATGGTAAGTAAAAGGTAAGTTATGGAGTTCAGTACATATTTGGAGTAACGGCGCTTTGGTGAATTTCAATTTTATTCACCACATTTTTCAAAAATTCACCACATTCGAAACTCACCGCGCCTAAGAAAATCACCATGCTTTTAAAAAACTAAAAAGCTGTATGTCCCCCAGCCCGTCTCCGTATATCAGAGACCGACAGACGGCACACTCTCTCACTACACCCAGAACGTCTACATCCATCACACACACCCACAAACGCCACACTTCACTCACTCAGCAGAAAGAAGAAACCCAACACCACACTCCACCCTTGCCCACCAAACCGACGACAACCAACGACGACGCACCTACACAAAAAAACAACTCCCATACACACAGACACGGCCGGCCCAGCCAACTTTTCTTATGCAAGAAAATTCGGATGTTTTGCTTAAATAAACAAAACACGGAAAAAGCATGTTCGAATTAGGTGGGTGTTAGTTGGGTGACAAACCAAATAAACAAACCTGTGAATTTCAACTCTGTGTTATGTTGGTGTTGTCAAAAAGGCTTTTTTGAAAACGCGTTTTTTAAATTTGCGAATTATTATTCTAATTTTAGGTTTTTGTTGGTTTACATTAGTTCGTAATCACCCTGTTTTCTGTATGTCATCAAGCCTGTCTGTTTTACATCTCTAATTTGAATTTTATTTTAGCAAAATTGTGACAGTAATAAAAAAATTACAGAAAATTTATAAAGAGGAAATATAAATTTTTTTATTATTTCTTTATTTAAACCAAATAGGTTTAAAAAACAACATTTAATAAACTAGCAGCTAAATGGGATGGTTAAGAAGTGGTATTAATCGATCATTAGAAATAAATCATGGATTTTGGTGATGTTATTATAGAGTTTGTTATCTTCCTTCCTCTAAGGTGATGCAATGCCGCTGAGAAATTGCCAATCGATCTTTTCATCTGTGGTAGGAGTAGGAGTGTGGGCATTCCATTAAAAAGAGTGTGCCTTTTTGACAGGGTTGCAGCAGCAACTGTTTTGTAAGTGTAAAGGGGTTGAAGATGGATGGATTGCTTCAAAAGCCATTGGTTGTTTGGGTTAACTAATGTGAAGTTTTCTCAAGAGTGCATGCAAGTCTGTATAATCATACGAAGCATATTTTGCAGCAATAGCCATCATCGCCTTTGTCATTTACCGACAAAACCAGTATGTGTTGTTGTTGGTGTTTTGTTTTTTTCATAAGGGGAGGGCCATCATCTCTTCCAATCTTATTTATTGTAATCCATTTAAAACTAAAAGCCTATCAGAGAATATAGCAGTTTTCTTCTTGTTCCTTAGTAGACAGTCGTAAATTCTTTCGGTAAATTATTGAAACAGATTATAGATTCTGCTGTGAATATCGATGAGAGGTGTTGGTAGGAGTTGCTGATAAGTAAGTAAAAGGCTTCTAAAGAGGTCGCCCACAATAGTGTAAACTGTATTTAACTTTGTCGAGTGACTTATTGTCTTTCGTGTAAAGAGAGCGCCACCCCGACACTCCTAAAACTGTTTCTGATATGACAATAAAGATTGTGGAATGTTTCATCTTTGTAATAAGATGTATAAATGAAGAAGTTTTGGCTTTACTTTCAATGAGATAAAATGCTTTGATCATAGGGTAGGAGATAAGGTCGAAACAAGGTTATGTTTTTAACGGAATGGTAAATTTCATAAGTTACTGGCTTTGTTTGCACTTAAGTAAAATCCGCATTTCCAATTAGTTGCTGTACATAGTTTTCTGATAAATTGAATAAGCTTTTTTTAAAGTTTGTAACATTTTTTATATATTTTGTATTAAAAAATGCATTATTTATTTAATTAATATATTCGTTTTACTACTGAACTAAATTATAATGATGTACTATGACTTAAAATGAAAAAAATATGATTTAACTGATGATAACTTAATGAGTATTATTTACATTATATATGATGGTGATGATATTAATATTATTACGATAATTTATCAACAACATCCTGGTTGAGTTGTAACAATAAAATGTATTCTAAATTATTTAAACTTATATTATTTTTGTGTTTCATTAGCATAACGGGTAGAACGTTAAAGGCTCTATTGATAGTGGCTTGTGTTGCTGGCACGGCAATGGCTAATTCTGCTAATTTTGCCAACACTGGATTCTTGTATTTCATCGTTTTCCAATAATCCAAAATATTAGCATGAAAGGGTAGTCGTTCATCAAATTGCAGTTGTTCAAGGGCTTCTTCAATCGATTGACGGTCGATATGCTCTAAAGAAAGTGATCCACTATTTAAGTTTGATTGTAAAATTATTTTCATTTTATTACAAATGCCCATATTAGCAGCCATTTTCTTCTCCAATTTTAAATAACGATCATTGTTATCATTTTCTTTTATGTTTGTTGTATTGTATTTAGTTTTTATTTCATCCATTGTTTTTAATTTCTCAAAAATTTGAAGTAGTTGTGCCTTAAAAAAAATAAATGTTGATTAAAATTGATGTTTAAATACAAGTAATCATATAAATAAAGCAATAACAACAAAATTTCATAGTAAAATCTTTACAATTTGTAAGCAATCATATTTGCTCAATGACATAAACTTATTGCATACTTACTATCGCCAATTTCTTTTGCTTATCGTTAAAATGCATTGATCCCATATAGCAAAATCGTGGATCCAAATATAAAGCAGCCAAAAATGATACATTATCGAATAAATGAGCTTTGCGCGTGCGTAATGCCTGTAATAAATACAAGGCTATTTCATTAGTCGATGCTAACTCTTCCAATTCACATTCACACGATAACCACTCTCTATATAGGTCGCCCATAATAAAGTGATTCGATTGCAATTGCAATGCAGCATCTACTAAGGGTTTGAAACTTGATTCAAATTTGCTAACAAAAACCCAATCGACCTCTATTTGCAGTTTAACATTGTTTTCGAGCTTTTTACGTACAGCAAGTAAAGATTTCACCATATCATAAATAGAAATCCAATTGTTGGTGTTGTCAAGCTTAGGAATGGGTTCTAAATTACATTGGGGCATGTATTGCTTCAATTTGCAGGCCGAGTCTCGACATTGACTTATATTTTCATTTAGTTTCCCTATAACATCACATGCTACAAAATGTAAAACATGCCCAGGAAATTGTTCACTCATTTGCTGGCAGTAGTCATGCGTTACATTTTGATTATTAGTCATTTGTTGTTGTTCTTCCTTAATGTAGCTTACATTTTCTTTAAAATTATATATATAGTCTTTTGTTATGGAATAGACTTGATTTATGTCTATATTATAACGTTCTAGTGCGGTTAGTACCTGTCCCTTTAAAACCGGGGCATTAAGATCATCTAATAATTCGAGAACACTTAGGGTAAATATTTTTAGTTGAAAATCTTTTAAAAATTGGATATTTACCAACATTAAGTTGTTACCCTTTATGCTGGCAATGTCTAGTTTAAGGTAAACGAAACGTTTGAACGTAATATCTTTAATTACTTGACGCACATTTTGAATTCTATAATCTAAGAGTTGAGATATAGTTTTAGGATCTATAGCATTATTTGTATTGGGACACCAAGATTGCAGTGTTGCCTCAAATGTAGAGCCGGCTTGGAGTCCTTGTAAGGGTATGTCAAACGGAGTTTTTGTTGTCAGCTGACAATTTAAAATGGCTGCGTTATTGTGCCAGTCTAAAGATTTAATTTGTATTTGATTCAGTTGAGGACTTGCGGAAACAGTGCTTGCGCGAAATTGCTGGTCGCTTGAAGACGTATCGGCACCTTCCGGTTGGGAGCTAGTAGATGATTTACGTGTTTCAAGTTGTTGATAAATTTTATTGCCGGTCGGTGTACTAACTATTGTTAAAGCGGGTCTTGACACACAGTCAAGTTGATATTCATTAATCCAATCATAATTAACATCGGTTATCCCATTTCCAATGGAGGTGGTGGTGGTTTTTGTATTTTTGTTTGTTTTCCTTGGCTTGGATTCGTTAGGAGTTTTTCTTTTGGACTTTTTCTTAGGCGTAACAGTCGCATCCAACACTGTGTCATGTATCTGTTCATAGTGACGCTTTATATTCCCCATGATATTTTTCAACACTTTTTCACAGACAAGGCATTTGGCATACTTGCTGTCTTCCAGTATGATCACCAAATTGTTTGCATCATAAATCTTGAAGCGTCCCATTCTTACTGATAGCGTTTACCACAACCAAATCCTTCACCGTTTATATATTAAATAATAATATTTTAAACAATTTGCGTATCGTTCTAATAAAACATAATTTTTTACTTATTTCTTATTTATTTATTTTGCTTTATTTATATTTAAAACAAATTCACTCACAGTTTTCACAAATACTCTTAAATTTTAGCAATGTTTTGTTGTTTTACTCATTGTCAAAATGCAACAAGACAACTACCAACAACCAACAAAAGAAACGGGGAAAATTTATTTTGGGAATTTAGTTATTCCCATTAATCTTATGGTTTTTCCCAAACAAGCCGAATTACTCTCAGATCTTTTAATAGAAGACTACTTGGAGGAGGCGGAGGTGCTGCAAAAATGTATTTTTTTTAAGGTGTCAGATCCGATGTTTGAACACGAGCCAATGCCTAGTAAACTAAGACACTACTCAGGTGACCAAATGAAAAGTCAGCCGCCTCAACGGGCATAACTTCCATGGATCGTATAAATTTCGTTTGTAACACCGATATTACTTACCTATTCCTGGTTCAAATCTCTCATCTACCACGAGAGTTTTAAGGTGTACAATTTCTAGAAACCGTCTTTAGCTAGACACATCTTACCAATAAGTTCAGGGTGCTCAAGCGCCGGACGATAGCAGAGATATTCTGTGGTCTCGTCTTTTTATTACAAATTCTGCAGAAGTCGTTGTGTGATACTCCCAGACTACGGCCAGAGGTGTAATGAGGTCCCTAAGTTCGAATCCAGTAAAGTTTAACGTAAATTTTTTCGCGCTTATATCTATCTGCATTATTCCATCTTTCTTTTGGAATTGAATGAAGTTTGAGTGAGACTATTTATTTGCTCTTCTGTGGAGTAAGGCCGATCTCATATATGAATCCAATTGAATTTGGTGTTGTGATACCCTTAGTAAGCTTCTAAGCTTTTTAATCTTCAATGTCTTTATGTCCAGGTACCAATTCGAGAGTAACTTACTAAATTTTAATATGCGAACATTGCTTATTAATATGGAAGAAGAGATCCTTTCTAACAAGAGAAGATTTAAACCAATGCTTTATTATTTCGGTAATAAAAGTTTGATAATCTTCTTGCATTTAGATTTCTAATCAAACAAGTAAACACATAAATACATAACTGAATTTCTCTAAATATTTCTAAAGAACTCTAATCATCTTGAAACATACCAATATTATTACAACCTGTAAGCCTTACGTTGTTAATAACTTAAGACTATATTTGTGTAATATCTTACAAAATGTTACTTTTTATTTTAACAAAAACTTTTTATTTCACACATAAAGTAGTATAGTATAATAAATTATTATCAAAAATATTGCTTATACAAAAATGCTTTCTCTTCTTACATCTTAAAGCTACCGTAATGTTTTCATTCGAATTTGGCTTTTCTTATAACCAAACTATTGAGCTTAGTAGTTGCGCTTATCTATACAAATTATTGGGGGCACAACAACAATAGCTCAGAGTTCAGTGTGTTTAAAAATAGTTTTTTCAATGTTTTCTTGTATTTTTTCCACTTTACGTGATTGTTTCTTAATGGTGTCTTCCATATCTTCAAAACGATTCGACTTATCTTTATGTTTTTCATTTTTATATTTTTCCTTTTGCAAAGCATGCTCAGCATGTAAGTGACGTAATTTTAAAAGACGAGATTCAAAATGATGTAGTTCACTTTTAATGGATGATAATTCCTTATCGGTGAAATTGCTGGCCTGAGCAACACGCCATAAACCTTGTACTTTTGGTTCTATAAAATCTTGACTATGTGGTCCGGAAGAGACTAAACGCTCTAAGCGATCGTAGTGGTCTTTAATACCACGATGATGTTCACGCACCTCATTAATATGATTTTCATATTTTTTAGTGGCCGAAATAGGTCCCTCAATCTCATTTTCGTTGGCATCATTTGAAATCATGTTAAAATTCTCCAATTCATCTTCGTTAATAGCATCTATCGTTATAAAAAGTGTAGAATAAAACTTGATACTTAAACATACAATATTTATATAATAAAGTGAAAACTTACTTTCATGTTTGTTAACATCAACATTAGAGCCGATATTTTCTAATAAACTATAGTAGACGTCCACTTTGTCCTGATGATGTTCGAATTCCTGCTTTAAAGAGTTTAATTCCTCTGCTGTAAAACCAGACACTTCCGCCTTTTCCCACAACTTATTCAGTTTCTTATCTTTGAATAAACTTTTGTTAATGTGACGCTCTTCCGGATCATGAAATTTTTTATAGGGTTTTATTTTTTCCTTATCCTCGGTTTCTTCGAAATGTTCCAATAGATCATAGGAACTCATTATGCCAATCAGTTTACGTCTTAATTCATTTTCCTTCAGGCCGTCCTTGTCTTTATGTTGGGAATTTAACTGTTTCCAGGCGATTTCTTCTTTGTCTTGTATTTTCAGTTCCATGTACAAAGACTTCAATTTCGGTTCAGTCAATCTCTACACATATTAAACTCTCATTAACAACATTTGCTGGACGAAAACTACAATAATACTTACATTTTGTGCTTTAGCCCAAACTAAATTCAATTTAGCCATACGAAAGGGCCTTTGTAGTGTCCGAAAGTCGGGATCGTATGTTTCAGATTTCACTTGTTCAAACTGCGGATCATTGGCTTCTCTTGAATATTTTTTAGCTTTTTTATCAGCAAATGTTCCACAACAAAGCAATAATACAGCTATTATACATAAGTTTACTTTAAACATCTCGAGTTATTAAACAATGCACATATAAAACATTTATTATTTCAATTTTCTATACTCCAGTATTAAATTTCATACATCTGCGAACGAAAAAGTTGTAATAACACCGTTCATTTGCAATATACACGTAATGGCGGTGTTCATTATGAAAGAAGTTGCCAGATAGTTTTTAATGATATGATCCCGTTAATTTAGACCGTTCATTTCTCTTATATTTGATGGTGTTATACACATATAAGCAACTAGAGTCAATTTGCCTACCGGTTTGAAAACGTGTTACATTCGAAATTAGCTAATTAGGTATATATAGAAACATCTAATTAAAATTCCATACAGTGTTTTGGGCAGGAATAGTACAAACTCTATAAATTATAAAATGTTTTTCATTGGTCAATATGAAATTTTTTAGATTTTAACAGTTTGGACATAAAATTGTACTTTTCTATGCTATAGATTCAAATATTGATAGAAAATTATTTTAACGCTTTTTTCATTTTGTCACGTTGTATGCATTACATTTCTATTTAACGGTAAATAAAGCCGATGCATTATTAATGGCAACATCAGTGCCGCTCACTTACAATTACAACAGCGTTCTGAAGCCGCTGACTATGTGCCAAACGACTTAACATACCGTCGGTCGATTTTGTTGTGTGTGGGATTATTTTATACGAAAATTCATTAAAAAATTAAAAAAGAATTGTTTATTTAAAGTGGAAACTACTGTATTTACAGAGTTATTGTTAATTTAGGTTCTTCATACACAATTTTTTAAAGTGATTATTTATAAGCAAACGAAAAAAGATGGCTACGTTACCGCCACGTAAAAATCCAACACCAACTCGTATATCCAAACAACATTTAACTCCTCTACAGACTTTGCTTCAAATGGGCTTCCAAAAACATAGAGCGTAAGTTTTTCAATTGGTATTACAATTTATAGAATAGAATAGAATTTAAGTCAACAAATATGTTAGAAATGTATAAAATATTGAATTTAGTTTTGTTATTGATTTTCTTCCATGCCCCATTGCGCGAGCTTCTTCATTACATATGTCATTCACCTTTAATTGATAACAATTCTTGGGGAAGGGAAGTAATGCCAAATATGAAAGTTTGTTCGTACTTACCAGTAAAATTTGAAAACAGATTTGAATATGGAAAGAAATAAATATTTAAGTTCGGCATATATTGCATAAAGAAAAATTTTATGGAAAAAGTTTAATGAATGCAATTATACATCACCGTAAATTAAAATTGCAGTTTTTTTAAAAAGTTGTTTACTTATTGTATTCAGAACATAATATTGTTTTGAACTAACTCTGAAACAAGAGCTTTACACCAACAACAAGGATAACATCTCAATGCTCTCCTTAAGAAAAACTTTTTACAAAGAAATTAAAAATATATTGTGGTTTAGTATTTGATATGACTCCCTGTAACACCTCTTTTGTCATTTTATAAATTTTTTATGAAATTTATTTTAATTTAAAAAAATGTTTAAAATATGCACCTTTGGCTTTATATAAATAATAGAATTATATTAAAAAGGTATTTCTTCCTTTTTCTTTTAATTTGGTTCACTAGCGAAAAAGCTTTAGCATCTACTGGTAATCGCGGAGTACAAATTGCATCCGATTGGCTATTGGCTCATGTTAACGATAATACTTTAGATGAATGTACACCACGTGAATATATTTTATATGCCTGTCCCACTGGACCATTTCTACAACAGCTCGAAGAGTTTTGGACAAAATCTAGACAAGTGTGCGGTTGGAATGGTGCCCACAATTATGTGCCACATATTACTTTAGTATCATTTTTTAAGGTAAACTTGAAGATAAATTCAAAACGCTTTAAATGCTTATTTATTTCACATTTTTGTCAGGCTCCAGACGAATGTTCTCTGCAATTATCTAAAGCTTTAAAACAAGTCGTTGATATGACGGGTGCTTTATTAGATCGTCCCATTAAATTGGAATTGTATATGAGTCAAAACTTTATGGGGTTTTTTGTTGCTGAAGATGATGCAAATTATTTGAAACGCTTAGCTTTGCAATACGTTAAGGAGGTTTCCAACTCAAGTATGTGTTCTTGATAGGTTTTGCTTTAATTTGTTTTTAACTTTTTTGGAATGGTTTTATAACGGTACGTTGTTAATGGTTTTTTATTGTTCTATTTTTTCTTATCTTTCCCTTTTCTTTTTTATTGCATTACAATATTTTCCATTACATTGCTAACCAAAACAAATGGATGTGACTCATTGTTGATTACATTCTTTTTATTATTATTATTGTAATACTAATTTTCTTTTTAACATTGTCTAACGATTAATACTGTAGTAATTAGTGACACTTATGAGCAACTAGACGCTATAGTTGCTTGTTTTCCTTGGTGTGGTGCTGTTTCATCGGGTAATCGCTGCATACCGCGTAGCAGTCGCTGTAAGCTAAATCTGTTTAAATTTTTTAATACAATAGAACCTTTTGTTTTTATTTTTTTTTTTCAAATATTAATTAACGCTACCAATCTTAAAGGGCTTTTTAATAACATAATGCACAAGTTTTCAAAAAATGCGATCGTCACGTTATTTTAGTTTTCGTACAATCTTGTGTTTTTATTTAATTTGCGTTGGATGACTTGCAGTGTATATTAATTAGTTCCATATCTATCTTTTGATTTGATAAGAAAATATCTAATAATTACGCTTTGTTGCAAAAATTTATATAGTTTTATTCTCTTATTAGGGTATATAAATGGTCATTTATGCATTGAATTATTAGAATTGTTCAACAGTATAATTTACTTCAATTGCAAAGAAAAGTAACCAAATTTTATATTAGAAGACTAAGACAATACTCTCTATCAATAGTTGATTCATCGAATATACGAATATATTGAAATATTTACGGTATGTTGTCATTGTATAAAAGAAAAGAAAGAAAATCCATTTTTTTTATTTGATGTTCACTTGCACAGTGTAGTGTGTAGGTAAAATAAAAATAGTAATACTGTTATAGTTGCTGAAGTGCAACCACATTTGAGATTTTAATTTAAATTATGATTTTATTTGCCTTGTCATTTCTAAAAACTATAGTAACCTGACAGGTTTTGATAAAAAAAAATCCTGAAACAGAGTTGGAATCACGTTTATATTTTCCTAAATTTCTTTTTAATAACTTACATTTCTTCGGCGACTGCCTCTCAACAGATTTCTGGCAAAAACTCTGAGAGTAAATAAAATTGTCATGAAAAGTTTCTCAAAAATCGTCTTTCGAAGTCGACTTTAAACTGTAGGTCCCGCCACTCGTGTATAAAATTAACGTACACAATATAAGTGGTGTGAGAAGTTAGGTCGTAATCCTGACTGAAGGTTTGTAATGACCTATTATGTGTGTAACTTACATAAATAACTTATCTGGAAAGTTTATTAATTTTATTATGAATTAACAATTTTTGCTATTCATTTAAGAACTTTTGTTTATAATTATAATGATTTATAATTATTTACCTCAGATATTATTGTGAAAATAATGTATTCTAAAATAAATAATTCGTAAACAATTGATCATATTTCAAATAAAAAGGGTTGTCGATAATTTGGCATTCTTAACTTAGAGTTAAGTTTGTAATCACTGTACTATGTTAATAAATATCTTCCTTTCTTGATAATTGCCTTGTAATACTCATAGTTTATGTAAAAGAATTGTTTGTCAAATTCAATAAAGTTTGAATACGAATTCTAAATAGTATTGGAATAGATTCCCATTCATAACTTTAACTTAGTATAACAATTGCAAGTCACTTACAAATGTTTTGCCTTAATTAACAAACCTCGTTTTAAAATACTCTATTGTGCGTTTACATACATATGTACATATATTTTTGTATTTTTATATTCGATACTACTTTTCACTACATTTATTGTATTATTCGGTTATGAGTTTTTAGTATTTCCTCTTTGGTTTCAGTAGCAAATCTAAAATTAAAAGAGTAAACACGCCAAATTCTACATTGCTTTACTTTGTACACATACATATTATAAATATTATATATTTATATGCAGATATTATACATATATAATAACATAGTTTGCCTAATATATTTTTGTCACTTTTTTTCGATTACGGTTTGTTCTTTTCTTTTCATATAATTCAATAAAAACAACTGAACATCTGAATATAACAACTAAATAATAATAAAACAAAATAAACTGAAACCTAAATGGATAAATAAAAATAGCGATTTCATTGGAACCCCATGTGAAATCATTGCACCTGACTTTAGCGTATCAATTTCCGCAGAATCAATTTAATGCACTTAAAACTTTAGTGGAATCACTAGATGCATCATGTGCCTCCAATTGGGAACTACGTCTCTATTCGCGTGATCCCAGATTGGCAACAAAACAAGTATCTACAATATTACTTCTTTTACTATTTCCCTTTCTCATCCGTTTTCTTTTTTGTTTGTGTTTTTTTTTTTTTTGTTGCTCCTATTTTGCAAATTTAACCTTCACCTAGTAAAGTTTTACTACTTTTGTTGTTTTAATTTTTTTTTTGTTTTTTTTTCGGTTTTTAGATTTGTTTTTGTACATGTTCTAAATGTGTAATATAATTGTTTTTGTTTTTGGTTTTTTTCTCCTTCTATTTCACACTTTGTCTTGGTTTGCGGCAGGTACATAAAGTTGTTTATCCACACAGTCCACATGAAATTGACGAATTGGAATTACGTATTGGAGATTACATTTATTTGAACAGTGACGCTGTTGACAATTCATCGGATGGTTGGGCTGAAGGTATATCCTGGTTAACAGGTGCTCATGGTCATTTGCCCGTTAATTATACCGAACGAACAGCTGAATCAGATGCATGGACTTTACATCGTGTTGTGCAATTGTCAAAATCAATAACACCTTCATTAACATCAGCCGAAGAGTGCGATTTGGTTGATGGTCGTAGCATTTCTACAGAAACAGAAGAACAACAATCACGTCATCATCGAGATTTGCCACAAAGTAAGTTGTATGCTGTAGTTTAAAGAATTTATTTTGAAAAGAAAATTAATTGTAATGCTCTTCTTAAAGTTGGCTTACATTCTGCTGACTTAATTGAAGGGTCATCGTTTAATGAGGACTCAGAGCAAAGTGTTGAGAAATATTTACGGAAAACCTTGAAACCTTGTTTGGACTTACATTCACTTAATAATCAGAATATTCCAAATCAACAAGCAACACCACTTATAGAAATTACACCGAACAGTATGTCAACTCCAAATGCTAGTGATATTAAGGTTGAGCCCATACAATCGGCTCCCCCAAAAGCGGATGACACTTTAAGTCAACATTCCGCAGAAAATTCTCTATCAATATCGGCAAAAAACCGTCGGGTGTATATTATGCGTCATGGTGAAAGAGTTGATTTTACTTTTGGCACCTGGATACCATATTGTTTTGACGAATTTAACAATTATATGAGAAAGGATTTAAACATGCCAAAAACACTGCCGAGGCGGTAAGTCTAAAGTGTGTTAGAAAATTAAAGAAGTTATTTTTTTCTACTCCAAACTATCGTATTGAAAATTCTACAGTTATTCAGGGATCTATTAGATCAATAGTTATAATATTTCTATTATTTATGAAATATTTTATTAAAATATGCTATTTATGGCAGATATAATTGTCCCGATGGTTGGCAAAATGATTCTCCACTTACAAATATTGGCTTGTATCAAGCCAGCTTAATTGGTGAGGCTTTATATGATGCTCGTGTCCAAATCGATAATGTCTATTGTTCGCCGGCATATCGTTGTATACAAACCTGTACTAGTGCTTTGGAAGGTATGTATATATTTAGAAAAAAAAATTATTTAATAGAACTAATTAAACATTTAAATTAAAATGTTTCAAGGTCTTAAACTTACTGGTAGACATAGAATAAGGCTAGAACCTGGTTTATTTGAGTGGATGGCATGGTATCCGGAAGGTGTACCCAACTGGTTAAACAAAGAGGAATTAAGAGAAGCTAATTATATCATTGATAATGATTATCAACCATTTGTAACCGTTAACAATCTAAATGAATGCGTTAAAGAAACAACTGAGGATTTTTACACTCGCAACTATGAAGTCTTAAAGAAAATTATTGAATCAACAAGTATGTTTGCATCCTTGCTATGCTTGCTATAACACTATCATATTTACAATATTGAAAACGTTTTATAGGTGGCAATATCTTAATAGTGGCTCATGCCACAACCCTGGACACTTGTACGCGGCAATTAATCGGCGAAGCGCCACGTAACACAAATGAATTGCGTCAAGTTATACACAAAATACCATATTGTAGTTTAGCAAATGTGGAGGAAATAGATGGTCAATGGAAACTTGTTGAACCGGAATGTTTGCCAGTTACACATTCTAAAAATCCACGTTTCGAATGGAATGCATTAACTGCCACATAGTGCAAGTGCTTTGAAGAGTTTATCAATAAACTTTCTTCTTCTTAATTAAATCTAATGTCTTTATACATATAATACTATACTTACTAGCTACACCAATATAATATTACTCTTGTTGTTATTTTGCTTTGCATTTTTAAATTTATTGCTTCGTTATGTTTACTTTTATATACGAGAATAAAAGTTTGCAATGAGACCATAATATATAATTGGAAAATATGAAGCATAGGCTATTGTTCATGTTATATGTTATATCATGCGTTTACTTTTTATGACAAGAAAAAAAAATATTTTTATGATTTGCTTAGAAATAAAACAATACTTTCTAATATTATAATTTGTAGTAGTGTTTGTCTTTATTATTAACTTTATTTTAACTAATTAGGGTTTTGTTTGTTCACTAAGCCATTCAAAATTTGTTTGATATGATTCATTTGAACTTGTTACATTCTTAATGTTGTCTTTAAAATTACTTTTTTTTCATATATATTATTCACTATATAAGTTATTGTAAAAGACATGAAACAGAACAATCTTTATAACTGCCAATTTATTTTATATTACGGGTGTTATCATTGTTCTCATTTAAAGGCTTAAAACTCTTAAAAACTCAATTCCATGTTTAGCTAAATGAATTTAAAAATAAGTAAATTTTTAATTTGATTTTAATTTAATTAATTTAATTTAGTTTTAAATAAAATTAAATAAAAAAGAAAAAATTTAGGTGACATCATGATAGTTTGCATGATATTTAAACTTTTATACGAAATTTATAGAAAAAATACTTGAATATATATTAACACTGTTTATACTCTTCAATGCAATGTTGATAAGAACAGTAAATTCATATTAAAATTATAAGTAATTTTTATTTCTTGTAAAGTATTTTTGATGGGTTACAACATTGCATTCTAGATAAAAAGAAGAACGTGTGAAACAACTGCTTTCTGTTAAAATTGAAATATAAAATCGTACACCATTTTTAATTCTTCAAATATTGTATTGTTTTAAAAATTAAATTTTAAAAATTTTAATTCTCTTTTGAAGAGTTTTGTGTTAAAGAAACATTTATTTCCATGTCGTGGTATAAGTAATGAATCCAAAATTTAAAATTTCTCTCATTATTATTAAAGATTTTTTTTAACAATTTAATTCAATTTCAAGATTCCAAATTGTTTTTAAAAAGTTTTGAATTTGTGTTTCATTTTACGCTGTAAAAATTTTACAGGAACATTGAACGATTTTTAAATTTATTTTATTTCAATTTCAAAAATTATTTCAACCAAATTGTTATGGTTTTTGGAATATGTAGAAAGAGAAGGAACGTAGCTTTTATAAGTGTTTTTAATATTTCTTTAAATTTTATGATATTTTGTGGATTACTAACAAAAAAATATATTGTATAAAAAAAAAATAAATTTCAGTTCCATTAATTTATTTAATTTTATCAACCTTATTAAAAAAAAAAAAAAATAAAACAAATGTTTAAAAACTGCATCCACTTTTGAAAAAGATTTAGTACCAAACTGTACCATTTTAAACGTTTATTAAAATTATGTTTATTGCTTGTACACTTGGAATTCTTGATGGAATTTTGGAATTTGTAATTAAATTAAAAATCATTATATAAAATATTAAACAAAGAAATATTTAAAACTGGAAATGGTGCAAATTTTTATTAAGATTCATTATTTCCTTTAATTGTATTTTTTTATACTGTTTAAGTTTTCAATTTTTATTTGCATTATTAGTTTAAGCTTTTCGGGCATGTTCTGAAAAACGCAAATCGCCTAAATTTTGCGTTTTCGTTTTGAAAACGCCAAGAGGGTGTTCTGGCGAACGCAAATCACTAAAAAAAATTTTATACGATTCGAAATCGCCAAATAGGTGTTTTGGAAAACGCTTAACGCTAAAAATTTGCGATTTCAAATCACAAAAGTATATTGCAGTGAACTGATGAAAATATGTTCAAGCACAACTTCTTAACAAAAAATGCTATTTCAAATCACAAGAGGATATTGTAGTGAACTGGTGTAATATGTTAAAGGAAAACTTCTTGAGATAAAATGATAACAATATTACACTTTTCTAAATAAAAATACCAAGCTAAAAACTTGCTTTATTTTTAACCAATTTTTTGCATCATTTGTTTACTTAAATTGGTGATTTAAACGCACGTACTAAAACATATGGCTGTAGGGCATATGCTGAATCGACCAGCAACCACTAACTACGGTCTCCATTCGAATATTTTTCTAACTAAAATTTATAACCTTCATATAGAAGTACTTACAATTAACACATTTAAACTATAAATAAAAATAAAGTTCCTTACATGGGTGCCGTCTACCGACCCAATTACTCATGGAATTTTAAACTTTTGATAGAAATGCATTTTTGATGCTTTCGCCCGCTCCGGAACGTCTAATGGGTTAGAATAATCCTTCAGGGAACGTCATTTTAATTTTTCGTTTCTGGTTTGCAGCTTTTTTAAACAAATTATGTTTAATAAAAAACCTGTAGGCATTTTTCTATTTATTTTTTTAATTTTGATGTTTTGATTTTTATTTGTAATTCTAAAATATGTTTTATTTTTTTCATAAACGACTTCGAAAAATCGAAGATCGCAAGTAAAACGCGCGAGTTTCAGAACACCCTGAATTAAATTTTGCGTTTTTGAAATCACTTGCGATTTCAAATCGTGCGATTGTCAGCACATGCCTGTTTATAAGATTAGCTCTTTACATCAATTAAATGCGAGTGTATTAAAATTTTAAAGGATTCTTTTCTAGCAAAAATTCTAAACTTATTGTTAGCAACAGAAACATAGAGTAGTATACATACCATACAAAAACAACAACTATAATCTATACATATACACAAAATACAATAATTTTTTTTTATTTGATAAAATATTTAATCAAATCTAATTAATAATCATTAACGAAAATCATTCGAAACATTTTGTACAAGAGAAAGCAATTGGCAATGAGATGAAATAAAAGAACTTTAAAGCTCAAAATGTTTAAACATCTTTTATAATAACTCTAAAAAGAAAACTTATAATAAAGTTAACAAACTCACAAAAAAAAAATATTTAGAAATTAAATTGTTTTTATTTGAAGCTGTAAACTTGGGTAAGAACGGACTATCACTGCCTTAATTTATGTGTTTTTCGTAATTTTATTTTAAGGAATGTTTAGACTTACCTTTTCGAAAGTCCTTAGGCTTACCTTCATTTATTTTTCTTTTTTATTTTTGCCTTCGAATTAAAACACTTTGTTTCATACGCTGTGTTTTCTTTTTCTTTACATATAGTTTTTATTTTTATTTTCTTAATTTTCTTTCTTTGTTTTCCTGGTAATTTCGAAATTTTTTTTCTTCTTTTCTTTGGATGTGTGTTATGTGTGTGTGTGTTTTTGTTTGTTTTTTTTACATTGGTTTGTAAGTAGTAGAAGTAGTAGTAGTTTTTTTATTTCTTCAATTTCTTTTCACTTGCATTTGTTGTTACTTATTTAAACAGGAGGAATGATGTTTCATTTTTTTCTTAATTTATTTTGTATTATTTTTATTATTTAGATGAAATTACTTTATACGTTTTGTTTTTTATTTTATATTTGTTTTCTTTCTTTAGTATCATTTATTATAAATTTTGTTTTTATTTATAATGACTTGTAATTTACTCTTTTTTTTGATCTTTTACAGGATGTTTTTTAGGTTTTTTGTTTAACGAATTTTATTTTATTTTACTATTTAAGTTTTTTTTTAGAGAAACTACAGTTTTTGTTGTTGTTTGTTTGTAATTATTACCATGTTGTTTAAGGTATTCTTTTTTTGTTTTAAATAGTTGTTGTTAACTTATACTAACATTTTGTTTTATATGTAAGGATGATTGTGTTTAAAAAATATATGAAAAATTAACATAAAATTTATATAATTGAAATATTAAAATCATTACATCCTTGTACGAATTGTAATAAACGTACATTCAATCGTGCTTTGTTAAAAAAAAAAAAAGTTTGGAATTTAGAAAATTCATTGTTTTATGCATATTCACGCATTTCTATGAAGGCCAATAACAATGTAATTTGAAGAATTAAATATTCTAACTTATAAACTAATTTGTGTTTTGGGTATTGAATTCTAAGAAATTACCTTGTAGTAGCCCAACAATAAATCTTCCATATTCGGCGCATAGATGTTCAAATGGCGCCAATTCCAACACGGAAATGACGATCAAATGCCGATACAATATGAGCCCCTCACTCGTACAAAGACAGTAACGATTTTTTTGTTTGTTATTTATTTATTCATATGTGTGAGTGAGAAAATGTAAATTTGAAATTATTTTTAGTCTTGCTAGTTGATTTCCGTGTTAGAGAATCTTATTTAATCAAATTCAAAGGCAATTAACAAGACATACAAAACAATTTCAGAACTCAAAATGATGCAAAATGAAAAGTATGATACAATTTGCAAATAATGTTGTTTGAAAATGAGTATAAAAATTAACAAAGGAAAAGTTGTGTAGAGGTTTTTTTTTGTTTGTTTGCTTGTTGTTTTACTTTAGATGTTTTGAAAGCAATTTCTTTTTGGTTTGTTTTTAATTTTTGTTAGTATATTAATGAATTCTATTTGTTTAATAATGCAATGCTTAGTTGTTTGCATTATTTTTCATATTTTCTTTTCATTCTTGTTTTGTTCTTTGCTTAAGTTTACAAATGTAGCTGAGAAATACATTTGTTTTGCAAAAATATTTTCCTTTTTTTTTGCTTGACATAATATACAGCTTTGAAGAAAATTATTAACAAATGCACAATCCTTTTAATAATCCTAAGCGAACGTGATTAGCATTTTCTTTTCTTTGTCTGATAATTATTTTTGTTTTGTTCAAATTGTTTTTGCTTGCTTTTAAGGTATAGATTTCGATTTTTATTCAATAGTTTTTAAACGTCTCAATTGGTTATAATTTTAGCATCTGTTCTATGCATTTATTTACAATTTTCATGCATAAACTGTAAATTTTTAAGGTTAAAGCCGGGAGTTTCTTCTCTTTTATTTTTAAATTTTGTTCAAATAGATTTTTTTTCTTTCTTTCTTTTGTTGTTTATAATAAAAGGTACTTTTTTGTTTTGAATAAATTTTTGTATGATTCAAATTCTGGTTTTCAATTTTTGTTAGGTTGTTGTACTTTGCAATTTGTTTGTTGTACATTATAAATATTTAGTTTTTTATTTTTTTGTTTTAACACTTTTATTGTTTATTTTATAAAAATGTTGGTCATTTTAAGTATTAAGTAGTATTAAAATTAAATACTATTTGAAAACCAAATTAACTAACATTTTAATTTACATTTTTATTTCTGTTTAATGCTTTAAGAACTAAAGTTTTATTCTAAGCTTTAAGAGGTAAACAAAAAATGCAATAGAAAAATTAATTTTGTTTTCAAATAGTATATAAATTTTTTGTATATTTTGTTAAAATTCAGTTAAAAATATAATTTTAAAAAAGTTAAATATGTATGTATTGTATTAATTTTCTTGGTATGAAATTACTTTGTAATACAGAAGTTGTGTGTTTAATTCTAAAAATTACTTGTTTAATTAATTTTCATTGATTTTAATTTAAATATCCAATCGACTAAAATTTTCCTTTCACATTTTAAACTTATTGTTGAAGAGAAAGTGTCTTAAGAAAATGTTTATTTGGCAAACAAAATTTGGAATTTGGCAGTTTTATTTTATCTCTTCTTCTTGTAACTGGACTTTCTTTTATTAATTTTTGTTTATAATGTCTTTTGTAATATTTTTACTTCTTTTCAAAAGAAATTTTTATTTCAGACACTTTTCTTAAGAACTTTTGCATCTAAAAAAATTACATCTGATTGGACTAGAATTGCATTTAAATTTTGTGAGAATTTTTTTCATTTTTCAAGCGAGTTTTTTATATCTTAATTTTTACTAAATAATAAATAAAATTTAAATTCCATTACGGTATCCAGGTTATTTTCAAATTCTATATCAACTGTTTTACTTCTCAAATAAGAGCTAATTTGAATTTAAGGTTTTAATAAATAAAAAATTAAATAAATAATTTACATATCATACGTATGTTTATGTTTTTTATTTTTATTTTGTAAAAATTTGTTTGTTTGAAATTTGAAAAAATTGTAAATAAATAAATACAAATTTATTAAGACCTTAAATCAAACGCTCACTGTACCATATTCAGAAATCGGTATTATTTGTTGAAATTTCGGTTTCCGAGTCTCCCTCAGCTGTAGTGGGTGGCAAGGCCAAGGACATTTGCTGTGTGGTTAAAGCCATAGACGGCTCAGTGTTGCGGCGTTTCATTTTGTTTTTAACTCTTTTTAACATGGTGGCCTTTAAAAGATGTTTTTGTTAATTATTTTTAACATTTGTTATGTGTTTTATTTGTTGTTATTTGTAAGCCGTCCGGTACAAAGTTTTTTTTATTTAAATATTTATCAATTTTTTTTTATTAATTGTTTAAAATTTGTTTTAAATTGTTTTTTGTTGTTGTTATGTTGTTGCGTGTATATGTAATTTTGTTTTTGTTTTTTGTAAATCCATGTTGTTTTTTTTTTCAATATTTCAATAAATTTTATTTGTTTTTTTCATTTGGCAAAAAAAGAGAAAAGAGAATTATATATAAAGAAATTATAAAATTTTTTTGTTTTACTTGTTATATGTTATAAATTTTTTATAAACAATTTTTTGTTAATAAAAAAAGAATAAAAAATAAGAGAAACAAGTTTTATGAAAAAGTGTGCAAAATATTAAACAAAATATATAATTTTTTTAATTGATAGGTTAGTAAAATTGTTTTGAAAAATGAAAAAGCATTAAAAGAAATTTTTTTTAATAAAAATTAAAAGCAATACCAAATTGAAAAATTTAAAAAATGTTTTATTTAAAAGTTCTAAAATTATTGAAGCTATTGTTTAATTGCTAAAACTATGTGCACATAGTACTACTATTTTATGTTAATAATCTTTAATAGGCTGCTTTTAAATCAAATAAATTAAGATTATGTTGCCATAGGGTTCAAGATATTTAAATTTAAGCTTTAAAATTTGATAACATTAATCAAATTTAATGGAAAAATTGTAAGAAAATAATTATTAACATTAATAATAAATATTAACTTAAATATAGGCAAAGCTTATTTCGACATTTCAGTTCTTTACACGAAAAAGTGAAAAATATTTCAAGCTTAAGATCCTTATGTAAGGTATTTAATTATCTATTACTATACCGAACGAAAAGTAGTAAAATATTAAACGTAAAAATAAATAAATAAAAATATAAAGAACACTATTATATTTAAATAAATACTTTTTAATTAAGAATTAATTTTTAAGCTTGCATAATTCATTTATATTTCTAAAGGAAGATGAGCACACTTCTGTCAAAGTAGCATTTACTTTAAGACGCCGTAACTTGTTGGCATTGGTTTACAGCCTTAACTTGTTTGGTTATAAGTGTGTTGTTAGGTGTTAGCTGTTTTATATTTAATCCTTAGTTTAATTGGTCATTACTTCAATTTAGTTAATAATACAAACCAGCTTCTTACATTATTTAATTATAATTTTATTGAAGATTCAAAGGAAAAACATTTTAAGAAATGTTTGAAAATCTTGAATGTTTATTTATTGGCAAATCTGGTAACAGTGCTATTGAACTGTACATTGTTTGGTCTTGTTAAAAACAATATTAATTAAAAATTATTATTTCTTTTAACTGTAACTATGTATCTAGTAAAGCTCTTACCATACATAGATAACATTTGTGATACACAGATTTAATTGAGTTAGACTAGAGCAATTAAGTGATAAGATGTTAAAAGGTCAAAGTAGTAGTAGTAGTTGGTTGTGAATAGAGCTTAAATTACTTAAACTAGATGGCAACATATGATCTGTCTATAGATAGGGAACGGGTATGTGTTCCATATGCAAAATTATAAATACAATATTGTTCTAATTCAAAACTACATTAACGTTATTGAAATTGTAAGGATTATAAATAATTTAAAAGTTAAAGATATAGGGAAATAAAAAAATATTTCTTTGAATTTTAAGAAAAGATTTTCTACAAATCAATATTGCTCAGGTTACGATTTGTATTTTAAAACTCTCAGGTGATATAAGGTTATTAAAAGTAGAATTTTAATTTAGTATTATTTATAGAAAAAGAAATTTGAAATATTAAAATTTTGAATATTTAACAATTTAGTATCAATAGAATATTAAATTAAATTTTTTCGACTTGGAATTTTTATAATGAAACAAGTAATTGAAAAAAATATAAAAATAAATTCAACAAAATTTTAATTAAAAAAATATGTTTTTCTTAGCAAATTATATAAAAAATAACAGTGTAACAGTTTAAATGTGTAGGTAAGTGTTGGTATAAAGAAAATAATAAATTTATTATTAAAACGGTGGGAGCATTATTTTTTTTTTTTAATTATTTATAATTTTTAGTTTTCCATTTTAGTTATCGTATGTTTTGAAAAAATAAATGATTTGTTTAAACGTCTTGTTCTTCCTTTGTTAACATTATATAGTAGTATTTAGTTTTTAGTTATATTTTATAGAAAATTATAAATTTTTCTAAAAAATAAATGTACAAAATAATGTTTATTTTATAGTAAAAATAAAAATTTGTTCTTGTTGCTATTTTGTTTAATTAAATTTTTATTTCTCTTTTTATTTCTTAAATATTTCTTTCCCATTAATGTATAAGTATTTGTATTTTGTAGTTTTTGTTTTTGTTTTTGTATTTTTTCTTTTTAGCAGTTTCAATTTAAAATTTAAACATTAATAAATGCTTTGTTAATTTTAATAATCTTTGGTTTATCTTTTATGGAACAAGTAACTTTTTAGTAGTTGGTTGAATATTTTTGTATGTTGGTGTTGTTAGCTTCTTATATGTATGTATGTATTTGTTTTTACTAGAATATTATCTATGAAACAGAAACTGATTTAAAACTTTTACTAATTATTTTTATATGTATTTTCCCAGTGCTATTAAATAAAGAATTTATCTACTGTCCCTATTAAGATTTTCACATTAGGCAATAATGATGAGATATTTTTCACTATTTTTTTGTTTTGTATTCTTATTAAAAGTGTTGTAGTTGCAGTTGCAGTTGTGGTTGTTGTTGTTGTTGTGTTTTTGGGTTAATTATAAAAAACAAGAAAAAAGAAAACTTGGACCGGACGGACGTGATCTCTATGTAGTATTTGAATTTTGATTATCTTTCTCTTTCTCTTTATCACGTTCATTTGTATTATCCGGTAATTGTTGCTGTTGTTGTTGTTGTTGCTGCTGCTGTTGCTGCAATTGTTGTTGGAATAATTGCTGTTGTGCCTGTTGCTGCAGTTGGCCCACAGCGCTAGTATTAGTCTGGGCTGCAGCTATTTGTAAAGCCGTTGAAGAGGATGAGGTAGCTGCAGCTGTTGATGACAGACTTAGCACAGCTGGCGAAATATGTGGCTCAGTTAAACGTCTCTTACTTTTGACTCTCCTTAGCATAAGGGCCTAAATAATGATGTTTTTTTAAGAGTTAATCATCATTAAGTCTTAAAGTTCTTCTATTTTTGTTTTTAATTTTTAATTTAGTAAAAATTGTCTACAAGAAACACTTCTTTTGTGTATTTCCAATAATTAACATTGAAAAAACTACCGAAAGTTTGCTTTTTTATAAGAGCATAATAAAAAATTGTACTATATTGTATAAAACAAACATATTACATTTTTGAATAATCCCGTTCCTTTCTTAAAAATTCTAGTAATTTTATAAAAAAAAATTGCTTAGACATTAAAAAGTGAGGGTTTTTTTTTAACAATACCAGAAACATTTGTGTTAATTCTTGTCTTATATATAAATTTTTCTGAATTTGTTTTCCTTTTGAAATATTCTCTATGACTTAGATTGTGCGCTTTTTGTGGTTCATAGTATTATTTCTGGTCTCTTTAGAGTTTTTTCTTTGATCTGATATAAATTTTATAAGAATTTTCTCTTCTAGGACTAAAGAATATAAAATTACAATTATATCAAATCGGATATTGCACCACGTTTGGTCGACCCTAATCCTAGGTAGACCTCAACAAAATGTAGCACATAATCTTGCTTTAATTTAATTAATAATTTAAACGTTTGTGTTTAGATCAGAAAATAATTTAGAGATAATTATATACAAATAGCTGCGATGAGATCTGTACCAACATATGAATGATATTTTTGGTAACAATAGATTCCGATACGCTTAACAATATTTTAAACAATACATCCTCACTACTACTACAAGATCTTTAGGTTAAAATTCTTTAAATTAAATTAAATTAAATCTAGCACTAAATTCATTAAAATCTAGCACCAAACCGATTATCTCAGGAGAACAAAATTTCGCAAAAGACTGTCTATTATTTATTGTTTTACAAATCCAACTTAGACTGAAATGAGGTAGTTAACCGAACTGTTTAAGCTGGCTCGGTTTGTTCTAGTAGTTTCAAAAGTCGGAAATACCAACAGGAAACAGTTTATTTATTGCAATCAAAGTTCCTAGAATGAAAATTTCACAAAATTTAGCCGACAAGTCACAAGATTGAACGCCAGTATATTGTTTTCTGGATGTTATTTTATTATATATATTATATATATATATAGACGAAAAACATGAACATTTGACCTGATAAACAGACATATATACAAATAAAAATAATATTAGACGTCATTTATAATCGTTAAATATGTACGGTATACGTAATAAATGTATTTGTTTAGTTTGCGTTTGAAATAGAAAGTCGTATTTGAAAAATGTTGCATCAGGTGAGAAAATATGATTTAATACTGACTGAAATCGCTTAGTATGTGATAGATAAACTCTAGGAAACTAATAGTCAAATCATCAGCAGTTTTCACAATGAGCTCGAAACTCGTTATGAATAACATTAAATTAATATTTTCTAAATGTTTAAGCATACAAAGTTTTAAATTTATATTTTCTAAATGTCTGGACATACAATTTTTTTTGTAATGAAGAAGCAAAAAAATTACTTTAAAACTAACCAAAAAGGGGGTAGAGTGAATGACGGTCGTGAGTCTGATTTCCATCAGAGACTCTGGTCTGTTACACTACACCGAGCATAAGCGTTTATGTCTACGGTATAATAAAAATATCGGAACGTAACGTAGGGTGGTGGAATCGAAGTCAAGTGAAGCAATTAGTATGAAACGAGAATTAGACCGTGAAGACTGAAGTATTACTACAGCGCATAATATTCCCGATACACATGTGTTATGATTGGTATGATAGTAGTTGCACTCCAAGTCATCGTCAGAATTCAATGTAATACTTAATATAGTTATAGTTTTATTTCGTAAATGATAAACAGACGGCCTTCTAGCCACTTATGTTCAAAGGGTAAAAATGGTTCCATACATAGTATTTTTTACTCGTGATTCCAATAAAAAAAAAATTTGCTTAAATTTAATTTATTTTGGCACAATTAAAGAATTTATTAGAATAAGATTTTTTAAGATTCTTTAAAAGTTTTAATAAATTACAAAAAGAAAAATAATATATTTAATGCAGGAAGAAACATTAATAAAACCCCATTCCCACTGCAGGGTACAAGGGTATGATCCTACTACGTTGCCCTTATAACGTAGTAAGGAACTAAATTACTAGTAAGAATCAACGTTTTCCAAACCAATGGGGTGGTATGTGTAGTGTTTAAAGTATAATCATCTGAGACTATTATGTTATATTATGTGAGCTGTGGAATCTTATCAATCCTGACAATTGTTTCCAATCTTTCTATTCTTACCAACCATTGGTAAGTTCTAATATAATCGTTATCATTAAATCTAGTTCTTCCAATAGTTAATGTTAGGTGAAAGCAATTAAAAATTTGATAAAGAAACAAAGTTGCTTCTCGATATGCGTACGTATATATTATGTTCTGACAGAATTCAGGTTTTCAATCATAAAATTACCAACATTGCTTAACTGCAAAAAGCGGTACTATCATATCATAGTGGCCACTAGCGTTCATTTGATGGCTAAACCTGTTAAAACAGTTGTTTAAAATAAAAATTTGTCTTTTTAAATTGCAAAATTTTAATTACTGGTTAAATTTCAATTTAATGTGTAATAAACTTCTAAATCGCAAAATTGCCTAAAGGACAATTAAAACTGAGTATTTGAACTCCACTCCGAATAACTTGGACGACAATTTGAAGTAGTCAGTAAATTTGCCTTTGCTTAAAAGATGGTGCTAAAAATTTGAAGGCTTATTTAATAATTCTATTCTTAATTATGAAATTTACATCCAATTTATAAATTCAATAGTAAATTGAAGTCTTATAAGGATAAAATCATCACAAATGTGTGGTATATATAATTCAATATTTGTTTTAATCATTAACTTTCAATAAAAATGTGGGAATATTTAAAACACTTAAATACACGTTTGCAATTAAAAAGAACATTACATCAATGTATGGTATTGAGATCTTTTGTATTGTTTGTTAAAAATATTTATGTTTTGATTTTCTTTCATTTCTGTTAAAGTTTTTTTGCTTTTTCTGTAGATTTTGTAATAAATTATATTAAAACAAAATTATATAAATTAAATTATACAAAACATAAAATAGTTTAAAAAAAAGCATACAAAGCTGTGTTTCAAATAAAACTGATTAAAAGAAACTCACTTTTCGTTGGTGGAATGATAAGGTTTCAAGTGTTTTTTAAATATCAAACAAAAAAAAGTGTATATTTAAAACCTTAATTAAAACAAAAAGAATATAAGGTAAAAAGCCAAATAAAAATATATCAAAAAGGAGATTTTAGTTTTCATAATTCTTTTAAAGAGTTTTAATTTTCTCTTCTTTTCTTGTTTTTGAAGGGTCAGAACATGCAAAACATGCATTTAGAAAAAATTTCCAACAAAATTTTAATAAAACAAATTTTAACTTATAGAGAGATAGAGCAAACTGTTAGACTTACCCTTAAAGCTGATTTTAAGACCACAATATCACCGGAACATTGTACCCAAGGTTCGCCATCAACTTGTACGGGTAAATCAGAATGTAAATGCATTTTAATATGGCCACCCTGTAATAAATAAAGAATATTTTTATTAATAAAAATTATAAAAATAAAATAAAAAATAGTTTTATTTAAATACATACCTGAGCTATACGTGTAGCATAGCGAATACCCGATTGTATTTGACCTAAATGAACAACGCCAGTAACACCAACAATTTCCAATAGGCCGTCATAGTGATTGGGTGGAGAAAAACGATCATCTTTATCAGGTCCCCATGGATTTGCACCACTTCCCCAACTATTTTTATTATGTAATAAAACAAAATAAAATCAAATGTTTAATATTTGCAAAAAATTACAGAGAAAAATAAATTCATTTACCTTAAAATATTCAATATAATTATACCCTCACAAGGTGGCAACTCGACCACTTTACCATCCACCTCTAAACGCAATTCCTTTTGCAAGTCCTTTGTACATTTACGTGTCATCATTTTGCGCAAACCCATTTTCACATAGACACCCTTGTTATGGAGACGTGAATTAAATTTAAATGGATTTTCCATGCGTGCATTATGGAAATCTAGACACAAGTCTGCATCCAGGCCAATTCCAAAATAATTATTCATAACGAATATTTGGGTATTGTCCTCATTTTTTGTACCCTCACATTCATCATCTCCGCCACCTAATAAATTCGTAATACAAAACAAAACAAAAACAAAAAGTGTTAATTTTTTTTCTGTTTTCTTAGTTAAACTCTTGAAAATTTTAGTTAAAAAAGAGATGTTAGAAAAATAGTATTATAATAATAATAATAGTATTATAATAAGACTTTTACAACAGTTCTTTTTGGCGAATGAAAGAGAATGAACAGTAAGTCCCAGGCTATTATTTTGTGGGCGGGGCGTTTCTTACAGAGAAATTAAATGATTTTAAGATAAACCTCATAAACATTATGATATACTAGTATAAAACGCAGCCACAAATTAAAGTTCTGAAGAGACTCTACAAGAAATGTAGTAAATATGCGAAAGAGAGACGAGCAGAGGTTACATAACTAAAATGCTGTCCAGTTATGACTCTTGCTGGAAATACTTTTTTAGAATGAAAAATAAAAACTATAAAGCCAAGCTGTTTATATGAAGAAGACCAGATTTTAACCCCACAGAACACACATTTCTTCAATGTAGAGGAACGGATAATAAGAAAATGAAATTCAAAGAAGAAATTTGTCCTGTAAATGAAAAGGTTTGTGAGCGGAAAATGTGGACAAAGAGGGCGTAAAAAGCAGAGTATGTCCAGAGAATGAAGAATCTCAGCTACCAGCCTAGATACAAGCCACTGAAAATTGTGGTTAGAATACCCTCAGCTTCTATGCGAAGTAGTATTTACATGGTCCTGTATAAAGAAATTCTCAACAGTAGGTACGTTTATCGTGATATCAGCACATATCGGATATGATCAGATCCCGTTATCCGATTGGGTTTTCTTACTTCGATAAGTAAAATGGCTAGAACGTGTGTTAATTAGATAGTTAGAATTTTAACATCTCTTAGTTTGAATTTTTAATCTGCTATATTGCAGAAAGACTGAGAATTTGTTGAAGATTATTAACGTTATTTGGAAGTGGTTGTTAATGCAAGACAAGTAATGACTTTCACTGAAGTTATCTTAAAAGTAATAACATTTTGCGTGAAATTCAGTGAATTTATATCCAATTTTCATTCAGATGTACGTGTCCAGCTTTAAATTGGGTCATTCTTTAATTCATATGATGGAAAAAATTTATTTATTTTTAAACTTAAAATCATTTACGGCATGTACTTAAAGCGTTAAGATCAAAATAAATTGCCTGAGATTTAGAGTTTGATTAATGTAGTTACAATGGATGTAATGAATGCACTGATTATTATCATTTTTATTAATGAAAAGATAATGCATGCAATTATTTGTTCCTTCTTTTTTTGTGGAAGTGATAGGAGAATTTACAAATGCAATCTCAGACGGACCTTGAAACTTATTTTTCATTATATACAGTGACTGCTGATTCATTATTAAGATTTATTTTTCAATAAATTATTTTGGTTGAGTGTTGTTGTTTAAAAAAAATATTAAATAAAAATGAAATTATTTTATTATAAATTAAAAAATAACATGCAAAATTGTTGAAAGCAAAACATCTATGATCACATCAAAACTAGCAGCATAACCATCGATTTCATTATTTAAGACCAATTACCCCGTTTGTTTGTTTCTTTTAATACTGTTTGTAATTAATATTAATTTAATTCTTTTTTAGTTACAACATCAAATTCTTGTTGGTTCGTTTGTTTGTTTAATAATAATATTTAAACGTTTCTTTATACATGGATTTAAGGCAATTACGGCAACAAAAAAAAGTTATGAATTGTTTTGTTTTAGAACTTTGGTTACATTGTACAAGACATAGGCGACAGGATATTTTATTTTTTTATTGATTTTTGTTTGTTACGCAGCCAATTTTTTTTTCTGCAGTAAAACTAAAATTATGGTTAAAACTCTTGCCAACTTCAATGAGTTTCAAACTAATTCTAGTGTTTTTACAAACATCTATACAAATTTAGCAGCGTTTGTGTTTTGGTTTTTTGAACACAAAAGTATAACATTTAAATGAAAGTAATAATCCATATATAGAAGAAAAATAATAGGACAGTATAAAAAAATTGTTTGTTTTTTTTTTGACAGAAAAAAAAAGAAAATTTTGAGTAATCAAAAGACCTGATTTATCGCTCGATGTAATGGCCGGTTCTTGATGATGCTGATCTGTTTGTTGCGATAGATGTGCTTGATGAGCCTTCTTCTTCTTACCGGTTGTATTGGTTGTAACCTTAAGCGTTTGCTCCTCTGGTTTTTCTTCAGGATGGAATACTACAGTCCAGCGATCTAAACGTATATCTTCAGCATCAATAACTTCACGCAAATAGCTAAGAGGGTCCTGATCGCCAGTATAGCCAGAGCCCCAGCAAAGTACACGAGCCAAATCATTGCCTATTAATTTACATACACAT
The DNA here is from genome assembly GCA_936449025.2 of Sarcophaga subvicina. Lineage (NCBI taxonomy): Eukaryota > Metazoa > Arthropoda > Insecta > Diptera > Sarcophagidae > Sarcophaga > Sarcophaga subvicina. Next base: position 102,308,325 of record OW388081.2, on the reverse strand, counting down.
GTATTATTAACTTAATTCCCATGTATTTATGTATACACATAATAAAAAAATTTTAATTTAGTACATATTTACCAGTTCCTAGAGGTAATATAGCACACGGTGGACTGGAACATTCTGAATCTTGTCCCACATTATCAAGGCATTGCAATACCCAGCCAACAGTACCATCACCTCCACATACTAAGATTTTATAATGTGGTATATGGCGGAATACATATAACCTATATAATAAGGAACGTTAAAATATTTTTCATTGTGTTAAATGATGAATTATTTATAAACTTGCCCTGGTAATGGTCCTCCATTTTCTAAATTGAATACTTGAAAGGGATTCAATAGTTTTCTAAAGTTCGATATCAATTCCAGGCCTTGACAACCACCAGATTTAACATTTACAAATACTAACAAAGGATTGATATCGGCTGGTACCATGCTGGGTTCAATATTTGGTAATAACATTACCAATAGATCTTTGCCATCCCAACGAACTTCGCGCAGTATGTAAAAAGCTCTTACCTGTAAAGCAGGAAAGCATTTAAAATATTGAATTTTTTAAATATTCGGTTTTTAAAGACTAAAATTTTTGTTGTTGTTTACTTTACAATGGGGTCTGCTGTGTATTTGGATTCTAATGAATTTGTTTGTCAATTGATATACACAATAGACCCTAAGGTCTGCTATCATGTTTGATAACGATTATATGATTTTTTTATAAATTATTTAAAATTTATAAAAAAAAAATATTTATAAATATGAATTTTTTAACTGCCTAAGGGAAAATTTAATTGGGTACGTCGTTACATAATAGACATTGTAAAATTTGTTTAATTAAATAAAAGGAAACATACCGCTTTTTGGGCATCTTCATAGGTCAAAACGACGGAACCATACTCATAATATATTGGGCCAATACTAGTAAAACGGCTCTCTTCATTTAAATATTTGTTAAGGAAGTCCTCATATTTGCGCTGAGATTTGCCCGGATCTAAATTGCCAACGAATAAAGCAATATTGGGACCATGAGGATCTTGACTGTATTGCATATAAAAGCGCATCAATTCCATTTGACGTATAGAGTCTTTGCCCATTTGTTTCATAATATTTAAAGGATGTTCTGTTTTTGATAAAATGCGTTCGGTGACACCACTATCTAATAATACTTGGGAACATCTAAAATTAAAACAATAAATTGATATGAAATGTAGACTTTCTAACGGTAAAGAAACTTACCTATAATCATCTATTTGATTATCAGGTAAACCAAAACGATCAAGAGCATCACGTATCAAATCCTTAATACTGGTCTTAGTATCGACAGGAACACTAACATAGGGCTCTTCGACAGAGCATTGTAATTTGCCAGGATAAACGCGTACAAAACCGTTATCCCTATCATGAAACCTAAGATATATAGCTGGTCGTTTACCCTCTACATGATTTAAGCTTAGAACAGGAATGGGATCTTGTAAAGGAGCATCTTCCATGCCAGACGGTGCATATACATCGGTTAAATAAAATGCCTGTGTATTAACATAAAAAATAAAACAATGCAACAATAATAATAACAATAATAATAATGTTAATAAAGGAAAAGGCCAGAAATAACTTACACTTGGATCGCGTGATATATGAAATGCTCGTAATGCAGTTGTTAGCAATTGTTCCAAAGTATATGTACGAGGTACTATAATGACACGATATAGCTGACGTTTAAATGCATTGTCACCATCGAATACTTTAATGGCTTCTAAAATATTTAAATAAACAGCGAATGAGTTAATAAAAAGTTTGAAAATGATTTTTGTTTAACATTTTAAATCAGTTTACCTATATCTTTTTCTTCACGCTCTTTCTCCTTTTTCTCTTTTTCTTTGTCGGATTTATCCGATTTGTGTCCCAGTTGTGAGTCTGGTCTATGATGTGAAGATGAACCACCACTACTGCAGCCAGCTGCACTACCGCCTGGCACCGCTGCCATTGACTCAATTCTATCCAGAGACTCTTCATCTTTAAAACGTGGCGTATCACCACTGCTAAACTCTTCCGATATACTACGAGCTGTAGAAAATATTGTTTTAAAAATTATAAGAAAAAAAAACAAAATAAAATTAATAAAATTATAAAATTTTAAATGTAATACAAACTATTGCAGTGATTGTTAATAAAGTACGAGTGAATATACATTTTATAGCTTAATTTAGTTACAATTTCATTTGATTTTTAATACATTTTGTTAAGCATGAAAATCATTCAATATTTGTTGAATTTTTAGATAAAGGAATGAAAGGAAAACTTATTGAACTCACTTGAACCAAAGACTCGCTTGCTATGAATACATGCAGAAAAAACGTCATTAAACCTAACCAGACTCACTCTTAGGCACCTTATAACAATTATAAAGGAACACTGGCCTCTTAGTATACACGTCCCAGGGACGAGAAGCCTTTTAACCACTGGTGTAGATGAAAAAATAGAAAAGTTTCCGACGCTTGCCGGGCGGAATGTATATAGCCAATGGTAATTTCAGAAAACCACTAAGATGGTTGGCAAACGTCAGTTAAGACTTTTAGTTTGGTAACGAGACAGGTGCTATTGGTGTTCAAAAACGAAATCTTATAAGTCCCCAGTAAGTTGTGCTTTCAAGGGCTGCTGCTGATTTAACCTAACCTAACTTTTGATCTTATATTATAGTGATCTAATGCTTGACACGAAGCCCTAAGGCTACGTAGTACATGTTTCCTTTTTCCTTGATCCGAGCAGACTAAGTAAACATTTAGTAACATTTAGACTATCATTGCCAAAAATTAGTGTTTTACTTTTTTTTGGAAAGGCAGTAAGGAAACTGCTGTTGTAGAGGAAAAGAAGTCATTGCATCTGATGTTTAGTGTATAAAACTGGTCCATATTTACATATATCAACTATAACTCTTACCTTTCATTATCACGGGAATGTCAATGAGTCGAGTTCTAGTTTTAACTGTAATGTATAATAATTATAACGATTCGCTTGTCTTTAAATCAATACTTAACAGATTTTTAGAATCCAATAAGCTTTCCTATAATATTATCCAACATTAACTAAGTTAGACTAAATGAATACACAAAAATAAGTCATGCACTTTATGAAGAATATTAAAGCTATCAAATGATAATGAAGTTAGTTTATCCGAAATGGTTAGTGTTAAATGATAGACTTAAATGTCTAGCATATGTATGTTAGTGAGAAATAATGAATGTGTTAACATATTTGGGTTAATTTTCCTCTGATATCCTTAGTAAGTAAATGTGAGGATAAAAGAGAGAGACAATAAAAAAAGGAAAAATATATTCAATGGCTTAATAAGGTATGTCTATAATGCTGGAATATAAATATAAAGAAAAAAATTACAAAATTCATACTAAACTAGTTTTGATTTGCCATTATTGCATACCTTATATATCCACTAAATAACAGTAAATATAGAATGAAATAATGTATGATTAATTTGGTGGTTAATATTGTAACAAAAATATCAAATAAACAAAACGGAATAAATTTATAAAAAAAAATAAAATCTAGCATTGTACAAAAAGGACAAAATAGTTAGAAGAAACCAAATATGTAAAGAGAAAATGTAAAGAATATATTTATAAACAATTAAAAAAAAATTAAATTAAATTTATATAAAAAACTAAATGCTGTTATTAAAGTATATCAAAAATATATAGATTTGTTCATCTTTTACTCATTTATGGTATGAAATTTGTAATCACCTCTACGTTTATGGTAGCGTGGCTTACGCCAGCCCAAAGAAATTCGACGCATGCGTTTCATTATTTTTCCAAACACATGTTCACTGTCGCTCACACGCGAACGCCGGCTACGTGAACTTGTAGCATCGCTGATATCACCACCAGCATCATCACTCAGACCGCCGCCAACACCACCGCCACCACTGCCGCCGACATACGTTGTATGGCGATAAGGCTTCAAGCGGCTATCCAGAAATTGTGAATACTCTTTAAGGACCTCCTTATCATCATCGTCCTCTTCATAGTCATCGGCATCATCGAGATCATCTCTAGGCCGCTGTCGTCTGCCCGAATAAGTGTCGTAATTATCATCGTAGGGCTGATAATTGCCATCCTCATCTTGTATGGTTATCTCAATATTTTGATACATAGTATCAAGACTGTAGTGGCTGTGTACATTTTTCGCTTCGCCTTTGCCGTTATGAGAACGTTTCGAACGTCGCCGCTGAAAGAAGCGGGCATACTTCTTGTGTCGAGGGCTAGGCGAATGCGATCTAACACCAGGCTCCTGAAACGATTTACTACGTCCCACCGGCGACAATTGTCCGGGCTTGGCTTTCAAAGTTTTTTTGGAATCCGGTGGCGGTATGGGAGATGCCGAATCACTTGAATTTGGTGAGCTAAAGGAACCAGCCCCGGTTGAATGACCTTTGAGCGGACAAAGTATAGGCTTTGTGCCTTTTGGTATAGCTCCAGTCTTTTGGGTTAATTGAATTTTTTCACCACCTACAGCGCCACTACTACTACTACCATGCACACCTAAGGCAGTGTTACTTGTCAACGGTTTTTGGCTGCTACCAACGACACCACCACCACCGCTACCACCATCGCCACTAACGCCGGAACGTTTCTTAGACATAGCCAAGCCCGTAGACATTTTCATATTGTGTGCATTTTTATTTCTATCTATGCTACTACGATTTTCTATAGATGTATTGCTATTACTACTATTATAACTTAAATTACTTATAAGATTCATGCTCGAATCAATATCATCGGTTGTGGTCAGTTCGCCGCCAGTATCGGAGGTTTCATAGAAACCTTCATGGGGCGCTGATTCGCCTTCGGCATCACAATCGCTGCCTGTACCAGCTGCACTGCTCAAACCACCACCTTCGCCGGGACGCTTATCCTCCTCCGACGATTTCATACCTACGCCACTATCTTTTTTCCTTATGGCCACATCACAGTGATCATAATCATCGCTAATATCACCAGCGCTTACATCACAAACACCCACATCCTCGTCGTCTTCATCGGTATTCGAGGATAGATGTTTACGTCGGCCATGATACGGTATCTTACGTACTATATTCGTATAAAATAAATGCAAAGATGATGAGGTTGAGGGCGATTTTGTTAAATTTTTATTACTTTGAGCCTTAATATTGCGCGAAGTGGAACAGCTAGTGGTTTGGGTCAACTGCAAAGCACTATCATCTAATTCCGTAACATCTTCCACTTCAAATTGATTTTTTGATGCCCTATCTTTATCGATTTTTCTCTTATCTAAACTTCTCTCCATTACATCTGCCGCCTGGGACAAAGTTGTTGCAGTTTCTTCGCCCGCTGCTGTTGTGGGTATGGGAGAGGGTGCATACGACGAGGGTGAAGATGAAAGAAAAAAATTTTGTTTTGATTGTTCTAAACGTTGTCTTTGTAATAATAAAATTTCTCTTAAACTTAATTCGGGTGTTACATCGTCGCGTAGTTTTCTTTCACATACATTTTGACGATCGTTCGCAACGTCCGCCAGTAAATCAGCAATTTCAATATTCTCAAATTCATCTTCTTCTAATTTGTTTTCATTTTCATTTTAGTTTGTTTTGTCATTTGATTTTTGCGATTGTATTTTTTCGATTTTTAATTTTACAAAAGGCAAAAAAAATCGTAAAAATTGTTAAAGAAATAAAATAAAAGAGAAATGAAAAGAAAAAATAAATACAATAGTAAAAGAAATTAAAAATAAAATAGTATTTAAATAAAAACAAAACTAAAGCTTTTTTAGAATAGTAAGCAAAAAGAATGCAAAAAGAAACAATACACATCTGCAGATCATAATAAGCCTTAAAACATGATTTTATGTTTGCAATGAAGAAAAATGCCGCCTATTCTGATTTCATGTATCGAACTCTGAGGGAAAATAAATGCGTGAAAACAGTTTGTGTATTACCGAACCTTAGGTTAAACAATAAGATCTAATTGGCCATACGACATATTGTGGGCTTTAAAAAATTAACTTTCATGCAAATATCTTGACTACTATCGATTGTAAAGTGAAGTCTTGACGTCAACAAAATTCCCTAAATGTTAAAAATATTTAAAGATTATGAGGTCATTGGTGTTTTATTTATATTATTTGAAATAAAGGCAAAAGTTAAGCACAAATAGATGTTCAAACTGAACTCGATTTCTTTTGAGTAACGTTAAAAAATAATTCATATCTGTTTACAGGCTTAAGGACCTATGAAATCCATATTTCAAATATATTTCTGAGAATTGTGTTCGCCCAACTGTCGTTGTATAAGAAATTTTATCACAAAAATGTAAAACTTCACATTTGTCACGTGTTATTTTTTGGTAATGTATTGGCATGACGGACTTTAGCTTTTTCATGCTAAAAAAAAACAGAAAATATTTCTTTCGGTGATCTCCTCTCAGCCGTCTTGCAAAAGATCTGAGAGTTACAGTTAGTTGCCATGAAAAAGTATCAGAATCCGTAGGTTCCACTATTGACAGTATTAAAAACTATCAGGGTGAACCGAATGCGGTTTTGTTTTTTTAATGAAAAATCTATTTAAAATTGTAAATGAAAGATAATTAATTTATGACTTAATCATGGACTGGGCATGATGGATATAAGCATCTTACAAACATATTGTATTTACGACGAGTATCTACCTAACGAAACTGAGAAACTAGGTCGTAATCCTGACTGAAGGGTTGTAATGACCAATTATGTTATGTATCTTCTTAACGGTCTGCAAGTTTATTAACAAAATAAAAACTAAAATATTATACAAAATAATGCAAATTAAAGAAAAAAAAAAACCAAAAAAGGAAATGTCTTTAAAGGTAATTAAAGCAAACAGGGGGGTTTGTTCCCTTGACTGAAATGATGACTGAATGTGCTTAAAAATGAATTTGGATTTTGAATTTGATTTTGAAGTTCGTGTGAAATGTTGAAAATCATGAATTGCAATGAAATTCTTGAAAATGATGTGGTTTATTACTGGACGATATTTTTTGATTAATTTTGTTTTATTTTATTTCTTTTTTTTTTGTTTCTACAACATCAATTTAATACAATGTAACCACAGACAACGCATACTTGTACTTGTTTTAATGAAATGATTTTCAATAAATGGACAAATTATGATTATTAATATTTGTTGTTGTAGTTGGTTTTGTAAATCAAGAAAAATTAAATGGAAATGTTTTGAATCAGTGAAATGTTAAGAATGAAATGTTGATTATTGTGCTTTTGTTTCTGTTGTTTTTTTTGTTTTTATAATTTAATGATTGCTGCGTATTATTACAACAAAATTTGTTTAACATCAAATTAAGTTAGCTGCCTGTTTTAAGAACATGGAACATTTTACTTACGGCACGAATATTCACGAACTAAATTTGATTCGGATTCGGTTTTTCTAACACCCATTATTTCTTTAATTGGCACCTCGGTACGTGGTACTGAAACACAATGCGGAGGTAAATAAATCGGTTGTAAACAACCGAAAGTACATTCGGTTGGCAGGTACATGCGACATCCAGCGTGTGTGGTCAGACCGCACCATTCGCAACGATAACCTGGAAAAATTATTATTTTTTTAAGTTATGTTTGGAGAAATTGTTGAAAAAAATTGTACTCACCTGTTAGACACTCGGAGGACCAACAGGTCTTTTTGCAATATACACATTTTGAATTCGATGGTAGATTGCCTTCTCGCCAATGATGCTAGAAAATGAGAAGAAAAATAGTTTAAACAGTTACAAAGCCGTAATAGTTAAAGATCTAATAATAGAAAAATTAGGTTTTTTCTTTGAATAATTTACCTGATGTTTAACATTTAATAACTCCTTGCCGGGTACATAGGTGGCATTTTCTGTACAATCGGGTACAGCAAAATCTTGGCACTCAAGATGTGCATAATATTCACAAACTGCAAAAAAATAACCCACAAATATTTGATGTAATAAAATTGATTTGAACAATATAAAATCTAATTCTCTTCGAATAATAATTCTAATCAGCTTTTACCGCCTCAGTTATACTATAGTTTGCAGATTTCGAAGCAATTCAAATTCTTTTAATTTTTAATTACAAATGCAAACAATATTGGAAATAGCGCTACATCCACAACGCCAATTTTAAACATTTTCTACCTTCACAGAATCTATATATAGATATATAGATGAGACGAGATTTATTAACCTCGTAATATTTTGGATTGAGTTTATATAATTAGTCTTTCTTATTTACCTATACAGTGTACGGATGGTGTTTCATCTAAACGTTTGCGACATACTGTACAAAATTTCTTCTTATGTGTTGTTGGTTCTGACCAACAATGCGCAACAGGATTCTGAAAATATAAATAGATATTATAAAATTTCTTATACTAAATACGGATATTTACAAACGAAATTACCTTTATAATGCAAGGTGCAATGCCGGAACAAGGAGTTACAACGTTTGTTACACATCTTTCGTGGATTATAAAATTGCAAACTGTAAAAATAGAAACAAGATAAAATTAATTGATGCGTTAATGTAGTCTCATTATATCTATTCATAATAAAATTCATACATTTTTTATTTGTTTTTAAAAATCGAAAATTCATGAAAACGAATTTGTTTCGGGTTTACAATTTTTTTATTACCACAATAACTTATTATTTAAAAAAATTAAAGAGTTTTGCAGGATAATACAATCGAAAAATTAAGGAGTTCAAGGCAAAGTGTTTTAAAAAATCAACGACTGTCTAAGTCTAGTAGGTAGTGTGTTGGCTTACTAGGTTCAAACCCCACGTCAGACAACTCCAACAAAACGAAATATTAAAACAATTTTTCTTCGGTAACTTCATTTCAGCAAAAACTCTGAGAGTAAATAAAACTTTCATGTGTTCCATATGACAACACATACCCATGTCATCTGCTTTCTCATACTTATCATCAAATAATCATAGAAGATATTCTTTTCAAGGGTACCACTTGTGTCATCCTATCTGATATCGACCGATAGTCTATATTAAATACTCAGCGTGCCTTACATCAATCAGCGGCCATGGAAACCATAAACCATAAACCATTTTCAGCGATTTCGCATGATGAGGGACAACTGCTCAGGCGAACCCGCCCCATAAAAGGGCAGTTGGGATCAGACACAGTACCCTTATTTATCTGTGTTATAGGCACCTAACTGACCTATGGTTGAACATCGGTTGGGTTGTTGTAACTCTTGCAGACAACTGGCATACTTATTATTTTTATTATCTCCGACAGAAAAAAATTTTCATTCCCATGCCTATCGCAGACATATACTTACATACATTAGAAAACTTATATTAGAGATAAGGCCACGATTAATAAACGTAATAAAAAACGTTTTTTTTTGTGGAAAGAATTCTTTAAATAAAAAAAAAGTTGAAATAGAAACAAAATTTTCAGGCAACGCATCAACTAAGCATGATTATATTTAGTTTTTGATAAATATACAAACAGTTGTTATTGTTGTATGTGTTAATATATTGTTAATATATTGCAACAATCTATACGCAATGCTGCACAAATCGTTATAAGAAAAAAATGTTAAATAAAATAGAAAATAAAAAAAACAACGACAACATGAATGAGTTCATTCATGACGTCAGTAAAGAACTCGAAAACGTCAGGTCAGCGGCCTAGTTTTTTCTGCTTTTAGTCTCTCTCACTCTCTGAAAAATGTGTATGTACGTATATACAGACATACATATAAATATATATGTATGAATATATATGAATACAACAACAAAAATAATAATTCAAATAAATTAATATAAAAAGACGGCAATAGCAGCACAGAAAAGTAAAATTAATAAAAAAAAAAATAAAAACTAACACGAACTTTATTATAAAATGTTCACCTAATAAAATGAACAAAAAAAACGAAAAGAAATGCTTTTCATTTATTCATATATGTAAAGATATTTAAATACATATACTTACGTGCATATGTATGTATGTATGTATCTAAAAATTCTTATGTATTTATTTTTTAAGGTGCATACATATGTATATGTATGGTACATGAAGGATGTGACAAATGAATATTGCCATTGAACAACTGCACGGACTGCCATTGAGGCCAACAGCAACGATAAAAGCAGTAGCAGAACACTGTAATAATTTTAGCAATCGTATAGCACACACATACATACATATATATTCACACATACATATGTATATTGTTTAAATATAGTTGAGGTAAGAGATGATATTTACATACATACATACATACATAATTGGCCATTACAACCCTTCAGTCAGGATTACGGCCTAGCTTCTCACACCACTCATGTTGTGTGCGTTAATTTTATACGTGAGTGGCGGGACCTACAGTTTAACGTCGACTCCGAACGACAGAATTTTGAGAAACTTTTTCATGGCAGTTTATTTTACTCTCAGAGTTTTTGCCAGAAATCTGCTGAGAGGAAGTCGCCGAAGAAATATTTTTTTTTTTTCATATTTCATTTTGATGTCTGACCTGGGATACGAACCCGGGCTTTACGAATAGTAAGCCAACACACTACCTACTACACCACGGCGAGATGAGAGAGATGATATTTAAAGATGATAATTCTTTTATTTTATTATCACTAGCTCTTAAAAGTAATCTTATGCATAATTTTTAAAATATTGTTATTAATTTTATTTGAAATTTCCTTTGTGACATATCATGTCATAAAGAAAGCTGCTATTGCCGTCTGATAATACAGTACGTTAAGCAGTTTGTAGATGAGGTATCGGTGGAAAGACAAGATTTTTTTTACTAAAAACACAGTTTTAAACGCTATTTTATTAAACACACTGTTCATATCAGTTTGACTCCGAATTGTATGATTGCGCATAGAATACGTACGTTTTGGTTTCAACATTACCTTGACTCTTTTTAACACATCATATGTCACATGTCAGATATCAAATCAGCATTTCTGACACACTGCCCAAGTTACTTGGTAGTACCTTTGTTGTGGTAATTCATTTCATTTCATTCAATTACTATTCACTTCATTTCTTACTGTCTTCGTAATTTTCTGACGTGCTATAGCACTGTGGAGCGCAATTAAATAATATCGAGTCTCTCGGTCTTATTTATGAGCACTATTTTTTGCTCAGAGTAACCTCAGTGTATACTCTGTCTACATTTGCAGTATTTTGAGGCATACTCTTACAATTTTTCACTCCTAAACCGAAATCCTTAAACCGATGAGAAACACGCAAAGAAAACTAAGATAACCGACTATTGGTATTCAGAAAGTCCTCAAACATTTTGAATACTCCTCGTATTTCAAAAGTAATTCCATTATTTTCTTCTATGCAATGAAATATGAAATACAACCCCCTCAAATGCTATTACTTATGCATAGTGATCTTAGAAATATCAATGAGTTGTGTAGTTGTAATACAATAATAGAAGCAAACAATTTAAAATATGAAGAAGAAACACAGCAAGACTTACGTCTAACCCAGTAATAACATGCACAAAATGTTTTCGAACAAAAATCTTTTTTCAATAAATGAGAGTGTGTGTGCATGTGTTTGTATGCGCTCTTTTTCAGTTTCTTCTCTCACCATGCACATACGCGCGCTTTCCTAAATGAACACATACCGCACCTGTTTAGATAAATTTCCATACACAATCTACTGTTGTTCTTTGTGGTTTTTTTTATTCTCTGCTTGCCAACTTTGTTGTTGTTGTTGGTGTTTTTTCCTTTCCGTGTTCTTTATTTGTATTTTCAATTTTAAAACATAAAAAGCATGGCTGGTGTATGCCTGTGTTTGAGTGTCCTGTAACAGGGCAAAAATTTAGTGAGAGAGTATGAGTAAGAGAAAGAGTGTAGGCATATTTTAAGTGCATGTACGAGTACAATATTCCACAACCTATTTTTAGTTTCGTTGACATTTTGTTATACCTAGTAACACCTATTGTTATTAGACAATAAGACTACAAAATACATACTAACACACATTTCCATGCATGCATGCAATCGCTTGCCTGCATGCAAACAATCTCTTTAATACGCACACATACACATATACACACATATTCACATATTGTTATAGGAAAGAATATTGTTTAATTCTTTTCCTTTTTGTTTCTCTTGCTGCACGTTGACATTCTTTCATTATTATGAAATAAAAAAAATAAAGAGTGAAGAGTAAGAAGAGTAAGTGTATTTTGAAAGTGTATTAAAACCAAACAAATAAAATTTAATACAATATATCCTATGTTTTAGACGTTTATAACAGTTCACGAGTATGTAAATATGACAGGTTATTTATTTTTAAGCTGTGTGGTATAACAGGGCGTATGTTTTTGTGTTGCATTAATTTGATATTAAATATTAATCATACGACCTGCAGAGTGGTACATTGTAGTGACTATAGTTAGAGTTTAAATTTCAATTTATAATATAGAATTGATTAAAATGAAGCCAATTACATATGAAAAGCGTATAAAAATAATAAAAACTTGCTAAAGAAAAAATAAAATTTTATTAAATTGCGGATATATTTGATTATCATAATAGAAAGAAGAAATATTTAACCTGGTTGACTCGGTATAAAACATATAAAACATATGAATCACAGAATTCCTAATGAAAATGTTGTTACTGTAGGAAAAATCATCAAAATGGATCAAAATTTGCTAATTCCTGTGAAAGCCGTGAATTGGGTTTAAAGATTTAGTTTTTAAGCATTAGACAGTTGTGTTTTCAAAGGCATACAAGTTTAAGGATCCGACGAAATTAAATCGTATGCCAAATTTCCCTAAATTTTTTACATTCTATACAATATATGATATTCAATTGTAATAGCAATTGTATATCTTAAGCACAGATTCAAAATATTAAAGTACACTGTACAAGAAATTAGTTGAACTAATTTTTAAATGTAAACAGTACTCAGTTTCGCAACCCAAATATGTTCCATTAGTCTCTGATTACTGTCGCTATAGTTAATGCTGGTTTTTGACTATATTTTGTTACAAACATTGGCCCAAACCCAATAAATAAATGGAAAAAAATAGCCAAATTACTACAACATGGCTTCTACCATTTACCCTGAGACATTTGTTAGTTTATCACATCACATCATATTTAAGTTTATTCTCTTCATCTCTATAGAGGTCACAGCAACCAAACGGCACAGCAGACAATTTCAAAAACAAAGTAAAGGTTACACTTTGTCCACAGTATATTTTAATTGTGACTTTACAAAATATCTTTGAAAGCTAAATAAAATTTTAGTACCAGGCGGAACCTTTTATAACTGAAAATTGAGCTAGCACAAGAAATTGAGAAAGCCAACTGTTTGGTCATCACTTTCTGCAGAATTTTCTAACGCTGAAATGGACTCATCAATCATTTTAGAAGTATGGGCTGCCGTGGATTATAAAAATAGAAGTGCGTTTTGCATACGGGTATCATTAAAAGATTTTAGCTAAATCCGCTAATGGAAAACTAGTTGCCTGTTTAACCCACCATTGCTGACCTCGTTTCAGAAAAGTTTCTACAGTTCAAATGTGTTGTTTAAATAATGTTATCAATTCGTAACAAAAATCCTTTGCGGAATATATTGACTTAAAATGTATCACAGAATTTCCAAAAGGTGTATTACAACAACTTATCTTTGCTATAATTTTGTTAGCCACTATAAATGATTTTAAAAATAAACTTTTGCGGTCTTTAAAGCGAATAAAAATAGCAATAAAAATAATAATAGAAAAGCTAATTTTAAGTGCTAAACTTTAAACGTCAATAAAAGTTGAAGGAGAAAGCATGCATATGAACACACGTACAAAGTTAAATCTCTCTATGTTTCTCTTTCACTTTTTATGTATAAACGCGTCATATACATAAATATTTTAAGTTTTCGTATCTTTTATATTCACGACTTTTTGCATTTCTTTTGCTTTCTCACTCTGCTACAAGTGATAAATATCACAAGGTAAGATGCAGCATATATGTAAGTGCATTTGTATGTATGTATATACATACATATGTATATATGTGTGTTTGTATGTGTGATTTTTAAGTGTTTCTTTTTTAAATCTATTTTTAGCATTTCTATTTTAGTCTGAAACAAAACTGAACGAGTTAGAAGAGACACACACACACGCAATGCATTTTTTGTGCATGGTACATAATGTATATGCCGGAAAGCGTTTTTTATAAGCTTTAGAATTTTGGAACTACATACACATAAATAGGTATGTTAACTTATATTTTAAAATACTTTTTTAAATTTTTTCAATTAATTGCCTTATAGGAAATATTAAAATCAGTGCTGGCACATATTTTCTTGCATTAATGAAGAAAAATAAGTAGAAGTATTAAAGTTAAGTACGTCGAAAATTACGTGACGATCATAATCAGACACCAAATTAACCAAATACGACGCATTGTAACTCTCGTACTCAGAACATAATTTGTTTAATTCGTAATTTTTGTCCGACATACCCTGGCACGTTGCTTTTCATTTACAATAGTCTCAACAGTTACAGGACGAATTTTCTCTTCCAATTTCAATTTCTCATCATTTACAATAAAAGATTTATATGATTTCCATTGTCATGTAAACAATCTGAATCCATCTGTCATCTGATCTATGCAGCAATTAACTTCTTCCTTTCTTCTACTACTGTACACTTCATATATTCTATTTGCACACCCAATCAGTTTTTCCCACATTGTCTTCAGACTTTTCCTTTATAACTGCCTTTAATTCTTACCATTATCCTGAGTTGGTTCGATTCGAATCGCAGGAGAGAGATTTATATGATTATAAGAACGTCTAGAAGTCACCAAAAGCACGTATTTGTTATTTTCACTTTATTATGTTACAAAAATTACCACTAACGGTACGAAATACTGGTCTACTAGTCCAAAATTTATATTGTATTTAAGCAATCATCAATCAACTTAAGCCCTTATTTATATCCACATATTTTCGATCAACTTTTAACGCAGAATATTTGAAAACCCTATGAAATATTGTAAAAATATTGCATGTACACATAGGATATATAACTGTAATGACTATGTTATAACATAAACAGTTCACACACATACACATTTGTATTAACAACAATAAATAAAAACAATAACAGTTGTATTGCCCA
Organism: Sarcophaga subvicina; assembly: GCA_936449025.2. NCBI lineage: Eukaryota > Metazoa > Arthropoda > Insecta > Diptera > Sarcophagidae > Sarcophaga > Sarcophaga subvicina. The sequence goes on along the minus strand of OW388081.2, from coordinate 102,293,147 downwards.
GTTAGTTTTGCTTAATTTAAATGCCACTCTCAACTGTTTTTAAATTTGTTTGAATTCCTTAATTCTTTTTAACTTCCATTCATTCATTGCTGTTGCTTTTTCCATGTTATGTTAAAATGTTATGTCAGACAAGCTTAATAAAATGCTGTTATTGATGCTGACAACAACAATAACGACAACAACAATGTTGATAAAGACGATGACGTTGGAAACGTTATTGATGAGAAAACTTTTGTTTTGTATGTATTTAGAATGTGCTATTTCAAAATGTGCTCACTCTCGTTTTAATGTACAGTACGCTTGTGTATGTATCTGTATCCTTAACTGTATAATAGTGCATAAAAAAAGGAATTTTTCAGACATCTCGAACAAAAACGAAATGTGAAAAATAAAATTTCTTTTGGCAACTTCCTCTCAGCAGTCTTTTGGCAAAAACTCTGAGAATTAAATAAAATATCCATGAAAATTTTCTCAAACAGTAAATAGCATCACTCTCGGATAAAATTAACACACTCTTGACATGAGTGGTGTGAGGAGCTAGGTTGTAGTTCTCACTAAATGGTTGTAATGACAAATTAGATCAGTGAGTAACACTCATATTTCTGAGCCCATTTACATTCCCTATAATAGAGTAGAAAACTTTCTCGTTATCCACAAATATGTAAGAAGATTGCATCTCAACAATATGTTAAATTATTATCCCTAAGCTATTAATCTGATCGACAAATGATCTTTCGCTCCTGTACCCTGCCATACGCAAATCAAGGATGGTTTTCATGTCCATCCTGCATTGCACTATACAAAGAATAACTCTAGCAAACACATTATAGTGCTCAATTGCATCATATTTCTTATACAGTTTCCTGCCTCCATTCAATAAAGAACGTTTCCATGTTCCATATTTATCTTTATCTTTATGTTTTAAGTACCTACACAGTGATATTATCAAAACCCGTCATCTTGCCGTTCCTAAAAACTACAATATCGTCGATACATACATATGTATATAATTTAAAAAATACAATAAAATAAAATACGCACAATATAGAGCAATAAATAAAAATGAAAATTAAATTTTTTTATTTATTTATTTCACACTCGATAGACGTCATGTCTGCTGCTATCAGTGTAGTTCTCTTCTAGAGACTATTGTTTTATTTTTAATTTTTTTTGTGATTTCTACGTAATGTCAGCAAACTGAATTGGTCAGTCAGTCGGTGGTTGTGGATGTCGTCGATAAAACAAATTTATTAGGAATTTTCAAACAATGTTGATCCATTTCTTTGACGTTCTCTTAAGGGGGCGTATGATTAATAGAAATTAAAATTTATTTTAAATGTTCGTATTTTTCAAATTGATGTTTTTTAGTATTTTCTAATACTGTTTTTTTTTTGTTTTATTTATGATATAAAAAACTATTTAATTTTGTTGTATTTTTTTTGGTCTTTATTAATTTGTCGCTATTTTGAATAATATATTTTCTTTATTTTTTATTTTCTTTCTGGTAATTGTGTTTGTGCTTAGATTTTTTTCTTTTCATCTTTTAATCGTTTATTTTACTGATATTCGCAAGAGTTTTAAAATCTATGCTTGATTTTATACGCATGTCCTGTTTTGTGTGTTTTATTTTCGTATACATTCAAAGGATATTTTCAAGTTTATTCTCTTTTCAATTTTATTTTTAGTTAATTTTCTTTGAAGTTTTTAGATTTTGTTTGTAATTTTTGGATTTTAGTAAATAAGCATATTTTTGTTTCTCAAACTTTCTGATATATTCTATTGAAATATCAATTAAAGAAAATAAATCCATAATAATAATAAATGCTTTTCGAAATGATTACATATGTTCTTTCATATATAACTCTATAAATAGGCCCCGTCTAAGAAAAAATTAAAAGTAAACAAATATTTTCATCAAAAAAAGAAACGTAAAGCACTTCAAATCTTCAATCAGAATTTTTGACTTGGAATAGAATTATTATTAATTGTTTTAGTCTGTTTGAGCAATTTTCGTAAAGATTTTCCAATTTCGTTTCCTGAGTGTTCACAGAATATCACCACTTTTATAAACAAATACACACACAGATGAATAAAAATAAACACCAATTGAAAATTCTTAAATTAAATTAAAATTTGGAAAAATTAAACATGTGATGATGAACATGTTTTGATGTTGATGATTAAATAAAACTTAAATAAAAATCAATTCTATACAGATATATGAATGGCAACGACAACAACAACAGCAACAACACCATCAAGTCGAATACAAACTACACAATAGGTCGTAAAGCAAAAATATAGGAACATAAACGTGAGTATGTATGTTTTTGTAATTAAAAACACATTTACGCCTAAGATTAGGGGGGTGCTTAATAAAAAAAAAATTTAAAAAAAAATATTTGAAAATAATCATAAAAGCTTAAGTCATTTTCAAATTGAAAATGTTTGTGTTTTATTTAATAGAGAATAAATATTTCATTTTCTTTTCACACACATACTTCACGCTTATCACTTTTTTTGCATAAACAAACATCTTTACGTTGGCTATCGTTGCTGTGGCCCCTGTTTTCAAGTCATAGTGCGCATAGTCAAGGATATAAAATGCGTAAATTGAGTGTGTCTATAGACAAAAAGCACTCCATATCATCATTATTATTATTATCATCATCATCATCATCGACATTAACGGCATCATCATTATTCTCGAAACCATCACCACCAACGTCGTCATCAATTCGACATGTGTTGTGTGTCATAAATAAATGAAAAAAAATTGCTGGCCGTATCATCAGTCAATAGTAACAATAAAAATAAATAAAATTTAAACAAATACGTTATTTGTTTAAGTTTTATATTATTTTTCTTGTAAGAAAAGTTTATGTTTTGAAATGATTTCAATTTTAGACAACAAAAAGTTCATTGATTTTAATGTTTTTTCTTTTTCATTTTCTTTACGTGCCGGTTATGGCGATAGCACATGGTCTATTAAGAAAAAAAATTTTAATTTTAAACCTTTTTCTCTTATTAGAAGAAAGAAGAATGACAGGTGTCTATAGAATAGCTGGTCGGTATATATTTCGCTTTAACAATCAAATGTGGACTTATTAAATTCAGAATTTTCTATATCACATTAAAGATCTTTTAAATACAAATCGGAAATTTTTACATTTAAATTGACAGTTTATTGACTAAGAAAAATACACATCAAATAATTTCGTACAGAAGTGTCACACTTTTTGATTCCGATTCTCTCGGACTGTAAAACTTGTGTTAATAAAATATTGAGATGTCTGACCAGGAGTTTAAACCGTGACCTCACGTCTAATAAGCCACCACACTTCCTACTAGACAACGACAACTTCCAACCACTACTTAAATATTTGAAAGTAGGCACGCCTTTAACCTCATTATTGTCGATAGTTCAAAGAGATCCGTGGTTCGAATCAATTCTTATACATTTTATTTTCCGGTGCTAATTTACTAATCGAAAAAATTATAGGAAATTTAAGTTTCTAAATTCTAAATTGTATTGCTCATTATTAGAAAAATTTTAAATTTTCTTTACAGTGTTAAGTTAAATTTTTGTTTCTTTAATATGCCATCACACATTTTAACCGTCTTTTTGTAATTCTACAACATTTTCTTTTATATACAAATTATTCAATTTTTAAATTAAATTTAGAAATTGTTAGATTTCTTTTTTCGTTTCTTTGCTTTTTTAATTTTTGAAAATGTCAAATGTCACAATACTACATACTACACATAGTGCTATACAATTCACATTACTTATACTGCTAATGTATAATGCTATAAAAATAAAAGAATATTTAAATAGATTTACGAATAACAAAGTGGTTTTCATGTTCATTTTTTTTTTATTTTTTTTACAAAAAAATTAATTTATAAATAAAATTATGGCATTTAGAATGTTTAGTTTTTACAAAATAATTTTGATAGGATATACATGCATATATACATCTGTACATACATATATACACATGTACAGTTTGAAATAAAAAGAATATGATGTCATATAAAATCTTAATTAAAAAAGCCTTTGCTTTGAATTTCAAAATAAATTTTAAATCAAATCAATTTACACTAGAATGTCTAACCATAGATCTGCACGTTCATGTCATTATTGGTTCAGATGCAAAAATCCTAGTCGACTCGCTCTAAACCGAAAATTTTGCATGAAAATTTTCACTCGAATACTCTCGAGGCAGCTGCGTTGGTGTGTAACAACGACCATGCTTTCTTTACTGTCAGATCCACCTTGTCAGACTCCCGCCCTATAACACCAAAGGCAACGGAAACATTGCGTTTGGTCTACCAATTAATGTCGATATCGCCGGCGTACGCAAGCAATATGCCACTAAAAAAAAGTGCCATTGTGATTATGCTGCCTTCGGCATTACACTCTCCATAAAGAAGTAAAAACTTTAGTCTGTCATATCTCTCATCTTCTGATTATTTCTTTGCTTTATTGCTACTACACATGGTTGACTTAATATAAAGCAGGCAGTATGATGTTAGAGTTCTCAAAAGTCTGTGAAACTGTATAGAGATAATGTATAGGTTGCAGTCATTAAGTGAAGGTCATTACCCTCCTATCCTTCGGTTGACTATTTGAAGCTTAATTGAGTATAAATCCGTGCATTTATGTTCGAATTCGAGGGGAGTAAAAAAAAACAGTTCATAATGAATTTCGAAAAACTTATGAGGCTTACATAACCCATTCTAAAAGCGCCCTGGCCACTTTCTGAGCTCGTTTTAAAAACATATAAAGTTGCTGCAAAAAGGCGAAATGATAGCGAAAGAATTGGGTGTTAAATGACTATCGTCTGAATAAACGAAGCGCTTTTTCAAATCAAAATTTAAATCGAAAAGTGAAATTTAGAAAAAAGATGAGAACGAGAATCGCTTTAAAACAAATGCATTTTTTATATTAAAGCACAAACGTATCGAATACATTTGTTCACTGGGCTCAAAAAATTATAAACGTTTATATATACATTGTATGTATGTACATATATTGTAAATTGTACAACTATAACATATGCTTAGGATTTCCTGATCATTTTAGGCGTCATAAATGGAAGCCAAATTGGCTACAGGAAGTAAAAGCCAAACTGACATCACAGCATGATTTTCATCATAAATTTATTTATTTTTTTCTTCATTTTTTTTTTCATTCACAATTTTTAGTTTTATTTTATTTTCAAACAGATTTACAAACTTTTCGTCACATGACATAAAAAATGGCCTAAATTTACAAAAGATTTTAGTGTTTAGTGAATTGAAAAATACCAAACTTATTTTCATAATCCTAAAGTTGTAAAATATTTTTCTTTACAAAATGTTGTTTGCGACTTTTTAAATTTCATATGCCGATATGTTTGTACAAAATCCCATACATATGTTTTAAAGTGTAGTTTTCTTTATTGTTTTGTATAAAATAAATTTTGTATAAAATACTCGTGTATACGAATGTACAAACTAACGAATGAATGGACGAATGCACGAGTATGAACGAATTTGTATGGCAATTTAAAAAAATTTACAGGAACAAAAAAAAATGAAATAATTTTTATGATGATTTCTTTTCTTGTTCTTTTTTTTCCTTCTGGTTTTGTTAGTATGATTTGGCGGCCAACAATGACGCACTTAAGACCCTTCAATACCGACAAAAAGATAAAATAAAATGAGAATAAAGTAATGAAAAGTAATAAAAATGTTATAGATTTTTTTCTTAAACGAATTTAAAAATTATTTGCTTATACGTACGTACATATATGAAAATAAACACACGATATAATGATATAATTATCAAGTTGACAATTTTGTCTTCAAATGTCTTGTATTATTTCAAGGTGGGCAAACAATATTGAACACCAGTTTCACTTGATATAGCGAGTTAGTCTTAAAAACTAAACCGTAATATCATGGGGAAAGATTATTAAGATATGGAAATATTACTAACACTCATCATACCAGAGAAACTTGCATGACCCAAAGACATGTGGAACGTAAGAAAGTTAAAGCATGCCACCCAGTTTTCACAATTTTATCTTTAAGATTTTACGAAACTTCTGGTTCCGACAACATGTTGCCACATCTGCTGACATATACTTCCAGTAAGATCACAGAACTTGTATCAAAATTTATGGCCGATTTTTGGACAAACGTAAGTAACAGTACCATGAGAAGTAAAAGAGGAAACAACTGCATTTCACAACAGAATACATTAATCACAGGATTACTCGAATGACATCTGTTTGTTTTCTCCAACTACTCAGATATTAAAAATAGTATGCAAGCAATAATTAGGCTTCTCTAATATGAACTTTATCCTATATGTCGATGGTAAGTAGTAGGTTGTGTGTAGGCTTATTAGACGTGAGACCTCGGTTCAAACCCCGACCACTCATGTATAAAAATTAATACACACCACAAAAGTGGTGTGAGAAACTAGGTCGTAATCCTTACTAAAGGTTTGTTATGACCAATTATGTGTGTGATCTGTCGATGGCTGCCATTGGGAGTCAACACTGAAAGAAATTAAAGATTGTGGTATCACTATATGCTATAAGTGATTTGGGTTACAGCCACTTGTAGTTAACGATCTACCTATCTAACACAAAAAATATAAATTGTGGCAAGCTTGGAATTACTACAATGAACTTCTTATTGTGGTCGAAATATTAAAAAAAAATAATTAACTTTGATTATGTCCTTGAAAATAAATCATGATTTTTTCATTATTGCATTCTTAGGTTTTTATCTTTGATATTCCGCATTTAAATACAATTTCTCTAAAAATTTAAAAGAGTTATTATCTTCCTTTATACTGGTATTTATTGTATACGAAAAAGATAGACTTAATAACTAAATTTTGCGTACTTATCTACCAGTCTTATGCTGGTATGCTTTAAAAAAATACTAATTTTGTGTATTGAAATTATTTCACTCCTTTAAAGCTCTTTAAATAGCAAATAAATATGTTTGTTTTCCAGAAAGGAGAAAATTAAAAGCGATAAAGAGAGAAATTTATGATTAAAATAAAACGGAATAAAAAATTGTGCAACGTTGCGTATGAGTGTCATTAATTTATTATTTAATTTGCAATTTATGACTGCAAAAAGTGGTTGGACAATTATGTTCATTCTAATTGAATTTAAAAGTTTTTTGCTTTTACTTTAAGTTCTTAATCTACAAATAATTTTGTAAAAATAATTTAAATAAAGTATTTAAAGTACTATATATTGTATATTTTTTCCTTTCTCTTCTTTATACGCTTTAAAATATTATACGCTTAGGCCAGATAGCCAAATCTTGGGAATTGCAATTAGCTTTGAAGTACAATCTTTCGAAATCCTCAGCTGTTCTTCTTTTTTTTGTCCTTTTAAGGCAGTTTCTTATTTAGCTTTCGAATATGATTTATCCGTTTTGATTTTATGCTCATTTCCTCAAAAAACCTGTTTTTCTTTGACTACTTAGACATTGAAGCGCCGCATAAAGTATCTACTCCGTTAAGGATATGCTTTGTGTCTGGTCTGTGTAATTCCTCCGCTTCCCATTCTCCCCTTTATTACATCCTCTCCTATTTATCCTACTCCCTCTATTATCGTTCCCTCTTTAAAGATGTTGTACAATGGAACAATTCGGCCCCCGGGTACTGTATTTGTCTTAATTCACAAGTACACGTCATCTAACCTAACCTAACCTAACCTAAGGATATGCTTCATTGGTTTTAATTTCGCAAAATATCCGCATACAATACAATTTTTCTTAAGTCTTGACTTAATACATTATCGCACTCATTGTCACAATTAACGCTTCATAAAATTTAAATTTATACCCCATAAAAGAAGTATAATTAATGTGACATTTATTTTTACTCTTTAATTCATTTATATTTAAAATAAATTTTAATACTTTTATTATTGTTGCTATATATGGATGTATACATACAAATGTATATTAATAAAATTGGAACAAGTGATACATAAATAATAAAAACAATAAAAGTATATAAAGGGTGTTTTTTATAGAGGTATAGAACTTTAAGTTGGCATTACTTTTCAAGATGGCGACCGATTTAACAGCTGTCAAGTGATTTATTCTCAGTTTGGTTTGGCAATTCATCATGAATAGACTCACGCCTGAGCAACGCCGTTACATCCAGAAAAACTGACTGTTTGGTGCGCTTTATGGGCTTTATGGAATGGTGGCCAGAACTTTACAGTCAATGGTGATCGGTATAGAGCCATGATTACAAACTTTTTCATTCCTGAATTGAATAACCATGATGTCCAGGAGATGTGGTTTCAACAAGACTGCGCAACATGTCACACAGCTCGTGCCACAATAGATTTATTGAAAGACACGTTTGGTCACCGCCTAATTTCATGTTTTGGACCTGTGAATTGGCCTCCAAGATCTTGTGATTTAACACCGCTAGACTACTTTCTGTGGGGCTATGTAAAGTCATTGGTCTATGCGGTAAAGCCACAAACGCTTGACCATTTGGAAGACAACATTCGCCGTATTATTGCCGATATACGGCCACAAATGTTGGAAAAAGTCATCGAAAATTGGACGTCCAGATTGGACTACGTCCGCGCCAGCCGTGGCGGTCATATGCCAGAAATCATATTTAAAATGTAATGCCACAAGATTATCTTTCGGATAAATAAAATTCATGTCAATCGAATAATCCATCGTTGTTTTATTGCAACTTAAAGTTCTATACCTCTATAAAAAAAAACACCCTTTACAAACAAACGTAGAAAAAGTGTGTGAAAAACTCACGATAATACGTTCTTTTCTTTTTTTGTAGTATTCCAATGACATTTTTGCATGTCATTACATACGCAATTCACAATGTTAAAATACATTTAAAACGCTTTGTTAATCAAGTCTAGTACACATTAAAAAAAATTATATATTAATTTTTTAATAAAAATTAAATATTTAACAGTATTCACTTAAGTCTACAAAATACTAAGTGTATTGAGTGGAAAAATTTGAATACGTTTTTGGAGCAAAAACAATTTTTTAATCCAATAAAATCATTAATAAAATGAATATTAAATGTTTATATTCACATTTACTAAATCTCTTGGTAAATGAATTGTTAATTTATAAATTATTGAAAAAAAAAATTAATTTTTCTACCATTTGAAATACCAGTCATTAATGTATGGTATATCAGAATAAAATTTAACCTTATATTAAGAATACATGATTCACAACACTTAAATTATCGTTTACATATGACTTGAGTCTTAAATAACTTGTATTAGTATTTTAGGGTAGACATTTATCATTTATTACTACTTTGTTATTGAAATAGTGTTAACAGAACGTGAAGGCTTTTTTTGGATCGCTTTGAAAATGCCGAAATCTGAATTTTGTTTTACTTCTTCAATTGAAAAATTCAACTGAAGCACATCGATTGAACATCGAAGCATATCTGAATACGTTTTCAATACGGTTTCAAAGTGCGGGAAATGGTTTCTTTTCTTCAGAAGTGATGTTTTTGAAATGGAAGACAAAGACCTGGCAGGTCATTCAAAATACTTCGATAATTATGAATTGAGCGCAGTATCTTATAAACATTTCTTTCTAGAAGAAAGTGGAAGCCACTCAAGCAGCAAGCAAAAAATGTATTCAAGCAGTATGGGGTTTTATTCAAAAGCAACACGTTTTTTGCATGATCGAAATTAGGATGAATTAAGGAGGACAGTTATGACTATAAAACAATCTTTCCAGATGTTGGTTAAAATTAAAAAGAGGCTTCGCCTAAAACCAAGGTAATTCCTATTATTGCGTAGAGATGCTAATAGTTCTACGTCCTGACGATCTATGGTACTGCCCTCAAACTCAAAAACGGATGAAGATATATTATGTGGAATGTGGTCCAGATATTACTGAATTTGACTACCCAATCAATCCTTAAAAACACAATGTCCAAAATTGGGCTCAATTGTTCTTCACCATAAAAAATTTGCAATTCTTATGGCGTGGAAGATGACAGAAGATCATAACAAACTGGCCAATACTTTGAATATTTAATAAGTTAAGCTTACATTTCTCTAGCCGCCATTTTATGCAGTTTAAAGTTAAGGTAAAAAGAGTATAAGGATCTTAGAAAATAAAAATAGAAAATTTATTCAACTTGAATTCACTTACCTTCACAGATGTAACCTTGTCCAATTAAACCGAACCACAATATATCGGAACAATGATGACAATACGTAGGCTTGTGGAAATTCTTCTTTACAAAAGTATGACCACCATCCGCCATTTTGAGTACCAACAGGTCCATCAAATAAACGTTTATTGGATCGTTGTTGTCAAAATGAATGAAATTATGATGATAAAAGGGATAATTTTGTTGTGTAAGCAGATGTTGTTGTTGTGTTATTAACAACTCAGTTTGCTGTAGAAATTGCTTTTGTTGTTGTTGTTGTTGTTTTAATGTTGCTGTTGTTATAAATAAAACAACAATAGTAGTAACAATTATTGATGACAACAAATATTTCGGAAATATTTGTTTGGAATTTTGAGACAACGATCCAATAAGTCTAAAGGAAAGAGTAGGTTGCTTTTGCAGTAGCAGTGTTTCTTCTGTATCTTGTTCTTTTATTTCTTTTTGTAATTGTTTCTCTTGTTGATGTTGTTGTTGTTGGAATTTAAGTAATTTTTTAATATCGGCCGTTTTTATTTCTTGTTGTTGATTCCTTTTTTATTATTTTAATTTGTCTAATCCTTTTTGGTTTTCGTTTTACTTTTGTTTTCTTTGTAGTAACAATGTTGTTGTTGAGAGTAACTTTTCTTTTACATTTGAGAGCGAGAGCAAGCGAGTGAGAGACAGAGAGGCTTGGATAATGGAAAATTTTTCTTTCTTTCGTTTTATTTTGTGTTTTAATGCGTGTTTAATTCGTATTCAGGAACAATTTTACTATATTTTACAGATACAATGTTGTTTTTGCTGTAGCTGTTGCTGTTGTTGTGACAGATGTTGTACTTGTTGTTTTGGTTGTTTTTGTTGTTGTTGTATATCAAAGGTGGGATTAGTTAATTTAATTTGCTTTTTTAAAATAGTAATTAAATTACAGGATAAAATCCAACGGCGTCGTTTATGTTTTTCTTTGATTTCTTGGAATTTTTTTAACACAATTTTTTGAAGACAATCTCTTTGTGAATTTTGTTGTTGTTGTAAATGTTGTTGCTGCTGTTGTTGTTTTTGTTGTTTAAGCTCATAAATATTGCAAATATTTAAAGAATTCTTAACTTTTTTTCTCTGATCAATCCGTTTGAATTTTTTATTATTTTTGCTGGCGTTGTTGTTGGTGCTACTAATGCTGATGCTGATTGTGTTACAATTAAATGGCCGCAGATGTTGTCGTATTTCCGGTGTTACAGATAATTGATACAATAACGGAGGACATGTCATCAATGACGGCATTTTTCATTTTTATATTTTTAACTTAAACTTTATCCAGACATTGGTGCTCTGGAAGAATTTCATTTCATACTCTTTACATTTTAAAGAAAAAATTCCTCAACTTTTCGCCTTTTTCTCTTCCTTTTTTTCTTTAATGCTTTAAATGATGATTTTTCGTAAATTTTTTCGAATTATTTTCAAATAATTTTTTTCTTTTTCTTTCAATTTTTCGAGGTTTAAGTTATAATTTCTTTTTTTCATTTATGCTTGATTTTAGTTTCATTTTTTGTTCATGAACATTTGTTTGCTGTATTTTTAATTAAATCTGTTGTAAAAGAGGATGTAAATTAAATTATTTTGTTTTATAAAGCAGTGGCAAAAATAAATTGAAAAACAATTCTTTTTAATGGACTAATACTAATGCTAATAATTTTGAATTTTAATCATTTTTTAATAAAAGAAAAATATTTTTAAACTAAAGAACAAAAACAAAATATTTGCCGAAGAAAACGTAAGCTAAAAAAACTTTGTTTTTTTTTTGAATTATGGTCTAAACAGTAAAGTAAAACATTAAAATACTTGTCCTCCACTCAAACTCTCGTAATAGACAATACTTTCTCTTTTCATCCTCCACTCTTACTATCTGATTTCTTAGATTGAACACAATGCACTGCTTTAGTAGGGGCCATCCTCATATTTTATAGATATAAAAAATTTCATGATAGTTTTTTTATTTTCTTAGAAAACTTTAAAATTCTATAGCATTCTTTTTTGATTTTTTTATTTATTTATTTGATTTTAAGAAAATAACAATAAATCTCTTAAATTCGCCGCACCCCCAAAAAATTTTAAAATTAAATGTTCACACACTTTTTGTTTCAAATGTATGACAGACATGTGCAGGAAACGAGAATAAAATTTAGAAAGCAAATAAACAAAAAATATATGTACATATGGATATATAATCGGGCAACCAGTCCGTACTAACTATATGATACCCTATGTACAGAATGCTATTTGTTACGGAATCCATTTGTAATATTGTATCATTGATCTTTCAATCAACTTTTTGTTTGAATGAATTTTGCCGTTTTTAGAAAGCATTCAAAATAATGAATGAAATTTAAGAGAAAAAAAGAAATGATGAAGGACATTTAGAACATTCGAAGGGGTATATACACATGTATGTTCACTTCAGAAACTTAATAAATTAGTTTATAACGGTGATATCGAATATAATAGAATAAAAACATTAATAAACACATTTTTATGCATAAAATTATGGCAATACTAAAGCAATTCATTTTTTTTATATTCATAGTTTAAAATGTACTATTTTCTACTCATGGAATATGCTTTAAAAGAAACTTTTCCAAATTATAACACTCAGAGAGCATTGAAACAATAAAATGAAGCAGCAATTAACAGAACAAGAAATTTATTTAAAATAAATACTATAAAAAATTTATTTCCAATATACACAGAAAATTTCTTTTGATGCTGCTTCTTCATCTTTTAAGTTTTTCCCACAATGTGAGCGTAAAAACTAAAAAGTGAGAGTGAATGATAAACGTAAAGAAAAAAGGGAAAATTTATAATAAAAATATACCTGTATTCCCCTTAAAACACAAAAATGCAAAAAAAAATCCTCTCACGTAAAATACTAGTAAACAATGAAATTTTTTTAACGGAATTGAGTATTCATCATGATAAACAAATACAAACAAAGTGTTTACAGGGAATATACCAGAGAATATAAAAAATATCCCTTTTTCACGTATGGAAAGCAGTAGAGGAAATTCAGTTCTTATTTCTAATGGGAGCTAGATAGGGAGAGAAAACAAAAATAAAGTTGTTTTAAGTTTAATACGACTACGTGAGAACATGTTTTTATTTTTTTTGTGTGTCAGTAAAACAAAAACATTTGACACTAGTTTAACGGGGTTGTTACACAAAATGAAAATGAGTTTATTGCCCATAAAAGGATTTTGAAGAAATTTAAACAAATTCAATAAAAACCATTTAAATTAACTCTCAATTTTTAAAAATAATAAATTTAAAAACGATTATAATACCTTTTCTTACAAAATACTAATATTAACTATATTTTGAACATGTAATAAATATTTTTTTAAAAAACAAAGAATGTAAGAAGTACTAAATTAGAAATTTTCTATGATTATCCTTGTAAAAATTCGTAACGAAAGTTATAGGATCGAATTATTTCGAACGAAATTAATTTTAAGAAGTTTTTTTAAATTAAATTGAAAAAACTATTCCCTAGTAAAAATACATTCCCACGTTAAGCCAAGAATTATGTTTGCCTTAAATCATATCATATCATATCCTGCATTCAACACAATGGCTTAATCACAGTAAAGAAAGCTCCAAGAGTATTTTTTCATATTAATTAGAATACAATTACAATTATATTATAATATTTACGCTTAGTGTAGTTTAACAAGCCATAGCCTAGCACACTATACTGCAAGGGCACTCAACTTTAAGAATAGATAGTTCATTTACTTGGATAGTGTCAACCCAGAGTAAGACCTTTAAAGAGAGCATGCTCCACAAGCCTTAATTGTCTGAAAAAAAATTCAAAAAAAAATAGCTGGCCATAATAATGGGTATATTGCTGCAGACTTAATTAAAGAATTGTGTTTATTAGGCTATGATACCATTGCACTTAACGAGCAGTATACCCTACATACATAATTGATCATTACAACCCTCCAGTTAGGATTGCGGCCTATTTTCTCACACTACTTATGTATGTTGTGTGTGTTAAATTTATACATGCGTGGAGAGACCTACAGTTTAAAGTCGGTTCCGAACGACAGATTCTTAAAAAACCCTTTGATGGCAATTTAATTTATTGTCAGTGTTTTTGCCAGAAATCTTCATCGAAGAAATATTTGTTCATATTTCGTTTTGATCGAGATGTCTGACTTGGGGTGTACCCTACAGAACCCTTTTATTTATTTAGTTATGCTATAAAGATAGCAGCTATTAATGATAGCCTTTGGTGGTATAGCCACTGATGGTAGCCATTGTTCATATGGAAAAAAATAACGACCCTTTATCCATGGTATATAATATCAGACCAATTACATGCTTAGATTGGAAAACATAATGAAGCTAAAACCCAGCAAAGGAAAGAAACAAAAATAAAGAGGAATATAATTATATTTACTAGTACCTTTATCCAAAAATTACAACAATTTTCAAAGAGTTCTTATGCATTTTAATTTTTCGTAGCATGCAGTTGAAAAATTCGCAAAAAGTTTTACTAATAAATTTTGCTTTTTCTTGCGGTGGCGATTTCGAATAAAAAGGCAAAATATTGGAAATTGTTTTAAGAATAGCAAAAACAGTTATATGTGTATTTTATGTCCTCCATATTTTATTACAAGGAATAGCAACAGAGTGTAAAAATATCTACTTTTTTCTCTCCCTTCTTGAATTCACTTTAACTGTAAGCCTTTCCCTTCTATAAATTTAATTAATTTAACTTTATTTGCATTAATTATTTTTAAGTTTTCCTTTAAGAGTTGTTTTTGATTAATTGTTCTTTTAATGTTTAATTATTGTTATTTTTAACATTTTTATTTATGTGTTGAAAATACACTGTTTTCACTTTAACGTACATATACATATACTGTTATTTTTCAAAAAAAAAAAAAAAAAAAAAAAAAAAAAAAAAAAAAAAAAAAAAAAACCTTTCTTTATTAGTTTTCTCTATAAAATAACGCATGCGTATTAAATTGTGAGCGAGAGTGGATGAGCGAGAGAGAGAGAGAGAGAGAGATGGAGAAAAGTTACGAATTTACTACATTTTATTCTACAAATATGCTCGTATCTATTCCTTAAACTCATACAAGTGTTAAAATTTTATTTCTTGTTCAATTTTCCTTTTACTTTTCCTTTCTATTTAAATAGTAAAATCCTGGAAAATTTATAGAAAAAATTTCAAAAAATTTACAGTAAAATTATTTATTAAGATTAAACAGCGCCAATGATATTGAATGACTTTTCATTTCTACTTAAACAAGAATTTTTATTTAATTCCAAATCAGAAACTTTCCTATTTGTTTTTGTGGCTTAAAATCGATAAATTTCTCGATTTTCTAATTTGAAACATATTTCTTTAGCAAGAAAAAATGTACCAATAATTTCTTCATTGCAAAATCAAAATTCATGTCTCGTTTTTAGATCAAAAAACTTTATGGTTATTGCTTCAAACAAGAGAAGAAAAAAGGAAAGGCAAACAAAAAATCCTCCGCCTATTTATGAAAATATACTAAAATTTTTTGTATACACATATTGTTTAATAATATTGTTGCTCGTAATAATTTTAATATCTGCGTTCACTGACTTCTCATTAAGGAAACCATAATCAGAAGTAAGGAGGTGTTTAAAACAGCTCAATACTAATCTTAGGAACACAAGCTCGTAATCAAAGGAAGGCGAAAAAAATTCATAATGTTTTCAAATTGTTCAATTCTCTTTCTAATAATCCATCCAGGAATGTTCGCTGACCACTCAGAGAGGATAAGACCACCTCTTGGTAAGAAAGCAGAGATTCTTCCTGATAGTCCTATGAATGAAAAATTCTTAAAAGATGCCAAAACTAGACGTTGGAGCAAGATAAAGTTAGAAAGGGATAGATCCAACTGAGAACCATTTTATGATTCCTACAGCGAAGTTGCCACAGTCTAGTAGATATCGACTTCTGGCAATAACTGTGAAAGTAAATAAAATTGTCACGAAAAGTTTTGTTCAAATCTGTCGTTCATAATCGACTTCAAAGTGTAGATCCTCCCACTAATCGATAAAATTAACACATACGACATAGGTGATGTGAAGAGCTAGGTTGTAATACTGACTAAAGGTTTGTAATGGCCAATTAAGTAAGTAATGGGTCTTATAGGATCGAAGTCACTTGTAGGCAATTTCTAGTATGTTCTAAGCACACTAAATTATAAGTAAAAACCAGGCCAAATTATGAATGTAAATAAGTGTATGTAAGTATAGATGGTATATGGCAATAGATGGTATATTAGCAAAACAGTCGTAGTCTTTGGGCTCTTGATAATGAGCTAAAACACTGCCTATTAAACTACGTCAACTACGGGCTAACTATTCGCAACAACAAAATGAGGAAACAATATTTTCTTTATACAAAATACTTCATGATTTCTTCGGTACAGAAACAAAGGCAATTACCAAGCCATCAGTATGGAGAAACTCACAAATATCCATAAAAACCAAATTCATAATATTCATGGCATGTGTCAAATCTATTTTTCTGAAAGAGAAATCACGCAAGTTTCGGTTATAATCACGCAAAAACTACACGAGTTCATCAATGAGTGCCTTAGACTCATATGCAGGATATTCTGGAACAACACAGTGGCATTACAGCCCTCTAGAACTTAACCAATAACTATCCGATACTAAAGAAATTAAAATGTATAAATAGAACTGCTCATACTACCAGAATACCGACAGTATCACAAGGATGACAACAAACGCAGGTCGATCAAACAACACTTAAACGGCACCCGATACTTAAAGGTACAGAAATAATAGCGGAAGACTTATGTTGCCAACAAAGGGCATGGAAAAAACAATTTATCGCAGATACTAGTGGAAAAAACCTACGATCAAGTTCACTATAGGTTATAATAATTCGCATAGCCAAGAAAGTGGCTATGTTTAGTTTATATATGTAAATGCTATAGGCATGAACAACCTGGTTATTTGCAAGAACTATTACTCGAATTTTCGTTAAACTTTTGTACGTGTTTAAATGGACTACTCATACAAAATTTGTATGACACAAAGCATCAATTATTTTTTATTGAAAATAGACCATAAGAAACAATTTAATCTGATAAAAAGAAAGTAATTCCGTGTGTTGAAATAAAATCTAAACTATTGACGATTTCCTGGATGATCTAAAGTACAATAGAGTTACACAAGCTCCCCAATAACTTCTCAACATATGATGCTAAGACCCTACACAAAACTGAAGCAAGAGACTGGATGATTGTAATTCTATACAAAAAGCTTGTAGATAAGACTAAACACCTGTTGCATGCATGCAGGAAAGTTATTAATTCACTTTTACTAGCAATTCACTATGCTACAATGACGTAGCAATATGACGAGTACAATGGAGTTGTTGTGGCTTTTAAGTTTTAAGCAGAAGAATGTAATCATATGGGCTGAAATAAATTGTTTGAACTTTTAAAAGTCATTCCAGATGTAGATAAGAGTAGACAACCGCTGCTTCATTTGCCATTATATGGCATAAAGCAATTCAGAGATAAAGACCGTATAAGAATAAAACTGGAAAGTTGGTACCTGTGGCCTAGACGGAGAGCCCGTTATAGATCAATCCAACTTATAAACATATATGCGACAAGGGCATATGAAGAGAATATGCGAATAAAATTTAAACAATTGAACTCTGCCGGTGCAATTGTCCGACAAAATATATTTCTGGGGAACTGATTGAAGTAAGGAACCGAGTTTTTGAAACTACTAAGATTTCATCGAGAAATCGACTATTCTTTAATAATTAACCTCTGCTTTGATAATTAGTTTCAACAAATTTAAACAAATTATTATATTTGATTTATAGTTCCACTATATCTGAAAGCATTTAATAAGTGAAATATAGTGTTCCATGGATTAGAAGTACGCTCTTTAAATCTCATAGAAACATCGGTAAACATACACAGTTTCGAATAGTATTCAAAACGAATTAATTTTATAAATCACAGAATAACTAAAACAGTAAGTATTCGCTTAGTTAGTATATACATTTGTCCTTAATTTTGTTTTATTTTAGCACTAGTCGTACTTAATACTACAAAAACTAAAAGAATCATCAAATAACTTGATCATCAAAATACATATGGAAGAATAACAATAAATATCAAAAAAAAAAAGATATTGCTGTCAAAATGTTTACTTTCTTTCATTTCCTCTCTCTCTATCTCTCTCGCGATTTTGCTTTCTCATCCTCTTTATCAATGAAAACTTGCTCTCCTATTCACAAACACAAAAACGGGAAAAATAATTTCCCTTAGTGCTCCCCCAAAATCGTAATGAAATGTATAACGAAATATTGCAAAAAGCGAGTGTATTAGAGCAAAACAGAGACAGAGGGAGAGAAAGAGAGAGTGAAATTTTTGACAGTATATATCTCTGCTCAAATAAATCGCAATAGATAGAGAATTTTTTTCAAATTTTTTTCTTTTTTTTTTTGCCACTGCTGATATGAATTTTTCCCAATACATTTTTTCTATTCAAATATTGACAAAAAAATTTCTAAATTTTCAATAACGATTTTCTATAACAGTTTTCGAATGTTAAAGTTTCAATTGCAAATCTTTTCAATAATTTTAAGAAACATTTTTTTTCCTTAGAATACGTATGTATGTAAAAATGTATTTGTGGTTCCTCCTTTCCATTAAGGATTTTTCAAGGGTTTTCATCACTTTTTTTACACAGTATTTTTTCATTTTATCATCTTTTTCCATTTTCATGTTAGAATTTTCACTTCATTTCCTTTCTAATTAAATAATATTTTATCGAACTTTCTTTTTTGTTAAATTTGCTTTAAACCATTAACACTAAGTTGTCTCTTCTTTTTCATTTAAAATGGTGCTCTGGATATAGAAAAAAAAATTATGCACCAAAAAAGAATGAAAAAAAAAAACTTTCCTTTGACTTATTCCTACACGGACACATATACACTCACAATTCAGTAGCACACGCACACACGTACATATTATTATTATATAGAAAATTATATTACTTTTTTTCTCGTTTCCATTTTTTCTTCTTCTTTTTCTCTTTTAGAAATTTTCTTGTTTCAACATAAAAATTTTTCTTTTCGTTTTAATTTGTTGCACTTGTAATTTGATGTGAAATAAATAAATTAATTAATTATGTATGTTTCGTATTTTAAACTACAACTTATTTTAATAGTTGTTTCTTCTTTTTTTCCTATATAATATTTTTATACATATATATCTATATGTATATATATATATATATATATATAATTTTTTTTAAAGTTTGTGCCCTGTCAAACGTATGCAGAGCACACCTACTGCTTTCCGTGGTGGTTCGACTAATTGTGATTCGTATGCGCTCAGAATCGGGTAAAAAGTTCTACTCACTGTAGAAAACACAAACATTTTCCTGTATTCATGAAATATACCCCCAAGAAAGTACATATACATACACACACAATTTACTCTCACATATTCATAATATAGGCAAGATTTTTATTAAAATTGGGAAATTTTTCCAACAAATACTCCATTTTTAAGAAAAAGCATCACATCTCATTCGCTCTCTAATGTTCTTCTGTGCCTCACACTTATATTTCAATTTCTCTCTCTCTCTCTCTCTCTCTATAGATTTTAATATAACGGTCGTATTTTGTGTGATAAAATTCAGTATTGACAATTTGCTTCTTTACACGATTTTTGAAAACACTTCATAAGAGAAAAATGCATTTTAATAAACGCAGAAATTCTTTCCTTTAATTATTTTATTTTTTGAGTCTTCAAATTGAAAGGACTATCAGAGTTCAAATCTTAAAAACTAAAATCAATAAAAATTATTCAGTACCGATTAACACCAAGAATAAATTAATATTCGTATACGATCATATTTATAAGCGTTCATACCTTACATATGGAGATGAGCTGTAGTATACATCTTTTATAAACGAATGTGGCTAAAGGACTCTGATGTATTGTGTGCTTTTTCAATTATCCTTCTGAATATTTCCCAATCTCTGACTTAGCTGTTGGCACCACGAGATCTTTATGTATGTACGAGTTTCTGACGTAGCAAGATGCTGTTGTAATCATCCGTAAGATCGCAATTTGTCGCTTTTGAATATTGTTATAGCATACCTGTGAACAATCATTATTTCGTCTTACGACTGCAATTTAGTGTTGCTTTGTTAAATAATTTTTTTTTATTTTTGGCAACACTTTTCATTAGCTTTTTTATTTTTAATAAGTATTTGTTTAAATAACTCTCTCAGTGTTACTCTATCTCCCGCCAGTTCTCTCAGTTTTCTTTTCTCTTTTTTCACACTTCTCCTTTGTATGTTTTGTATTTTTTTATAGTAATCTTGTATCCTTTATTCCCACCACTATTTTTATTCTCGTTTTATGTTTTGCTTTTTTCAAAAATATATCAACAATTTTTACATCTTACAAGAGTGTTGCCAATTTGAAATAATAATTGGTAACGGATGAAATGTTTAAAATTTTCGTCGTTTGAATATCCGAATGTAGTTAATGAACTACTTTATAATTTTCGTTCCTCGTTGTATGTATATATATGACCACTAAATTGTAGAATAGTCCACACACCTGATCGATTAGCTCAAAGAACAGGGGATCTAACATAATCTGTCACCAGTTTCACACCCTTCGCAGCATCTTCCCTTGCCAGCTCCACTGTAGACTCAGAACACCGCACTTTGTTTAAAGGAAACCATTCCGATTTCGAAATAATTACTGCAGTAATCTTAAAGGTTCAATTAACCATAACAAAAAATAAATATAAAAGACCTCTGCAATTTCATTTCAAGAACCAGCCACTGACACATGAGCTGTAAGACAGTCTCTTCCTCCTCCCCAGGCCCACAGCTTCTGCAGAAATTATTTAAGGGTATTTTAAGTCTATCGACATGCCTTCGAATAGGACAATGGTCATGGTAGTGCTATTTAAGAAAAAAAGACGATCAGCCCAGACGAGTCTAGCATTAATGCACGCATCATCCGACTGCCAACAGAATTGATTGACCTCCGCAAAAGCACCGGAAAATATCCACTTCAACTGTGAGCTCTATACTAATCCTAGGCAGTAAATAAGCAAAGCAATTTTTAACAATATCCTTTATTTGCTGGAGCGTTTAAATGATTCGATATTACCCTGAGAAAACTCGAACATTCATTGACAAGGATGGACGTCGAGATCACGTTCTTTAAGATATTGGTCGTGACTGTCAGAGTAAATTAAGAGATTTTCAGGAAAGAACTCATCCACCAATAATCAATAGCCGTGACCGCTTTATATATAGTCATGACCTCTGCCAGTAGTAGGTTAAGGTGGGTTATACCAAAGTCAGTACTCTTAAAATACATCCCACACTATACTTTGTTCAGCATTTTAAACTCATAGGTATCTATATACCTCGAAAATGTCACCGATATCCTCCGGCTCATCAGACCAAAAGCCATAACATCCGCTTGGAAAACACTGCTTGAAATTTATTTGTTAAAATTAGTCCAGAGTTTTTTAATAACAAAAACCTACCTCAACTGTGATAAAGTCTTAAAATAAAAAAAAAATAATAATAATAATAATAATAAATAATAATAATAATGCACTAATAAACAATGTTAAAAGATTTTAAGGAAATATTTTCGTTTTTTCTTGTGTTTTAATTGAGCAATCATTTATTTTGTTTATTTATGTATAATTATGTATGTACGTATGTATATGCACACTAAAGATTTAAATTAAGTATTTTAAAAAAGTGTAACTAAAACTAAACAATTTTATTTTTTAACTTTATTTATTTTCTATGATTTTCTTTTAATACAATTTTAATCAACAACACACTTGTGCAAAAATACAGCCAATTAAATATAATAAAAGAAAATTATTAAAAAAAAAATAAAAAACAAGAAATTCGTTTAAAATTTAATAATCTTTATAAAGAGTTACAAGAAAAAAAAGAAAAAAATCATTTAGAGTTTTCAAATTAAAACTTAAAAATAATTAAGGCCATTCATTTTGAGAAAATTTTAAAGTGATAATAATAATACTAGTATGTATTTATGTATGTATTTAAAAAGTTTACAAGAATACATTTTTTACTATTGATTTAATTTAATTTTTTTTATATTTTTTTTTATTATTTTGTTTTATACTAAAACACATCGATTATTACTATATTTATGTGTAGATTTGATTAAAAACATTTTGTCTTTTGTTTGTTTGTTTTTTTTTTGGAATTAAGGACAGCAGTTTACAGTTACAGATTAAGTTTGTTGTTGCAAAAATATTTATAGAGAATAAAATTTTTGTAAATGTTCTCTTTTAAATACATTTAGCCGAGGCCATGATCATCAAAGAAACCCTGAGGAGTTTCATCCTGAAAATAAATAAGAAAAGAAAATGGAAATGCACAAAATGTTTAAAAATAATAATTTGGAATACTTTTGTTATGTGTTTGACAATTCGTCGAAAAAAAACGTATCGAAAGGCGAATAATAGAGCATAATGGGCTGTCGTATGATCTTATTTATGCGAAAAATTGATTACAATAGATTTTTTTATTCCACAAAACTAAAACCAACTTTAAATGAAGTTCTAAACGTACTTGTAAGAAAGGAGGTCGCCGTAGTCTAGTTGGTTTAATAGACAAAAAAAATGAGATTTCAAACACCAGCATTGACATTTTCAAAAAACAAAAAAAAAACACGAAAGAAAATATTCGATCCTGACGGATAATAAGGTACGTACCCCAAGATGCCTTGCCTCCTCCGAATAGTGACAAGATCGCTATCATTAGCCTCAAAAACACGAACACGAATTCATAGATTTTTTTTCGTTTGAGGTGATAATTAAAATAAAATAGAATAATTACATGAAGAAGCAAGTAATTACTTTGCATACTAGTACTCAATCTTATATAGGGAAATAAATTAAACAGAAAAAAATGAGATATTCTACCGCTTCAATCCTATTTGGCAGACATTACTGTCCTCAAATATAGGTATTTTCGTTGAAGACAACACGATTAAATGGAATTTGGAACGTAATTAATATATTTTAACAAATAAATTCCAACACTCTCGCTGTAATCTGAATGTATTGATAACTAAAATGAATTGAGAACTCTTAAAATATAAATTTTGACGTTTTCAGTCTGATTACTCGTTTGTAGTAGAGTTATTTATAAAAAAAATTTAACATAGACATTGATAAACCCATTGTGCAATATATTTTTTAAAAAGTGTTGCAAAGCAATTGAAAATTTTGAAACGAATTGCAAACATATACTTTTCTTAATAAGCTTACATACTTACAGTTGTTGTTCTATAACTATTTATATGTATTTTAAAATTAATTATTATTTCTTTTTAAACTAATTTAATTTACAAAACATATTTTCATGTCCTTCAATTACATTTAATAAAAGCACATTAAGCTAGAGTTTTTTTTGTTGTTGTTTTTATACACACATTTACATAAAGTTTTACACCATAAACCCAGTTTAACTAAATAGTAAGTAGTGTTACAATTTTTTAGTAGTACATTTTAAAATATAAAAATTTTAATTTAATTTTTCTTTTTTTTTAAGCAGAAAAAAAATACTGGTGATATTTATAAAATTTTACACTAATAAATATTTTTATATAAGTTTATAAGGACAATCACACACACGCACACACAATTAGAGACACATACAGACACAAATTTACAGAATTTCATTTAAAATTAGTGAAAAGAAATTAAAAACAAAAATAACCACCAATTTAATCACCATAAAAATTTTTATTTAAAAACTATAAATTTTGTGTTTATGCGGCATTTTTTTTTTAACTGCCAGGAGGATTTAATTGCATTTATAGAAAGAGATAGAGAAAGACAATCATTGCAGTTTGTGTAATAAGAGACCAGAAAATGCTTTTTTGTTTTTTGTTGAATTTTTTTTTTATTATTTCATAACAACACCAGAATTTACAATAAATATTTTGTTTTTTTTTATAATTTTATATTAATATTTAAACTATTTATTTTGTCTAAGAAGAACATACATAAATACAGGTATTTTTATTTTATTATATTTTGTTTAAAAACGTTAAAAAATATTTCATTCATTTCACTTTAGGAGGCAACAGTTTTATGTTAATTGCTTATGTTTAAAATTTCGAAATATTTTTTTTATAAAATGTTTAATTTCTTTTTAATTTTATTGAAGAGATGGTCTATTGTATTTAAAAATAAGGATATTTTTTAAGTTTTGCATGATTTGTTTACTGTTAATATCACTTTAAATAACATTAACAATAATTAAATACTTAATATATTAAAAACTAAATTATATGTATTTATAAAGTTGGCACAAAAGGGCTATACAACGAACGAAAATTAACTTATTGGTCAGGTCAGATTATAATTTTAGTTTGAAAACATAAAATACATATTTTGTTCAGTTTCTTTATACTTTTAGCTGCCACTTACGTGTTTTAATTCAACTATGGTCCACATTGTTTTTTTTATATTTTTCTTTTCTAATTTATATTCCTTTATAGGAAGCATAGGAAGAGAAGGAAAAGTTTTTACATGGAATTGCTTCCCGAAACGGTTTGAACTCAAAATATTTGTATGTCATGTACAGAGATTAAATTAAATGATTAAAAAAATATATTTCATTTAAAAAAATTAAACAATTTAAAATTCCTCTACTCATATACTGTACAACAAGACATTTGAATAATAAATGCACATCATCTTGATGATTGTCTATACATACGTTGTGTGGTAAATAAAGTTCCCGTAACTTTTTATCACTAGAATGTTTCGGAGCTCATAATAACCTGCAACACAAACACATTTGCATCAAACGTGCTTGTATTTTTTGGTAGTTACTTCTAGCAAAATATCTGAGAACATACGTTGGCAATGTAATGTTTAGTTTTATATTAAAAAAAAGATATTGTAGATATAAGTAAAAGAGATTTTGATATTGAACACCGTGCTTAAGTGCTGTTTGATCAATTTCGATATTCATGGTCGATCAGTTGCTAAAGACAGTATGAAAGTGAGGAAATAACGGAGATACTAAACATTAACCGCAGAAATGTTTGGAATCATTCGAAATGGGCAAAGAGCTTGCTGATAGACTAACACGTTAGTCTTTCGACAATATTTTTTGATGGTGTTAAAAATAATATACAACTGATTTCAAAACCAGGATTGATTGTAAACAAGATTATGTTAAGTGTTGCGTAGAGTTAGTTCTTTGTGAGGTTCTATAATTCAACACAACGAACAACTTTGAACTCTACTGCACACAACCAGTTAGTTTAAAAGAAGAAATTAAGAAAGGCTCACAATCCCAAAGATAATTTCTGTTGTATCATGATAATGTGAAGTGACACGCTGGCTTCGAAATTTAAGTGCATCCTTCATATATGTTGCGGTGTCTGCAACACTCTTGGTAATTACTTGGTCAACATTTTTGCCAATAAATCATGAAGCTTAATTGGAACAAGTTAATGTATTATATTTAAGCTATTTATTGAGCAGATTTTGTTTAAAAATTCGAAAGATTTAAAAAATGTATGTCGCTTATGGAAAGGCCTTTTCAAACATAAAAAATAAATTACTCCAATTAAGAATCAAACATTAACTCCTTATTTCTACTACAGAACTGTAAAGAAACTGAACAAAATTGTTTTAATAAAATTTTATATGGTAAGTATTAACGAAAGTTTGTCTCTAAAAACGGAGGGGTGCAGGTATTTTAATTGGATATATTCTGTGACATCAAATTATATTCCCTAAACAATGTCAAACTGTAATACTAAACTACAAAACCAATTTATACACTATACATATATGAATACTTTAAAAACTGCAGCAAAAAGGTTCTAAGTTTGCAAATCAATTATTTTCAAACATTAATCTCGTGTATAACAATCTACTACAATACACATATTACGTATTAAGTAATAAACAACTATAAAGTTAGTGAAATATTAGCATTTAGTGCAGTGTTTTTTTACTTAGTTTTGTACAGATAAGTTTTTTTTTAATTTAAATAAGTCCAATATCTCTTAAAGTGCCCTCTACAACGTCATCCTATATAGAATACAGAAAGAAAAAAGTACAGTGAAATTGTATAAAGGTGTACGTTAACCGAAAAATTAAACAAATTACAGGGAAAGTATTTTCGTTTTGAAAAAAATTAAAAGAAAAATTAATCAAAGGAAGAGAATTAAGTGCTAGAGTTTATACATCGAAAGTGTAAACCAAGAGTGCACAAGAAAAGTAAATAATTACAAATTATAACAACAATTATAAAAACAAATTACAAAAGAATTTATCTTTTTTTTTTATTAAACAATTGTTAATAAGGGATATACATGAAGGAAATCAATCTATAGTCAATAATTCAGATTTTAAAAGTAATATAACCTCTTCAAACTTAACTTTAGAAAGAATTATGAGTCCATTATGAATACCAAATAAAATAAAGTTCCGTTGGTAGTTGTCAAAAGTGGTATAAAATCACATAAATTATTGTCAGAACCTGGCAATGTAATTAAAGTTCGGTTGGTATCCATAATCGACCCATTAATTGTACAGAGTGAAACAAAAGAAAGGAATAATAATTGAATAATGTTCTATCATTATTTTATAGATCTTTACTGGCAGTACACTATACTTTTTTTTCTTCTAACTCAATGCGAGTTGTCTTTGACCATTCTTGAACCAGAGGACCACAAGTTTTTAATAGAGAAGCAAATGTATAAATGTTCCAAAGAATACACAATGAAATCATCAAAGAATTGGTTCAAGACTATGTAAATTGCAGCAAATTTGTATACCTCGAATTGAATTAAGTTTAAGCCGATCATGAAAATAATTTTCACTAAAAAGGCTACGCAATGCTACAAACTTGCAGAATACATACATAGGAAAATATAGGACTACTTCGAAAGCGGTAATCTTTAATGGCAATAGGATCAAGCAATTTCTTTACCTTACAGTTCGCCTTCTAAAAAATAATATTCGAGAATAAAAACTTTAAATAATGTCATGGAAACCCTCTTAGAAAATGCAAGACGTTATAAGCAATGTTATATTTTAACATTCCTCAAAACAAAATCAAAAAATTTGACAGAAAGAATATATTTAATGTTTATTAGAGATGTATAATATCAGATAGCATTTACTTATTATCTTTTTCGATAAATTTAATCTGTTAAAACCAATTGCCACATCAAACTTGTAGATTTCAAATTACGTTAACTCGGATGTGAGAACATTAGTTCCCTTTTTTCATCACAATCTGTACTTTAAATTTAGAAATTGAATAACTTGAATTTAAACATAATTATTGACTATAAATTGTGAACATTTTTTAAAATTAATTTCGAACATTTTTGTTAAAATTTCACTACAGTTATACAAATACAATGAAAGCTTATTTGCATTATTAATTTGCATATTTACACTTGTTTTTTCATTTGTTTTTTTCTTAATTATTAAAAACATTGAAATAGATAAATACCTATGAATTTATTACAAACCAATGATTGTCTTTCTCAATTATTAAAAAAGGAATTTCCAAAAATCTATGTAAATATTGAAAATTTTTTGTAACATTTTTAAAACAACACACATCTATATATTGATTGAAAAACGAATTAACACCTATTATTTAAAAGGTGGATGGAATTTAAAATGTTAAATGGTAGTACAAAACAAAAATAATAAAAACATCTAGTCAAATACAAATTTAAGTTCCTTAAAAATGTCGAAAAGAGTCATGTACTATAACAAATATGTTTATTATTTTAATTATATACAAAATTATGTTATAATGTTGCATTGGATAAATTGTCTATGTACAATACATTATAAAAATGTTTCAGATGAATAAAATAAAATCTATATTTCAAGATATGAAGCAAAAATACGGCATTCGATTTCAATTTCATAACAATACTTTGTTGTTTATAGCATGACGTAATTTGCCCCTTATTCTTAACTATTGATATCCAATACAACATTTTAAATAATGCAAAATTTCGATAGCACTAGCTAGCGATCAACCTAAATTTCAATAATTCATCCTATAATTTAAATACGGTTTTACGTTCTTAAAGAATATTTAAAAATATTCGATTAGCTTTAATATTTATCAATTGAATAAAGTAATTTATTTTAATTAATTATTACACAAAAATAAAATTGTTACTAAATACTATATATGTATGTATGTATACGGATTTTTTCTCAGATAAAATATACACTTAACAAAATTTAATTTAAATACTCATTGAAGTCCTGTTGGTAAAATTGGTAGTAGTAGTGGTAGTAGTTACAGACGTACATATGTAATAATTATATTTATAACATCATACAATTTTAGGTGTAGTGGTTGGTAGTAGTAGTAGTAGCACAGTAGTAGTAGTAGAGGAGTAATAAAATGTTTGTTGGGTAAGCATTAATAAGAAAAGGTACGTGGAAGGGGATTAACGTTATAAATATTATGTATGAAACTAATACGTTTTATTGCATTTATTCTATTTATTTATTTTAATACATTTGGCAAGACAAAAACAAAGGCAAATAATTACTCGTTGTTAATAACTACAGTTTCAATTTAGCTCGGATTAGTAATTGAAAGTAAAAAATAAATAAAAAATATGATTACATATAAACAACCTAGATTGGGTCATGCTGTAGGGACTCTTGGTGGTATAAGATGCGTTATAAATTGTTAAAACTAATTGGCAAAATTATGTTTAGAAAGTAGTATGCGACTAAAGCTTATTTTGCAAAATTAAATTTCATTTAAGTTTATATATTATTTTAAAAGAATTTGAGAAATGTTAAACTATCGTTTAAAAATACTGGCATTAATTTGCCTCAAGAATTGGTAATTAAAACTGGTTAAAGACAGTCCAAATATAATATGATTTCAGCTAAAAAGGAACACAAGCACGATCTTAAAACAAGCCGTTTAGTACTCGAGTTTATAAAAACTCCTCAGATTTAAATTTATAACACATCTTTATACAAAATTTCTTTTCCATTTATCGTCTGTATATTAAACAAAGAACATTTCAACACTTACAAAACAACACAACTCTTGCAGGACTATTAAAAAAAAACGGAAATCATGCAAAACTTACAAAACATACCTTATTATATATTATAAAAAACTACATAAAATGACTACGTATAATTTACTAAAAACAATTCTTCTATAATCAATATAAATTTTAGTAAAATGGCATAAAATATAATTTAAAAAAAAACGAAACAAAATTATTAATTAAACAGGACGGCATTTGTTAAGACATACAATTAATAATAAACTGACTGTCTTTTTGTTATGGCAATGGCAAGTGAAAAACTATTTCACAAAAAAACAATTTAAAATATTGACAAGATTAACTTTACAAAAAAAATTGGCTAATAAATAATAGGAATTTAATTTATAATTAATTACATTAAAAAACAGCTTCGCTAAAGGCAAATTAAATACATTCTTTAATACAAAACAAATCAACATGCAATATTAATAAATATATTGGAAAATTTAACTAAAATAAGATTTCTTAAATTGTTTGCTTAACCTTAAATAAGACGGAACAGATTTATAACAAATAGATATGTATGTCAAATCAATTAATGTAACGAATAAAAGAATTCTTCTTGCTTTTGTTTAAGAAAACGTAACAAATAATTATCAAATGAAGAAAAGAAAATTATATAAATCATATTAATCATAATTTTTGTTTCAAGAATTGAAGTCCATTTTTAGTTTGTTATATTTTTTGTTGTATGAGAAAAATTAAGAGAAAAATAAAAATGTGAAATATTTCATTTAATTTAAATTGTAATTAAGTAAGTTTATCATTTCGATATCAACACGACAATTAATGAATTCAGCATTGGATGCATTTAAAACGGAAAAGTTTATAAACAATTTAACAAAGAAATTTAAATAAAAAAAATAAAAATTGTTTTTAACGTAAATATGTAAAAAACAAACTAAAAATTTTCTTTAGCTATTATTTAAAGATGCTTTGCGTTTAAAGGTATGTTTTTTCTTTCTCTTTTTTAATTTGGGATGCATATTATTATTTTAATTAATATTTATTATTTTGTTTAATTTATAAATCAAACATTTCGGGTGTACTAACCTCTTGCAATAGATCCTGTGAAGCAATTGCCTTTAATACATTCTTTTTCGATGTTTCTTGAATTTCACCGCCAATTAACAATTCATCTAATATAAAGTAGGCCTTTTCAAAATTAAATATAATATCCAATTCACAAACCTAAAAACAATAATAACAATAATATTTTCCTGTTAGCAATGAATATAAAGTTTATGTAACAATATCTCTACTTAAATTGAATACTAAATGGAGTTGACAATAACTTCGAATTAAGTTTTAACTCTAAAGATGGCTTACATGGAAGTTAAGGACGATTTTATCAGGATTCGAAGTTAGGTGACCTTACACTTCAAAATTAAATTCGACTGCAAAATTAACAGAAATCAGTTTTTAATCCTTTTTTCCCTATTTTTTGAGGCTGTTATGTCCGAAAGCATTTGTCTGAAATCTTCTGAATGAGCATTTGCTGAATTATTATTAGGTTGGGTTGTTTCAGAGTGAAGATGCTTTCAACGAATATACTGGATAGAATCTATTATGAAAATGGTTTACTCCACCTCCCAGAAAACGACAACAAAGTCGGATATGAAATATTTTGAAGCTGATTTTTTTCTTGCACTAGTCGGTGAAATAAAGGCTATAAATACTGCTGCCGTTCGAATCATGTATTAGTGTATAGCGAATGGATATACATACATACATATATGCGCCTTATTATGACAGTAAAGCGATCATTAGATCCCCAGAAAGTATGTGCATCACACATCAAATTGTCCAAGAATGCCTGGTGTCTCTGGGGGGAATCGAGACGGCAGAAGGTTGGGAATACCTGGCAACGACTACTGCAGTAGCTGAGAACAAGAATTCTTCCGAATTTATCACAGAATCACACAATGTATCAAGTCAGAAGTTATTGGAGCAGAATCTACAGTCTTAAGAAATTATTGGGATCGTTGAGAAAAGCGAACCAACATAGCAAATAAACTTCAAAATCTGACGTTTTTTGAACTGTAATACTAAATAAAAATACTTTGGATATTAATACTTACACTGCCAAAATATTTATCCAACAACTCTACATAACGATGAATAATTTCCAAAGTCAACAGTTCATTATCATTCTGTTCAATAGCGCAACAAAAATACAAACTAGCATAACTAAAAAGAAAACATTTTTTAATTATGATCTGTTCAAGACCAAATCTGAAACACTTACCGTTTGTAGACAATTTTACAGTCCTTCCATTCCAGGAAAGAACACATTTTCGGTTTGCGAGCCAAAATTGTTGTGACCAGCTCGCGGGTAATCTTCTTTTTAACTTTATCGGGATACGCATTATACCATTTTTGTAAACGCAATTTGCCCTGACGGCTGAATAATAGCATGAAAAGCATCTAAAAAACGAAATAAATATTAAAAATCAACAAAAATGCATTTGTCAGCAAAGCACCCATGAATCAATCATTTTGTGTGGGGCGACAATTATGAGACACACAATATTGGGCGCGTCAGCAATTTTGGTTATAAACCACAATTCTATTTAATGATATTTATTTCGATCACTTACCATTTTGTGTTTTTATTTACTGTTATTTTTAATAAATATCTTTTATTTTTTATTATTTAAAACTATTTTTCAAGCAAAAATCATTACAATGTAAAAAAATTTTCACTCGCATTAACACAGAATCAAAAAGATAAAATACACTTGACAGCTGTCACTTGTAAACATCACAGAATATACACAGAATTGAAACCTTTGACGTTTAAAAACGCTCAAAGCAGCACTTTAACCTACCTCGTAGAGGGAGAAAAAAAATATTTTAATGTTTTGCGAATCAAATGTGTTAGAAGCAACAGATATACAGAGTGAAAACTGGCGGTTAAAGTAGAAAAATTAAATGTAAATAAAGATTTATTTTGTGTTAAAAAAGGGATAATTTGGAATATTTTTTAATTTCTTCAATGAAAAGTTTAAAGATTCTTAAATATTTAAATATTAATCGAAATGTGTGTGATTTTCGGTCACAATGAATATAGTTTCTTGTGCAAGAGGTAATTAAGAAGCTAAATATTACAAGATCAAAATAAGACGTAATGCTCATAAAAAAATTTTCTTGCTGAAAGTTGCCAATATTTTTTAATTTCTTGAAAGAAAAAGTTAAAGTTGTTATTGTTATTAGTTGTTTTTATTATTTATTAATAGTTTTAGACAAAAATTATATTTTTTATTAACTCTCGCCAATATAAAAAACCACCCCGAAAACTAAAAAAACATAAATAAACAAAACAGAGATACAATCAGAGAGAGACAGAAATACTTTTTGGTAATATTTGCTGTCTCTTTCTCCATGGAAAGTTAAACGTCAAACTCTTGTTTCTATTCTGGTAAACATACTCATATACATGAAACAAACACAGGATTGTTTTACGCCTGTAATATGTCATCGCTAATGAACACCGCCAGTTAAAGTTGTCAAATAAGAATTGACAGTTCAATTTTATTAAGTGCGGTGTGTTGAACACGTCTCTTTTTATATTCGGTGGATTTGCGAAAATTCTTAAAATTTATAAGAATTTTGCAATAAATATCCTTTAAACGACTTAAGTTTTGTAAAAGCAAAAAAAAAAGGACGAAGAATGTCTCTGAAATTAACAGCAAATGTTAATAATCCACCGATCAGTAAGTCAAATCTAATATTCTATCAACTCTATCAATTTTTAGGTTATTAGCTGGCATTTTGCAAATGTTGGCAGATGCCCCAAAAAATATCGAAATTTCATCATTTATTTTGTTTGTTGCATTCGATTTAAAACAAAGGAGTATCTTAATTTATTTTACAGGTGGTTTAGCTACAGCGTACTTAATTAACGATACAGTGCCAGTTGAGATTGTTTGGGGCAATGAGACTTCATTACTGTTTCCAGATGGCAGGCGGCTGTCCTGCTATTCCAACAATGATGTTTTAAGAGCTTTAGCTAGAGCCGCTCCGTCCTATAAACTATACGGCGAAACAGCTATTGAACGTACACAAATTGACCATTGGTTGTCGTTTTCACTCACCTGCGATGATGACATCCATTGGGCCATGGACTTTTTGGAAAAGTCCATAGCACCTGTAACTTACTTGGTAGCCAATAAACTTACAATAGCCGATTTTGCTCTCTTCAATGAAATGCATTCACGATATGAAGTCTTGACGGCCAAGGGCATTCCTCAACATGTACAAAGATGGTATGACCTTATAAATGCCCAACCTCTTATCCAAAAGGTTTTGCAAACTTTGCCTGAGGAGGCTAAAGTTTCAGTGAAGCACGCCAATCGTGTTAAAAACTCTAAGGAAAGCTCACCAGCTGCTAGTAACACTAAACCCGGAGAACGTAAACAAGAGGGTAAATTTGTTGACCTACCAGGAGCTGAAATGGGCAAAGTAGTTGTCCGTTTCCCCCCAGAGGCTTCTGGCTATCTACATATTGGCCACGCAAAAGCAGCTCTTTTAAATCAATACTACGCCCAGGCCTTTAATGGCAAACTGATCATGCGTTTTGATGATACAAATCCTGCCAAAGAGACTGTAGAATTTGAAAATGTTATTTTAGGCGATTTGGAATTATTGAATATTAAGCCGGATGTTTTTACTCACACCTCCAACTATTTTGATTTAATGTTACAATACTGTGAACAATTGATTAAAGACGGTAAAGCCTATGTTGATGATACACCTCCAGAGCAAATGAAAGCAGAACGTGAGCAAAGAGTTGAATCGAAAAATCGTTCAAATGGTAAGTTTAATGAAGTTTAAATATTAATATCAGGCTATTGGTAGAGAACATTTGGTATTTCACAATATTTATAAAATAATAAACACAAAGAATTGTATTATGAGGTATAAAGTGTAATCTAATCAATGTTTCTCTTTTTAATACTTCATAAAGATGTCGCCAAGAACATGTCTATGTGGCAAGAAATGTTGAAGGGTACTGAAATTGGACAAAAATGCTGCGTAAGAGCTAAAATTGATATGTCATCACCAAATGGTTGCATGCGTGATCCCACTATTTACAGATGTAAAAATGAACCCCATCCCAGAACGGGTACAAAATATAAGTAAGTTTTTCTGTGTAACTATTTCAATCGTCTTTATAATATTTGTCTTCATTTTTTTAAGAGTTTACCCTACTTATGATTTTGCCTGTCCTATTGTTGATGCCATAGAAAATGTTACCCACACCCTGCGCACCATGGAGTATCACGATCGTGATGATCAATTCTATTGGTTTATTGATGCATTGAAATTGCGCAAACCCTACATTTGGGAATACAGTCGTTTGAATATGACGAATACTGTATTGTCGAAACGTAAATTGACCTGGTTTGTTGACTCTGGCTTAGTCGATGGTTGGGATGATCCCCGTTTCCCCACTGTACGTGGTATTGTAAGACGAGGCATGACCGTAGAAGGTTTGAAGGAATTTATTATTGCACAGGGTTCTAGTAAATCCGTAGTCTTTATGAATTGGGATAAGATTTGGGCTTTCAATAAGAAGGTTATTGATCCCATTGCTCCACGTTATACTGCTTTAGAGTACGTTAATCGTGTTGTGGTGAATGTTGCTGGCGCTAAAAAGGAAAAAATTGAAGTTCCTGTCCATCCCAAGAATGAGACTTTGGGTAAGAAAGCCGTTTCATTAGGTCCCCAAATCTACATTGATTACGTAGATGCTGAGGCTTTAAAGGAGGGTGAAAATGCTACCTTTATCAATTGGGGTAATCTTATGATTAACACAATACACAAGGATGCTTCTGGCAAAATTACCAGTGTTGATGCCTCTTTGAATTTGGATAATAAAGACTTTAAGAAAACTCTTAAACTTACTTGGCTGGCTGTGGAGGATAAAGAAGATGAATACCCACCTACTTATTGTGTGTACTTTGATAATATTATTAGCAAGCCAGTTTTGGGTAAAGATGAAGATTTCAAACAATATATTGGCCATAAGACCAGAGAAGAGCAACAGATGTTGGGCGATCCTGAATTGAAAAAATGTAAAAAGGGTGACATCATTCAATTGCAACGTCGCGGTTTTTTCAAGGTTGACCAAGCATATGCCCCAGGCAGTGAATATTCCAATGTACAATCTCCTGTGATATTATTCTCTATTCCGGATGGTCACACTAAGGATATGCCTTCATCAGGTTTGAAAATAAACACTGCCACCAATCAGGACGCCAGTAAAGCGGTAAGTGTAGACATTGGAATCTCATAATTAAACTATCTTTAAATATTATTAAATTTATAGATTATTTTGATTATTTAAAATGAGAAATATGAGTCGTTTTGTGGGATTTGTAGAGATTTGTTTACTCAGTAGATTTAATTCTAATTTCATGTAGCTTGGATTATTGTGATATCAGGTCGTTGATATGTTCCAAATTTCAGTCCTATTACTGTAGGGTATGTGGACTTGGTAAAAGATTAAATACCCTGGGGTGCTTTCTTTGAGACTCCCCTAAGGTTTATAATGTCATTGACCTGGCTACGGGGTTCCATCGAACCTTGCTTAAATAATGCCACTGCTTTATTTTCTTTACTTATATTTTGCTCTTTTTCTCTATCCCCTTTATTTTCCTTCACCTCTTAATCCTTCGGATGTTTCTGCCACTATGGCTACCTAATTCTAATTAGAGAACAGTAATTAATTAATGCGCCATCAATTAGTGGGCTTTATAATTTAAATAGTAAAAAATAACATGAACTGCTGAGCCAATGAACAGATATTTAAAAAGCGATGTGTATTGCTAATAAAATGGGCAGCTCTTGGATTGGCGTTTGCAGTATTTCTCTTACTTGATGTTGGGGCATGTAATATTTTTTTAATTTGAAATAAAGTTCGGTGCAACATTATATTCAGACTTGTTAACTCTGTTACCATTTTAATATTCAATTTGTCGTAATACCAAAAACATAAACCCGTATAATGAACAAAAGTATCAGCAGCACAAGAGCTTAAAATACGTATTTATATGTACAAAACAAAATCTCTGCATGACCGTAAGCTCTGCATTAACTTTCTCACAATTGCTTTAACATTACAAGAACTTGGTAGTCAAATATCACATTTAAATATTTCTTTAATTCTCTTAAACAAATCATTCTCTACTGACTTATTAAACTCCAATGCTTCCAGTCTCTCTTATTCTCTTCCGCTTAGAGAATATGTTGTTTGCTCACACGTGTAAAGCAAAAAGAAAAATACGAAAAGAAAACAAAATTCGTATTATCAAACGATATTGTGCCATTGTGTCGACAACTTTCATTTGTTAAACGACAATAGTTTGAACGGAGTAAGTTAAACGGGAAGTGATTGAATTAAAAACTTCAACACTAACTGTAATCAAAACGGGAAAAAATCGATTTGTTTTAACTTTTCTTAAATTGATATTCATGTGAACCATACAACACAACATTTATTCAATATATCAACATAAATATAAATTTATTCGTAGTTTGTGTGCTAAGGAGGGAATATGCTGACGTATACAACTGAAAAATGAAAAAAATCTGCAATATTTTAATTGATTTTCTTTTTTATTTTCATTTTAGCCAACAACAAACGGTGTATCTTCAAGTGCTGCTGCTGATTTAGATAAAGAAATTTGCAAACAAGGTGATATCGTACGTGATCTCAAAGCTAAAAAAGCAGATAAAGCTGAAATTGATGCTGCAGTCAAGAAATTGTTGGCTCTGAAAGCTGATTATAAAACTGCTTGTGGTAAAGATTGGAAACCAGGACAGACTCCAGCCGCAACAACTTCAGCTCCCACAACGTCTACAAGTTCTGGTAATGATGCCAGTGCTCTTAATGACAAAATTATAAACCAGGGTGACTTAATAAGAGATCTTAAAGCAAAGAAGGCTGCCAAGACCGAAATAGAACCTCAAGTTAAAATTCTATTAGATTTAAAAGCCCAATTCAAAACTCTTACTGGCCAGGATTGGAAACCAGCTGTACAAGTAGCACAAACTAAATCTTCTTCCCCAATCCCCTCATCCTCTAATAACAACAACTCAGCTGTAGCAACGGTATTGCAAAAAATTGCTGAACAAGGTGATAAAGTACGTCAATTAAAAACCGCCAAAGCTGACAAAGCTGCCGTAGATGCTGAGGTTAAGAGTTTGTTAAGTCTTAAAGCCGAATATAAGCAATTGACTGGCAGTGATTGGAAACCTGGCGCTGTAGCTCCTGTAGTAATTAAACAAGAAAAGTGTCCTGATTTACCTACAGCTTGTGCCGTATCTGAATTACTGAATAAAATTTCAGCTCAAGGCGATAAAATCAGACAGCTGAAAAGCAATAAAGCTGACAAAGCCACTATTGAGCCCGAAGTTAAACTTTTATTGGCTTTAAAAACCGACTACAAAAGTCTAACAGGAGAAGAGTGGAAACCTGGTTGTGTAGCACCAGCAAACACTGTTCAAACTGTTACTATTGACCTAACAGCAAGTGATTCCGATTCGGATGTTGAAGGCATTTTAGAAAAGATCAAGGCCCAAGGTGATAAAATACGTAAATTGAAGTCTGAAAAGGCTCCTAAAACCTCTATAGAACCTGAAGTGCAATCGTTATTAGCTCTCAAAGCTGAATATAAAACCTTGACTGGCAAAGATTGGACGCCAGACGCTAAAGTTGATTCTAAACCTCGTGAAATTAAACAAGAAGTAAAAATGTCATCAACACCAGCTTCTGAAAAAGATTTGTTAACGAAAGAAATCAACGAACAAGGCGAAAAGGTACGTACCGCAAAAGCTAACAAAGCTCCCAAAGAAGTCATTGATGTCGAAGTAGCCAAATTATTGGCCTTAAAAGCCAAATACAAAGAAGTCACTGGCACTGATTTCCCTGTAGCCGGTCGTAGTGGTGGTAGTTCCAAAAAATCTAGCCAAGAAAAGAAGGAGGCAGCCAAACCGGCTAAGCCTGTAAAGAAAGAACCTGAAGCTGCTGCAGGTGCAGTTAAAAAGCAAACTCGTTTGGGATTGGAAGCTACCAAAGAGGATAATTTGCCTGAATGGTATTCTCAAGTTATTACAAAAGGTGAACTTATAGAATACTATGATGTATCTGGTTGTTATATTTTGCGTCATTGGTCATTTGCCATTTGGAAGTTCATTAAGAATTGGTTCGATGCTGAAATCACAAAAATGGGCGTTAAAGAATGCTATTTCCCCATATTCGTTTCGAAGGCTGCTTTGGAAAAGGAAAAAGATCATATTGCCGATTTCGCTCCTGAAGTAGCGTGGGTTACCAAGTCCGGAGAATCTGATTTAGCTGAACCCATAGCTGTACGACCTACTTCTGAGACAGTTATGTATCCCGCCTATGCCAAGTGGATTCAATCCTATCGCGATTTGCCCATACGTTTGAATCAATGGAACAATGTTGTTCGTTGGGAATTCAAGCATCCTCAGCCTTTCCTACGTACCAGAGAATTCTTATGGCAAGAAGGTCATACCGCTTTTGCCAGTAAAGTTGAAGCAGATAAGGAAGTTTTAGACATTTTGGAGCTATACGCTCAAGTTTACATTGATCTACTGGCTATACCAGTAGTAAAGGGTCGTAAAACAGAAAAGGAGAAATTTGCCGGCGGTGATTATACTACCACTGTAGAAGCTTTCATTTCCGCCTCTGGTAGAGCCATTCAGGGCGCCACTAGCCATCATTTGGGACAAAACTTCTCGAAAATGTTTGAAATTGTTTACGAAGACCCCGAGACTCAACAAAAACAATATGTCTACCAAAACTCATGGGGTATTACCACGCGCACAATCGGTGTTATGATTATGGTACATGCCGATAATCAAGGTATTGTCTTGCCTCCTCATGTAGCCTGCATACAAGCAATTGTCGTACCTTGTGGTATCACTGTTAACACCAAGGACTCCGAGAGAGCTGAATTACTCGATGCTTGTCGTGAATTAGAAAAGCAATTATGTGACAAGGGCATACGTTGCGAGGGTGATTATCGTGATAATTACTCTCCTGGCTGGAAATTCAATCACTGGGAATTGAAGGGTGTGCCATTGCGTATCGAATTGGGTCCCAAAGATATGAAGGCTAAACAAATCGTAGCTGTTCGTAGAGATACTGGCGAGAAACTTATTTTGGCTATGGATAAGGTAGAATCAAAGATATCTCAACTGTTGGAAACCATCCATGACACCATGCTAGCCAAGGCTAAGATCGACTTAGAAAGTCACACTAAGGTTACTAAAAACTGGGGAGACTTCTGCAAGTTCTTGGATCAAAAGAATATCCTATTGTCTCCCTTCTGTGGCGAAACAGTATGTGAGGATAAAATAAAAGCTGATAGTGCACGGTAAGTTGTATAATTCCTAACTAATTAACAAAGGAATGTACGTAATGGGTTATTTTATAAAATTCCAGTGACGAAGATGCCGAGCCTGGTGCTCCTGCTATGGGTGCAAAATCTTTGTGTATACCCTTCGACCAACCTGCTCCCATTACTGCTGCTGATAAATGTATACATCCTGGCTGTACGAATAAACCGAAATATTTCACCCTGTTTGGACGTAGTTACTAAATGCCAACAAACAGGTTTTCAGATGACGAATTTCACTCACACACCACACGAATAGAATTGTATTTTTTCCCTAATGATTTTTCCATTAACATGTAATTGATAATGTTTTTCTAAAGGAAATAATAAATTATTTAAAGTTTTCTAAAAAAAATTCTTTATAATTGTATAAACAATAAAATTTTTTTATTCGTTTCTTATGTTTGAGTCGCTCCTGTAAAAGGCAGTCGATGGATTCCTGAACAATAAGGTTGAAATACGCCCGAACTATTCTACACTTCTGCCGATTACACTATGCCATCCAACGTTTGAAAAATAAATTATTGAAAACAAGTTTGTTTTTATTTTTCTATTAGCGCAAACATATTATTTTAAAGTTTTATTATAAAATCTCATCTGTAGTATTTTATTATAAAACACTTGTGACTGAAACATGTAACAACTTTCTCCTTTTTTGATTCTCGGGAATATCATTTTCATTACAACGCATACTTATACTATATAAAGGAATACAAACAATAACACTAGGAAATGATTTTTTTTTGGTATATCTTTCATATCTATTTATTTTTCTGACACCTTTGTGGTTGCTATGGTTGTCTCCTCATTAGCTTTTTCACTTCCATCCATATCTTTCAAGGCAGCCATATCCATCTCATCGTCATCATCACTACCGCCTGATTTATTATAAACTGTGGGATATTGCGTAAAACAGTCTTGCATTGTGCGGAAAGCCTCATAACAATCGGAACCTTTCGGTTCAGCTTCACTGTAATGGAAACAGGAAAATGCTTCACGGAATTCAACACCACATGGCCCAGTGGCCATGCCACCTAAACAGGGGCAACTCCAATTGATATCACCATCTTTGGTTATTAAACCTTGTGCTGGTTCCGGTGGTGGCAGTTCTATATTAGGTGGAGTGGCATGATCTTCTTTAGTGGCAAATATGACAGTGTCTTTACCAAACGTTTTCTTGATACTGTAAGACATTATCACGTTTTCGATTTTCAGTAAATCAATCGAAATCCAAAGGTTGTTTTGAAGTTTTCAGAACTTGAAAATGACAGGGAATCTCTTGGAAATAACCAATTAATGTTATGGCAGCTCTTGTTTCTGTAGCAAATGCTTGTGGTACTTTTAAAATGCCTCTCTTTTGTTCAGCATCAAACTTCACCAATTCCACTTCAGTTTGTCCACCAATTTCCCCAAAGAAATCTGTTAAGGATGTCTCTATGCTGCCCTGAAAATACGCTGGTGTTATTACGGCTGATTTACCTTCCCTAAGTTTCCTTTACACGAATATCACGGCCCAAAAGATAAATTTCATCATTAGTTTTCAGTTTTAAAGAATATGACTGATATTTATGACTTACAATTCAACGTCTAAATAGTAATAATCATTCATAATTTAGTTGCCTGCCAGCAACTTCTTTTGGTTGTGTTTTAATTTATTTAAACAAAAAGTTAAAATAAAAAACACAAGTTTTAATATAAAATTTTATGTAAGGTTTTTCTTAGGTTAAGTTCTTCCTCTTTTTTTATAACCCTATGAGGAGGTTCTATTGCAATCAAAGTTAACAAATGAATAGTTGGCAAGTCTTACATAATAATGAATAGGATACATCATACGATCTCACATCGTCAGAGAATATATACTTAGGTTCAATAGGTAAAAACCTGGTTAGCAATAATGATAATAATGAGTTCTTATCAGAACTTTTATATCGTTGGAGGAAGAAGATTTTATATAAATGTTATATGTATGTTATAAAACCAATCACAAGTCGTGATTGTCTAAAAGGGTAAGGTATTTACCACTTCTATTATTATGCTGAGATATTGCATTAGTTTTTAGCTGAAGAATTTTTTATTAAAATTTAAAGGACTCTTCATTTTTATTGAATTTTTTATTCTTAATTGGCAACATCTATGATTTACGATATTCATTTATGTATTGTTATAAACTTTGTTATCGATCACAGCAAATGGAGTGTGTTCAGTGCATATAAGTCTTGATATTGTGAAAATAGTCCAAAAGACGTCATATGCAAGCGGGAGTTTTGATAAAAATTAAACTTTGTCATTATTTGCACAAAATACAATTATTTGTAACCACTGAATAAAATTGTAATCAAATTATTCCTATAATACTTAAAATAAACACTCAGTTTCAAAGAGCAGCTATGAATTGTCAAGAAGAGAATACTTCTTTGGCTACAGCCACTACAACAGATTGCGAAGAAGATGAAGATTTTGGTCCATTACCCATAACAAAATTGGAAGTCAATGGCATAACCAGCAATGATATACAACGTTTAAAGGCTGCTGGTTACCATACCGTGGAATCGGTAGCATTTGCTCCAAAAAAAGAACTGCTGAATATTAAAGGCTTTTCTGATAATAAGGTTGACAAATTGTTGGCTCATGCCTCCAGTTTAGTACCCATGGGATTTACTACGGCCTTGTTTTTCTATCAAAAACGCTCAGAAATTATTATGTTGACTACCGGATCAAAGGAATTGGATAAATTATTGGGCGGTGGCATTGAAACAGGTTCTGTTACTGAAATGTTTGGTGAATTTCGTTCGGGCAAGACACAGCTGTGCCACACTTTGGCTGTAACCTGCCAACTTCCCATAAGCCAAAACGGTGGCGAGGGCAAATGTTTATATATAGACACAGAGGGTACTTTTCGACCCGAACGTTTGGTGGCTATAGCGGATCGTTATAAATTGGTTAAAGATGATGTTCTAGATAATGTGGCATGTGCACGAGCCTTTAATTCGGATCATCAGACGCAACTGTTAATGCAGGGTGCAGCTATGATGGCTGAGTCAAGGTATGTACAGATTTATACTTGTTTTAATGCTACAACATTCTTTAGGACTACTCTTACCTCGTTAGATATGCTCTAATCATAGTAGATAGTGCTACTGCTCTCTATCGTACGGACTATGCTGGCCGTGGAGAATTGGCGGCTCGTCAAATGCATTTAGCACGATTTATGCGTTTACTTTTACGCTTAGCCGATGAATTTGGTGTGGCTGTTGTTATTACCAACCAAGTGGTGGCTCAAGTGGATGGCGGTGCCATGTTTCAGGCTGATGCTAAAAAACCTATTGGCGGCAATATTATTGCTCATGCATCTACCACACGTCTATCACTGCGTAAAGGTCGTGGTGAGACACGCATTTGTAAAATTTATGATTCTCCTTGCCTACCTGAATCGGAAGCCATGTTTGCTATACAACCTGATGGTATTGGAGATGCTAAGGAATAACATATGATTTGTATTCATATATTTTTTATTTTATTTTGGTTTAAGTCTGAGGTTAGGATAAATTTGTACTTTTCTTTTAATTCATCGGAAACAAATTATTTTTCTTTATTCTTTTGTGGAGTTTTGATTTTTATAGAACTTGACAAATACAATCGGAATGGAATGATCCTAGGAACTGGATTCTTGATTTTGAGATATTTGACAAAATAAATTTGTATGGCGGGTCAGTTTTCCTGTTTTCTTCTT
Organism: Sarcophaga subvicina; assembly: GCA_936449025.2. NCBI lineage: Eukaryota > Metazoa > Arthropoda > Insecta > Diptera > Sarcophagidae > Sarcophaga > Sarcophaga subvicina. The sequence goes on along the minus strand of OW388081.2, from coordinate 102,249,572 downwards.
CAACACCGGTACTTTTAATATTAGTACATTCAAATCTAGCGCCTATTGACACAATTTCTCCTTCCTGGGTGTTGGTCATGTTAAAAAAAACCTGGAAACAATCCACAATATGAATGCTAAGCTAAAAAGCAAATTCAACCCGTAGACAAAACAAAATAATCTAAAAAATTCCGATAATTTATTTATAATAAAAAACAAAATTTTAAAATACAAACCTTAACATTTTACTTGTGCTAAACCGGTGGAGCCTATTTGGCAATTTAAAAATAAAAAATCGAAATCTGGCAACAGTTTTTTTTTTGCCTTGGCAACTTCACAAACATATCAATTAGTTTGTTTACATTATTGTTGCTTTAGAATGTAAATAAATAAGAAAGATCTGAAATAATTAAAATTATAGAAACAAATACAAAAAGTCGCCATGGATAGCAATATACCCAAGGAATTGGAGGAGACTCAGCTAAATCTACAGGTTATGATCGATGCCAAAACAAAATGTTTTGTGATGAGGACACACATAGATGAAGCACCCACGAAAACCGATGGTCTAATACCAGACATTATAGCCAATGATCCATTGAATGGTGTACCAGAAAGTGAAGAAATCGCTGACTTAAGTAAAATGAATGAATTGGAGAGATTAATATACACTGAGAGAGAACGTATATTGAATTTAAGGCAACCAAAGAAATCAGGAAAAAAACCAGCATCAGGTTACGATTCTAATGACAATAGTCATTGCTCTAACAACTCAGCTAGTGAATCTGATTTCTCTGGTTCGGACGATATTAAAAATGCATTGAGTCAAAATGAAAAATCCAAATTGCGTATGCGTAAACTGCGAGAGCGTGAAACTTCCGAGGAACGCGATTATCGTAGATTTCGTCAACGTATTGTCACTATGAAAATACGTTTAATGCAAAAAATCAACAATTTCGATAACGAAACTTATTTAAAGGAATTATCTAAAAAGCACGCATCCAGAATTAAAGAAAAACGCAAAAAACTCAAGGAGACAGAAACACCCGAACAGAGGGCAATGCGAAAAAGTGCTCACAACGTCAAAAGCCGTCTGAGAAATATGAGACGAAAGGCTTTTAAAACACCCGAAGAATTAGCAGATGAAAAGGAAAAACGTCTCTCGGCCTTGGAAAAATATAGGGCAAAACACACAGAAGAAGAAAGAAGAGCTCGACAAAAAATTCACAGAGATAAAGCTCGAGAAAGATATCGAAAAAATAATGAGGAATTGAAAAAGTTCGATATGTTTTTGAAAGGAGCACCATTGGAAATACTTGATCAACCGGGTGAAAAATAAAAAAAGTATTTATAAAACGTATACAAAAGAATTTTAAATTTGATATTTCAGATATTAACAGGAATTTATTTATAAAAAAGTTTGTCACTATTAATCTAGAAAATAAGAATCATACTGTATTTTAAGAGGCTACAGAGGAATATATACCGATACCGTTTTAATAAAAATCTATTTTAAATCATTTTTAAATATTTATCTTAACGAAATAGTTTACAATGAAGAAAAAATAGTTTACAATGAAGAAAACTCTATGATGTTACAGTAATAGGGGAAAACAAAAATTGTTTCTCAAATTATCTATTGTTTCAGTTTCTTCGAAAGGATCAGAGACGCCTGATTAAAGCACGATCGTAAAGATACATGTATGTATAAAGGCTAGACTTTTTCTGTGGCTGATTCACTAATTAAGAATTGGTTAATCAATACCCCTTTTTAGAACAGAAAAACACAAACAAAACCTATTCCTGTATTCATTGTTTAATTCAAATTTCTTTTGCAAAAGAAAAAAATTAGCAACTACAAATTTATGGTTGACAGCCAGTTATTAATAATACCAACAAGTTGAGTTGTGTTTCTGTTTAGATTATAAAGATTTAGAGGTTCAAGGTGATAATAGTCAACCAAACGAAAGTTGTATTATGCTTGCTGGCCTCTCTTGAAGGAAAGGGTCCCACTTAGAGCAATTGTTGAATCAAAGATTACCTACAGGCAACCATCCCGAATAGTCGACAGTTGGCGCTTGCACCTAAAGCTTTTCGCTCTATCGGACCGAAAATGGAATACGAAAGTGTTAATCCTTATTTTCAAGAGTTCAGCCAAAGATCACAGAAAATGAAAAGTCAAGAGCCACCATCACTTCATAGTAAAAGCAGCAAAGTAAACATTTTATACCCTTTTTCTGTACAAAAGTATACAAGATTTTTAGGAAAAAGAGAGTGAATTCCGAAGTAAATTTTATTTACAATTTGCCCCTTTAACAGTAATTTCAGTGTAATTGTATTGAATTTTTGTTTTGTTTATTGTATTTTTATATGTATTTTAATAGGATTTTTATTTTATAATTACGTGTATAATATATTATTATTATTGAAATACTCTTATACATATAAACAATGCTATGTTTAATGCTGATTTTAAATGTTTAAACATTTTCCAACTAAATATCGGTGTCACGTTATGATTTGTAAAAAAAAGAACGAAATTTAAACAAAAAAGATTGATTCTCATAGAGAAAGTAAAATTTAAATTAAAATACTAAGAAACAGTTTTTTTAAACGTTGCCGCTATTGAGTGATTTGTGATACATTAATATTAGTGTAAGCAATTAAAAAAAAGGAGTCAAAATATTAAATATCATTATTAAATATCTAAAATATCCTATAATAAAAAAAAAAAAACAAAAATAGCTTCAGAGAGAAAAATATACGAGGCGCATAATTAGAGCTACAAACAATCCGTTTTTAATTCAAAATTAATCAGTAAGAACAGACATGGATATAATAATATGTGTAGTAGTAGTAAAACCCTATTATTGTTTACAGCTAAAAACTAAATATTCTTTTTAAAACTAACAATAGCCGGCGGCCTAATTTGCCTCTACAGCCAACTCGGTATTTGTGGGATTATCGACTAAAGCATCATCTAATGCTGATTCCTGTTCATCCTGAAGTTGTTCTTCTTCCAATATATCTTCAGTTTCAGTGATTTGTGCAGTATCTTCAATTGCAGTTGGTGATTCCTCTGTATCTTCTGTTTCTCCTTCTGGTTCACCGCCGTCATCTTTTACAGACTTGGCTTCAGATTCATTTCCGTTATCCACTGTATTGGCTTTTGTGTGCTTATTGGACAAGGCTTTGTAGATTTTTTCGGTTAATATCAAACGATTTTGTTCACTGATATGCTTTGTATTCTCCTTATAAGCCTGAACTTGATTGCAGTAGTCTTCCCAAAAGTGGGCAGAAGTACTGGGTCCGAAAATTTTCTTAAAATTATTATAAATCAATACAGCTTCGGTACGAATAACTTCAGCTTTAGCCTTAAAGTTATTTTCCTCTTCTTCCGTTAGTTTCCACTGTTTTAAATTGCCAATATAACGTCTGAGACGTCGTATACTGTCAACACAATCAGGATTGCGCAAAAGCATTAATTTAGTCAATTGAAATTCTTTATATTGCTTTAATATTTCCAAACAGCGTTCAACATCGGCACGTTTCAAACCCAAACACTCCCTTAGCTGTTGTGAGAGTTGCACAAAATCTCTTTCGACTAATAGAGCATCTTCTTGTTCAATCATTTCGCTGGTAAAGCGATTAGCTGCATCGGGATGTATTTTGGATCTTGGTGGATTAATAACCACTCGTTCTCTAACTGAATCGATTTTTAAAGAGCCCATCTCAAGTTTAGCTTTGAGTTCTTCAGCTTCTTTGAGGGCCTGTTCCTCCCATAAACTCTTCGCTTCTGGTGAATCAAACATGGCTGGCTTCTGGTAATCCAATTTAATACCAATACATTTGGCTGGCGGTACAAAAGCCAAAAGAAGATTGTTTTGAACTTCAGATTTACTGGATGACTTAACTGTTGGCGTAACTGTAGCCATTGGTTTCGAATTTACGTTGTTGGCATTTTTCTTTACCGCCTTTGGCTTCTGTTCTTGTCCAGAATTGCCTTTAAAATAGGGATCAGAAGAAATTATTTAAAATGTAGGTAATCTTCTAAAAAAAAGATGATATTTCTGTTCCATATTTTCTGAGCTTAATTATGAAATATTTTAACCTTTAACAAATGGAATACAAAATACCATACAATACAAATAATGTAACACACAACTTACCATCGGATAAGGCTTTCTTTTTGGCTGGTGGAGCATTCACCGCGTTGGACGAATCACCAACATCATCAATATAACGCTTGACCTTAATCTTGCGTCCACTTCGGCTCACTGGCTCATTTGTTTCTGTTGCAATTGCTACTGGTGTTGAGATTTCTGCAACATTCTTTTCTTCCTTTACATTCATTTCCTTTTCTTCATCTGCTGGCTTCTTAACTACAGTAGTAGCTTCTTCTTGCTGTTCTTCAACCACATCCATTTGGGAATCATCGGCGACTGTATTGTTAACAACACTTTCGTCCACTGTGTTGTCCAATATCTCTTCTGCTTGAGCAACTTCAGCAGCGCTTGTAGCACCCTCTGCCGCTACAGCTGCTACAGTGGGTAAATCAATAGGCGCTGAATCTTCACCATTTAAGGCTGCCTCTATCTGATCCATGGCCTCACGAAAATTATTACGTTTCATATTCTTGTCTGTAGCGAATTTCTCTTTATTTTCGGTATAATGGAAAAGATCCTCCACTTTGATATTGGCTGTCTCACCGGTTCCATAGAAGTATACATTATACTTTTTGTTGTTGTATTTGGTAATTTTGGCTGGCCATGCTGGGTAGCCTTTGACTTTGGCAAAAACCAAATCACCAATACTGAATTGTTTCTTTTCTTTTACCATTTTATAAATTATATCCTAAATAACTTTAATTAAACCTGAATTCTTTTTTAATCAATTTTAAGATAAATCCTCCTCCGGGGAAATTTTTTCTTTACGTAGCTAATAAAATGCGGCGCTTGACACAGAATCAGTGATGATAAATATTGGTATATACGTTATAGCGTTTTTCTCAAAGCGTTTAACAAGCACTGATTAAGATTTTATGATTATGAATAAGATTTGTAAAAATTAATATTATTCTACACAAATTAATATAGATCTAGTATTATTTGTCAAAATTTTGAGAGAACAGTTTTTAAAAAAATATTATTTTAAAATCAAATACGAATTTAATTTTAGCGTTTTCAGGGTATTTTTATCACAATAAGTATTTAGCAGCACAGTACAAAATAATTGTTGCAAACAATAAACGGTGTTGCCAGATTATCAAAATAAAGTTAGCTATTCCGTTCATGAATTGTGCACTCGGAGAAATAATTTTTAATATGCCACAACAAAGAACATTAAAGAATAGCATGAAAAGAGGTTAAAAATGTACGTTTGCAATTTGAAGTAGTTATTGTCATTAGCAAGAATGGTGTTTATTACTTAATACATATGGTATTTACTTTTCAATTACTAAAAAAAGTAGGCACTATTTCCTTTTATGAAAAGTTTGGCAGCTTTAAAATAATAGGCATAAGTACTATCAAATACAACTCTTCGATAAAAATACAACCAATTAGTTTAACCGTTTCTCTTTAGTTTTTATTTCGTGTAACATTTCGTGAAACCTAAATGTTGATGTGTAAAGAAATCTTTTAATTAATTGAAAAAAAGGAAGCAAATCAATGTTGAAAATCATAAGAATGATTTGAAAGTTTTCGGATAAAGTTTTTAAATAAAAAACCTTACAAGTGCATTAAAAACCATCGAGTTTTAAACTCCAAAAAGAAAAAGTGAAATCACTAGAGCAGTGACAAAACAGAAACAGCAATTAAAACAACCGACAAGGACTTTGACGCGTTTTTGTAAATGACCCTAATACAACAAAAACAAGTGTGTGTGGAACAAAACAAAAACGGAATATCAAAAATAATCGGTGTTTAAATAAAAATACAAATAAAGTGATTTTTAATAAAAGTTATTAAAATTGAAAAGAAAGTTCATTTACCAACAGCCGCCAGTGTAGTGAGTGTGGAATATTTGTGCTTTCTTGAAAAAAAAATAAACTTCGTTTTTTTTAACAAAATATAAAAAACAGATTCAAACAACAGCAACAAGAAAAAAACTCGTATAACAAAAATAAACGGGCATAATAATATTAAAAAAAATATTTGTTTAAATCCAATATATAAAAAAATTTTTGTTTTAGTGTGTGTTTCGTTTTATTAAATTTTTTCTTTTCTTATTTACATTATTGTTCGTGAGTGTTTTGAATTTATTATTATAATTTTTCCCAAATATTTTTTTTGTGTCGTCACTTTGCATGTGATTAAGTAATAATTTTCTCTTTTTCTCTCATCTTTAATTTTTTATTATTATCATAAAAAATAAAACAGAAACAAAAAATAAACTGTTTTCAAAACAAGTCTTTTTTTAAATTTATAATTAAAAGATAAAAAAAAAAAATGTCTGTGTTTGTAAATAATCGTTTGAAATAAATGTGTGAGAAATTAATTAAAATTTTAATCAAATAAAAGAAATATTAGGAAGTTTTCAGAAAAAAAGATCATTTTATTATTATCATCATCCACTACAAAACGCACAAAAAAGAGAAAATTAAAATGCTGTGTTTTCCGTTTTATAAAAACAAGAAGAGAAAGAATATCAACAAAATAGGATATGCTGTTTTAAATAACGTTATCAATATAATTTATTTTAGTGTTCATTTAGCGGTTTTTCACGTTTTGAAAGCTAAACTTTTGAAATTAATTTTACAATGAAATTTTATATAAAAAAAAACATGTCTGTTTACAATCCAAATAATTCCAATTTAAATAAATTTTTAAATAGTAGAGTCAAATTGAACACACATGCCATGTAAATGCATTTCTCTTTATTATTGTTTGTATAAATGTCACAGATAATTTTAAACAAAAGGAAAGGTATTTTTTCTTTAAATAGGCGATTTTTTTCTCTTTTGCAATATACAAGTTGACAACGCTGTTTTCCTGGAGTATAAAATAGAAGGAGGCAGAGAGTTGAGAGAAATTTTGTTCTTGTGTGAAAATTAGAACCCAAAAAATTAATAGAATATAATAAATGATAAAAAGAAATGAGGAAAATTATTTAATACATATTTCAAGTTGAAGAAAATGATAAATATGCAAAAAATAAATGAATAAATAAAGTGCATCACTAGACAATTATAAATTTTACAAGTGTTTTATATAATTTTATTATTTTTTCTTAATAATGCTTCTTTTATTAATTATATTTTGTTAATTTAAGAAAGTATTTCTCGAATATTCGTGCAAAAAAACATACTAACATTTCTTATTGAATTAACAATAAATAACAAAAATTAAAAAAAATTTTGAATGTAAAAATCAAAATGGTGGCAATTTCTAAATTTGTCGATACCACAGATAGTAACAATCAAAATAAATTTACGGTCTCGACCGTAAAAAACAACGAACAAGAACTCCTACAAAAACAACAAACAGTTTCATCATCTTCTCCAAACATGACCAAAACAGATGTTGAACAGACAACAACAACTGCAATGGCTACAAATAATGCAACTGCAGCAACAACCACCATTGCTTTAACAGCAAGCGGTAAACCAAAAGAGAAAAGGCGGTAAGTTTTCCATTTATATATTTTAATTTTTTTCTTCCAATAACTATTAATTTTTATGTCTTTGCGCTCCATTTGCCAGCAAACAATAAATTAATAAACAATTATTATTCTAATTTGTAATGGGAAGGGAAAATTGAAAATATGTATGAGAATTTAAGAGGCATTTTAATAACTTAAATAGCCAATGCTTTTTTGGCGACTTTTCTGGAATCATTGAAAAAAAATTTTAGGAAAATAAAAGAATGAAAGCATGAACATTCTTTTTATTTTCTTTTTTAATTGCCACCAAAGATTCTAAATTTCTGTTTTAAAGTATTTTTTAAAATTTTTTAAATTTCTGACAGTATTAATAATCATAGACTTTTAATGTATTGCTAAATTATCACTATTAATATTATATATTGTTTTAATAAAAATATCGACGAATAGGATCTTAATTTAATGTCGTTTTCATTTAATAGGTTAGCCGTACATTGTGATCGAAATCCTTAATGCAATGGCTATCTTACCTACGGGGTCATTTTTTCACAATAATGTGTTTTTTTATAAAACACTGTGTTGTTTTCTAAAGAAAATTCTGATTGTTCTTGAATGCCTAATGCTTTAGCTATATCAACAATTGAGTGCATCCATTGTATTCGATACCACTTTTACAGATTTGTGCCGAGAAAACTAGGTAAAAGACTACAGCGGATTTTCTAAGTGAATACACACAGTTTTTTTATTCTTACTTTTTAATTTAAGGGCTATTGAATGTACCGTTGGTACAAATTCATGACAAAGGTTATCTGATTTCCTGTCCGCCCATCTTACAAAAGGCACAATCAAATATCAAACGTCGTTAAATACTGTGCACAATTTTAAAATAATGCTCTTTCTACTTTAATATTCCAGTTTAAATATGTGTATTTTTTTTCTTTTCAAAATTGCTACAATAGACTTCTTTTAAATCCCTACATTTAGTGCAGAGACAGTTACTTTTTGTAGTATTCCCGATATTTAAAATCATGTGTTATGATATAGATAAGTGAATAACGAGATGAAAATCAGTAGCCACAACTGGAATTGGCTTGGTTGTAAGCTATTAAAATCGTACGGCGACATAGTCCGATTTGCAGTAGTTTGAAATCTATTAGGGTAGCCGCTAAAGAGGATATTCTGCTCACTGGAAGCTACAAAAAACCTTGTGTGATAAGGGATAAACTAAACTGAAGATCATTTGCCGAGGCCCAATACTATTATATTTATGTATATGTTTTTAACGATATGTGATTGATTTATATTTTTTCCGTTCAGACAACTGGAATTTGCTTATAATTTCAATGGTATTTTAAGATCTTCTTAAGTCAAACAACTTTCAGGTATGAACTTTTGAAGTTTTAATATCCCTGCAGCACTGGTTTGGTGTTAGCATATTAAAAATGTCTACAAAATTGTTTGTAATTTATTCAAAAATATACTGAATACCTACACAATTTTTTTATCCGAAATTTAAATATTTTATTTATTCTTTGAAATCAGAATAGGCATTTTGACTTTTGATAACATTTTGTGACTTTATTTTCTTTATTTTGCTTAAACATCTTTTAATTTTTAATACTACATTTTAATTATTTAAATATAATAAGAATGTCTTTCCTGGAAAAAAGATTTTAGGTTTCTCAAAAAAAAAAAAATACCCTCATTCTTAGTATCAACAAAAGAATCAATTTAATGAAAACTAAACGGATGATTAATTTGATATTTGTTTTATTCTTTATTTCGATGCCAAAAAGTCCAAAGTTAAACCACAAAAAAAGATAATTAGTTCATTACCATGCCAAACACCATGATAATGCATTTCTTAATACCAATTCCATATGCATTTTTATTGTTGTAACGTTTTTTAAAGCAGACAAAACAAATTGCAAACACTAATAAAAAACATTTTCATCATGCCATTTGAAGTTTTCATAAGACATTAAAGAAAGAAAGGAGACGGATACAGTGAAAAGAGTGAGAGAGTCGCATTGACCGAGACCTTGTCTGCACAAAAAAAAAAATACCTAATAAAAAAAAAATGGAAATAAGCAAAAACACAATAAAATAAAATAGAAATAAAAAACAAATAATGGATTGTACATTTGTAGAGTAGAAATACAGAGAAAAATTATTATAGAATAACCAAAATACAATCATAATAAATTTAATCGCTTTTTATATAATAATATACATATACAAATTACATATGTACATTTATTATTGAGAGTATGAAATAATAACACTTTTTTTACAATAACAAACAGATACGAAGACATGTGTTTCAATGAAATAATAACAATGGGAGCAGTGCTTCACAAACAGTTATAATTGAGAGACTTCAGAGAAAATAAATACTCTTGTTTTTCGTATTTACGATAATAATTTGCAATATAAGAACCTTACTCCTCAGTAAAACAAAAATAATTGTATTCACATATATGTATGCATGTATGTATATGCATAAATCTGTAGTGTAAACAAAAATAAAATATGTTTTAGGCATTTAATTAATTCTTTTTTATTTTTCTAAAAGAATTGCGTCTTGTTTTTTTTTTTTATAATTTTTCTCTTCTTCTAGCGACATATGAAATGTAATCTAATCAGTTTTTGTTCATACCCCCTTGGTTTTCTTAAATTTTTGTTTTGTTTGAACGTTTCCTACTTTCTTACGGTCACCATGCTTTTGTTTTTTTTCTTTTGAAGTACTTATTTAGTTTTGTTTTGTTCCTTTTCCTCGAAGAAACATATGGAATTGGCACATTTCATACGCACAATATATTCACAACATGTTAATCGACGCTGTTTCCTTGTTGTTGTTGTTTGCAAATTATTTATACATTCATGTTCGTTCCTGCTAATAACTTGCGTTAAAGTTTGTTTTTATGTTGTATTTGTTTTGCTATCGAAATTCGCCGATGCTGTTGCTCTAGTTTTTTTTTGTTTTCTCTCTGTTTATATTGCATTATCTTTTTTAGGCTTTCCTTTGCAACCCTCATTTATTTTGTTGTTTTGATTTTGTCACATATTAGAGTACATTGAACTTTTGCTGTTGTTTGATTCTAAAAAGCCTTTCGTTTTTGATTCCTCTTCCTTTCTTTTTTTACTTTTCTTTTCTATGCTGTTTTAAAAACTTTATTTAGTTTCCGGCAATTTTTGTGCTTGCAAAGAAGAACTTGGTTTAAATTGTAATTGTGGCGACTGCGCAAATTCGATTCCCTGTTGTATTGAGTTTGCATTTTAAACATTTTCGTTTTCTTTGCTTTATGAAATTAAACTTCATGAATGATTTAAAAAATAAATAAATGCTGAGAATTGCAAGATTATATTCCTGTTTTGCGTTATCAATTTAAATCAATTTATTCAGGCTTTCGAAACAGAAAGTTGATTTATTTATTCAAAGTAATATCAGTATTCGGTACAGTATTTGGCTACCTTGTAAGCAGATCTGTATTTTTCTTTAATTTGTTATGGAAGTTTTTTTTTGATGTCAAAATGTCACTTTATGTCATATGTCATATTATGCTATATTGTGACTTAACAGACTATACAGACTAGAAGAGGTCCATTATGGATATATACATACATTCAAATTAAAAAAAAAGAAATTAAAGAAAAGAGAAAAGTCTGAGTGTAAAAATAAGTAATAGAAGATAAAAGAATAACAGAAAATACAGGAGAATAATAAAAAACGAATTTGCTGCTGGGGTTAGATAAGGCCAGTCTGAGGCTAGTTATTAGTTTCATTACATGGCACTGGGAGATTAGATCGCTGGAACAGATCCCAGCCCTACTACTGCAGAGTATGTTGCGACGAGGGGGAATTTGAAACTATCGAACATCTCCTCTGCAACTGTCCAGCCCTTAGTAGGTTGAGGACCCTGGGCAGTGGCTTCTTCGCTAGTTTGAACTCTTTGTCGCGATCCGACAAAGATTCATAAATAGGTTGATCTGATTGAGAAGTGCTAGGACTTCAAGGTTGTAGTCGCGCTCTCTTGTGTGTTTGTTGTCTCTTTATTCCTCTGTCTCCTTATCCCCCTTCCTACCTCATCTCCTTCTTAAATTTCCCTACCTGATTTACCTCTCTCTCTCTCTCTCTCTCTTTCTCATTCGCCTCTTTCAAAAACTAACCAAGATCCTAGTCAAGGTTGGGCCATAATAGTTTGGAAATTCTACAATCTCTGCAATTCTTTCATGAAGTATTCACATGTCGAATTTATCACTCAATCGATTAGACTGAAAAGGATCCCAAGGGAGGACTAATTAATGGTTCGATCAGGTATACTTATTTCGCAGCACCTTTCCTTGCCATTACTTCAGTAATTTCACTCTATACCTGTTGAAGAGCTCTATGAGATCCTTTTTCCATTCTGCAACCAATTACGAGCTGACACAGCTGCCACAGTAGTTATCATTCTTCAGAATCCGTTTCAAGCTCAACGCCTGGGAGAATGCGAGAAATATTTTGGAGACCCCTGCACATAATTGGTATAATAAGGTTCGTTTCAAATATGAGAAGAATGTGTTTAATTTTGAACACAATTTACTCCAAAAACCTTTATTTCAAGGTTATTACTTTGAAGGAATTTAGTAAATATAAAAAATATCGAGAGAAAAGTGAGAAGAAATCTCCTACATGAACTACTGATAACATTATTGTTGAACTCAGCTGGAGATAATTTCAATAATAAAAGTCCACCTCTTATCAGTTTAACACATTAATTGTAAAGAATCCCTTAATGCATCTTTAAAATAAAGAAATTCTTTACGACTGCTGCTCAAATTGACATGTCATGTCGGTCTTATGTTATTCACATATGAAAAGTGTATACATTTTTCAAATTACCATTCAAGTACAGATTAAAATTACTTGCATTGTAAAGAAAAACAGAAAAAAACAAAATTCAGAAGAAAACGTGTTTATCTTAAACCACTTCAAAATTGTTTTTGAAACTGGCACCCATTTGACGTTGAGCTTGCCTAAAGGAAAATCGATTATCAGCGATCTGATTTGATGTGGTAGTGTTGTGTCGTATGATTTTTTGATTTTTATTTTAATTTTATTAAAATTTTCATTTTATTTTATACACGCTGTCGTCCAATGGCCAGGCCTACGTGACTTTGTAACTCGTATCTCTAGTTTCTGTATCTTTTTACAAAATTTTTATTATTTTTTCCTTCAACTCTCCTACAAAATGCAATAAATGAATGCATAATGCTTATGCATGCGTATGTGTATGTGTGATTGCATTTATAAAATGTTTATAAATCCATACGTCACACACACACACACAAACACATACACACAATAGTTCTAATTAAAGCAACAAAAGCAACATGAGCTGAGTTTAAATGAAGCTTGAAGACGCAATACCTGGAAAAACTCAACATTTACTAAGAAAATATGGCAAAAGAGTATGAAATCTTTTTTGTAATCTTAATCTTCTATTCCCTCAATTACATTCTCTCTAAGACATGAATTTTCTATAAAATGAAACAAAAAAAAAAAGAATAAAACAGGGTAAGGAAAGTGTAGAGGCACTCACGAACGCCAATAATAAACGTATTTATGACGACAATGTATGACGTTTTAAGCTCATGTCTTTCAATTTCAATTGCAATTACAATGCATTCGAATGATTCTTTTGATTGATCTTTTAACCGTTTTTGATCATTTCAAAGAGAAAGTATAGTTAGATGAGGGGAATATTTATGAAGGCTTCCTAGAAATTAAAGAAAATGCTTGATTTGGAAAAGAGTGGATTAATATTCAATTTCGATTCTAGAGATAGAGACTGAGAGATCTCCATGGGAGTAGAATATATTTTCAATCAAAACAATCTTTTGTAATTGATTTCAATTGAAATACCATCATAATACATTGAAGTGTAATTTAATTAATTTCTATTGAAAGAAACTCTCATGTTTCAATACTTTTTCTAATTTGTTTAATGTCGACTCCGAACGACAGATTTTTGAGAAACATTTCATCACAATTTTATTCACTGTCCGCGTTTTTGCCTTAAGATTGCTAAGATGAAGCCATCGAAAAACCGATTATTTTTTGTGTCGTTATTGATCGTGGCGGTCTTTGATTTCCGTGCTAAAAATTACCACTTTGGAATTGCAGAAATAATATCACGCGCGCTGGATGCAAACGAATTTTTGCCGAGCAAGCGAACTGCTAAGGCATAAATTTCTCGCAAATCAAGATTTTAACGATGTTGACTCAAAATCCAACATTTTCTAAGCAAAAAAAATTTTTGACTACTTCGTTCCATGACTAAGTGAGAATAAATGACAATTGTTTACAATTGTTATCAATTATACATCCAATAACAGAAATTTTTTTATTTGATATCATGATATTCCAGGATCCCTTCTTTTAAGAAAGTGAATAATTTCAATATTCTAAGTTGGAGAGACGAACTTTGTGTTTCATGCAGGCTGTAAGAAAATATCGGCATCAATATCTGCATTAATATCTGCTCGACAATAGTGTGAGAAATTATGTATATACAGAAGAATCGATCATATAATCGGCGTAGAACATTCATTATGAACCCAAAGAAACGCGTGGTGATATCAAAAACCTGAAAAGAAGGCCAGACAGCGACATTTCTTGGCAAATAAGCTAATGAGCAAAATTCCTCGCTACAATAACCAGTATAATCATAAAATAGATTTTCACAGAGGATACTGTTTCTAGGCAAACCACCTGTTTCTCTGCAAATATATAAGGACATCCTGTTACCGTTAAGCAACTGCAATAAATTGAAACTGAAGCAGAGTTAAAAAAGTAAAACCGAATAAGAAGATTTTAGGGACATCTTCTAAAAAGAACAATAAAAATAACTGACATTGTTTTTGTTTTGTTGAGGCTATAGCTAGCGCTAGCGGGTCCACTATCTTATGTTCATTTACCATTTCATGCTGATTATTTTCAGTCAGTAAGGCTAACAGTGATTATGTCTTCTTGAATTTAAATTTTTCACATGTTCTTCTACTGGCGTATTTATTTATGATTTCACTTTTCATTTCACTTATGTACATAAATTTGTATATTTACGACGGTCGATTTAAAATCTCAAAGTAGTTATCATACTTATCGTTTGTTAATCTAATGCTTATAAAATCATAATAAACTGTGAATAATTGCAGAGATCGCTGGAGTTTCTTTACAATCTGATACGCAAAATTTTTGATCATTTATATCGCTTTGCAATCAAATTATTTCATAATAACTCACTACTCCTTTATACGCAATTTGCTTCTTCTTTAAATTGGAATTATAAGAAATGAAAAAAGAAACAAAAACCACAAAATTTTTTTTCTTCATCCTTAAATACTTTGAAAACTCAAATCAAAATCATTTAAAAATTATATTCACACAACCAATCATCCCAAACCATTTGCTAAATACAAAAATTTTATTAATTTTAAATTAAACACAGAAAAAGAAAAATTTCATATCTTCCCCTTCTTCATCTCTTTTGTTTGTGTTTAATGTGTCCAGCGAGAAGAGAAAATAAGCAAATAAATAAGAAGAAACGATCATAATAAAATAAATATCATATGTGGAGAGTAAAAATCATCGTAATATTGATGGAAATCGACCTACTTTAATACACAACCTCTGGCAACAACAGCATCAAGACTGTGTAAATAAGACAATCAAATAGCAGGCATTCAATGGCAGCAACAATAGTCAGGGAACAACGTCACAGATAAAAGCTACTGACACACATGCATGCTTTTGGCATTTAAATTTAAAAAAAAAAAAAAAAAACAATTGCTCGTGTCGTCGCTCTTAATGGGAATCAGCCAGCCTACCAGGGGTGATGGGCTGTGAAATGCTTCGCTATATGAACAATAAAAAGTTTTTCGAAATTTTTAAGTTTATTATACAGACGTTGGTTTACTTATTGATAAACAATAAAAAAAAGAACACTGCAGTAGTGTTTTATGGCCTATAAAAGATAACTTTGCTATTCGTTTCCTTTTTTTTTTGCAATAAAACCTATCCAGTAAAGTCAATTAGTTCACTACTTGTAGTTTAAAAAGGATTTTGATTTGTTCTTTAGAAAGGTTGGTGCGTTGAAGGCGTGGAAGCCACAGTGACACCGTGATAGCAATAGTGATAAAATAAAAACACCCGCATGTCTTGAGGCCCGTTGTGAAAAAAAGCGGAAAACAAAACAAAGGCAGCGGGTTCGAGAATTAAAAGCAATGACCATGTAATCAATCGAATGCGAACTTAATCTACCAACCGCGTTAGATTAGATTAGATTTTCCTCTTCTCAGGAAAACCTCTACGCCCCTGTATCCAAGTTGCTGAATCCCTTAGAGTTGCTAGACTGGCAACAAAAATTGCATAGGAATCCGCACTAGAATAGGCGGGGTCAATTACAAAAACAATACAGTATATAATGAACCCCAGTATTGGGAGTTACTCACTGTATAGTCACCAGAGGAGAAAAGACGGTCTAAATGTTGGAGTGACCGCTGTTTTACCTAAGGCGTAATGCACTACGGATCCCATAACGGTTGATATATAAGGCAAATTTAGTTAGGGAGCCCTTTCCACATCCATATGTAAGATAATTATTCAATAACTGGTCTGACTATCGCGTTATGCAACCAATGAACGGTTTTATGTGAGTGTCCTCATCCTAATCTTCTGGCGTTGCAACACTGTTATAAAGTATTCAGGCCCTTTTACATAATTTTCTCGATATTGTATTTACAGTTGACCTTGTAACTCCGAATAATGTTGAAATATTTGGCCTCAGAAGATAATGAGACATTATGAAGGCACCATAGTCTATTAAGTAATGTGTTAGCTTATTAGACGAGAGCCCGTGGTTCAACACCTGCCACAGTCATTTCAAATATAACGAAATATGAAACAATATTTCTTCGGAGACTTCTCCTCAGCAGTTAAAGTTTCTCAAAAATCCGATCCATCTGAAGACAAACGATTGTTCCTTATAATTTTAATAAATTTTAAGAAGTTAAAACGTTTCTTCGTTGAACAACTAAAACGCTAACATCATGTGAAGGTTAATGAACAATTTTTCTCACTACTACACCCAGTATAACACCCCAATACATTTTCACAGAGTATAGGCAACAACATATGGCAACCCTGTAGTACTAGAACCTCCTACAGTACCTTAATTAATTAAAATGTTGGAATGATGATTGTGGTTTTGCTTTACGATTGGCCAAAGCCCCTATAACGAACTAAAAAATGATAACACAATACTAACCACCCAGTACTCTCGGTCAGATGCCAGACTATTAAAAATGGATTTTTGTTTGATTTAAATCCATGAAAAGCTCAAAGTCCATATGGATAAGCCACTTATGTAGTTGATTAATTAGAACATCAAATATGGATCTTTTTAGGTCTTTATTTTTTCTTTGTTTTGTTTTCCATTCTTCTCAGTTTTTACATTCAATCGGATTTATTTTATTACAACAGCAACTTTATTATTGTTATTCCCTAACAACAACAACAATAACAGATATAAACACACGAAAATATATTTATTTTTATGTCATTTGAATTTTATACACGATTTAATTTCTGTCAACATATTTTTTCTTTATTTTTTTTTTGTTAAGCTGGAGGCTTGCTGTTGCATATCAATCCCTTGCTCCCGCTGAAATTTGTCTTGTTCGTGTGTTTGTGTGTAGGCTTATTTATAAACATTTTAAATATGGGTTGTGGTTGCTGGGTCAATGAACAACTGATAAGTTCAGAAACTTACAAAAAAAAAAACAGAAAATCATAAAAATGCAGTTGGAACGTGTGCAACGAACGGCATGTGGTTAGGCAAGACTAATTTCTGTAATTTGGTTTGATATTTTTTGTGGGGCACTGCTGCTTATGATGCTGCCTGATGCTGTTTGCCTTTCCCACGTATACTTTTTATCTGGGTTAAACATAATTTATGGCCCAATCCCTTCCTTTTTTTTGATAGTGGATATATTTTTTTGTTTTATTTTTTAAATAATGATTGGTCTTTGTGAATAAGACTTAAGTGGCTTAAATAACATTTCTATTGTTTTATGTCAATGGTGGGTTACTGTTAAAATTTTTATTTAACACAAGACATTATTATATCAACTTTTTATTTATTGTAAATAAAATAAAAATACTGCCAGTCTTTACAATAAAAACTGACAGTTTGATAAGCTAACTAGGCTGGGCTGTAAAATGTATTTTGTAAAATAGGCTGTTTTTCCTTAAATAAAAAAATTAAATAGAAAAAAGGTAATGAAATATATGGTGTAGTAGAAGGAAAAAAATAAAAATCTTTTAATTCTATCCTATCCTATCTTTTAATTTAATTTAATTTATATTATTCTTCCAGTCCAAATAAATTAAGCATTATGTTCCACAACTTTGTTTTCTGTGTTCAACATAATTACAAAGAGGTCTCAGCGATTCATCTCAGATAGTACCTGTACTCCGTTAAGAGGTTTAAGTTAGCAATACCTAGAAAAAAAGCTTATTTAAAATGCTGGTGAAATTATGCCAGTAAGAAGTTAATTTTCTCTTCTCCTCATCTCCCAAGTAATTTCTGTCTATAGCTTTTTGTAAGTCCATAGAATGGCTCCGCGTCCACTTGTTCCTCGTCATCGTTCAAAAATTCTAGTTATCGTCTAAAAAAATGCGACCCATCACCAAAACAAAAAATGCAAGTCATCGCCCAAAAACCGAAAAAAGGCAACCGAAAAAAGCCAACTCATAGACCAAAAATCCAAGTCATTAATGAAAAAATGCATGTAATCAACCAAAAAAATACAAGCCAGAACCCAAAACATGAACGTCGTCTACCAAGTCATCGACCAAACAAATGCAAGTCATCAACCAACAAATGCAAGTCATTAACAAAAAAAATTTAATTCATAACCCAAGGGCATCCAAAGTAACGCCCGACCGTAAGGAAACCTGTTTTGAAATCCTTGATACTATGATTATCCAGCCCACTATGTCCATTTGCCCCCATTTATACAGAGCACTTTTTGTTTTTGCTTATTTGTGGAAAATAATTAGCTTCGTCGCCTACATCTCCGGTTCCAAGTAACACCCGACCGTAAAAACCGAAACTTGTTTTGCAGTCGTTGATACCGTGGCTATTCAGCCCCCACATGGCGTTTCAACCACTATGCCTTTTTTATCTAATTCAGTCCGATTTATGTAGACCACTTGTGGCTACGGGCAACGCCCGACCATAACAAAACCGGATTTGGAATTCTTAATACCGTGCATATATACATACATAGCAGGATATCTACGATCATCCTTTGTTTCAATTTCGAATTACCAGAGAAGCTGATCCGTGTAGAGTATAATGTGAACGTGTGGGATATAATTTTTAAGAAATGGAACCGATATCGTATACCTGAGCGATTTCTTCCATGACCATTTTTTAAACTTCTGTTAACCTTAACATTGGCTCTGTTAAAATTTTTTATTTTTGCTTTTGATAGTTAAATTCGCATTTATCTTCACACAATCAGTCTGCAATCTCGAGTTTTTATCCCCATTCGTTGTATAAGAAAGCAAAGTATGTCTTTTGTGTGTGTTTTTTTTTTGCAAATTTTGTTTTTGTTTTTATTTTTCCTTTTTGAAATAAATTTTATTTTAAAAAAATAATTTCTTTTTTCCTTTTGTTCAGAAATATTTTTGTTTGTTTATTTTCTTGTACTTTTTTGTTTGTTTTTTCGGTAATAATAAATACTCTCGTATTATTTCTTTCTTTATAATTTTCCATAAACGAATTTATTGTTGCTTTCGACAAACACTTGTTTGTTGCCGTATAGTGTGCTTATATGTACGTTTGTCTGGCTGTTTAGAGGTGTTATAAGAAATTTTTACCATATGGCCGGCCAACTGTCTGACAGTCTAGTTGACTGTCTTTTTGTTTCATACTTGGCTTTAAGAGCGCAATTCGTTACGATAAATAAATCATCGAGAGATGACAAGAGAGAGGCAGACTGAATTCGTAGATAATTTGTAGTGCTACTGGTTTAAATTATTTTTATTGTAAACATTTTTTTTGGCGGGCATTTTATTGTTGCTTTTGTTGTTATATTGTTAGTTTTGTTTTTATTGTTTTTTTTTCCTTCTGAAACGATTACAAACTCGTGTACGAACATCATCAGCCTCATTTAGTCAGCCATAACCAATCGTTGTCAACAATTCGATACACTTGACTACGAACATAGTGATTATTAAAAAGTTTTTGATCTTTAGATATGATTCTTACGAAAGGTGCACAATACAATACGTTATGTTCTTAAAGCTTATGCTCTTAATATCTCTTGAATAGCATAAATTTTGTTGGTTTTTTCTTTCTTTACTCACACGATACATTTTAGCGGTTTGATGGTTTTTAAAAAATTTAAAATTCAATTAAAATATTAAAAATAAATTTTATAAGGTAATGAAAAGGCTTGGCAGAAATGGTTACTTGACCTATCTTCTACGCAAAGTCACGAAGATGATTCAAAATACACTTCGAAGCCTCAGTCCATATTTCAATTTTCTTTTTTTTAGGATCCAAAGGACATCAATTCTGAGTCATTTTGATATTCACTGTGCTCAAAAGTCGACAGTCAATATCGAAGGTTGTAGACTATCAAATCAATACCGTTCACATAACTGAGCCTGATTGCAGGTTACATGTTGATAAGTACATTAATCGTTTAAAATTCATTTTGTTTTTCCTTCATTGCCAATTTCATCTTTATTTACATTTACTTTTTTTATTGTTTTATGTTTTTTTTTGTCAACACGAAGAATAGATGGAACAGGCTACGATCGTGGCAATTTACGTTTAAAAATAGTCATAGAATGTGATTGCAAGGTAGATGTTGACAGCTTTTTCTCTTACTCTTGGAATTGCGTTCATACGATTTTCACGTTACCCTGTTTGAACTAATTCAAGACATAATAAGACTAATTTATCAAGAAATATGTGTTTTTATTATTGTCAAAACAGCCGTTCTGACGAAGTTGTCATCATGTATTCTTCGCGTATATAATTAAATATTCCTTCAAAAACAATCTTTCATGTGGCCACCTTTCGAGCATTATGATGTGATTGCAGTCATCGTAATCAGCAAGTAATAGGCAAGATTTTACAGAAATTTCAAACAGTGAAGGCGTTCGGGATGATGATCGGCTCTTTTATCAGTGAAAGTCTGGCAGGTAATACGAATTTGTTCACACCAGAGCTTACGTGATTACATAATTGGTCATTACAACCCTTTAGTCAGGATTACGACGTAGATTCTCACACCACTTATGTTGTGTGTGTTAATTTTATACACGAGTGGCGGGACTCCGAATAAAAGATTATTTTTAGAAACTTTTTATGGTAACTTTATTAACTCTCAGAATTTTTGAGAAGAAGAAATATTTTTTCATATTTCGTTTTGTTGGAGATATCTGACCTGGGGTTTGAACCGTGGCCTCACGTCTAGATGACTGCGAATTTAACACACCAGAGTGTTCTCACTAATTGGGCCTATAAAATCAAGAAAACCCTGTTTTTTATTTTTAATAAAATTTAAAAAAAGTTTCCACCTATTCTATTATGAATGGCCGGTCCTCACCGACTGTACATTTCTTTTTATTTTCTTGTTTATTCTTTTTCGATACTCGATGTTATATATATGTACGTATACGCGAATTGTTAACTATATTTTAAACTAAAAGGAAAACGTTGGAACAGGCCATTAAAGTATTTGTTTTTTCAAATAGAGAAGAGAAACATTAATAGCTTTTAAATAACAATTTCTTTTTTATATATTGATTGCTTATCCCCTCGTTCTATAATGGGTTAATAAGCGTGTGGGGCTGTGTGTAGGGCTGTGTGTATGTGCCAATTCTTTTAATTTATTTGGTTTTTAGGTTTTCTATTTTGATAATAATTTTTATATGAAAATTTAAAATATTTATCTACTCTTTAAAGTAACAATAGGCTTTAAAATTTGATTATTTAATGCTAGTACCGGGCATACATATTTCACAATAAAAAGAAATTTATGTTTAATTTTTTTTTCTAATTTTTTATTTTATTTGAAAAAATTCATGTTGAAAATGAATGTGTCTTGATTAAAACGTAACAATTACAATACCAACAACTACAATAATTTAATTTTTTTTTTGAATACTTGTAAACTACAACAAAAACTAAATGTCTAGCAAGTTTTGTTAGTCGGTCTTATATTTAAAAACTTGTCATCATCATTCAGCAGCAGCAGCGTACCTTATCAGCTCTACAATATCTACTTCTATGTGTTATTTTAAATGAATTATAAACGTTTAGATTTTTCTTTTTCTTTTTAATATACTACAATAAAAATAATATTATTTACATAAATACAATAAAATTAATATACACTTACTAATAATAATACAATATTTGAATTGTATTTTTGACTGCACATAACCCAGCGAAAATTTTCCGGTGTGATCAATTTAAGGGCTTTGCTTAACAGTTTTAACATATGCACACAAAACACAATGGCTGCCTGTGGATTGGCTGAAGCATTTATTATATATATATATTATTAATTTTAGTGGATTAGCCGTTCAAGGCAAATTTGACCGTAGCCACATTAAAAAGTCTAATGGCATTAAATCGCAAGATCTTAGAGGCAAATTGAAATTGTGCAATTCGTCTTTGTGGAATCTTCACCCACAGTAAAGCCAAATTTAGCAGTGGCACCGTTATAGCTATCTGCTCACAATATTTAATTGCGGTAAATCATCATACGGCAAAAATTTTACTTCATAGCTGAAGAAATATTTGTTTGAATAATAAGAATTAAAAGCCTGTTGGCATATGTATGTACATACGTACGGTATTGTAAATGTTCAGCCGGTTTTAATTGTCGCGCGAACTTCGTCATAATCAGCCAAAAAATAGGTCGAATGTACAAATTCTTATTATCCGATAGACTTTCATTGATAGGAGATATATTTTCGGCAGTGTGTGTATTGCAATGAAGAACAGTGCTAAATACATATGTAATGCTTGCAATCTCTTCAGATGTCTTTATAATCTAACAATTCCTTATAGAGTATATTGTAGTAATTTTTACATTTAATAGGCATTCTTCGGTTAAGCAAGCCCTGTTCGAGAGTAGTAAACTTTTTAAAAACTAAATGACACTTCATATGAAAGATATTTAACAGTTGAAAGATATTTAAAACCATTAAATGTATAATTCGAGATATCATTTGATTAAAAATAAAAGATTTGTATGAATAAATATAAAAACAAGTGAAAAATATTTCTTTGTCTCCCAGACAGGACTTCAAGCCTCAATATAAATATTCGTGTTTTAGTTTAAGTTTATTTATTTCGTAATTTATGAACATACCTTAACTTTTTCTAATTTCTCTCTGTTATTTGACAAGTCACGAGAAATTTCAAGTGCTGTTGCTCTCAATAATTTCAATTTTTTTTTATTGTTTTCTGTTTCCAACGAATCAAATTTAAAGTAAATCTCGTTTCTGTTTTAAATTATGACCCTTAGTCATTATTTTTAAATCATTTTAATTTCTTTTGAAGGCTGAGTTACGTATTTAATCTATAACGTTCTGCTGGGATGCATTGGTAATGACGCGTCATTAGTCCGTCTTAACTTGTCTGTGTCGACCTGATAAGAAACTATCTCATACTGGAAATTTTTTTCAAAGATTGATTTTTCAAAATTGTAAAGGCAGAATTGGAAAGACCTCTATATGTACTTACAATGAGAGACTCTTTTATAAAAGAATGGCAACATTGATTTACTGTTATGACATTTAATTACATTAAATGTTAGACTTAAAATTTTTTTTTTTGTGTATGAAAAAACTTTTTTCATATTCCGTTTCGTTGGAGATGTCTAAACTGGGGATTGAACCGACGCCTCACGTCTAATAAGTCAACACGCCACCTACTAGACTACGGCGGCTTAATATAATATTCGGGATGAAATCCTGCTATAATTTGTAATTTTTTTCAAGTAGTAGTCGAGAATACTTTTTTCAGTTGAGTCTATAGGTTACACCATCTGTGCTGCACGGACCAACAAATCCCTTCGTTTATTTCTATAGAAATCGGCGAGCAACATAAGCCCCCATCCGAGAAACGAGACAGAGAATATACAGTGGGGTATAGATTTCGTGACTATTATATTCAATATTTTTCAAATGGATTTTAAGATGAATATTCATTGTGTATTAATTTTGTTTCTTCTTGCTTCGTCGTAGTATATTCGAAATTCGCCTTTTACCACGTTCCAGTTTTTATCTCGCTAATGTTTATAATAATTCTTGTCTGTTTTTTTTTTTGACATTCTAATGAGCTCAATTATCTTATCAGTTGTTTCAGCGTTTTCGCCCATTTTTTTTGCAGCTCTTTAAGTTTTCAACTGATAAAAAACACGAAATGAAAAACATTGATTTGAATTTCTCGATTTCGGTTGGTTTTGGCTTTTTATCAGCCTGTATTTTGACGATATAATGCCTATGCTCCCGTGTACACGGGACGTAGCAGCAGCTATAGATTGCCTCATTATTTGATAGTGTTATTTTCGATAGGCACATGCCCAGGCGCTTTCCAGCTCAAACTGATATGGGTCCGGACTCTAGAGTTCAGTTGTTTTTGTCTTGGGATTTATTTTCTGTTTTTGCTGTTGCTTGTGCTGCTGACTTTTTGTTATTGTTTCGAAAATATTGTATATTTATTAATTAAATCGTAATGTCTTTATTATTTGTTATTGTTGTGCTTTTTATTATTTTATTTTTTATGAATAACGAATGAAAGTAAGAATTTTTGCTCATTTGAAATTTGTCGGGTGATTGCGAATGGACGGCGTTTTATGGCGTTACGGAAGTCGGTGTAAATTAAATAGATTTCTTAAATTTTAAAGCCACAGTAATACGTAAGCGTGTATTTACTGTTTGTAAAGCGAGAAATGTGGACTCGGTATTAAAGAAATAACAGCACTAACGAACGCGCTAAAGATTACTGTTATCAAGCAAAGTGAAGATACATGTTTTAAAATTAAAAATATCATTAAAAATAAAATAAAATTGAATTAAAACGTAAAGAAAAAAAAAAACAAACTGTAGTAACACAACACTTTTACCAAAATGTTTAGTTCATGTAGTGACTGGGATAATTGTATTATTCCCTCCAATAATTTCTACAACGATAATGTTTATAATGATAGTACAACAACCAGGCCCGTAGAGGGCGCTAGTGTAAATTGTTCTAATCGTGGTGGTAGGGCTACAAACTGTGGTTGTGATGGTGTATGTGTTAGTAGTGGTGAATGTGGTGAAATATTGCCAACACTACACCAACCGCAGCAATATATGACAACCTCTAATCAATTAAATGAGGCGTCATCTTTATCAGCTACAGCTACGACTACAGCTGTAGCAAATGATTATGAAACTCTTTCAGAAGCAAGCGAAGAAAGTATTAATTTTAATGACAATAATAATTACAATAACATCTGTGGTAATATAAATAGTAATGAAATTAATACAAATAATCGAAATAATAATCTTGACAACAATTTTAATCAAAATAACAACATGTTTAATGAAAATAACGCACCATATAACAACAATAATACATGTGAACAAAATACCAGAAATTTTAATAATTTAAACTTAAACAATAACCATTTTAATCAAAACAACAATACTTTTAATCAAACTAACAACAATTTAATTGAAAATAACAGCAATGGTAATCAAATTAAGCAAAATCTTAATGGTTTGAATACGAATTGTAGCTTTAATGGAAATACAAACCATTGCAATACAATTTACAATGAATTTAATGACAGTAGCAATGGTTTCTTTGAAAGTAACACCGCTTGTAATCAAAATAACAACATATTTAATCAGTACAATAAAAATTCAATTGAAAATAATGACCTTTTCAATATTAATTGGAATTTTAATCAAGCCAACAACACATGTAATCAAAATAATAACATTTGTAATCAAATTAATAAAAATTTAATTGAAAATAACAACCAATGTAATCAAATACAAAATAGTTGTCAACAAAATAACAACAACAACAATTGTATTAAAAATAACAACATTCTTAACGTTCATTCCAAAGAGAATACAATTCTAAACAAAAACACTAATAATAACAACAACAACTTTATAAGTCCTGTAACCGAACGTCATCATCCTTATCGTTATAATAGCGACAACAACAACTACTATAATTACCAACAAAAACTACAGCTACAACATAAAACGCAGCAATTTTCTGCTTATCATGGATCAAATTTTATGAATCAAAACCATAATTTTGTAAATACAACACAACCGCAATTGCCTCAACCACAATACCAACAATTTTCAGCTCAACAACAGCAACAGCAGCAACTTGTCTTATACAATACACGAGCGTTTGGAAGTGCCACACCACCACCACCATTGGAACACTATACTTATCAAACTCTTGCGCCAGCTCCTACACATCTACATTCTTCGCCCTCCCTTGCTGGCCCACCACGAATGTTTGCAAATAATTATTATCAAAACCATCAGGGTATTCAGGCTTACGACGAACAACATTTCAATACACAGCAACCGCAACTATCATCGCGTGCCCCTTCAATACCCTGTCAAGGTAACCAACCCTGGACTTATGCGTATTGCTATGGTTATGGCGCGTACAGTAATCAAGGTCCCTGTCAATTTACGCAAATTGTTGATATCGAAGATTTTATGTAAGTCTCTTACATTTTTTTTTATCATCATTGTGTTTGTTTTAAGTATAACAAACAACAAGTATAATATGTTATCGTTAATTATCGATAATTGGAATGGTTTTAACATTTCCGCATTGTAAGCTATCAAACGCACAGTAGTTTTAATCATTATTGAAAAGGGTTTTTGTACATATATTTCAACATAAATTATTGATTTAAAATGTGTTTTTACGGTTGCTTGTACATTATTTTTATTATATAAATTGAGAATTATTTAGACCAGTATTAAGCGAATCGTTATCGTTTCTTCATCTACTTCACTTACTCTAGGTGTGTAATATTTGTGCGTTTACGGGATCATATATTACTTAAAGAAACAGTAGGTTTACTGTATACTAATCTGTCGAAACTACCTGACATGTACTTCGAGATGATGTAATAAATTCTTTAGATTGTTTGTGTTAACTGCCACTGAGACCAAACGTTCAACTGAGCTTGCTAAAGAGGTTTCAGATCTGCGGAATACCGCCCGAATCCAGCGCCTCAGTATGTTTACAATAAACAGTTGTCTTAAGTGCATTGAAAATAAACTGCATATTCATGAGTCATTTGTATTGTACAAAATATATTGAATTTTCAATAGATTCCTATAGGTTTGAAATTATTTGCATCCGGGTTACAGGATTTCGATGAATTTAATATTTTATTTTTATGTTTAAAAAACTTTAACGATTAATTATAGATTTTTTTCAGTTTCCCGTCGTTTATCATATTTTTATTACTCTTTTGAAATTATTTCCGTAATGTAATAAAATTTCAATTGAATTTAAATGTATTACTTGTTTCAAATACAAGTTTTTATTTGCAAGCAATGCAACACTCTTTAGCCGTCCCTCTAAAGTGAATAAATTTAATATTTCGAATTGAAAATAATCATTGCTGTAATATATTTTCAGTTGATAAAATTAAAAACAATTGTAAATATTCGAAAACAATACAATACGAGAGATGAAGTGATGCCAAGTTTTTAATTTCAAATAAAATGTTTTTGTACCTGAGTCCCCGAACGGCGAGAGAGGATAGTCGTATCATGTTTTATAAAGTCTTTCAAAAATATTGCGTTTAATTTTCTAATGTCTGCGTCTGCCGTCGAATACTAATTATTCTAAAAAAATATTCAATTATTATGACACCACGCATGTACGGTTTAATATCACAACCCAAATGTTATCATAATAAATTTTAGAAATTTAATTAATTTAAATTTGTTTGTTATTTATTTAAATGTGTTTTGAAAATTTAAAATTGTTCTTAACTGATAAGATCCCCTCCAAAAAATGAAACTCAATTCTTAGCAGTTGTAATAAATCCGAAGAGTTTCGAAAATAAAAAAAAATTTTGTATATTCCTAACAAATAATGCCTCTCACTTAAGGGTTCTTTTTTTCTTTTCGTATCGAAAAGCAAATTTCCTATTCAAAGAATAGACAATGAATGTACTCAATGCATTTGTTTATAATAATTTTATATATTTTGTTTGTTTGTTGTTGTAATTTTTATATCAATGCTGCCTTTTTCAGCATGACTATGATCATACGGAAAATATATGAATATGTAGCTGATTTTTTTCCTTATTTATTCAACACTGTAATCATTAACTGATTATGAGTAATTTTTGAGACAGTGTTGCCAAGTTTTACAATTCAAAATAATAACAAAATCAAGAAATAAATTAATTTATGGTTGGGTTATATTGGCAGTCAACTGCAGCACAGCTCATTTGGATTACGAAGACCTGTTGTAAAAACATTTAAACAATCTTAACAAATATCCTCCTACACCTAGTTAGGTTTAAATGTTGCGTGAATTGAAGCTACAATGAGCTGTAAGTTTGACCAAATTATTGAAAACGCCGTGAAATGCACAAATTCAGCAATATAATAGGCAGTGCGTAGTAAGCGATGAAGAACAGGCGTGATCACATCTGTAACACTTGTGTAGTCTCTTCAAATTTCTGTATAGTTCTGTCCATTTCGGGCACAGCAGATTGGTCATGAAGACCGTAATCAAAAATGTGGCTGGCTTTGTGTAACTGCCACTAGTTTTCCTTCTCCTTTGGTTATTAAATAAATGCGACTTCCGATGACAGATATTTAACAGCTGACAGCTGTCAAAACCAATGGTCTGACGGTTTTGACATCACTAAATGGATAACTCTATATTTTTAACATTCGCGCATAATCAACTTTTGTTTTTAGAATAAAAGAAGTACAGTTGTGTTTTGCTCAACCATAAACCAGCCACATTCAACTCAAAAAAAAAAAAGCTTAGTGGGCCTCACTTTGTTTGCGGTTGAGTTTGAATACTCCATTTCCTTATCAAATTTTCCTTCTCTTATTGTACTCTTTGTTCTTTTTGTTTCTTTACAATCATTACAATTCCAAACACAAACAATTTTGGTTTCTGTGAATGATAATAGAATTCCAAAAATTATTTATGATTTCTTAGGCGTATTATTACACCGTAAAGGCCTTAAAATATATTGTATTTGCTTTGAGTTTTATTTCCTCTAATTTGATTATTATAAATCATGATAGAAGAAATTGTACACGAAAGTGTCAATGAACTTTTCTAATGCATTATTATTTGTTAATATTAAATAATAAATTTGTTATTATTCTCTTCATTGCTTTCACTTGCACACGCATTTTTAAAAGCAATGCTATCAGACTTGATGATTTGAGGGCATTTTTAATTTAATTTTCTTTGTCAGAAAATTAGGACAATCTTGATATGTTTTTCTTTTATTTGAACGGTTTACACTCTTTAGTTGTTTTCTTTTTTTTTAAGAAAATAAAATAATCAATAACGAAAAATTATTTAATGGACACTGCGTATCCCGAACCCCAAATTGTTCATTTAAAATGTCTTTATCTACAAAAACTTTATTGTTGCACAAAACTTAGCTGTAATTTGAATTTTCTCCTCTTGGCAGCATTTCGTCTCTAGGAGTTGAGGATTCTGCTTTATGAACTTCTTCATGCTGATTACCGATTACCTCGTTTTGTTGAGCCTCTTGTTTGGGTCGTTTTCTGTTTGCTGTCGCTATATTGTTTAGAAAGCAGATGTTATCTAAGGTCGGTCTTATAGCCTTATGTTCTCAATGTTAATGTTGTTTACTGTTATGGTTTTGATTTCCCTTATATTTATCTCTAGTGCAACTTTTACAAGCTAAACGTTCCAGTTTTCTTTGCTGGCTCTTCATGATACTTGAGGAAGTAGACTAATAGCGTCTGACTGATTCAATTAGAAATCGATGTGAGAAATTCTATGTAATTACATTTGATATCGTCCAGAACGATGATGAACAGTTGAGGTGACGTAGTAGGCATTCTTCTTTTATACCAGCGTGGGCTTGAAAGGGCTGTAAAGAGGTGAGAGTTGTGCATCCGTTGGGTAGTCCTAATAATCTGATGTATTCTCCGAGGTTCTCCCTTGCTTCCCAATGCCTTACAGTTCTTCAGACTGTATTCAAGATTTTCCTAAAAGGGGTAACCAAGACCTGACAAAAACAAAATGGATTGCGATTGCCATGAGCCGCTACGGATGATCGCCGCAGGTCTGTACTAATTTTTAAATAATAAATCAGCGTCAGGAGAGCACTGGGTATATTTTACATTATACAACTAATCTTATATACATTGTCAGATCAAATTATAATACGTCGTAATAAAATTTTATCAAACGTTTTATCAACTGAGTTTCACAAGCAATGTTTTGCTGATACACGTGACATGTGCAAAATTTGGCGGAGAAAAGAGCCTTAAGCAAAATGTTATTTTTCAAACAATTTGAATAATGAAGTAAATTAAAAATAAAGAAGCCAGGACGGGAACTTTTTAATAAAAAATTATAAAATATTGTGAACTTGTAAGTAAGAAGAGTAAATAACTTTTTCTTTAATTTGGAAATTTCGGGTCTATAGTTCGTTTTAACGGATATATAAATTATATAAAAATAAATTTAAGAAAAAAATACCCCAAAATATAGGAACTTGTTAATGACATTTCACAGAAAAAATTTATTTACTAAGTTTCGCAGCTAAATTGCGTGTTCTTTTAACGTTTTAAGAAGAAACTCAATTTTTTCAACAGGAATTAACAAAATATGTTTCATTTACTCATGCATTTCAAAAAAATGGGAATTTTTTAAGAATGCCTTTGAACTTTGAATGACGCTTAAACACACTAATTAGTAAAGATTTTGTTTTAATACCAATTTCTATATTCTTTTGTTGTGTTTTTTCCTGTTTTAATTCGTAATTTGTAAGAATTAAAACAAATGAATAACGCACATTATAAATTTTTATTTCTTGTATAAAAATATTTCTGATATTATCACATACATATTGAACGAAATGAATAAAGTAAGCTAAGCATTTTTCTTAATGAAAAAACTCTGCACTTTTTTTATACAACTGTGTGTAATTATATTACCTTTACTGTATTTAATACAACACATTAGTAAACTTGTTGCTTACATTCGATTGATTCATAAATCAAAAACAAATCCAATAAAAAAAAAACAAGTTGCCATTAACAATAACAACAACAGCAACATTAGCAACAACAATAAAGATAACAACATAAAAAAAATAAAAAAATATTTAAAAAATCATAAAAAACAATACACAAATGATACCAAAGTAAAGGGGAGAATCAAACACATAATCCCTCTCACATAAAATAAATATAGCACTCAGTAACAATAACAATAACAACAACAACTAACATGAAATATAAGTAGATAAACACGAAAACTGAACGCTACCAAGGGAAGATGACAATCACACGCAGACAACAACATTAGAAAAACGGCCCATTTATCAAAATTTAGCACAAATTAATACTGATGTTTTCATTTCTTTCCAAGAATTATATTTTACGTGCAAATATTTGCGTTTGTTTTAGTTAACCAAAAAAAAAAAAGAAATTGTATGCTATGTTAGCATTTAAATAATGATATTTCACAGAAATATTTTGCATTTTGTTAAAATTATTAATAGAAACTATGGACAAAATAAATTCAGATAATTATTTATCATGATTAAATAGTTTGGGTGGTAGTTGAACGCACTTTTAAATGACCTTCACTACTGACATTAACGGCAAAGTTATCTTTTGGAGTATGTTAAAAGGATTTTAATCAAAATGTTTAAACATTTTTGCAATTCATTGTGTTGATATGTATATATATATATTCATCTTCAATAAAGAACTAACACAAGATAATATTTTAGATGTTTTTGCATCGATGACATGTATTTTTGTGAATTAAATGATAAATTTAATTAATCTTTAACCATACATTTTTTTGTTTTACACAAATAAAAACAATTTAAAATAGTTTTCGAATTTATTAGAGACAAATGTAATAAAAAATAGAATATAATTCAAAATAAAATATAATACAAAGTAAAATATAATACAAAAGAAAATATAATAAAATATGTATAATAAAAAATAAAAAATTTAATATAAAATAATATAAATTAAAATATAATAAAATATAATAAAACTTAAATATAATAAAAAACAACAAAAAAATTATAATAAATAATAAAAACCAAAAAATAAAATATAAAAAAAAAATTCTAATAAAAAATAATAAAATATAATTAAATATAATAAAATATAATAAATTATAATAAAATATAATAAAATATAATAAAATATAATAAAAAATGAAATTTTTTTATTTACGTTTTATTTGACTTTATTTGATGAGAGCGTATAAAAATATATTTTTTTGTATTATAATTCTCGGCTTTATGCATCATCCCTAATGGGTAAAACCAAAAAAAAAATAATAATTCACTCAAAGACTAGAGGAGGCTATTCATTAAAAACCCCAAAATTTTTTTTTTGATAAATTTCGTTGCAAACAAAAAAATCGTTAATTAATTTGTTAAATTAGTAATTATTTTTCTTTCGAATTTGATTTGTTTTTAAAAAATATTTCTTTGCTTTGTTTTATTAAGATTAAATTTAGTAATAATTATTATATTTCTTTATAAATTAAATTTCATCTCTATTATCTTTTAAAAGAGATTTTTTTAATAAATTCTTAGAAGTCTTGGAAATTGATGATTTTTTTCTGTACGGTACATCTGTTTTACATTTTACACATAGTATGTACTATATAGTCGGTCTGTGGCAACAAATTCTATTTTCTTGCGTAAATCACAAACAATGTGTACACAAATTAAACGTTTTCTTATACTGGCGTTTAAACTTATTATTTAATGAAATATTTATTACAGTTGCTCGTTAAGGTAAACAAAAGAATTTTTTGAATATTTTTTTATTAAAATAACCAAAAATAGATTTTTATTTTGAATAGCCTTGTCCAAGAGTTGTAATAAAAAAATATAAAAATATAAATAAATATTTAAATAATTAATTAGACATTGTTTTAAAACGAATAACTTATGCTCCATAATACTGTGTGTAAGTGGTTATGATGGCAGAGAGGCACACAATTTTGTTTACCAATAAAATACAACCCTGGTGTTAAAAGAGTATTTATATTGTGTTGTTATTATTTATTTATTAATATTTTAAAAATTTTTATTTATCATAAACTATACTTTTATTATTATTTCTTTAAGACAAAAGAAAATGATGAATTCAAAAAAAAATTAAAATTGAAAATTTTTGTTTAATTTTCTTTGACCAACAAATGACTTTTGGTTTCCTCGAACTATATGTAAATCATAAGAATTTTCTTTAGCTGAAAAGAGGAAAAAAGTCATACACAAATAATAAATTATTTAACATTTTGGTTTTATTTTCGCACACTTGATATTCACATGATTTTTACACATGATATATAAGCGAATGGTTTATGAAAATGAAAATTAGAAGAAAAAATAAAAATTAATGAATAAAAATAGAACAGTAATATTTTCTACTTTTGTTTTTGCAAGAGGAAAAATACTTAGGCCTTAATAAGCATTAAACAAATTTTATTTCAAATCATTAATCATTTAAAAAGCAATGACCTCAATATAAAAAATAAAAATAATGCAATAAAAAATAATAATGAGATTACTATAAAAAATAAAAAAATAAAAAAACTAAAAAAATTTTTTTTTTTTAAATAAATAAAAAAATTAAAGAAAATTAAAAAAATTAAGGGAAAACAAAATTAAAAAAATAATAAGAATTGAATTGAAGTCGCCGTAGTCTAGTAGGTAGTGTGTTGGCTCGGTTCAAATCCCAGGTCAGACATTAAAACAAAATATATAAACAAAAGAATATTTCTTCGGCGACTTCCTCTCAGCAGAATTCTGGCGATAACTCTGAGAGTAAATAAAATTGCCATAAAAAGTTTCTTAAAAAAATCTGTCGTTCGGAGTCGACATTAAATTGTAGGTGCCGCCACTCATTTATAAAGTTATGTATGTTATGTAATAAGAATTGTACGGTAAGAATTTTTTGCCTATGCTTCTTGTGGAACTAAAAGAAGGTCTCTGGACAGGTAACTGACGTTCTATTTCACTTTGCAACATTATCAATAAATTATTTGCGCATGGTATAGGGTATAAAAATAAACGCACACAGCATAACTGGTGTGAGAAACTATGTTATAATCCGGCCTAAAGGGTTGTAATGACCAATTATGTATGTATGTATACGGTTGGCTGCATTTAAGACTTCTTTTACGCGGATAATCCCCTAACGTTCGAGTATATAATAACCAAGTTATCGTCATGTTATCGCTGAGATACGTCCGAAACGTGTGAAAATCTGATCGAGAATCGATTGCTGCAATCAGGAGTCATCTATTTCAATGACAAGTTGCAAGCATTGTAACGAAATAAAAGTTGCAGTGAGTTCACAGCTTTCTATATGTATAACTGTACTTTTGAGAACGAACATGGTGAACCCTTTAGTTAAAATGACTTTGACATTGACAGATATTGTATGGGATAGTGCGTTGTTATTGTCAGCAACTTCTTGTTATTTTGAAGTAACTTTTTTATGTATTCCTATGCCCTTCGCAAATGTATTCAATTTGAAATCAAAATATGTTTAGTTTTTCTTCTCTTAATCGTTTTAATAACACGGTTTTGACATTTGAAAATAATCAGTCATATATGAATACTGTTGTTGTTGCTGCTAAATGCTTGTAAATAATTATTATTTGCTGTTGTTGTTTTTCCCATATTTTGTTTAATTAATTAATAATTTATTATGATGAATTGCATTATAAATACGCGTTAATATATATTTATTTCGAAAAAAAAAATAAACAATAAATTTAATTTCATTAAGTTTGTAAACAATTGCAAAAAACAAAAAGTAATTGGAATTGAAACTGGTTCCCTTGGACCTGTCTAACCCAAGTCTATATTAATAAAACAATAGACGCATACAATTGCAAAAACAAAAATATTGTTTTTACCGACTACCCTAGTAATTCTCAGAATTTCAAAAAAAAGAATTGTTTTGTTTTGTATATTCGCCTACAACAATAATAACAATCAAGCGAAAATGCTAGTATTAGGTGAATATTAAAATAAATATCACTCAGTCACTACTCAACCTCACACTCGCTCTTCTCTCTCTCTTACTCTCTACACACGTTTGTTTTCGTTCGCACGCTATAAATTTATTTAAATTGTGTTCATTTGGTTTTTGTTTTTGATATTTTTTTTTTTAATTTTGAATTCATTTATTATCTTGTGAGGACTTATTTATCTGTACAAGCAAACTCTTCTTTCTAAATGAGGACTTCCTACCACAGATAGACATGTTATCCATTTGTATTATAGCTTAGATTGATACATTTGTAATACATGCGCATACATACATAATTGATCATTATAAACCTAGCGTCAGGAGTACTACCTAGCTTCTCACACCACTAAAATTTTGTGTGTTAATTTTACACATGAGTGACGGGGAACCTACAGTTTAAAGAAGACTCCGAATTATATATATTTTTTTTTGAGAAACTTTTCATGGCAATTTTATTTTACTCAGAGTTTTTTCCAGAAATCTGCTGAGAGGAAGTCGTCCAGGAAATATTTTTCATATTTCGTTTTGGTGCAGATGTTTGACCTGGGGTTTGAACGGTGGTATAAGGCGACTTCTGATACTTTTTTAATACAAAATTTAATTAAAAATTGGGCCTTCGTGCCTATAGTACTTACTTTAAGGGAGTATTTTTGTAAGTTCACTATAATAATAGTTGAGGTCTGCATCAATACGTTACCAGGCCCAGGTCTAGATATTACTGCGTCTTTAAGGCAACGTTAAAATCATCTCCATCCAAGCTTTAAAAGGAAAAGTTCTTGTTGTAGCGATAGGTTTCAAAACTTTTCGAAACTTTGTTTTTTGTATGATCTATGGCGTCAGGGGAAACGCTAATATATTATAACTGCACTACGGGCTGGACCTAGACGCCACTGAGGTCTTAAAGGCATAATATTAGGCAAGTAATCTAAGCAGTGTTTGAAGCTGTTCTACGATATAATACACGAATATATAGGTCAATGTGTGTATACGTCTATATGAGGATGGAACATGGTTTCATCCTTTTACATCAGAATCCAAAGTATCGGTATTTGAGTGGACTGCAAGTAATGAATCGACCACAAAAACGTAACAGTCTGTTGACAGTCTTGACTAATAACAGCGAGCGTCACATAGCGTTATTGGTACGTTTAATGTATTGATATGGCCAATTGATTGAATGATGAGCGGCATCTTTATTAGCAAATGTGTCGTAAAAATAATGTCTGTTGCAGATATTATTTCAAGTCTTTATCCACCAACGCTCGTTGGTTTAATTGAATTTAATTCGTAAAATGGTTGGCAACTGCTGTTAAAAATTGCTGGTGTGGCAGTGATAAATATTTTTTTCTATATTTTTTTCCATTTGTTTTGTTTAT
This sequence comes from Sarcophaga subvicina, assembly GCA_936449025.2. Taxonomy (NCBI): domain Eukaryota; kingdom Metazoa; phylum Arthropoda; class Insecta; order Diptera; family Sarcophagidae; genus Sarcophaga; species Sarcophaga subvicina. The sequence continues at coordinate 102,213,224 of OW388081.2, read as the reverse complement.
AGTCATCAATTATTGATGGCAAATAAAAAATACCGTTGTTGACAGTTAAACAAATAAAAAATAAGAATCAATTAGATTTTAAATATTTATTTTCTTTTAAGTTTGCGGTAGGCAGGCAGAAATATATAATTTTAATTTATTATTACACAATTATTACATTTATTTGTTATTCATTTAATTTTTTTTTTAAATGGAATTAAATAATGTTTATTCAATTGCTATAAAATATTAGAATATAGATGAGTATATCTAAACAATTGTAGATAAAATTTGCAGTTATTCCCCGTTTTATTAACGCTTTGAACAGTGTCATAAAAAATTTATTTCAATTTTTCAAATCTCACTTAAACTCCTGTCCAACAAGATGTCTTACTTTTTTAACAGACTGAAATTTGATTTCTTAAGCGTTTCATGTTGAAAAGTGTCATCTTTTAAGTCATAGTGGAAGTTTTTTAAATTATTTTGTTTAAATTTTTTTCTCCTCATAATTTATAAGCATTTAAAAAAAAAAAACATGAAAAATATTTTGATTACTCGACAATAATAAATAATTATTCGGTGTAAAATAAATCAAATTAACAAGCGGCAATGAGTAACACACTTAAAAAAATCATTCTACACATGCATTAAAAAAATACAAATAAAAAAAAACTATAAATAAAAAAATACAAATTTTAAATGTTATGAACCTGTTGAACAAAAAAAAATAGACAATAAATTTACAGACATGCGACGAGTATTATAAATTGAAATTGACACTATTGCCAAGTGAATATACAATATTACGTTAGAGGAATATTACAGTGGGGCAATTAGATAATAAGAGTATTCCCGAATAATTTTTCTTCCCGCTGTATGTCTTTACGGCCACATCTATCTTTGTTTTTAGGTTTTGTTTGTTGTAAATAAAAACTTATTGATTGATTGGAAATTAATGCGCGTACTTTACTAGACGGTAAAAAACTATCACAACAAGGTTGAGTCAACACAAACGTTTTCAAGAGCTTAAAAGGAAAAACAAAAGAAAATTAAAATGATTTCTATCCACGAACACATGTGAGAAAAGTTGGAGATATTTTAGTTTTGGAATGGGTTGTAGTTTTATGCATCAAAATATCTTAAGAACATTGTCACCACAAATTGTCAGAATACTTTTCCATTGAAATTTTAATACCTTTCATTGCTTATGTTTTGTTAATGTAATCTTAACTGTTGAAGATACAAAATAGAAGATCTTGTATACGGGAACTATCTCTTCCGCATATATGTAGCTTTCTGTAGTACAGTGTTATTGCTGAATTTCATTTCTGTTATGTTTTTGATATTTTTAATACTTGTTATTCCATTCATGTATCTTATTTTGTTTTTAATAATTTTTTATTTGTTTGAAGTATTTTTTATTATGTATTTAATAAATTTAACATTTTTATATAAATTAATACATGTTTGTCTGTACATGTAAACGTAATTGTTATTAATTCGTTTGATTTTTTTCATGTTATTTTAAATACATTTTTTGTTTCTACTTAAATAGACAAAATAATATAAATAATTAAATTTTTGTTAACAACATTTTAATTGTTTACATTGAAAACCATGAACTATATAAAATTATTGGCCCTAAACAATTAAAAAAAGAAGTAGAAAAAATAAATAAAAAAATAAGAAACAAAATTTTTCTGCAATAAATGAAGGCATAGAAGGAGAAGATTTATTTGCAGTTAATACCTAATTCGGTTTGCTTTTTTTTATTAAAGGTCACATTATTTCGTTTTTAAATTATTTAATGGTGGCCATTCGTTCGAGAGGCTATAGATCACGGATTCTTGGAAAATGCTCTGCTAGTGGTTATAAAATGTCTTCAGATATTTGAGAAAGGAAACTAAAGTTTTATATTTTAGGTTGGCTGTTAAGGGAAACAGGTGAAACTATAGAGCGATTCCAAATGCCAGTAATTCGACTAGTGTGTGTTTTTTTGCTTTACCATTCGATAATAGTTACTCCGAGCAGATCTATCATATTAAAACGAAATGGATCGAATAAAGATCTGTATATAGTCATGACAGTTGGAATTTTTTGTACAGCAAGATAAGGATTGCAATGTCATTCACGTTAATACTATTTTCAGAAATACACTTTTATTGAGTCAATATTTGGTTTATTGAGTACAATATTTTAAGTGTTCAGGCATAATAATATACGCAGTTCAGCTGCTTATTCAATATTCATTTGACAGCTGGTTGTTTCAACAACATTGTTTCTATTTTGTATTGTTGTTTTGTTGATTTTTTTGTTTGTCATTGTTGACATTTGAGTTGTCAAATATCAACAAAAAGTGTTCGGTTAACTGTAATATGCTCACTGAATATACTTATGACAGTGCTGCACATTCAGTTTTACTCAATATTATAACAATTTGCGTATTTATTGCGCAATAATTAATTAAAACTTTAGATGGTATATTGAGCTCAATAATGGCGTTTATTGCGATTTACGCAACAAAGGTACATATCTAAACACCGTATAAGTATGTGCAATTCAAAGGGCCATAATATGACTAACACAGAATATGTCGTAGAGATAGTGGATCCTTACAGATCCTTCCAAAGCTTTGTGTGGGGGGTCTATGCGACATCTATCATAAGGCGGAAATTCGGAAATTTTCGAGTGACCTACCGAGGTAATTCAGTTTCAATACTTGCAGCGATGGATAACGTTGAGAAAATTTAACACAGTGTTGGGCTAGGTATTGTATTACAATTTTATTTGTACACTACCAGTTTGAAAATATGATTTTTTCCCCAAATAAAGCTTGTGGACACAGTTCTCATATAGCCATATTAAATCGTCTGTGCCACATGTTTACTCCTTTCATTAATTTTGTCTTCTGGTACAAATTGTTTTGAAATTTTCAATTGGAATTTAATCTGTTAAAAATGCATAAAATTTGTATAGCTGTGTTGCTGATTTGTAAGATAAAATATTCCATTTACAAATAGTTATTAAATATTTTATAACATATTATTATTATTGTTTGTAATTAAATTAACTTGAAGAAAAAATTTAATTTATTTTTCACAACTCAAATTTCAAACCACAAAACAAAATAGTTCACAAGTTGCCAGAGTACAATAATAAGAAATACAATAAAAACAAATTTAATAAATTAAATAAAATTCAATATGCAATACTACTTTAGTAAATTGTTTATGGACAAGGTTAAAATAGATACACGACAACAACTATAACAACAATAGATTGTACTATGCAAAAAATGTAAAACAAACAATTTGTTCAACACAAAAAGAGAACCTTGTGTTAATTTAAAAACATAATAATAATAAAAGTAATTAATAACGTTTTGTTTATATCTACATTCACCTGCCATTTCCTGGATTTTTTTTACCAGGAGTAGAAGGAAAGGAATCAGAATGGAAAGTCTTTAAGCGGTTAAATAAAAAGCCCTGTAATTTTAGTTTGGGTTGTATATTCAAAATCTTGGATTGGATACTGTATAGTTACTAAAGTTATTATACAATCTGAAGTTTATTTCCTCTTATCTTTTTACTAATAATGAACGTATAATTTTTTGTATTACCTTAATCAACAAAAAAAAACTGTTCCCATTTATTTCTGGTAGACTCAATAGGTCAACATCTACTTAAATTCACAGCTAACACTATAATTAATCATTTCGAATTTAATGTTTTTATTTTTTACCCTACATTACTTTAGGTAGTATATAATGTTTGTGTTGGTGTCTATGACAAAAACATGTACAATGAAGTTTTTGATCAATGAAGATACTTTTCCAAATATAGTTTACTACACTACTCTCTAGGCTAGGGTCAGAAAAACTTTCAATGTCAGTACAAAATTCGACTGCACTATAACAGCCTCACAGAGGCGGCTTGAATTACTAACTGAAGCATCCCGGGATCGAATGCTACAGAAAACAATAATTTTTCACTATGATTGTATCGTTAAAATAAATAATTTTCTTCAAATAAACCATCCACAAGCCACCTGCTTCTTCAGAGCGTATAATATCTCCACCGAACATCTCTTTGAAAAGACTAGGACTCAAAGAACAATGTTCATCAGCATTACATCCAATACAACAACCAGTCAACTACTTGTATACATACATAAATGGTCATTACAACACTTCAATTTGGATTACATTACATTACATTACAGGCCATTACAACCCTTCAGTCAGGATTACGGCCTAGCTTCTCACACCACTCATGTTGTGTGCGTTAATTTTATACGTGAGTGGCGGGACCTACAGTTTAACGTCGACTCCGAACGACAGAATTTTGAGAAACTTTTTCATGGCAGTTTATTTTACTCTCAGAGTTTTTGCCAGAAATCTGCTGAGAGGAAGTCGCCGAAGAAATATTTTTTTTTTCATATTTCATTTTTGATATCTGACCTGGGATACGAACCCGGGCTTTACGAATAGTAAGCCAACACACTACCTACTACACCACGGCGACTTCAATTTGGATTACGCCCAAATTTCTCACATCTCTTCCATTGTGTGTTCTAATTTTATACATGAGTGGCGAGACCTACACTCTAAAGTCGATTCCGACCGACAGATTCTTGAGGAACTTTCGTCAGAAATTTGCTGAGAAGAAGTTGCTGGAGAATTTTTTTCTTAGTTCGTTCTGTTGGAGATGTCAGACCTGAATTTTGAACCGAGGCCTCATGTCTCATAAGTCTATCTAATAGACTACGGCGACTTAACAACTAAAAAAAACCGAATAAGTAGATGGAGATGCTTTGTACAGCCCTATCTATGTATGTATGTACATGTGAATGCCAGCAGAAAAGAAATAAAACATAGAGTTTGGATAATTTCGAACATAGAAAGCCAACCGGCAACTATTAACGTTAATTTCGGGCAGTTATATCAAGATGTATTCATTTAGGAACCATTTAGTCTTTTTAGGATAAAAAATCAGAGGAGTTATGGAATCGTTCTCTTCTTTCCATATCGGAACCTTTTCGAAAGGGATGCTGATTAAAATAGTAAATCTATGATGATCATAAATGTACCAAATTTATCAACACACACATGTGACATCTATCTATCTATCTACTACTTAAAGGGTGAGGGATTAGGTTTTAAATCATTGATGCAAAAGATTATTCTTAAATAGTTAAAGTAATCACTCAATAGTTAGGACACAAACCATAACTTTGCATTTGCCATCTTCTCGTAATAAGAAGCCTGTTATTTTGTAAGCAAAAAATGGCATCTGAATCCTCTGACGTCTACTAGTTATCACTAAGAATTCTAATATCTACATATACCCTTATAGGGTACCCGAGAAATCGGGGTGGAACATCAATCAATACCTGAAGGACATTAAATTATATTATACTATAACAGTAGACATATTCTGTACAGATAATCACAGATAAATTTGCACAGCTAATCTCGATAAATACATACGCAACATGACCTAATCCATATTCCATATTGAGTAGATATGTACTCTGTTGTTAAATCAAGTTAAAGATGCACAGTTACTTCGTCTTTCGGGCAAAAAGTCTCTTAAAAGCTATGCATTCTTTGGTAGACACTTTCTTTTAGTGACAGCGAACTGAAGTAAAATTGACGGTGTTGGTCCCCTTGCACTTCTTATTGACTGTACTGAATTTGATCAAATGATATTAATTCGTAGATATTGCTATACAGGGTAGCATACAGTGCGGTTTGACCGGTTATAATATTTAGATTTTTACTTTTGTTTAGGAAAGCTGCTGCATGCGCTGTTGAATATATTACCTCAAATATTTTATGAAAACAATTTTGTATGCCAACTTCAAAGACACTAATAATATAGTACATATTAATGTCTTTATTAGTTTAATACATGTCAGCCGGCAAAATAAAAGAAGATTTTTTTATTATTTAATGAGGACAGCGTGATGATGTGATTGACAGTTGGCGAATTTATGAGACAAACTTACACTGTACTACAAAAATGTTTTTTCCCGACATAGATTTTTCCTATTTACGATTCTACCACCAGTCCAATAGTCAATCAGCCCCTTTTGTAGATTATAGTTGCATTTGTCCAGTGCTAATAAAAAAATATCAGCACAAAATAAGCCATTGAATAGATTTCTGTGAATTATACTACTACTGTGGGTGCCCTGGTAGTCTAGTGGGTAGTGTGCTAGACTATTAGCGTGAGGGTCGTGGGTTCGATTCCCACCAGAGACTCTGGTCTGTGACACTACACTGAGCACATAGTCAAGTTACTTCGCTCGTATATAATTAGGATATAATTTGTAATTGTATTGTAATTAATACATAAATAAATAAATATACTACTACTGCCTTAGGCTTCGTATTGGTATACTATTCGTATGAGGTCACATATTTCTGTAAAGATCAATTAGAATCTTTTAAAACTTATTGAATACAGTTCTTAACTAATTTGTGTTTCTGCCTACAACTGTTGTATTTAGTCAAGCATTTGCAATCGAATTTAGTCAAGAATTGCAACCACAATGGAGTGTAAATTTGTGTCAATATTTCCTTTCCAAAAGTTTTTTTTTAAATATTTCCTTCCATATCTGTACTACTCTTTCAAACAATAGCTTCATTCCACTATGGTTTTACTGTTTCGTTTAAAAAAGTGCATTCGCAGCAAAAGCAACTCTACTCTGCTCTACTCAATTAACAAAAGGCCTATACAATTAAGCAATAACGATAACAACAACAATTCATTATATTTAATTTGTTTAATAATTTTATATACTACTCATATACTCAATATAAAATATTTTTAAACATTCAGTCAACGTATTCGCGTGATGATCATATGGGCCTGCATACGTGATCTTGGGCTGCCTGTGACGTTTTGTCGTCGTATAAAACAGCGAATATATTCTTTTGCTTCCATGTAAAAAGAAATGAAAATAATCTTCTCACTTTCGTTAAATTATAATGTAAAAAAAAAAGAAAAACATAATAGCAAAACAAAATTTATTGTATAAAAAAGATTAGCGAACTCAAATGTTTTAACATTTTTTTTTTTTGAATTCACTTGGTGCAGCACAAAAATGCCTATTGAATTACAGTGGGTGACATAAAAAAATTTTAAAATTTTAAAATTTTTTTCTTCCACAAACTAATCATGTTTGTCTGCATTCTTATCTTTCCAGGAACAATGAAAAACGTAAAGAACGTTCTCGAGATGCTGCCAGATGTCGTCGTTCTCGTGAAACTGAAATCTTTACCGAATTGGCCCAGGTGTTACCGTTAAAGAAAGAGGATGTTCAACAGCTTGATAAAGCTTCTGTTATGCGTATAGCCATAGCCTATTTGAAAGTACGCGATATGCTTAAAATGTGTAAGTATTAGCGTCTGTTTCAACAGAAAAATCAGTATTAGTTTTAAATAAATTTCCTTTTATTTCAGTTCCCAGAATCCAGGAATTGTTACAAGATCTAGAGATTCCCAATGATAATAATACAAGCAACAATAATAACTTTGACAATTATGATGATTCCTCCAATGGAGCCCATATTTCCTCCATTGATTTAAATGATTCTTCTACCCAATCCTCTCAAAACTCTGAAGAGGAATCTTCAACATCCTTAGTGTGTGCTGAAACTACACCAGCACCAGCATTATCATCAAACCCAACGGATGTGGTAGACGATTTCGGTCTTATGCTAAAACACACTTTGGATGGCTTTCTATTGATATTGTCCAATGATGGCGATATTACTTATGTTACCGGTAATATTGCTGACTATCTGGGTATATCGAAGGTAAGCTTGAGTATAAACAACAGTTATTTTAAATCTTTATTTTTTATACTCTCCTTTTTTCATTTATTTTTTAGATCGATATTTTGGGCCAACAAATCTGGGAATATGCCCATCAATGTGACCATGCTGAGCTTAAAGAGGCTCTTAATATTAAACGTAATGGCTTGGCTGTTAAAGTCAAAAATGAAAATCTTTTGGAAGAGGGCATAACAACCGATCATCGTGATTTATTTGTGCGCCTTAAGTGCACCCTTACCAGTCGTGGTCGTAGCATTAACATTAAAAGTGCTTCTTATAAGGTGAGAGGATAATCAAATAAATATAAGAATGAAAATAATATAAAAAAACATTCTAGAAAATATATTGACCAAGTACTTGTTCAATTTGAAATATATCTTTCTCTTACTGATTTCTATTTCGAATTCAATGGCATATTTCGAATTTAAAATATTTTATTCGAATAACGAAAATTCTGAAATTAGTTTTAATTTCGATTGAAACAAAAAATTTTTTTTGTAATAAATTAAAAAATATAAAAACAATTTAATTTCCATTCGATACATTCCTCCACAACTCGATTAAGCTTTGCTATCTGCAGATTCTATCACTGACTTCGGCGTCCGCTCCGACGATTACCCCGGGGTCTCCAATCAATTTCTGTCCTGTTGTACACAGGTATACGCGAATCATCTACATTTCTGTTACGAATTTTGATATCAATTAGGGTCTCTTCTATTTGTACTGACTATTTCTGAAGTCGCCGTAGTCTAGCAGGTAGGTGGTGTGTTGGCTTATTAGGCGTGAGACCACGGTTCAAACTCCAGGTCAGACATCTCGATCAAATCGCAATATGAAACATATATCTTCGGCGACTTCCTCTCATCAGATTTCTGGCAAAAACTCTGAAAGTAAACAAAATTGCTATTAAAAGTTTCTCAAAAATCTGTCGTTCAGAGTCGACTTTAAACTGTAGACCCGCCACTTATGGAAAAAAATTAACACACATAATATAAGTGATGTGAGAATCTAGGTCGTAATCCTGACTGAAGGGTTGTAGTAACCAATTATCTATGTATGTATGTATGTATTTCTGAAAACCTTTGGATTAGTCTCTGACATCGGTTAATAATGATCTGAATTGTTCTGACGTCGCACTGGGAGTAGTTTATCTGGTCCTGTTAAAGCAGTTTTCAGCTTCGTCTCTAGATTTACTCTTCATTGCTATAATGCTCCCCAGATAGTAAAATTACACGATATTTGCAACCTGCTGTTATTGCTATACTGTTTATATGTATTTTCTGATTATGCGCAGACTTCCGACATGATCAATGCCACAACTATTTTGAATACTCTTCTGAATAATGCACAATAATCCATTTATAAGAGAAAAGTTTTCCTTTATTTGCATAAAAAATAAATTTTAGATTTAGATTCATATAGTATGTGAATACTTATGTATCCCAATGCCTTTCTTTAGGATGAATCTATTTTTCTTTTTAAAACTCACTAACTTTTATATTTGATTGGTTTCATTAACAGGTCATTCATATAACCGGTCATTTGGTGGTCAATGCAAAAGGTGATCGTGTGTTAGTTGCAGTGGGTAGACCCATCCCACACCCATCTAATATTGAAATACCACTGGGTACCACTACGTTTTTAACTAAACATTCATTGGACATGAAGTTTACTTATGTGGATGACAAGTAAGTTTAAAACCTCTTAATAATAAAATTTAAAAATAATCCCCTTCATTGATTTCTATTTTATTTTCTAGAATGTATAATTTATTGGGCTACAAGCCTGAAGATCTACTAGAAACGTCACTATTTAATTGTCATCATGGCATTGACTCCGAGAGTCTAATGACAACATTTAAGAATGGTAAGTGGCATTTTTTGTTTATTTTAATTTTTAACATTTTAATTAGATTTTGATAAGAATATAAAACAGCGAAAATTATTTTCTTTTAATTCCTGCCAGACTGTATAAATTTACGTGTGATGTTAGAATGTATTTTGTTTTTAATTTCTTTTAAATTAAATAAATTACCAACCTAATGTTTAACTAATTGCATTCGGTGTGCAATATTATGTTTGGAAAAAGAGCAAAAACACAAGGACAGAAAAATATTGCCAGGAAATCTGTAGTAATTTTGCTACTTAATGTCTGTGCATCAAATCGTCACGAAAAACAAACAAACTTGACACTTTTTTTTCCTTACCGCCACCCCACACAACTCTCTAAACTATTGTTACTCGTTGGTGTTTAATAATGACTGGTCCATTAACATTTTAACCACCTTCCATAACAACTAATCAGACTCCTCTTTCTCTCTATACTGTCATGGTCTATTGTTTTTCCTGTTTTTTTAATATTTTTTTTTTTAATTTTCATTCATTATTCCTGCTGTTGTTGCGTTTCTTATTGCTTTCCTAATTAGTTTTATCACACGCCACTGTGTACAATAATTGTGTCTCAAGATGAGAGTGTAATTCTAAAGACAAGACAGCACTGTGACGGCGGAACAATCTTTTTCCATGCTCCTTTTTTTGTTTTTTTTTTCACGATTTTGTTTATATTAATAGTTGAAAGTGCGACTTTTTTTGAACAGTAAAAGTACTTAGCACTTTTAGGGGTACTATTTCAACGCATCTACGGGGTTTTCAAGTACGAGTTTCTAATACGATTGGAAATTGCCCACGCATTTTAAATAGAATTTTATCGGGTTTGTTAATACTAGACGGCGTTTAATTTGTGAATGATAAATGTGACCCTCATGCTTTCATGGTTCTTTAGGTGAAATTTCAATAATATTTCAACCGTAACTCCATAATTTAAGGGCCAAAGCTTCTTTTAAGGCTTAAATTGATATTGGCCAAACAGAACAGAGTCAGTAACAATGAATTTTTAATGGTCTTTTAAATAAATTAATTAATTGCCGGCATTATTTAGCTTCAACTCTCATATGAACTGAACCTAAAGAGCTTAATTTTGCATGGATTTAATTGCTGCAAACGTATAATGCTTTGCTCTTACAGACGAAATAATTTTAGCTAAGCTACGGAGCGAATGAGCATTATTTTGATATGTTCATATATTATACCGAACAACACGCCTTACATTTTTTGAATAACTTTCTTATTCCCTCCGTTCCACGATTATAGTGACTCTATATGAAATAGTTTTCACAGATCTATGGCAGTTTATCAGTGAATTTAAATTAATTTTTCTAGGATTTTGAAATAAAATTTTAAAAATAGAGACTATCACGTGAAAACTTCGTAGACCAGAATGCCGTATTGCAGGGTAACTGACGATGTTGAGTTATATGAACTCCACAGGGAGATCAAAAAATTGTTTTTATTTGATTCAACGGCAGTAGGACTTGAATACGAGTCACTAAAGTTTTTGGTGTATTAGCCTTTGAAGATATTTTTAAATATTTTCTGATGTTACGTAAATCGTGAAAATCTATCAAATGAAATAAACACTATTAAAAAAATACCTAGTCATTTAAGTACTATTTAAGGAGAATTTCGAAAATTATATTTAAAATAAAGTATCTTAAATTATAGCACTTAAATCACACTTATTTCGAAATTCGCTTTTTTACAACCGAACTTTTTCTCTCCTTTCATCTCTTTGGTCTTTAGTTTGATATAATGGACTGCCATTAAACTCGTAATTTCGTTGGAATGTTTTTTGTGGTCCTGTATTTTTTTTGTCTCGTTAGAGTAGTTATTATTCTTGTTGTTGTCCTTGTTATTGTCGTTGATAATTAGCTTTTTATGAAATTTTAATGAATTGACCAGCTTGTTGGCGGTGTATGTCTGTTAATGTCTTCCAAATGCTGTTGCTTGCTACTACAAATTTAGAAACTGCTTAAATGACAACTTCTTCTCTCTCTTCATCTTTCCATATGTACTCTCTGTCTGTCTGGCTGTTAAAGCATACACTATTTTCATAACTTTTTTAAAACTTTTTAAAAATTTTCTTTTATTACCTTTCATCTCTCGTTGTCAATAAAATATTGTGTAGTTTTATGGCACTACATTATGTGTATTTGTTGTATTTTTAATAGTTTATGTTTATTGCATAAGAAATGCAATTGAAGTGAGTTTCACGAAATTTTTTCTACGCTTCACTTAGGAATGTTGTTTGTTTTTGGCGAAATGAACGGAAAAAGTTATAAATTTGATATTCTCTTGTAGTTTAATGGCATCGAGGGTTTTTTAAAAATTATTAAAAAGTTATCTTCCTGGTTATAATGTTAAATGAGATTAAAACTAAGGTTTTCTCAAAATATTCGAATATTCGTAGCATCCTCTTCTCAACTGGTCGTTGTTATACTTCCAGGAGACTACCCCTAGCAAAATTCACATATCACGCATTTTATTGCTGCATAAAGAAGTGTAATGCCAGAATGAAGTGCTTTTTTCTTTTTGTTATGTATTATCTTATCTCTCTATTATCTTTCCCTTGCAAAGTGTGTGACATAATTATTGTAGGCATAAATTGCATGAGTGTTATTTCATTAAAAAAACAAGTCGAAATTGCAGTGTGATTGTCCCTTATGATGTTGCTTTGATATTACATGGAGAAGTATTTTGAAGAAGTACTGATTCTCCCCATGTACAATCTTGTGCGGTGTGTTATTGAAGCCTCTGAATTTTTAAAATTCCAAAGCAATGTTGAAAATATTTTCGGTTTCTTCCTGCACTGCTGGGCGTTGTAGTTATGTATTTTCACTAGCACTTTATCTTTAGCCTAAGCTTGCGTTTCTAAAACAAGACTGCGTTACATCTAACAGGAGTAGGGTGGAAAAATCTGCCCAAATGACGTCTTTGAATTATCTGGATATATTTAGAAAGTTCTACTAGAAAAAGTTATAAATGTATTGAGGAAAGTAACCTCGGAGGAAGCAAATCTTCATTTTGTTAAGGCCTATTGACCTGACATTGCTCAATAACTGTTTGCAATCGTAAGATTGAAGTTTACTGAAAGTGTAGCAATACAGTGATCGGCTGTATATGCCATTTACTGTTGAGCGCCAACAATAGTGCTTTAGCATGTTAATTCAGCTCTATTTGAGTATTTTTCAATGTAAATCATTTAGTGTGCCGGTTCATTCTCTGCTGTGTGCCTAGATGAAAGCGTTGTTTCTGAGATGTCTACAAATGGGATTTTAAAACTTTTATTTATAGTATAACCTTAAAGGCAAAGTAAATCGTTACATAACACAAAGTTACTAAAAAATATTTGCATAAAATCTTTGTAATAAAAACGAAATCAAAGCAATAAATGCAACTTGTTTTCTGTCAAACTGTTTCATTTCGCCATTGAATGGTCAATTTTTCGCACAACTCTGCCAATAAGTTTTGCAATATTTTATTTATTGTTCATTTTGTTTCTTTTTTGTAACAATTTTATGATGAATAATAATATTTCAAAGATTTTATTCCAAACGAAACTAAGAAAATCTTTTTATTTTCTCATTGTTGCTTTTTTTTATTAAACAATTTATGTTTTCATTTTGGTTGGTTAGTTTATGCAGAGATTTTTTCGCCCTCCATCATCCATTTGGATTACGGAAAGTATCATTTCCCTTTTGCTTTTGCCCTTTCTGTTTTTCTTTATATAATATTATTGAAATTTACATAAATTTATATTAAGTTTTTACGAAAAACCAAAACTAAAAGCATGAGAGAAAGAAATCAAAATTTTTTACAATACTTTTATTGCAAAACTAAAATTGTGCATTTTATTGCATGAACAAATGCAAAACTTATGATAAAGAATGCAAAAATAATATATTTTTTATGATTATTACAATATTTACTATTATTATTGCATTATTAGTTTTCGTATTTATGAAAATGTGTAGTCGATAGGGAAATTATTAAAAAGAATGATGAACTCCGTATGGATACTAGTTTTCTTTAATTTTTCTACTTGTAAGTAAATCCGTTAAATCCGTGAAATGTAATTAATGAAGCCTGAATATCTATTTTTATGAATAACGTGATGAAAAGTGCAAGAAAAAAATTTCAAAAGTTTTGTTTGTACATATACATTTTGGTAAGCGAAGCTCAGTTTCGAAGTAGTAATCCTTTAAATGATAGACCCTATAATAACTCCTATATAAGAGCGCTAAAATAGTCCAAGAAAACAGTGATGAAATCCTTAATTCAAATTAAGCACACTATTGGTATTAGTACATACAATTGTTTTGGTCTTATTTATAATTTCCTAATCTATCTCAAGCAACTGGTCCAAATTAATCAATTTCGGAACAAATTCTATTGACAGCAGCTTGTGCCCTAGCTATCTGAGCAAACCCATGATGCCTGATACACATACACCAGAATTTTCATTAATAGCGGATTCCCCATCAGATTTTCTTAATTTCTAGAAAGTTATCAATAGTTGATGGATTGCTTTGACTATATAATTGTATATTATACCTGGGAAAAGCTTGTAGCAGAATAGATTCAGCGTATGCTTTTAACTACATATCAAATTTTATGTCTAACTTGACCTCATTTTTCAAATAAATGTTTACATTTTTTTGCTCACATAAAATATACCGTAAATAGAAGTAATAGAATGAAGTCGCCGTAGTCTAGTAGGTAGTGTGTTGGCATATTAGACGCAAAAGCCTGGGTTCGAGCCCCAGACCAGGCATCAAAGACAAAATACAAAAAGTATTTTTTCGGCGACTTCCTCTCTGTAGATTTCTGTCATAAATTCTGAGAGTAAATAAAAATTGCCATGAAAAGTTTCTCAATAAATAAAAATCTGTTGTTCGGAGTCGACTTTAAACTGTAGGTCCCACCACTCATGTGAGAAACTAGGACGTTGTACAATGGGTCAATTCGACCTCCGGGTACTGTACTTGTCCTAATTGACAAGTACACGTCCTCTAACCTAACCTACCCTAACCTAGAGCACATATGTAAGTTGATAATCCTTGTAGATTAGTTACATAAAGCAGTGCTACAGGTTTAAAGTTTCTATGCATACTCTTAGTAGAATTAAAAACCCAATAGTATTGCATAATTTCAGGATGGTAGTGCGTGTTTATTGAAAACGTTTTGAAATCGAAAGTGCGTTTGCAAAGTTTTTCTTTTTTTTTTTTGGGTCAAAGTATCAAAACTTAGTATCCTTTTCCTATCTGATTCTTGCTTCAAGTAAATTTCAGAATTAAAATGTTCAAAGAAACTTTCAAATGATCTTATTGGTCATCCCAGACCCACAGTAGAGTCATAATTTTCCAGCTTATTTTAACTTAAAATTACATTCTAGCCAATAAACATTTCAATTGTATTTTGGCGTTTGTAAAATTGATGACTACAAAAAATTTTTTACACTCTGCTGAACCAAACAACCACTTATTGTTGCAAGTGAATTTCTTTCTTCCACGAATGCATTGATTTTATGACAATTTTCATTGCAACAAAGAGAAAAAAAACCCAGAAAAAGTAATAAAATAAGAAATAAATGTCCTTACAAATGTTATCCCAACACTCATCTTGACCAGAACAGTAACTTTTGGTCAAAAGTCGTTTAACAAACAACAAAAAAAACCGGATTATTTCTTTGTATGTGATTATTTTATTTCCTTCAGCTTGAGTTGCATTTTAAGTGTGTGGCAGCATCAACAGTTGTATTTGAGAACTTTTATTTCTCCTTCTTTAGAAGCATTTTAGAGTTGTTGAAAATAGTTGAATTGGCAATTTTAATGCGTCATGTCGTATGTCATGATGTTGTGAAATTTTCTATAACATACTTTAAGGCATAGTTTACGTTCTCTGTTTGTAGCGTTTATTAAGGAAGCAAAAAATTATACAATTTAAAAGTACTTTTTGAAAATAAGTAATTAATATGAAGTTCTATACCTAAATTTACACGAATTTATTTGATTTCAAACCTTGTTAGTAGAAAAAGTTTTATAAAAAGCATTTTTTTAAATTACTTCTTTTATTTGAGAGCAGCGGAAGCAAATTATCAGAACTGATAATTGTAAAAATTCAGTGTCCTTTCAGAATACAGTGTCTTTGGAGGTCGGTATTTACTATATTTTTATTTTTTCGCCTTTTTTCTCCATTTTTGCCTTTTCACAAAAAAAAAAAATATATATTTTTATTGTCCAGCTTTATTATTGTCCTTCTTTATTCCATTTGTTTTCAAGAGAACAATATAGACAACATGACGTTTTTCACCCATAAACCCATTAAACTAACAAGACTCATTTGTTATAAAGTCCGTTTTGACTAGAACTTTTTAAAAAGGGGAGCCTGATTTTTTATTACTGAATGGTATAAAGTAGTTGCGACAATCATAAAATTGCGCGATTAACTTGTTAAAATTAATGAAATTTATTGTGAAAAACATGAAGGAAATGGAAAGGAGAACAAATAGTTTTTTGAATTTTAAAACATACTTTTAGGGGCTTTACAAATTAAATATTTTAATTTCATTATTATTTAACCAAGGGTTTATTTATATTAATAGTTCGTGGTACCCTACAGTTTTCTAACTATAAGCCATCCTTAAAATATGCTTCAAATATTAGTAAATCATTATTTAAAATAACTATTTAACTAAAACTATTAAATAAGTGAAAAATTGCAAATGACATCTACAAAATCAATGACTAAAAAGATTTGAAAACTTGTATGATTTTTATATCTAAAATTTTTCTTCTTATTACCATTATAGAAGAATAATAAAAAAAATTGCATATGTGTAGGGGGCAAATAATATAATTTAGTTTAACACATATGCAGGGGTGTGGTAAACACTGTTCATTGAAATGGAAATGCAAACAAACAAAAATGTTTCCGAATAAAATGTAATTTCCCAAAAAAACCAAATAAAATAAAAATCAAACTCTGTTCTTTGTTTTTTTGCTTTTATTTTGGTAAACAAATAAGACACATTTTGCTTCGAGCTGAAATTATGAGAAATCATCTCGTGATTCTTTTTTGTTTCTTTTGTATTACCATTGTTCCCGTATACAACTATTATGGAGGAGAAGCTGCCACAATTCCTTACCAATTTTTGCTTAAATAATAAATTGCTACTGTTCATGGTTTGGCGTATTTTGTTGAAACAACATTATTCTATAAGTGAGAGAGCGGGAAAAAAAGCAAGAAGCAGCATAAATTTAATGTTGCAGATAAATATCGTCTGTCATGCGAACAAAATGAATGAACAACAACCAAAAGATTTAAAATCTTTTTTTTTTGTTTTTCGCCAAAGTTAAAGACTTTGTAATATTATTTGAATTTCTTAAAAAAAAAAAGAAATGTTTGTGTCGGCACATACACTCTCTTTTGTAGTTTTTAAAAAACATTCTCAATAACTCATAGTAGAGAAGTCGTTTAGAGAAAAAGCATTCTAAACTTTTGCACACTCGTTGCATCATTGCTGCACTGGTAATGTAGAATTCCAAGCAGCAGTTCATCGAGAGCAATGCCATACGTCATAATAATAATAATAGCTACCAACGATACAATTTATTTATTAAAAATTTCGAAAAAGAATACATTTTGACAGCTTTTTTTAGAAGATCTTTGGAAGTTCATTAATGAAATTTTTAATAATTAACATTTCAAGGCAACATAGAAAAATGATAATACAGTGCCATATATTGTAAAAAATTTGTTTAAAGGGCTTTATTTTTCTATAACGTTCGAAATGTTAGATCAGTGCCTATAGGGTAATAGAGTTCGGTCTATGCAAGAAGTCACTAAAGGGATTGGAAAGAAAAGGAAAAACGGGATGTAGGGTCAAACGATTGTTTCCAGCTCCGAAACTGGAAGAAAACGGCAAATTTGCATCATGTTTTCGGTTCAATTAAGTATTTCTAATCTCAAATTAGTATCCATTCAGGCAACTCCCTGACTTCTGACTCTCCAGCAAGGATAGCATAGAAATCTAACATCTTAGGAAAGTCTGGTATCGTCACGATCACACTTCCTCATCACAATATCAATTATGGCAACGAAGGATGGTAAGCATATCATTCTAGAATCTGCTTAGATGCAAAAATTTAATAAAACAAATAACAAGAGGATAAGAAATCGAACGAAAATGAATAACACACAGCGAAACAAATGAATTCTGACGAGTATCGGTCGCCACAGTCTAAATCAATTGTATTTACTATGTCGTTAGGCATTGTCAGCTAATAGATCTGTTGGCATTTTGTTCCAAAAGAACCCGAGCTTATAATCTATTGGCCATCAATTGTGTCCCATTTCAAAAAAAAAAAAAAAAATTGCTCATTTTTGCTTTCAGAAAAAGGATCAGAAAAGATCAGAAAAGTCTCTTACAAGATTACAAAAAAATAGATGGTTCGACCACGACTTGTGATCCCCATTCCCTTCACACCTTCAAAGTTTTTTTGTTAACATGTTATGGCGGTGTGTGGTTGTCATTAACGTGTCACCCATCGCCGTGGAAGTTTTTCTTTTCTCTCGTTCAGGTTTATCGTATTTTATTAAGCAATACTTTAGTATTTCGGAAAATTTTATTCCCTTTTTTGTGAAAATTGGGGGTTTTTAATCCTATTAAATGGTTCTGACCTGACGCTTTGTCCCTTCAATGAAGAATCAAAAAATCTTAAACAAGTGCTCTAGAAATCAACACAAACTAATAGCCAGCCATAGCTGAGAAAGTTCAAAGAAATCATCTGCAGCAGTATCCTGCTGTGACAAAAGAAAATTCATCTAAAAATTCTGCAACAATTTTATTTGCATTACACCTCCCCCCTCTTTTCTCTCGTCTAATCTTCAATTCAATGATAACATTTATTTTTGTTGCATAAAAAACAGGAAATAAAACTCAAATACCCAAAACCAAATGCATTTCCGTTTTTAAACTTAACTTAACTTTTTGTTGTTGAACAATGTGTCTTCTTCCCTGGTAAAAGAAATAACAACGAGAATATTTTCCCCCAAATTAAATTGATAACAAATTCCGAAAAAGCAACGTAAATGGAAGAGATGGAAAAGAAAAAATCAAAGATATTCACTCACTCGCCGAACAAAACAAAAAAAGTTATGACAACAAAAGGAAACCAAAAAAAGAAAAAAAAATTGTTGCATTCTGTTTCATACACATCCACCTACACATACGCACAACTAAAAGGAACAAGAGCAGCCATTTAATTGAGCATTGAACACATGCTCTCACACTCTAATAAACAAAACTTTTCATTTGCCTTTACAATGATCTACGAAGAGAGGAAGTCAGTCTTAAAGACCGAGAGAGAGAGAGAGAAGAGAGTGGGTGTTACATGGCATGGTGGTAATAATAGTCTGTGTATGTGTGAGTTTGTTTCTTAGTTTTTCGTTCATTGTCATGGCAATTTCATGTTATTCAACTTTGAAATCGCTGGTTGCATAGAAAAAATAGGGAAAAAAAATCGAGAAATTGTTTCGAAAATGTTTCTTAAGCGGGAGCCATCGGCCACAGGAAGTGCTGGGGCATTGAGCAAAGCTTGTTTGTTGATACAGGATGTTACTTCCAAACAGTAACAACAACAACAGCCATTTAAAGTTACATTTTTTGTTTTTTGTTTTCTTTGAATGTTTGTTGCGTTTTTCATTTAAATTCTCTTTTAAACAAATACTTATTGTTGTTGTTGTTGTTGCTCTCTCATTATTAGGAAAACTTTTCATATCATCATTCATCTGATGTTGCATTTAAATTGCATTTCTCTTTATTTGTTTGTGTGTTTTGTTTGTGTTTTAACTTGTCTATAATTGTACGTGGTAAAATTATTTTCTTTCTTTGAGTTTTACCAACAGGAATATTTAAATATTCTTTTTAAATATTTTTTTATTTCGTTTTAAAAGTTTTCTCTGCTTGCAAAAAAAAAAACAGCGTAAAATGCAATACAATACTACTTCTCCAATAAACATTTACATGGAGAATCTTATAAATACAAGTGGATATTGAAAAAATGAGGAAAAAATAATACAAAACAAGTGTCACTTACGTGAGATAGTTTTAAATGTCACTACGTGTTGGACTATCTACAGTCCCAGTTACTTTTGAAGTATTTTCAACAATCGTATGAAATAATCTTATTATTCATTCATGTTATCATTTGGAATAAATAACGTAAGAAATTATTATTTAAAAATGATTTTCAATTTTGGAGTTCACATCTTCTACCCACATTGGGGTGCATTAATATCTAATCTATTAGATTTTAAATTCTATTTCAAATGCTTCAGAGTTAATTTTTAATTTTTAGTTCTCCTTAAATATGAAGGCAACACTGAACATATTTCAGTTGCATCTCCCAGTAATTGCTTGGTATCTTACCAGGCCATTGTAGAGCAAATTGGATTCGAAATTATCACAAATCGCCTTTTTTAATATTCAACCATTACTAGAACATAGTGTCCTGCTTATGCAGTGCTCGGTTTTGGAATTCGGAAAACCTTTTGGGAGAGATTGTCATTTATTTGAAATCTTTGCCCCTAACTCCAAGAGGCTTAGTCTATGGCCATTAAAATTGGAAATAGGATAGAATCTTTAGATGCCTACTGATTTAATCTGAACTCGTTTGATGGTATTCTCTCCCAAACGCAACAGTAATCGTATAGCTTGTCTTTGATCACAATGTTTGACTCTAAATATTGCACATAACCTTGTTATATTCAAGGTATCAGTTTTAGAGAATGGTGTAAATATTAGCTGCTTTCCGACACGATGAAACAATACCGGTAATAGTTACCGTAAAGCAGGATTAGTGATAGTATCCCTAGGGCTCAAAGTACTGCATTATGTTGGGATTCACAGGAATCTTTTTAGGTACACGTGCTGGGGAGAATATATTTGGTATTGTCCTTATACTTCAGCGAGTTCCGAGTGTTATTCGATTATTTCTGGCAAGTAAGAATTATTTGGCCCCTTTCCCGCTCACTTAAGACAAAATTAATTCAATATGTTATTATGACTCACAATCTAAAGGGAAGTATTCTCATTATCTACGTCCCTTTGTCTACGGTAGGCGCAATACTGATTTCCAAATACTATAGATTCTAAATTTCATTTTCGTTCTTAGAGATCCTTAATGCTTACATCCCATAGTCTTCTCCTGACTGTGATTCTCACAATCCCGATTTTTGTTTAGAGTCAGTATTTTTTAGTCCTTGTTGATGTGCTCTCATGCAATAGAAGTTCGGTTTAAAGCCGGATGGATGTGAGAGAATGACCTGCTCCTCTGGATTATTTTGAATAACATTTTATTTCTCATCGTCAGTAATTTTTATCTCTACGGTACAGTTTGAATACGAATTGCAATTTTCCTAAATTCACAGCCTAAATATGTGCAACATATACTAATTTTTTTCTCTTTAAATTTTAACATGATCATTTAAAACGTTTAAGAAATTTCTTTAAAGTGTAGCCTTTAGTATGCAGCTTAAAATTTAATATTTTTCTTACTCTTCTTCTTTATTTTGTTGTCATAAAAACGTGTCCAACAATAATGTCACGTTGAATTGTAGCAAATGTTGTTATTTGCTGCCATTATTACATCCTAAATGTATGCTTTAACAAATACCAATTACAACAAGAGAGTGAGTAAGAGTTGCAAGTGTGTGCAGTAGAGAGTGCAGCAATATATGTATGATGTAAATAATAAAATACAACAAGTAGTAGTGCACACTCATGCACGTGTAATTGTAGGTGTCATCCGGATCAGTGTTTGCTTGTATGCGTTTCATTGCATTTGTCACTTAATATGCTTGTTGTTGGCTGCTTTAAACACATTCTTAACAAATGTTTTTTTTGCTTTTTAACTGCATTTCATTTAATTTTTTTTATTTTCCCCTGCTTTTTCCTTTTTTATTATTTTTCATTAGAAAGGGGAGGAGAGTAAGAGAAGAAAAAATGTTGAAATTTCTTATCATTATACCAATAATAACAAAGCAATTGAACAATTGCTTAAAGGAAATAAAGATGGACAGACAATAATCGTACACACAGACAGACAAACAGAGAGAGATGTATTAACTGACAGTTAGACAATAATAACCGTATAGCTTTGAAGTAACCCATGGAATATATAAAGAAGAAGGTGCTGCTCAACAATTGTTGCTGGTGCATGCATCATCATGTTAAAATACGTTTTGCATCAAGTAAATGCTAACGTATCCGTAACAGTAAATAAAGCAAAGTGGTAGTGGCCGAGGTAGTGGCAGTTGCAAGTTGTTACGACGTGTATGTTGTATTAATAATAATGCAGTAGCATTAGTACAGATAGTTATAGTCAATCATAAAATTAAATAACTTTACTTGTTACTCCTCCTTCCTTCTGTTTGTTCCCTTTAGTGTTTATTCCCATCTTTTGCCATCGGTGTTATATTGTTAAAGGCAATAACATTTTATTGTACTTTTCCCTTTTGGTTTGGTTGGAGTTTTATTTCGTTTTATGATTTGGAAGTATTGGATTCTTTAATCTTTAAAATGAACTTTAACATGTACGTACGAATGTAACATTGATGTCATTAAATTGGCAAAAAATACAGAGAGACTTGCATTAAAAGGAACAGGTTGTTAAAGGGTACGGTTCTGAAAATTATTGTACTTGTTCCCGTTAAAGTTGGCCTCCACTGTGGTCTGAGGGTATGGAAACCAAATAATGAAGAATTTCGGTCAGATATGTATTCCTTTCTGAAGCTACTTTTGAAGGTAAATTATAGGACATGAAAAAATCACACTTTATATGCTACAGGGTATTAATATGCATGTACGTCTCGATTTTGGAATTCCTATCTTACACCTTTTCGTTGCTTTAAAGAACACGGGGGACTGCCTCAGTGCATCTATCCAATGTTTTTTATAGCATTTTGTCTTTGATTCAGTTTCATTAACCAAACTTTTAAGCAAGTGTTTGACCTACTGCGGTGGGTTCTAGGATTATAGGATTGCCATCTATCGTTGTATAACGAATTACGTTATGATTGTTATAAAAGGTACTTTTCGGCGCACATACTCATGAAATGTATCCCCATTCCGCAGATTGAGAGAAGAACCGATACTTTGCTTAGGCTAACCGAACGATCAACCTTATTGAACTAGGTTTTGATAATAGAACTGCTTCTGCAATTTTTTTTTAAATCTTATAATTCGTTAATTAAGTGTCAAATTAGGTAAATAAATCCCAGCAATCGAAACTCACCCAAAAAGTGTACCTTTTATTACTGCCACCACTGTTACTATTGTTATGGCTTAACTGCATTAGAGATACAATTTGATTTTTGTTCCCATTCGATACTCTTTCGTATCGGATTGCTTAATAACCATGAAATCTTAAATTTTGTGTGAAAAGTCAATCCCATTTTCGAAAATCTTCTTTGTCTTCTATTTCTTCTTCTTTTCATCTGCGCTGATAAGCTGCTGAATGTTAAAGAACTTAAAATGGAACACAAAAGAATGAAAAAAAAAGAATAGAAGTCATAAATAATTTTGATACTCTTATGCTATTATGGATTTGTGGATTGTTCGTGGTCAATCGTTAAATTTTATGATAGTGTAACGTATCTCCACACATACAAACGTGTATGTATACGGATGTGTTGCAATAGTTGAGAAAACTTTCCTATACAATAACACTTTCTTTTGTAGAAGGGGTTTTGTCTATAAAGAAAAGAAGGATTCTTTTTTGACTTTTTTGTCTTACTGGTTCCGTTAAATGGTAATGATTTAAAAGAAAAAAGTTTGATTGCATTGTTAGTTTTAATTACCGCTAATAAATGTTTTGGATTAATTGGAAAAAGTTAAAGCATAACCTTAGGGCGTTTAAAATTGTTGCCTTAAATTGTGCACTTTAATGGCTTAGAAAACGTTTTATTTAAAATATTATTTCGATTTATTAGAAATGAGAGGTTTTAGAAAGGAAAATGCAATAGAGTGTTTCAAATATTAACACATTATATTTACCACAACCACGGGTAAAAAAAATAAGTGCATATCTTACTCGATAACCAATTAGACGTTCTAGTGTTTTTCTACATCTGGTCCTAGCGATATAGGCAATGTCTGTAATGCCGATACAATGCCTTTAAATTAGTTTTCCTATCACTTTTAACAAGTT
Organism: Sarcophaga subvicina; assembly: GCA_936449025.2. NCBI lineage: Eukaryota > Metazoa > Arthropoda > Insecta > Diptera > Sarcophagidae > Sarcophaga > Sarcophaga subvicina. The sequence continues at coordinate 102,189,295 of OW388081.2, read as the reverse complement.
CTAGAATGAAAGGGTTGCCATCTACTGTAGCGCTATCTGCGAAATTGTATTGGGAGCTGTTGCCGTACTCTAGTAGGTAGTGAGTTGGCTTAGACGTGAGGCCTTCGTTCAAACCCCAGATAAGACTCCAAAACGAAAATATGAAAAAAACATTTCTTCGGCTATTTCCTCTCAACAGATTTCTGGAAAAAACATACATACATACATACATAATTGGTCATTACAACACTTCAGTTAGGATTACGACCTAGTTTCTCACACCACTTATGTTGTGTGCGTTATAATTTTATACATGAGTGGTGGGACCTACAGTTTAAAGTCGACTCCGAACGACACATTTTTGAGAAACTTTTCATGGCAATTTTATTTACTCTCAGAGTTTTTGCCAGAAATGTGCTGAGGGGAAGTCGCCGAAGGAATGGTTTTTGTATTTTGTTTTGATGTCTGGCCTGGGTCTCGAACCCTGGCTTTATGTCTAATAACTCAACACACTACCTACTAGACTACGGCGAAAAAACTCTGAGAGTAAATAAAAATTGATATGAAAAGTTTCCCTAAAATATCGATCGTACGGAATCAACAGTTCCCGCTAGTTATGTATAAAATTAACTCACAAACATCAGTGGTGTGAGAAGCTAGGTCGTAATCCTGACTAAAGTACTGTAATGACCACTTATGTACGTATGTAGTGGTGAGGAACTTAGAACTGATTGCGTTTTGCTTTTTTTCAAGGGATGGTGTTTTCTGATCCTCCTATGAAGATCGTTGTTTTTATTATCCTTTAAAGGGAATAGGACTCAGTAGGATTTCTGAATAGATTATAGTTGGTATAAAATTATCGCTAATTTTTTTTTTTTGGTAAATGGTTACATAGCGGTAAATGGTGACTAATCAGGCTAGGTTATAGAATTTACTCAATTTTTGTTCTAGAACTTGCTTATAGTGACATTTTTAAATTAAAAGCACAGTTTAAGGCGTAGCAATTCTAGTATTTCTATAGTGTTGCCATAGTCTTAAAGATTTAAATTTGTTTTGTAATTCTACAAATTTAAATTAACTACAAAAAAAATCTTAAATTGTTTTCTCTCTTTAAAAAAAAGTTTAAATATTTTCAGTTCATTGTGTAGTTGATGAAAAATGTTCGAGTAATTTATAAAGCAAGTATACATACACACTTACATGAAATGAGAAAGACAGACGTTCAGACAGGAAAAAGGAAGTTCATATTACGCGCTCAATTTTAAGCGCCATAAACAAGTAAATTATTTAACGATACATTATTTTACAACAGACAGACAGAACTAATGTTGAATTCCACAAGCTCAGCTATTTCCCTTTGGTAGTTTCCCGTCTACCCATACTCCGTTTATCCCCTCGCACTACCGCACTTTACTTACAAGGAAAAAAGGATTCAATTTTGAGTAAAATTTTTAACTGAAATAATATTTCATGATGGCTGCTGTGTTGGCTTTACTCACGTAAATTATTTCACTATTTTTCACTAATGTAGTGGAGAAAGAAGAGAAGCATGACTATAGCTTGTTGTGCTGAAACATTTGTCCTGCAATTCCCCTTTTTAGACTGGAAATTTTCACGCTGCAATGTCGTTGCACTCATCATTATGGCTTAGCATTAAGGAAGGGGGTAGTGGGTAGGAGGGCATAGGGAGGGAGGAGTGGCCGTTAGTGTGTAGTTAAAACCATTTTATTTATTTATCCAAATGTTTGTTTTTATGTTTTTGTATTTTCGTATTCATGAGATCTTTATTACTGTTGCCGCTGCCGCTGCTGCTGCTCCAGTTGCAACAGCTTAAACGCCAAAAAGTATGCTTTATATTTTGTATGTTATTTCACATTAAATTTGGGGCGTATAGAAATTACTCTCCCTCTCTCACTCTCTCGCCTGCTCTCAGTTCACCGGTTTTATTACATGCATAATTTGCCAACGTAAGAATTTTGGTTAAAACGTGGGAATATCCTTTTGGCTTGAAACGTTTTACTTCTCTACTGCATTAGCATTAACGCACACACAAGCATTTCCTTTGGCGTTGTTTAGCTGTTGTTATTTTAATGTCATGTGGCTGCTTCGTTGTCCGCCTGTCTCTCTCTTTGCGTATCTGTTTTTGGCAGGAGTGTCAGTCTAACAGCCTGCACTGTCTGCTTTAAGCAACAATTTTTCCTTCTTTTTTTTGTATATTTTGGTAACAAGTCGTAAACGCTGTATTTTATGAGGTTTCCAGTTGGTTGTTGTTTCCCACTTTAGCTCTGAGGTACAAGCATTAACACTCCTCTCTGGCTGTCTCACGTCTGCCTTGATTTGTTAAGTTGTCTAGTTGCCTGTTTGTCTGTCTACTCGTCTTTATTGTTCTCGTACATATCCGTCTATATATGTTCAGTATATTCGGGTCTTATATATGTATGTGGCAACTAATGCCGTCAAAACTAATGGTCCAATTCAAATGGAGTGCATTTTTATGGTTGCCACTGGCTACATAACTTTCCTTTTTCTACCCACCCTCCCCTCTTACACTTATTCTTTTAATTTTATTGTGGTTTTAATTTTTTTTTTTTGGTGTCACTTGAATTTAATTTTTGTTTTTTCGATTTAATTAAAGCTCTGTCATGTTAATTGAAAACGTGAAAATTTAAGATGAAATAACATCGCCGGCCTAAAGATAGTCTACAAATTAATTACATTCTAAAGGTCTAGAAGTAGGCAACATTTTTTATGTATTATTCAATACTTTAACTTTTATTTTAAATAAAAAGAAATCTATTCACGATTTTTTTCTCATTTCTTTTCAGGTAAGTTTCTGCAAAAAATAATTAAAAACAAAAGAACCATCGTGTAAGTTTAAATAATTAAAATTTTTCTCCGAGTCCTTACTTTAATTTTATGTTTTTTGATCGAAAGTTTATACTTTGCACCGGTTTAAGCAAATGTTGTTACGTATGATAGTGCCATCCTGCAGTTTAGCTAAATCTAATATTTGTACAATTCTGCCTTTGTCCGTCTGCCACTAGAAAGTCTAGCCCTAGTACCATCTAACTCAGTGGTCTAACTGATCTGAATCAGTCCTTTAAGACAGACAACGAAGTGGATTAGTAATATAATCCTAAGAGTTAGAAGATTATGTCGAAATGCCTATCTAGAGTTACGTTTGTCGGTTCTATTTACTTGAAGAAATACATTTATTTTGCCTTAAGGTATTCTATAGTAATTTAATAACAACCTTCTGAGTATTTTTTTTAGGTTTTCATTAAAAAAGGGTGCGTCAATAACAACAATCAAGTCGTATAATGATCAAAACCTATTTTCTGCCTTTTTGTTTCAATAAATGCCTAATTGAATTTGAAATTCTGTCGAAATTTCTTGCAAAAATATTTTGTTTGAAATTCCTTGACTTTTTTCTCATTCCCTAAGAAATTTGCTTTGCTGTTGTCAATTTGTCATTTCTGTTCACAATGTTGTCATTTAAGTTCTTTAATCACTTTACGAATCTATTTTAAATCCTTTTCAACGCTTCATTAGTAATAAGGGCAAGCCCTCAAAAAAGAAGAAGAAGGCATGACAACTATTTGTACAGAAGCTCAAGGGAAAATCAAGTGTTAATATGCCAACAGTGACTAATTGAAAAATTGTTTTCTATAGGAAATATTTTTATGAGACATTAAAATTTAATGGCAAATTTAATATTAAGGCCTACAAGTACGCTACATAAATTATTGGCAAGATTTAAGTCTATAAGTATGCTTTACAATTTTTTTTAAATACAATTTGAAACAGAGCAGCTTAAAATAATGTGCTTCATTAATTTACAAATCCTTTTTAATGATAATATTTACCTTTTCAACTGTGTGTTTTGTTTCTCAAAGTCAAACACTCCTAAAATCATGCTTTATTTTTTATTTGCAAATGCAGTAATAGTAGAATGAATACTACTGGAAAATTAACGCAAAATCCCATTAATTTCATCAACATCATTATTAGATTCCTAAGATTAGTTGGTGTGTCTGTGTGTATCGTTTTATGTCCGGGTAATTTGGAGTCCTTCCATCTAAACAAATGTAAACAAAAAAAAAATATTCCTTAGAAGGCGTTAATATTCTCTTTACAAAATTTGCTTTTCCTTACTTTATTACTTAAACAGACCAAAAAGGAAGAAATAACGAAAATGAAACATTGAAATGGAAAGAAAAAAAAATAGGATTTAATTTTCATTTTATATTACTAGTCAGTCTGTCAGTAATTTTGCTGCATTAGCAAAGACGCAACAAATGTAAGTTTCATAAGGAGTTTGTTAACAGTGCAGCAAGTAGCAAGCATGTAGCATGTAGCAAGAAGTTGTATTATAGTGTAAAAGCTTTTATGCAAATACATTCATTCATTATTTGCTACGGCGAGAAAGATAATTAAAATCTCATAAGACCACAATTTCGTTACGCAAATGCTTGGCTGTAAAGAAAATGAGCGATAATGTGTAGGACGGTGTAAAGGGAAGTTACAATAGAAGGAAATATTTTTAATGAATTAATGCTGGTTGTGCATGCAGTATGTACAGCAAGCTGTCTTGTTAATAATACAACAATTTATACTCATTTTAATTTCACTTAAATTACCAAGAAATGTTGCAATTATTGTTCAAGTCTTCCGCCTGCCCCTCTCGGTAGATAACTATGATAATGGTTAGACTTACTGGTTGGTGTGAACTTTTGAACGAATAATTGGAGATTTGTAGGATTTTAAATTATAAAGAAGGGGTCTTTTTTTAAATGGTATTGTTGTACTGTTAGATTTCCTTTTAAAAGTTGTTATTGCTCCTTAAGTTATGCTTCAGTTATTTAACCATTTAAATACAACCTTGTGATATGATTTCCTGTTACACTATGTCCTGGTAATTGATGAGAATAGTGATCAAAATTTGGCATATAATCGAACTAAGCGTTGTATACTTCTCAACAAAAGTTTGTTTAACAAGCGAATGGTAGTATGAATAGTGGATAGAGTTAAAGGATATCTTGCTTTAATAATTCTGTACGTGTTAAAAAACTCAGATTTTATCTTTTTTCTGAAAAGGCTATTCAAATAACAAAATTTCTTGTTTAACCCAAGATTTTAACACACTTTCTCAAGCTGCTCAAGACGACCTCTTAACACTGCCAGTAATAAGCAAAAAACAAATGAAGATGATGATTAAAATATAGACACGAGTGCAAAAAAAAAACATTTCTTAACTGCCTTCTCTTCTAGAGAAGATACAAATCAAAAGCTACGGCAGTAGCAGTAACTGCCAGTCAGTCAGGCAACAGTTGAAGTTGAATTTTATGTCAAGTGTATCAGCAGCAAAACACTACACTTTGTTGCTAAATTTTGATTGATGGTTTTCGTTTTATGTTGGCTATATTTTGTTGGCAATCACACGAGAAAATAGGCCATTTCGTTTACTTTTATTATGAAGATTTTACAAACATTTTAACAACCCACACGTCTGCCTTTCCAAAAGAGATTTTTCTTTATGTTTTATAAGTGGTGTGTGGTAAACGGTTTTCGCTTTGATAATAGAGGCATTAATTTTAATATTTTTTTCTTTAGGTGATACGACGCACATCACTTTACTTTTTTGTATGTTGCCTACTTTTTGGTACTTAATAAATGCGATGAAAGTAACATGGCCAAGGAAACAAGCTATAGAATGCAGGAACATAGACTGTTGTAGGTAAACTTGGTAATAACTTGGTTGTTTTTTAAAAGAATTTTGTAGTATTTCAATAGCATCACCTGAAATTATGCTACAGATATCAAACTTTTTGTTTTTCATAATTTTTTCCTGAATTTGTTTTGTATATTTTTTCGTAAAATTTAAATCATCATCATCGTTGCTATCAGTGCTTTTATATTAATTATAAGAATCCCTTTTTCATGGAAAGATTTTGTCTTAACAAATATTGGCACCCAAAAGTATGCATTATTTTTTCTTTGAAATACATTATAAGCCTTTGCATTATTTACATTACGTATTTCGCTTTGAACTTTATTTGATTTTTACTCTTTTCAAGTGCAAAATGTTTTAAAGATTTTTTCTTCGAAAAAGACAAAAATTTGTTGAAAAAACCGATTTTTTTAAAATTTGAACTGAAACTTAAATTTTGCTTACCTAAGCGTGTTTATTCGTTTTGGGTGTCATTCCAGTCTTATTTTTATCGTATAAAAAAGTAAAGAAAAAATAAAATATAAAGATAACGAGAAAATTATCACAAAAATATTAACCCTCTAAAGGCAACATTTTAAATATCCAAAAAACTGTAAAGGCGATCAAGTTAGTCACACCTGACAACCAAAAATATGATTTAATTTTTTTTCTTGTTTTGTACAGAAACTTTTTTGACTTTAAGGGGTTAACGTTTGCTCTTATTCAACCAAATCGACTTAATTTTGTTCTCATTTATATTCAGGGATTTTACTGTGAACGCTTTTCATTCAAAAACATTTTTTTTTATTCCTCAGCTTAAAAAAACCCGTATCTCTTTTGTGGCCTTAGAGCATTTTACCATTTGTGTAGTCTTTGTCTTTGCTTTGGCCTCCGTATAGTAGCACAGCAGATTTCATAGTTTACTTTTAAAATTCCTTGTCATTTGACATTATCATGTAATAGTTTTGGCAATTTTCAACGCGATTTCCTTTTCTTTTTTTCCATTTATTCTCGTATAGTTTAATGAAAAAATTTTCCTCTTCACTGATTGACATTTCCTTTTGTTGTTTTTTCTCTTTTTTTAACATTTCAATGCCTTTTTTTCTTGAAATGCGGAATAAGAGAAAAATTCTGTTGCATACTATTTGGCATTTAATATACGAATACAAAATAGAAAAATGTCAGTTGAAGTAATGGTCTCGGTTGTGGTTGCTTTTTTTACTCTGGTGAAATGCATTTCTTATTTAATCTTTAAAAAGAGTTTTGTTTTAATCAAATATTTGCAATCGTAAGAATTGCGTTATGTAATGACACCTAAACTATGCAATATATTTTGTATATGTATGTATATTCATTGGAAAATTGAATTTAAATGTTTGCATGCTAACTAAATAAGAAAGAAATACTCTTTTCATTAACCATGTCATACCCGTTACAATTTATATGTATGCATATTGTGCCCTATAAATTATAATAAGTTTCTGTATAACAAAAACTAATTGGCTGCTCTTAGATATAGTTGGAATGCAACCTCCTTTGAGATTCCTAAAATCATGTCACACCCGTTACTATTTCTTTTAACGAAATAAATTATTTTCTTACCAAAATTACTTTTATCTTATACGATTATGCGAGACTAACAGTTTAAAGTCGATTTCGAACGACAAATTTTTGAAAATCTAGAATCCGAGGGGAGAAAATCGCCGAAGAAATTTTTTTTCATATTTCATATTGTCGAGATCTCTGACCTGGGGTTTTAACTATAGTCTCACGTCTAATAACTTAACACACTACCTATTAGGTGATTGCGATTGTGTATAAAATTATTTAATGAGTCACTCGAGACATTTCATTCAGTTACAAAATATATTTTTCCCATTAAATAAATACACATTAAAATACTACTAACGAAGTAATATTAAATTATAGAAGTATAGAATTGATCACGAGACTCTAAACAATGCTTGTGTCAAACCTGTTACTTTAATATGAAATTACTAAAATATTTAAAAGTTTGAGTTATTTGAATACAAGAAAATCGAGTAGTCTAAAAATGTTTATGATAAAATTAACCTAAAAGAAAAACCATGTCATGCCCGTTACAACAATTTTATTAAAGAATTATTGTAAAAAATAAATCAAAACAGTTTCTTTTTTATTTTTTATTTAAAAAGAAAACAATACCGTTTTGCTTCAAAGAAAACACAAACCTCAATGGAATTGAAATGTTAAATGCAGTCATAAAGGACTCTGATATTCAGCAATGATATTCAGCAAACAAAAAATGTATAACCTCCACCCCTCTTTAGTCACCCATTTATGTGTAGAGTTTTACCAGGTATTAATAGTGTAACTTAACTAAATCAACATATCACGCTTAAACTATTTATCATCATAAGTCACTTCAGTCAACCATTCATTCCTTTTGTTCATTCATTCATTTGTTCATTTATTCTACTCCTTTTCATTTGCCCGTATATCTGGCATGTCCTGGCGGTGTGGAATCAAAAAATGAAATATTTTATCCAAGACGATACAAAGAATGACTTTTAGAATCAGAAGCTTTTCTTTCTTGTTTTTGTTGGTTTATTCACTTTTAACAAGACAAGGATTAACTACGTAAACCAGAAGTGCATTATTTGTAATGCAACTTCCTTGCCAATGCTCTCCCAGTCTCCTATTCCAGCTACCTTACCAGGTTTTCAAACACAGAACGGACAAGCGTGTAAAGACGAGTTGTTTTGTAAACTTTTTAACTGACATTCTGTACAAATAAAGTTGTTATGAGAGCGTTGAAATTGTCTATTTGGTGAGAGGAGACATGAAGGATATGGTAGAGTAGAGACATTAAAAACTAAAGGTAACCCCATATTTAATTTTTGCTTCGTTCTACACTCTCTCATCTTACGCTCTTTTTCTTGTCTTGAAGAGGAGAAAAATTTTCTTTTTCGAAGATGTTTTCCCACCATTTATCTACATTTTAACTTCAGGGAATTTATGTTTTCAAAGAAATGTAATAGACTGAAATATATACATAATATTGCACAATGGGTTGCTGTAGAAGAAAAGCTATTCAAATAATTTTTTATTTGTTTTAAACAAGAAATCTAAAAGAGTTTTATTACATGGCTTACCATAGAAGATTAGTTTAACGAGTACAACGAGAATACGTTCTTTATTTTCTTGAATTCCATTTAAAAAAAAATCAGAATGAAATCGGCTGATTTCAATGTTATTTTATCTTATGAAAACCCACAGCTGGGAAGTTACATATGCAGTTCGCATAGTCTAGGAGGTAGATCTGGTCACATGGTTTACTTTAAAAATAAATCATAAGATTATTAAAGTCATCCATCCCATAGTGCTCAGTGGTTGTGTTGCTTTCTTATAATGCCACATTTTCTTACAACATTAATTTGCTTTTATTCAATTTAATGAATTTATTTATTACAGTAGCTCGAGACATTTAGCATTTTTCTTATTAAAAGCAGAAAAAATGAAAAACAAAAGAAATAAAAATATACAAAATAAAATAAAAAAATATTCCTGGTGTTAATGACAGCAATAGTAATAAAATAATATTAGCAAAAGCAAAAGTAAGGAAAACAGAAGAAGTAGTCAAAGAAGGTAAAAATAAATTTTTTTAAAAATGCACTCACGTTTAGAATTTATTTTTATCCATTTCCTTAATTTGTTTGCCATAAATTATATTTTTCTGTTGGAAACAATTTTACAACAACAACAACATGCAATATAAAATTCTTCTTCAAGACCTGGGAGGAAAATTTCAACAAATTTTATTTTAATGGCTCCTACACATTTTTTTTTATTTAATTTCGACTTTACTACACGATATTGAATTTCAAAGGTCAGAATTAAATATCAATGGTTTTAAATTTCATTCATTAAATAAAAATTTGGCATAAGTAAACAGAAATATTTAACAGGACTAAAGAAAATTGTAATTATTTTATTTTTTTATAAAATTGGAAAAAAAAAATGAAATTATAATGCGCAGGAAAAAAAGACCCTTGAGTAGTGTTGCAGTTATTTAATATTTACATCGCTTTGATTAATAAATCGAAATTATCTTCTGTTAGGTATTCTTCACTTCTGCATCAAAACTTCACAGCTAAACTCTCTCAGTTTCAGTCGGATCATCAAAGATGTGTGTGGTTTAACGTTGTAATGATGATACATAAGACCTTTAGGTTAGGTTAGGTTAGAGGACGTGTACTTGTCAATTAAGACAAGTACAGTACCCGGAGGTCGAATTGACCCATTGTACAACATCCTAGTTTCTCACACCACTTATGTTGTGTGTGTTAATTTTATACATGAGTGGTGGGACCTACAGTTTAAAGTCGACTCCGAACGACAGATTTTTATTTATTGAGAAACTTTTCATGGCAATTTTTATTTACTCTCAGAGTTTTTGCCAGAAATCTACTGAGAGGAAGTCGCCGAAAAAATACTTTTTGTATTTTGTCTTTGATGCCTGGCCTGGGGCTCGAACCCAGGCTTTTGCGTCTAATAAGTCAACACACTACCTACTAGACTACGGCGACTTCAAAAAGACCTTTTCTGTGCATCAATTCTGACCGAAAGCAATCGTTTGACCAGGTTACATCAGGTGATAATGGAAAATTCTCTTCCAATCCCACCAATCAGGCATCATATCTTGTTCTTGTTGCCAATAATGGTTTAACCATCGTCTGTGAGTCGACAACTGGCGTCGTCCATGATATTTTTCGAACATGATTAACTTTTTATCACCCCTAATTATTCTATTCAGAAACGGCAGGATTTCATTTTGTTAATTCATTAGGTACCCGAAAACTCAAGCATAATAGTGTATTCAGTGGTTATCAAATGGTTGATAATAGTTGCAAGCTGCTTATGTGTCGATCTCTCCTAGAATTTTTGATGATTTCATTGATCCATCAGAACGTTGTTTACTTTTAACATCAAAGTGATCGGATAGAAAACGATCAAACCATTCCACTGCTTTTTTTCTAGTTAGAGCATTCTCTCCGTAATGCTTAAAAATTGAATTTTGATGCATATTTCGCTTTTTTTTCATTTTCATTTTTTTAAATAAAAAATTTAAAATTCAACTTAAAAAATCATTTCGTTTCCTATCAGCCACTCTTTTTTTTAAATGAAAAAAAAAAGAAGAAAATTTCGAAAATCCTGGCATGTTACAACCCAAAGCAGTTTTGTAATGCAAGCAGCAGTATTTTAAGGATTTAAAGGATTTTCTATTTTCTTTTACACGCACACATGTCCTGTCCGTCGACTGACTGACAGACTATAGAGCTTATCAATGCTGCAATGGAATGGAATAGAAGCAACAGAAATAGCAATTTCACATGCAGCAGTGCATTCACCTTCTTCTCATGCAACATGCTGAGCCAAGTAATTCGATTCACATGGAAACTAGAAAATATTCAACACAATTCCTAAAAGGACTGTCAATAATTTTAAATTTCATTGAAAATTTTCATACATTCACTCTGTCATTCATTTCATTTCATCATTTCATCTACAAGTGATGAAAATGCCACAGTAATTCACTTCAAATAATGTTTCAACGTTTGATTAAATACGGCAACGAAATGTTTGTTGCCTGGCACCGCTACTGCCACTTCCAGTGTGCCACATGAATTTCAAATTCATGTTTATGATATTGACATAATGGGAATAAATTTAACCGGTTTTACTTTTTTATTTCTTTTTCTTCATGTAGAACAGAAGTAACAGTGGTAGCAGTAGTTGTTGCAACATTCTATCTGCCTTTCTTTTTTTTTCTTCCATCATTATTCGTGGAATATGTTTCGTTATTATGTTTGACGTCTAAAGGCAAAGCAATTCCTTAAATTGACATCACCAGACGGGTATAATATAAACGCTTTTAGTTTTTTTTTTATAACACCCTGTTCTCCTTCTCTTCTCATATTTCTCTCATGCATCACAAGTGCTACAACTTACATGTGCTAGTCGTCGATATAGCTGGTGACAAAAAACGAGCCATATGAAAACTTAAGTATTTTTATGAATTTTTGAATGATAGGCTCATGCCATATGATGTTTGAAAAACAATCACTAGTTTGCGGGAGCACTTTCTGGTAACAGACACTTAAGATCAGAAATATTTTACAAACAAAGTTTACTAACTTCTATCGCCAAAGTTGCGTCCTATTTTTTGTACCGAGTAACAGCTTTAAAAATAGCCATGAATGGCCTTCTTTTTTTATGATGTTATGACTAAATTGGTTTAGAAGTACGGAATATTTCCATGCACTAGCTGTATAACATATAAATTGCATATTTAGACGCCTCATAAAGCTTATGAGAGGGTGTTGCCGCTCTGATAACATCACTGGTATTGGTGGGTAGCAGTGGGTTTTCAACAATTTTTTAACTCATTAAAGCTGTGAACGTCAGACATTTGTTGCGAATGGCGCGGAGGAAACTGAGGTGAAGAGAAAAAAGTTGATTTTCATTCACTACCAACCAAATATGTATAAGAAAAATACGACAACGATTACGACAATTACTATCACAACTATTCCTAGACGTCTTAGTTGTCATCATAATCATCAACTTTTCAACTTTACGAGCGTTTTTCGCTTTTCTCTATTTTCATATGAAATTTCATGGCATTTCTTAAGAAAATTTTCTTTTCTTTTTTTTTTGTTTCTTAAGTTGGCAGCAGTTTTCTAGATGAGTTGCAATTTCATATGAATTTTTAAAATGTTGTCTGTCTGTCTGTCTCTCTCTTTCTCTGTCTATTTCCTTTTGATGATGACAGCAACTTCAATGCGGTTTCTTGCTATTGACGTTGCACCACAACTGATATTACGCGTTTGATATCAGGTTATAAATATTTTCCTTAACATTTCACTGTGATAATATTTTCGAGTACATTTTCTTCTTAAATGAAATGAAATTTTACACGGTCGATTGGCTGAAAAGAGTTGGGTTGTTGTGGTGGAAGGGAGCAACCCTTTCCAAAATGACAGCTTTGCTGCATTTATTGAAATTTTTAATTCAAAGGATTATAAGGCCACACTAGCTCTGCTGGCAAAAGGTAGAAGAGGGAAGTGTTCGTCAAATTTGCCTTCTTACTTTCTGGTAAAGACCTTTGACTGCCACATGATGCAGGAAAAGAGGACAAGGATCTTATTTTATGAAAACCAAAAGGTGTAAATGGTGCTGGATTTGAATTCCTATGAATAAACCTATCACTAAGTATGCTGTTAACAGGAATTTCCAAGAGGATTTAAGTGCCATGTATTAGCAGCAGCTGGGAGGGAATATGTGTGATGATATAGAATAAGTAGACGCGTTCAATTAATTTATCTAGGCGCTGTGCTCCTTGTAAGAATTGATCTAATCCAAGAACAGTACAAAAATTGTTGCCTGATTGCGCGGATATTGATAACTTGCTTGAGACAACTGGATATTATATCTCCAACAGTTGTTTCTGATACAACAGGCAAACCTTTGGCTCTCGATTCAACTTGCATACATACATAATTGGGCATTACAACCATTCAGTTAGGATTACGTCCTAGCTTCGCACATCACTTCTGTTGCGTGTGTTAATTTTATACAAGAGTGGCGGGACCTACAGATAACGCCAGATTTTTGAGACACTTTTCATGGCAATTTTATTTACACTTACAGAGTTTTGGTCAGAAATCTGCTGAGAGGAAGTCACCGAAGAAATATTTTTTCATATTATCGTTTTTTTGGAGATGTCTGATCTGTGGTTTGAACCGTGGCCTTACGTCGCCAATACGGCGGATAACGAATCGATTAAATAAAACACGTTCAGCTTTCCAACCACTCTACCAAATCTATCGACCGTGTGGAATAAATAAACCACATTCAGCTTTTCAAGGGCTTAACAAAATCTAGAGAGCAAACAACATTTCCAAGTCTACAAAAATTCCATTACGATGTTTCCAATTGAAACTTAACCCAAACTAGTTTCAGAATATGCTCCTTAAAGGATCAATAGGCACATGTACGTGGCCGCCCGTAACTGTCACGAACATCAAGTAGTATTAAGAGATAACATCTTGAACGTTTACCACTCAACTAGAATCATAAGGACTGTGTCCAATCAAATCCATTTCACCTAAATGAGACATCCGAACGCAGTCGCCTGGGTCCATATATGGCATCTCGTAGATGCTACGTGAATATCACTTACCAAACACTTCTACTTTTCTACGTCTTTACGTTTATCCAGAATTGTCTTCTTTTTTTTTGGAAAAGTAAACATGATGTAAAGTTGTATGGGTAAACATTTACTAAATAAAAAATGCAAAGATAACTTATTATTCATAAAAACCATAAAAATGTCTGAGAACATATTAACAAATTCCCTTTACAACTGCCATAATATATTAAAGGTTCTCTGACGAAATAGTAACATTCGCTATCATTTTCTATCAAATAAAAATTCTGCAACAAATAATAGAAAACAGTTTTACGATTTTCGGAAAAAGACAGCGATAGAGAGAGATAGAGAGAGAGACAGTGTGCCAGAGAGTGAATTAAAAGTATAAAAATTTTTATAGTAGAAAAAAAGGAAACAGATATTCGTACTTGTATTTTGCCAAATAAATTATTTCCTTCAAGAGTCAGTCATTTTTTTATAGCGAGTGTTTAACATACAAAAAATATATCGTGTTTCATTAGCTTTTCTGCTTCTCTTTACAATGAAATAGAAGAAGTTGTTGCATTAACTGCAAGGAATCGCTGGAAAAAAAGAATAAATTTATCAGGTTTTTTTTTGTTTTGTTTGGTTGTGGCAACAACTCTCGATGGTGGCAAGCGAACAACAGCAATTAGGTGTTGATGTTGTTATTTTAGTTTTAATTTTTTCTTCTTTTCAACTTTTTAATGCGCAGCAACAACATCACAGCTGCAACTTTATTAACTAAAATGTTCGAAGCATTTATGTTGCAACAATTTGTAAAAAAAAAAAACAAAAAACAAAAGATCCCATCTCTCACCCACCCTCTTGTTGTAATTTGTTTATTTCCTTTTTTATTTAATTTTCTTTCTCTTCTCTTTTTCTTCCTTCAACGCTAATCTCAGCAATCTGTGAAAATTTTTTTCTATTTTTTTTCAAATTGCAACAATTGCTTCAACTTCAATAGAAAAAAATTTTTTGCTGAAGATTTAATTTCAGTTTTTTTTTCTCGCGCTCTTTTTCCTTGTTTTCCTTTAATGGTTATTTTAACAATTAGTTGTTGCTGCTGCTTCCCAAGTTTTTATTTCACGCGATATTTTGTAAGAATTCGCTTTTTTTGTTTGCAATTTTTTTTTATTTTCTCACTGACTTTTATTTTCTAAAAATTTATTTTCTTTCGTTTTCGTTTAACTAATTGAACATTTTTCTAATTTCTCGTGAGGATTTCTTTCGTTTCCTTAAGAGATTTGTACATGGAAAGATTTTAATCTGAAATGGTTTATTATTGTTGATAAACTTAAGACACAGACTCAATTGAATTTATTGTTTTTTTGAAAATTAATTTTTTGATTATTTTTTATGTATTTAATAAATGAAAAGCAGTTGAATGATAAATGAAATATGTAGTCTAAAGTCGTAAAATCTCTTCATTTAAATGAATGTTCTTAACACTCTGGTAGCAAATGTATCCTTGTCTGCAGTCACTTGGTGTTAAGTTTTAGTTTGTCACGTAAATGGCATAAAAATGAAGTCAAAGATCAAGGAATACAGTTTATATAATCTTTCGGCGCATAACTTGAGTTAATTATTTAAAAAGGGATAATTTATAACCTATCTTTTAACACATGATTTGTGTCTTTAAAATATGTCCTTTAGTCTTACTTAGTTCATCGAACGAAATTTCTGGGAGATTGAATTGTGCTTGGATTATGTTAAATTTTGTACTAACGAACCATTATTTGCAGAAAGTTTTGTTTTAAAAGAAATGTAAGCGACGTGAGGCCCACAGTTCAAACCCCAGGTAAGGCATCTCGATCAAAGGAAATACGAAATCCCCTCAGCAGATTTCTGGCAAAAACTCTGAGAGTAAATGAAAATTTCTATGAAGTGTTTCTCAAAAATCTGTCGTTCGGATTTGACTTTAAGCTGTAGGACTGTCCATTCAGGTATAAAATTAACACACACAGTATAAGTGGTGTGAGAGATGTAATGACCAATTATGTACATATGTGTGTATCTGTGTTGTCAAAAAGCTTTTCCTTTATCTTCTCAAATAAAGGAAGTTATTGTTGAAAATCCTAGATTTATACGAACACACTTTAGTTTCTCACAGTTCATCTGTTAATGTACGATATTATAATGTAGTACAGAGAGAATTTGCTCTTTAACCTCCATATTTGTATGTGAAACGCTCTTCCTGGGTAAGATTTACATTCAAATCGAATGTTCGTGAACACTACACGTGTTTTATTCACTGCCACAGCTTATATACTTAGTTCCTGTACAGTGCATTGCAATTGTAGTGAAAATCTTCTAAATGCTGGAGATGTTAGTATACGGCTGGACATGAAGTTATTATACTCCATCACGTTAATGCATGAAAAAAGGTTGCAAGACCAACTAAAACTATGGCTTGCCTCGCTTCTAAACTCTCTAAGTCGCAGAGTACCCGAAACAGTCTTTATTTGTTCTTTGCTTTAAGAAAAAAATAACAGTTTTTCTGAGACGGAACACAAATTTTTCCAAATAATTTTTTAAAAAGTCCTCACTGTTAACGGTGGCTGAAATTTTGACCCAATTTCTTGACTACAATTTGTATTAAATTTTTACAATAAACGACGACAATTTGCAAAAGAAAAAAAATCAATAAATTTTCTTCGTCTCAAGTTTCCAAGTTTCGGACAATGGAAGAGAATATGTTCTGTGATCTTCACTTTTTCCTTATTATTATACTTTTGTGTAGATGTCGCTGTGAAAGTATACCCAGTCTTCAGACGTACATATATACCTAGGGTGTGCGGTCAGTGTTCCATTTTAATTGCTATGTTGTTGCTAAGATGGACTCTAATGTGTAACATGGTACAGGGCAAGGTGTATGAATAATTAATAATTCCTCGCTTTTGAAATTCTTGCCTGACGGATGCTAAAGCGGGCCGAGAATTACGGGATTCATTGACGACATAGTTGATATTTTGAACAAGTAATACAGTAGACTGGGACACCTCTCGCCTATGGAGAGGTAAAGCATTATTTTTTTCCATGTGTGTAGAGTTGGTGAAATTTGTTCCAATTTTTTATTTCAAAAGCTCCCAGAATCAATAAAATTATGCGCTACTTTCTTAGTTGCCTTAAATTCAATACTTGACGGTATTTCTTAAGCTGCTTATGGATTGCTGGTTTAATATATTTTCTAATAAACGCAATATTAATTACAGTAAATGAACCCTTATGGATAGACTTAATTGAATTCCTTAAGCAAATTGCCATTAAAGCCTTAAGAAAGAAGAACCGTTTGTTTGAGGGCATTTTTTTGTATGTAGAAGAAAACACACTAGAATCCATAAAATAATCAGCGCCCATCACATCATTATTAAATAAATTCTTGAGTAATATTGTATGCTCACCGACTGTGGCAACAATTCAATTAAAGAAAAATTAGTCAGAAACAACAGAAGGAGGAGCGGGCATAAAAGAATTGCAAGAAATTTATTTCAATCAACTCGAGAACAGAATTTTTTTTATCATTTTCTTCATTCATTATCATCAACACAAGCTATAAGACGACACACCCACCCCAGTTGAAATATGTTTTTAGGAATTTTTTTTTTAGATTTTCGTTTTTCACATTTTTTTTTTTTTGTTCAACTTAATTTGAACAAATTTAACTTCAAATCACACACATCACGTGCATGTCATGCATGAAATTTTTTTTTCAAGCAAAATTTATTCAGAAAAACAAAAAAGTAAAGCAAAAAAAAACACTCTCGAATTGCATTGTGTGATAAACAATTTACAAAACAATTTCACAAAATAATATGCAGTGAGTATAAAGGAAAGAGTAAGAAACGAAAAATGATTCGCTGCGAGTAGATAGAAAAGATTCTTTCTTGGTTATATTGTGTCAAAATGATGCAGCACATATGAAACGTAAACGTAGAGTAAAGTAATCTTTTGCAACTCCAATAGCAAGCATATGTTGAGATTATCAAAAGTAAATGCAGTCTTAAAATCATACCATACCCTCCTCCCAGTCCATTTCAGCAACTGCCATAATGCCTGAGATTCTCTTTACGATACGTTTTCATAAACGTCATACGTAAAGATGAAGAAAATTGCCAAGATTTCTCTTTTTACCTCGTTTCTACAACTCTCCTTATGTGCCCTATGTGTAACGTGGAAGTTTATGCAATTGTGGCAAGTCAGTTACATAAAGTGTATTAAACGCCAAAAAGTATGCTTTGAAATAGTTCGAAAGACGTGTTTGTACATACATACGTACCGGCGGGGAAGCGGACATAATGGGAAAATTCTTTGGTAAATGTGATTGGTTAAGAATATCCATAACTTTTGAAAAGTGTAGAAGAAAAACCTGGGGAAACCAGCGAAATCCTTTTTTGAAGTTTAAAGTTTATTGCACGTTTTTTTTTCAGTGTTTTCTGTAGAGTAATAAAAAGTTTTTAAAAAAGTTTTTATAAATCAGGTTTTAAATTCTTTAAAAGTATGGCGCAATAAGAAAATGTCTTTTTGTAAAAGTTTTCTTTCTTACATTTTGTAAAAATTGTGGCAAAAGTAGAGCATAATTTCAACATATTGGAAAATATGCGAAGCAGAACAATTATATCGACATATTCTGCACAGCATTATCATTCAATTTAAGTTTGTTTTTCTAATAATATGTTCTCAGTACTGTGGGAAAATATTTCCCTTAAAAGTCTGAATCTTTTCCTTAAAATTAATATCAACTTAAACCTCCTGAAGATATGTTATAAGAATCCTTAGAAATCCATGTAATAAATGCCCTGGGTTGTATATTTTAAAATATTTAAATTCATACGCAATACATCAACACAACATTAAAAACCTTAAAAGTCAAGAAGGCCAAACCACAAATTTTATTGCATAATTTTAGGCTCTCTTAGAAACAATTTACATACTTTTAGGGGTATAATTCGCATTGCAAACGAAAAGATCCTTTTTCTTAAGAGGAACTCGCAAATAAATCTTTTTATTTA
The DNA here is from genome assembly GCA_936449025.2 of Sarcophaga subvicina. NCBI lineage: Eukaryota > Metazoa > Arthropoda > Insecta > Diptera > Sarcophagidae > Sarcophaga > Sarcophaga subvicina. Next base: position 102,170,382 of record OW388081.2, on the reverse strand, counting down.
AGCCATTAACGTTTTGTTTACCAGCTGGTTAGCTGACCATAAGCTCTTACCAGGACAGAGTCAACCTCCTTAATACTTTTATAAATGGTTGTGTATGGTGGTAGTATACTTATGAGATAATTTATGTTATCAGTTGATGATAAATAAATATTTTTGCCTGTGGTAATTTAACTGTACACTAACAAGGGTTAAGTATGTATATAGTCGTAGTGTCTTCTGGAAAAATATGAGAAAAAATGTTAAAGAATGTAAAAGGAAATTAAATATTTCAAAGAGAATTGCTTCAACTTGTGGCATACTGGAGACGTAATAGGTTTCTATTACACCGCTTTATCATTATTATCTACTCTAGTATTATACATTAGTAAAGTTTAGTGTCCTATTAACTAGACAGAAAATTGGTATCTTTAAAATTGGATGAAATAAATTTAGAACTTTCTACTTCACTGCATTATTAGGATTACAAATTTAAATATCATACTTCAATACACAGCATTATCACAATTCGATAATAATTTGTAATAATTGGCATGGATATCGAAACTCGAACTTCGACTGCTTGTTATTGTAAAGTTATAATGAGTTCATTTGAATTTAAACTTAAAAATTTTAATAATTCTCATTGAGTTGCATTTTTTTTGGTTAATGACTTGCATTTTTTTGGTCGATTACTTGCATTTTTTTGTTTGGATGGCTTGCATTTTTTAGGTTAATAACTGGCATTTTTTCGGTCGATGACTTGCATTTTTAGTCGATAATATGCATTATTTAGTTTGGTGACTTGCATGTTTTGATGACTGGTATTTTTTTTTTTTGTCGGTGTCTTGGATCTTTTTGGTCAATGACCTGCATTTTTTTGCCGATGACTTACATTTATTATAGATAACTTGCATTTTTTATATTTTTCTAAAGTGTTTAATTATGCTAACTTAGTAGCCTCTGTTTTAACGTAACATTCAATGTAAAAAAATGACTAACTCCACACACATCATTCCAAGCCTTTTAATAATTTTCTAAGCAGTTTAGTTTTTTAATAAATTCCGTAAAAAATCTTCACATTTAAGACCGTCGTTATGAATTAATAAATTGTATCTCGTATTTCTTCTTATAAATGAAATCAACGAACTAATGAATAGGCCTCAAAGCAAATATTGTGCAAATATTTCTTAATATATGTACGAATAAATATAAACAAATATTTGGTTATTTAAGATTATTTATTTGACTGGTAGCTCCATATGTGGGGGAAGGTTAACCAATATAAATAATCAATTTTAAACTAATTTTAAATGTCATAAGTATTAATATTTTTTTTTCGTTTATTTTATTTATTTTTGAGTGCCTATGAAAGCATTTTTGAAATAATATTTCATGTTAGAAATTATACGCAGTAAGTAAATTTTTAAAGTGCACAGTATTTAGAATATGATTCGAATTGAATCACTTTTATAAACGACGAAGCGTTCAACAGCTCTGTAATAACATTCTGGATAATTACTAGCTCTAGAAAAGTGTGGGAAGAAGTAAATGTTGGAAAGAATTTACCAAATTGTAAAATGAAAGCATGTTAACCATAAGGATTCCATAAAATTTGTTAATTTGCCTCCTATCTATTTGTTCTGGTTAATATGGTTTGTTGTTTAGGTTCCTTCCCTCATACGAAAATTTCTATACCAAATATTCATTTGGTTTTTCGGTTGACTTTTTTATTTTAAGAAATTTATGTCTTACGGCATGAAAACAAAGCCAAAAAAACCAAACGAAATTGTTTTCTATATTCCTTTAGCCAAAGGGGATGGGATGATCAAAGAATGGGATTTGTAACAAATAAAATATGGTCTGGTAATTATTGTAACTGTGGCTTACAACTTGTGTAAATTATGATTCCAATGAAATAAAACAAAAAAGTTTCACAATAAAATGCGGTTTTACACAATATTTTCTCTCCGCAATAACCGCTAAAATGTGCCAAGAAAGGAAAACTTTAAATAGCAAAGAGAGATATGGTCGATTATGACCCAGTAACCAATAGAACAGTGTACGCTTTAAAGTCTGTAGCTGTAGAGAAGGTGAATCGAAGGTGAAAATAGCAAGGTACCCGAGATTAATGATGAGGTAGATAAGGAAAACGTAGTAGGACGTGAACTTGTGAAGCAAACTAATGCAAACTAGCGTTAAGAGTAATACAGCTAGTGGCAAATCGTCAGAAAAACTGTGAGCAATAAAATCAAGGTTAACATATCCAAAATTTTTGAGCTTCATGGCAACGACCACCAGAATAGAAATCTGCCAAACACCACAAATTAGATAAACTGCTACCAAAACGCAAACAACTTGATCACATAAAAGTTGGATAGGTCTGAAGGATTGCCGGGGTTCAATAGTAGCTCTCCTTGCTTCGGGACAGGTCCGACTGAGGTGAGATGTATAAGCATTAAAAGCAAATGTGCGAATGCAGGTGCGGGCCTTATCTTTCATCAGAGAGTGATTTAAAACTCAACGATGTTCGTCACATAAAAGTTAGGTACGTCTGCGTTAAAATGCGTGCTTGCCATGATTTCATCGGTGCCGACCATGCTTTAAGACAGATCAGACTTAGATAACTGTTCTAGCTCTGAGAGGAAAAACATGCTCATCAGATTTGGTGAGACTGGTTCTGGCCACACCAGTTTTATTATATATTCGAAATCGAAAGAGTAAAGCATACGTTTTAAAGAGCAAACACAAAAATACTCCAGGACAAAATTAAATATATTTAAATAGTCCTGTAAAAGCTTTAAAAGTTAAAATGTCTTTCAATAGAAAAAATAATCAAAAAATCGATTAATAATAGAAATGCGAAATAAATTTAAACAAATAAAAATAATTTCCTTTAATATGCCCTCACCTTTCGTCTCCATAAAAATATTTTCCAACGTTAGTGTTATTTTTTTTAATTCATTCATTCATCTCTACCTACCTTCAGTCAGCCAATGAGTCCGTCATTCATTCTTTTTCCTTTCGGGTAGTGGATTGTCCCTTATCAGCTTCATAAACATTTATTATCAGCAGCACAAAGCATAAAAAAGTAAGAAAATCATGAAATCGAAATGAAAATTGAAATGTTTTCTGTTCTGTGCGTCGTCTTTGTTTTTTTTATCTCAACAAAATATTCAAATTACATTTCATTACATTCATTAACGTTTAGTTTAATGAATACAAATAAAAAATGTAAAAAAAACAACATTTATTTTCCGTGTATACTCCCATCTTTGGCTCTGGCTATATGTTTATTAATACCACCTGAAAGCATTTCAAAGATGTTTTAATGGTGACTCATACTTTCTCTCTCATTCTTTCCCTCTCCCCCAATTTTGTCTTTTTCTATAGAATTTTATTAAAATTCCTTTAACTTTAATTAACTCAATTTAAAGCTTAAAAGTCATTATCAACACCGGTTACTTTTTATTTAAAAAGGAATCTAATTTCCTTCCACTACTAGTAGTAGCAGTATTGGTAGTCGTACTGCCAAGGGGAACTTTTCGTAGGAGTTATTAAATTGAAAGACTTTTTCACTAATTAAACACGGAGATTTTTGCTTGTATTCTTAAATATCAAGAGGGGATATGTTCTTGCAATCAGTGCGAAATAAATATTATTTATGTGAGCTCATCTTTGGTTAGTGTTTTAAATTAAATTCATTTTTAAATGAAATTATTTTTTAGTAACTGGAATAATTTTTAATGGAATTAATTTCTATAATTTAATGCTTAACTACTGGGGTTTTAAAATTATTTTAAATTCACTACACATTCTTAAATTCCTATCCATACTACAGAATGCAATTAGAATTTGTTTCAGCATAAAACACTTGGCCCAGATAATATTTCTCAAGAAGTATTGAAGACACGAAGTCGTCGTAGTCTAGTAGGTAGAGTGTTGGCTTATTAGACGTGGTTCAAATCCTGGCTCAGACATCTCGAACAAAACGATTAGCAAAAACTTGGAGAGTAAATCAAATTGCCATGAAAAGTTTCTCAAAAATTGGTCAGACGTTCAGACTCAACTTTAAATTAAATAGGCCTCACCACTAAGGGATAAAATTAACACGCACAACATTTTTGCTGTGAGAAGCTAGGTCTTAATCCTGACTAAGGGAGTATTGAAGGCATTCTTAAGTAGAAGGAAGGTACTATTTATTATTAATCTAATTTGTGCCCATAAAATTAGTAAACGTTTTTATGGTGATAACCAGCAGATTTTTGGCCATAGTGGATAGTTGTATAGACCACATGAGCTCATTCAAGGTAATAGTGTATGCAATAAAATTCTGATTATTCTGTCACTTTTATTGACTTTGTAGTCGCCGTAGTCTAATAGGTAGTATGTTAGCTTATTAGACGTGAGGCCATGATTTAAACTCCAGGTCAGATGTTTCGAACAAAACGAAATATGAAAGAATATTTCTTTGACGACTTTCGGCAGTCTTCTGGCAAGAACTCTCAAAAAATCTATCGTTTGGAGTTGATTTTAAAACTGTAGGTGCTGCTACTCATGTATAAAATTAACATACACAACATAATGGTGTGAAAAAATGCCATTGGAAAACTACAATCCCAGGCTATATAAAACGAGTTATAAAAGCTATGCAACATGTTGTATTTAATTGAGCATTTAAAGCTGCTGTAGCAACTTTCTCCTAACAATAGTAAATGCTTCCAGATGGGGCATAACGACCAGATGATGTTATAAATCGAAGTTTGAGAATGGATGTATCAATAATATTGATCTCCTGATCATAAAAAATCCTGGTGCCGATTAGCAAAATAAGAAGCACCGCATTGACACAAATGGAAGACACTCGTTGAGACTTTTTATTTAATGGGACTCACTTCATATGAATAAAGCAACAATTTTTTTTTTTTTTTTGAAAATTGTTTTGGCCACAATTATCTTACTTTACAAACGAAAACAAATAGATTGTGGATAACATTTAAAAAAATTAAATTTTTACTCTAAGCATCAGTCTATTATCTCAACAAATTGCCAGAAAACCGAAAAATATTTTATGTTAGTAATTTACTTCTACACTTTCTTAACTTTATTTAAAAGCTAACAAACAACAACAAATATTTCTCTTTTTTTAGAGGAATAATAAAACTAAAAATCATCATCGTTAACTTGTTGGCCAAAGAGAAAAATTATTCCTTGCCAGACATCTTAAGCTCTATTAAAGCCAACCATTTTTATTCAGACAGGCGGACAGACAGACAGACAGACAGACAGGCTTTGGCATACGAATAGAATGCATTGCAATGCCAGCCAGCCACATTTGGGAATGTGAGGCAATATTTGATAAAATTTATGAACACGAATAAACGAATAAACGTATAAACGAATAATAGAAAATAGTGATGGTTATAAAATTCCAATTTTCTTAACAGTTAAAGTAGTAAAACGACAGACAACGGACGATGATGCTTCTGAACAGGAAGGCAGGCAGGAATAGACAAGTCAGACAGATGGGGTTAGAATGCATTGAATGAAAATACAATTTAAGCCCGAAAATAAGGAAAGAAAGAAGAAGATCAAGAAAATAATACAATTACAACACTTTGTCACACACACACACGTACACACAGTCAGCCATTAACGGATAGACAAAGAAGCAAATAATAGTAAAGAATGAAGAAGAATAACTGTTCAGAAGTGGTAAGAACAGTTTTGAACAAAAAAAAACTACAACAAATACTATTCAACAATCAAGGTTATTTACCAATAAAAACAACAGCAACAACAACAACAAGTGCAATAATAACAATGATAAAATCCAAACAAAATCAAACCACAAAAGGAAAATAAATAAATATTTGAACGGGGATGTACTTACCTACTGTATAGACCCACTACATGTACAAACGTATATCGCCTTTGAAGAAAGTGTACCGTTAGTAAGAGAAAAAGTAACAAAAGTTTTAAAATGAAGATGGTTAGGTCTTTCCTAAAGATGGTCACTTTTGATTGGTTACTTTACTGGCCACTAAATGACTATTCGAAGTTAATTTTCAAATTTAAAAAGTTTTCAGATTTCTGTCGAAACCTGTGAGAGTATATCAAATTGTCGTGAAACGATTCTCAAGTTTTCTCCTTCGTTCGAAGTCGTCTTTAAAGGTAGGTCTCGCTACTCATGGATAAAATTAACACTCACAACATGGTTGGTGTGAAAAACTAGATTGTAATTCTGACTGAAGGATTGTAATGATAGTAAGTAAGTAAGAATGTAAGTAAGTAAGAGAAACGCAAACAGCCTATGGGTCATATCTACTTACTTATTTAATTGATCTTTACAACCCTATAACCAGGATTACCACCTAGCTTCTCACATCACCCATGTTGTGTGTGAATAAATGGACATGTCAACTACAAGTTACATCAATTTCTGACAGTCACTACCTGTTAGTGAAACAAAGTGCTAAGATTTGTGATTTCCAAATATTTAAACACTTCGGTTCCTGTCCTGCATCTGATTGAAATTTGTTTGACGGTCTTCTTTGGGTATCTGTACCCTTAACCCTTGTTTGTTGGTTTCTCTCTCTCTCTCTCTCTCTTTCTCTCTGTTTATTTTGTTTAGTATTATTAAACCTCTCTTTAGTAGTCTAAAGTTGCATGTAACATGAATGATTGTTTACTTGTCTTCTTAACTGTGTGTGTGTGTGTATGGCTGGCTATATGACTTTAGTGTGCTTTACTGATAGTTATTGTTGTTATTATTGTAGTTGTATGTGTATTTGTATTTGATTTTCAAAATCTTTAAGTAAACACATTGTAACTGTAAATCATTGTCATCATCATCAGCACCGCCAATAGCCATCATCGTTGTCGGCATCGTCGTCTCGTCTTTTATTTGAGAAAAAGAAAAAGCAGCCACTCTTGAACGCAACAACAATAAACGCAGAAATGACCACAACAAACATTAGTATGGACAAGATATCAAGCAGACAAGGATTACAATACATACATACATTTCGGTTGAATTGGAAGAATATTTTATTATACATATCTACTTAACGAATTGTAAATATCCTTTTCCTCTCTTTGGTGTTGTGTACACAGTGTGTAAAATGCAGTATAAATGTTATGAAAAGTTAAAAAGGCTTTTTTTCTTGGCAGTTAAACCAGTTAAACAGTGCTCTTCGAAAGGTGTGTGATTTCAAAGATTTTCCAATTACCCTACTAGACTATTACTTGGTCAATACTATTCTTGGGACATGCCTTCTTGAACTTTTAAGCAATGAATAGCGACACAAAAGTGTTTGTGTATTAATACAAGAATGATTTGGTGAAAATGGCGATGAACACACTCTGCAGTGGACCATTTCGAGCACAAGATGACATTTGTGAAAATTATAAAAAATTTTAAAAATTGTGGTTCGTAATTTCGAAGCATTGACACGAAAATATTAATATTTTTGGCTGACTTTTGATGTCGTTTAAGAAGTACTCGTCAAAGATCTTATTCCAGTGTATGGTATTTTCTAATTTCAACTTCGTTACAACTTCGATAGAAATCTTTAAACTGCGGACAAATTTCTCAGGCATGCATGATCTCCATGTGGCCGGTGGCCTGTAAGTACAGCCGTCAACTTGGATGCGTTACTTCTACTGAGGTTTTTACTTATTTAATTGGTCATTACAAGTCAGGGTTACGACCTAGCTTGTCACACCATCCATATTTTGAGCATTAATTTTGACTTTTTGGGACGGAACCTACAGTTTAAAGTCGAATCCGAACGACTCATTTTTGAGAAATTTTTCGTGACAATTTTATTTACTCTCAGAGTTTTTAGCCGGTAGGCAGCTGATGGGAAGTCGCCTAAGAAATATTTTCTCATATTTTGTTTTATTTGAGATGCATTAGCTGGGGTGTGAACCACGGGTTCACTTCTAATAAGACAAAACACTACCTACTGTATTGCAGTGACTTCTGAGATCTATTAGCGATATTTGTGCCAGTTAAGTCTCACGATCCTAGAGCAGACAAAAATCCTCCAGCTCCCACTGGGCGCTAAATAAGAGTAGAAACGAACAGGTGTGACGAGCCTTTTGTTGCCAATCTAGATTATTCGTATGCGTATCGTATGTTTTTTGCAGACGTCTGTTCCGTCAATTGCAACTTAGACTCATATCTAATGCTCCCATGAAGATTGTACTAGGCATTAGGCCTAGATATAAGTATATGGGATATACTTATCCCATAAGCTTAATGATGCAAATTCATCGTATAGAATATGAAATGAAGAATGAACGTAGTATTGTGCGTTTCCTGTTTGTCTGTATAGCTTCGAAGGCTGCGAATATTAAATGAATGGCGTAAACGTTTCCTCACATTGATACTCTGCCTTCTTAAAATTTCAATTCCACTTAAAAAAATTGCGTTCAATCCTTTCAGTGCAATCGCATAGTCCTTCAGTTCTTTGTGTAGCTCTAGAAATATTTTCACATTCAATAAATAATCATCATCCATATAAATACTTAAGGATGTATTTCTTTTTTTGGTTTCTTTTTTTTTTTGTCTTCCATATGAATCCTTTTCAATGAATTTGAGTAGTCAGTGCAGCGTAAGCGAGTATATTTTTGAATTACCTTTTGAGGATCAAGGATGTGCTGTTTGCTGCTAACAATAGTAGTTTGTTTTCATTTGATTGCATTTCAAAATTGCCACAAATATTACAACAACGAAACAACATACCAACATAACACAAAAAAAAAAAAAAATGTGAACCTGACGCTGATTCTGATCCTGAACATTTTAAAAAGGAAACTCATATCCTTAAGAGTTTTCCTACGCGACCACACCACACACAGAGTGAATGCATTTGTTTTTCGTGAAAGAAATGAAACGTGCATGCATTGAAGCATTTATGACCGACCAAAAGGATAAAAAGCTTTAAAGCTTTACTGATATCTCTACACTCATTGCACTTGTGTATGTGAGAAACGATAAACGTTTTCAAAAAATGTATTTTTGTTATCCTTACATCCACATATACACACGTTTTCTTGTGTATTTGTTTAATACTGTGTATCTGGGTATTGACAATAAAAATACAAATGAAGGGAATTTAATGCCACATAAAAACACATACTCACCCATACGCACTTACAGCTTTTGCTGTTGGTATTCGAATTTTAAAGGATAAGGAAATAAATGTACCATTTGGTCTTCTTCGTCTTCAACAGCTTTACTTCTCGATAGCAGAAGAGTAGGAGAGAGAGAGAGAGAGAGAGAGAGTGAAAGAAAGCAATGAATTCTTTTTCGGTAGTCAAGCATAAATCAAGGATTTCTTTTCAACACTAACACACGAACAGCAACAAACAAACAAATCTTTTATAATACTCCGGTGTGTCTTACAAATATTTGTTTCAACGTTCCAATGCTTGTTCTTTACTTGTTTTCCTGTTTCTTATTCTTTTTTTTTTTGTTTTTTGTCTTGCAAAAACGAAACTCTTTAAGCAACTAATCTTGCCACAATTTATACTTTCCAAGACTGTTTGAAGAATCCTTTTGGTTGGGAAAAGGGTTTGAGTGTATTGTATATGCACGTTATAAATATAAATTTGGGGGACAAAAAACTTCAAGTATAGTATAGATGTGAATGATACGTAAATAACAGTTGCATTGACCTCTGACCAAAGGAAAGGGTTTAAAGGTTTTTAAATTTCTTTGAATTTAACTTTTATCCTCTCAAAGTGTTACCAATTTGTTGCAAATATTTTCATATTATGGAAATAGTGTAAAAAATATTCGATCTTAATCAAAAATCAAATATTAACGTTTCTTTATTAAACTGAGTTATAGAAAAATAGGTCTTCAGTTTTCTAATTAAGCGTGTTTTAAAAATGTTTTCCCGTAGAAGTATATGTAAGGTTAGGTTGTGCGGGTTGCTCGCAAAATTTAGCGGGTTCAATCGAGGGCCCTATAATCTATAACACTGTCCTAATCGCTTTTCATACCATGTGTTAGATTTTGGGTTCCTGTCACCCTAGAATCTGTTACAATAAGGTGTGCTTCAAAGTGATAAGGTCCCCTCAATATTTGTTCAATTTATCTATAAAATGTTATGTATGGTCACCTTATTAAAAAAATTCTGCGTTCAAATAAGTGAATAAGAAACCGATTTATATATGTATATATGATACCAATAACCTGATTATTTAGAGAAACTTGCTTAATAAGACTGAAAGAAAAAAAATTAATAATTCGAAGAGTAAAAGAGGGTGTATGGCTTGCGATAAACCTATGTTACTTCAAAAAACAAAGAAACATGAAGAAATTGAAGTCAAAGATACGCTCTGCAACGTCAGTTGTTGAAAATATCAAAAAATTTTCATGTCAACCTCATACCAATTTCCACCTACAAATCGTTGCTGAACAAAGCCCATATATTAAAAATGGATCATATACGACAACTTTAGCCTAAAACTCAAAAAAAAAAGCTCACATGTAATGCACATTGGCTCCATAATTGTACAATCTGTCAGCTTTGCCTCATAGTAGGTGAATTGTATATCAAAATCGTCCTTGAACGACAATGACTACACTGACCTGGCTCTAACTGGTTAAGAATAACTTTCTATTATTCTTATTCTAATACTATTCGTATTAGTTGTCGGGGATATAAATTTAAGGGGAACTGCCCGGTAATACCCCGAGTTGTTTTAAAAAATTATGCTACAGAATTTACCTTGACACCTATTAAGAGTCCATCATTACATCCTAGCGTATCTGTTACATACATCGGATGTACGATCTTCTCCGTACACACTGAACACACTGAATGTTAATATTTTTGTGAGTAGCATTGTCGATATCCACGATTATGGCTTTGATCTCTTGCCATGCAGTCGAGAGTATGTACAATTGCTTTCCTCTCCATACTGTCTCAAAGTTATAGTTACCAACGTTCACGTGGTATCACAGTCACTTGGATTCCAGGTTATTTGAAACCCAAGACTTATTTTTATTCTGTCAGAGCGTCTTTCATTGGAAAATTAAAAGACCACTCCATACACTATCAGTGCCAAGCTGCTTGAAAGCCAGTCTAATGTTAAATGGTTCGGGATGGCCTTTTCCTGTGTTAAATAATGTTCTTGTGTCATCCAGCACAATCTTATAATCTTTGTTAAACTCTTTGGCACATATTGAGCTGATTTTTCGATATTCGATGATTTATTGAAGAGTAACTAAAAAAAGAATAAAAAATTTGCAACGCATTTACACTCCGATTTCAAGTGAAATCTGAAATTTCGATGAATTTACTAGAGGTGGATCAACTTTAGGTATTATACATACAAAAAATTTTAACGTTGGTGGAATTTCGGACTATTGACCGATATGTTAAGCCAAAATATTCAACCTTCAAAATCGAATGGCCTAGACAGCATTATCGGAGTACTTTTAAATTTCTTCAATTATGAAACGTTTTTTTATTTCAATATTTTCTTATTATTTTCGTATGTAAGTTTTCTTCGGGCATTTTTTATTTGGTGTTTTTTTATGACTTGGTTGAAACTTTTCAAATTGATAATTTCATTTCTTTATAGTTTCTTTGCTTTCCCTCTCTATCTTTGGCTCTTAATATTTTAAAGTTGTTTTTTTTATGGTTTTCTAAAAAATACGAAAATAATTGACTTTCTCGCCAGAGTGTAACATATGACGCCAAATTGAAGTGGGTTTACTTGCTGTTGCTGCTGCGACATCATTATTTTCCCTTTAACACGCACATCAATGAATGGCACAAGAATAGCAACAACATCAACAATAACAACTACAGGACATGTGTTGTTCTACGAAAACTCATTTTATAATTTTACAACAATTCGTTTTTTTCTCTTACTTTCTTCTTTTTGCTTATTTTTTAAGAAAAGTTATTGGTTTGGTGGTTGGCTTTTTTTCATTTCTCTCCCTCTCTCTTTCTAGTTGCAACCAGAAAAACTTTTATTTATCGCTTTCAAACATTTGCTTGTAATGTTTTCGCAAAAGTAAATGTTGCATTAGAAGCAAAACTTTTCATTTTTTTTTTTTTTTTGAAACATTTTGATTTTGTTGCAACATTTTGAAAGTAATAAAGAACAAAAACTGTTTTTGTTTTAAATGTTTTTGAAAATATTTTTAAAGGACTTTTGCGTAAAATGGCGTAGTACATATTATGATTTTTATCATTTTGTTTTATCATGGTTTTCGAATTTACAAAAATTCAAGAGCTTTAAATTTGCTTGCAAAAAATACATCTTGGAACTCTCTGATCCTCCGAGAGATGACAACATTATCAATGGCATGCCATAGGGAAGTTAGGTAGTGCCACCTGTTAGGAAATAGTGTTTTCAAATTATTAAAAAGATCTTTTATAGTTCCTCTGACTCGGTAGTCTAGTAGGTAGTGTGTTGTCTTATTGGCCGACAGCCAGTGATTCTATTCCCGGCTCAGACATCTCGAACAAAACGAAAACAATACACCCAGCAGTCTTTTGTTAAAAACTCTGAGATTGAAATAAAATTGCAATTAAAAGTGTCTCAAGTCTGTTGTTCGGAGCCGACATTTAATTGTAGGTTCCACCACTCGTAGGTAAAATGGATGGCGGAGGAACTAGGTTGTAACTCTGACTGAGTACCATTAGAAAAATTTCAAATTCATATTTGCCCTTATGATTGAATCTGTATTGTGGATTATATATACATATAGTATATATGTATAATGTTTGGCTATATATTGTATGTAGTAAGTTTCTGTCCTCGCTCGCACTTTCCCTCTCTCTCTCTCACTCTTCATTTTGGTTTTTTGTATAATTATACATGTGTTACTTAAATGCGTATTTAATTCTTTCTCAATCATGATTATCCCTATGGCCTGTTTGTGAACTAGAAGCTTAATGTATGTACATCTGTGTGTGAGCATGTACAGTGATGGAAGAAATAATAAGGACATTCCAAAAATTCACATTTTTTTAAATTTCTATTCAAATTGTATTAAAGTTTGATTCTCAAAAACGTTCGTTTACAAATTATTTCAAAACTGAAACACATTTTTCTTATTATTATTAATATTTTGCAATTTCTGTTGAATTTCTCGATTTTCGGAGAGTACTGTAGAGGTCAAAACAAATAATAATCTGTGGTGGCAAGGTCCAGAGCTACATAGTGGATGGAATAAAACTTGTCAACCAATCTCGCTCCGTTTTTTAATTTTGGCCGTTTTAATTGAATTGTTTGCTTCAATCTCGTTAATTGTTGATAGTAGATATTGGAATCAGTCGATTGATCAGGTTGTAGATTCTGGTAATTGTTAGTGCTCTTCTAATTTCATGAGACACGCGGTGCTTCACCTTACTTAGCCCACAATAATTTTTAGACATTTGTAGACGTGATCTACATTTCATTGCCCGTAATCATTCGCTTCAAAAGGGGTTCTATTACGTTCCGTTTCAGTAATGAATCGCAAATGGAACTGTGGTCCATCATATTAAAATGGTTGACAACGTTAAATTATCATGCCTCGCTCTGACTTTTCCAATTTAGTTTTTTTTTTAAATTTCATCACCTGTTTCTTATTTGCTCTCCCAGACGAAAGGCATCTTTAACATCAAAATTATCAGAACGAAAATGAAAACTTTTTCCTGTTGTTTTACTCCATAAACATCTCAAATTTTTTCAGTGGCCGGACACACTTTTTCTCTTTTCTGTAACAAAACAGCAATATACAACGGTATGTTGGGACTTTTCGACACAGCTAAACCTTAACAGAATAATGTGAAGAATAATGTCTTTTAAAAACGTAAAGCTTAAGATATTGCCTTGCAAGCAAGCTATTACCAGAGATATTATACTCTTACAATTTTCGTGAACCTTATTTGAAAGCAATTCACATTTAGAATTGAAATTGAAAAATCTTATTGCCACTATTATTTTTTCCAACACTGTATGTACGTTTATAGACTTCATACTTTAAGGATCCATTTAACTGACTTATGCGAAGCCTTCATGGCTTTATCTTTTGATTCATACATATTTATTTTGTGTTCTGTTGTGTTTGTCTTAATCTCATATTGAAAATGAAAAACAAAAGAAAGCGAAGCAATTAATTCGTGTATTTAATTTAGTACGGGGCTCTACTGTAACTTTAATTTACAGAACATGTACTTGTTCTTGGTGTTGTTCTTGTTGCCTTGGCTTAATGAAAGTAATTTTCTGCCACTGATTTCAAATTAAAAAAAAATTGAGTTGAAATTTCGTGTTTTTCTTTTCCGTTTCTTTCGTTTTTCTTAGAAAACATGGAGTTGTTGAACGTTTAATAAACGAACGTTTAATAAGTGAACGTGCAATAAAAAAGAAGTTTAGTTTACAGAACAGTTTTTAGCTTTAAGAATTTTTTTTAATTATTGTTAATATTTTTTACGGGTTTTAAAGAGAGCTGTTATATTCAATTTAAATTATTTAAATTTATTTTTCATTTAATTCCGTTCTAAAAATTGTTTTTCATTATTTAAGCTAATTTAAGTTAGGGTTGTGCATAGTACATTGGGAGCTAGAGTTTAAAACTATTAAAAAAAACTCTTAAGTTCAAAAGAATAGCAGTGACTTTGAAACAGGATGTTCTTAGTTTGCAGTAGCCGTTCTCATTTCATTATATCATATCATCCATTTAGTGGTCTGGCAGAACAGCCAGCTGCTAATTATCTTGCATCTTGAATGTGGAACGCTTTACAACCAAAGCATACGTTGAACTGACTACAGAAGTGGTGAATCAAAAGTTACATCTTTGGCATTAAGGGATAATTATAGTCCTGTAAGGAATTGCCAAGAAAATAAAGACATGTTCCATGTAGAAACTGGAACCTTTACAGGCGTGGTTAGGCCTGTTCATCATCGTAATGTGTATACTGACGAAGATGTTTCTTCTTTTAGAGAAAGTGAGGCGCATAATCAGAATTTGTCGATTCCACTGCGTACTCAGTAGTTCATTACATTTAGATTTACACACCTATCCGTAGAAGGCCCAACTAAAGAAACTGTTAAAGCCGATAGGCTTCGAATGCTGAAAAACTCTTCTTCAGTGATGAAGGTCATTCTTCACTTTTTGACAGTTAACAACCGAAATTGTAACATAAGGGACTCGGGAAACCCAGAAGTGATTAAGGAAAAGCCATTGTATCCCGAAAAAGTGACTATTTTGCTAGCTTTATAGTCTGAAAGTGTTATCGGGACGTTTGTTTTTTAAGAAACATTATCGTCAATTCGAAGAAGTTGAAGTCATCTCCAGGGTTTGGACCTAGGTTGTTAGCTTTCAAATCACTTTACACAATACACCATCATCAACTATACATTTTTTGTCATTATCTTCCAAAAAATATTTGAAAAATTTATTAAATCTTACGTATGGAGGACTCTTTTAAATATGCCAGCAGCCTACAATACCGTACCAAAAATAATTAAAATTCATTATGAATAATTTTTTTTACCCAAATATTTAATATTCAACACTGTATTTGGAGCCTGCCATTTAAATCTGAAAAATAATTACATATCCTCGCCCTCATTTCAGTAAAAAATAATTTAAAAACCTAATATTATTGGGTGTCATTATGTTCACTTGCGAATACATTGTAAATAACATCCCTCTTAAGCTCCTTAGCCAAAAATTAAGGCAATATCAACAACGGTAAATTTATGCCGTTAAGAGAAAACTAATTACATAAAATTTAGTGCATAATTACAGGCATAATAACATGGGCAATACTAAATTTATTTTCTTCTTCTTTGCCGAATGTTTCAATCAAGTGGTGGTTCGAAATTTTCTTTAATTTCTCTATAAATTACGAAATATCCACCACCACCAGATGATAAAGCTATAAAGTGGGTTTAATTAGAACGGGACTTTTATTAAATGGCTAAAGAATCATAAAGCAAATCCCCCTTAAATTAGGCAACTGTTTGTTAAATAAAATTTATTATTTTAATTCGAATTGCGGCCGTTTGGTGTCATTAAAAAAAATAAATGAATTTTTATTAAGTAACATAACATAAATGCTAAAGGTAAGGTGTAATGAATAGAAATTTTGATTAAAAACGACCAATTCGCGAAACATGTGGCGGTTATTAGAATGCAAAAAAAAAATTTGTTTAAACAGTTATTGTAAATCTTTGAAAGGAATTGCTCCCACAGCCAGTACCTAATTTCTTTCCTTTTTTACTTTTTTCTACTTCCAGTTCTATCCAAAGGTCAGGGTGAAACCTGTCGTTATCGTTTCTTGGGTAAATACGGCGGTTATTGCTGGATTGTAACACAAGGAACCATCGTTTATGATAAATTAAAACCACAAAGTGTGGTTTGTGTTAATTTTGTTGTCAGGTAAGTCAAATCAATTTTCCAATTTTCCTCTTTTTCTTAAACTAATCCTTTGATTTTTAAGAAAAATAAAGTGCTAATGAGTTGTTTTCTTAGGGCAAAACTTATTTCAAATATCAATATCAAGTAAAAGTTATTTAAGAAAGAAATTTGTTGATTTCCATATGAATAAGACATTTATGTTTAAGCCTAAAAATATGTGATTAAAATCTAAAATAATATTCAATTTTTATTATTAAAATGTCCAAAAAGTAATCTTATTTTTAATGGATTAAATGCCTTAAAATATGCTACATTATGTGAAAATGTATGTGCCAAAAGCCTTGGAGTGATAGTTTTCAGGTCTTATGTTTTATGATAGTTTTTATGTACTGTACTGATCAAAGAGAAGAAGAATATTAATGTTCACCTTATGTGTCATTGTCCAGAAGGCGGACTGCCAGACAAGGCAGAGGTTCTTCGACTCTCAACTCTCATGTGATGATTATCGTAATGGCAAGACGAATAATGCAGTCAAAATTTTTCCTATAGGGACTGTTTGTTTGGCTTGTGGTATCATAATGGTTCTGACTTGGCCTAAGTGGGATCTTAGTCTTCAAAGAGTGTCAGTCACCTTGCCTTATCTACGCTAGTGCTATCATAACTACTACATTATCACCAGCGAATCCCATTTGATTCATTACCTTTGCCGGATTCGTACATAGAACCATGTACCATAAGTAGCTCCTGACTATTTAGATCACGGCGCATACTTCATTTTTAAAATAACTAGTCTTCTAGCATTCTGCTGGAATATCTCCATACATATCGAATCTCTATTGCCTTCAAGACCGGATTGTAATCCACTTCTGCCTACAGTTTTCACAACGAATAAACAAATCTACACTCGTTTTTTTTATACACACGTAAACTATTAAAAAATGTAATTTCATATCAAGTACTTGTATTTGTTTGTCTGTCCCAACTAGATATGAGTTTTTAAGGTTGTAGTTTAATTCACCACAAGTTTATTTATTCTGGTGAAAAGCAACCAATTCTGCCTTTATCCAACTCTGCACACAAGCCTCTATTGAATTAATTTTTTTCGGTTTTTCTTCTTTTTTTTATTTCAATGAATAACAATGAGATGATTTTTATACAAAATAAACGAACGCATTTAGATTTTATGGGATTAAAAAAAAAAAACATCATATAAGTGAACATCATACTCTAATGCCGATTGTATCAAGTTTCCCAGCGTCCCGTTTCGGCGTCAACGTATTTGTTGTGGTGAGCGATGTTAGGCGACTAAAAGAAAAATTTAAATGATGACGCACATTGAATGCCACCACAAAAAAGCTTAAATACACAAGCTTTTATACACAATCAGTGGCCTATAATGAAGACAAGCTTCAGTGATTTTTAAGCTATGCTGCTTACCTTTAGAAAATGAAAATGAAAGTTTTTTTTGTCAAGAATTTTCTAAATTTTCCAGTATTGGTTGACACAATGCAGATCGAATGGATTTGCATGGCATTATACTGGGCCTGTAAGGCATTAAAAAATAAAATCATTAATATTTTTTTTTTCTTTCTTTTAAAATCTAAAAATTTACATAAGCAATGTTACAGGAAATCGACTTTATGATGGATAAATTTCCATTGAATTATCCTCTTTCTCTTCATTTTCTACTTTTAATATTTTACAATTTGACATATTTTTTATGTTTTTTTTTTAAATCTTCCATTCAAAAATGATGTATGCGTTAAGGCGTATAGCCTTAATGCCAAATTTTTTTCAAGATTTACGTGCTTTAAACATAAATTAGTAATAAAATTTATTTTATTTTTATATTTTTTTATGGATTTATTTTTATTTGTACATATTCCTTCAAGTAGAAAAAGAAAAACCGTTAGAAAGAAATTAGAGATGACAATCAATTTTGAGGTTATAATGGCTTCTTTTATGTCAAATACTCGTAATAAAAACAAAACAAAATCATAAAATGCCATAAAGTATGCTCGTTACTTATTTCATTACGTAGTAAACAAAATATATTAATATTGCCTACCTTTTTAGCGTCTAAGTAAAGTTCAAAAATCAAAATATATTGCGTACTTTTGGGGATACGCATTGGAAACAACTACTTTTTGGCGACAAAACATGAAAAACAATACAAATATCGTAATAATGTGAGACATACTTTTAGACGCTTATTGAAGAGAGATAATTACGGATAAAGCTCATCCAATTTGGTTTATCCAAAGTGGATTGAGACAGTTTTTAATAAGTATCACAAAAAGCTCTATGCTCATTATTAATACGGCTCTTATACAAAACTTTTAAAGAGTTTTAATTTGATTTAAAATGCCTGACTACTGATCTTATTTCGAACGAGATAAATGTCAACACCATCACTATAAATACAGTGTAAATCAGTTATAAGTTGGTGTAGCGTTCTCATACCAGGTCTTAACTCATATTGTATGATCTGATGGCTTTCAAATACAAAATTGCCTATGTTCACTACCAACATTACTTTCTAGCTTCAAAGGCACAGTATAAGGCGAGTTATCTATAATTCCTTGCACTTCAATCCTCAGAATGAACATTTCTTTTAGAAAATCAATGATTATCAAAGTGCTCTTCAGACTGCAAATGCCCAGAACTTTGTGAAACTATTGTGGACTTCAATTCTATTCTGAGTTGTTTAAAATATAGCAATATAGCCTGCAAGCAATATTAAGGTTTACTTAAAACGATATCTTTAAAACGATATCTTCAAACTAATGTACTTTTTTCTTTTCATAAAAATCTCCACTTATTACAAGTTTTACGGAGATAAAAAGGTTCTTTGTCTCCTTAATGCTTTCAATTGAAACGTTTGTAGAATTTTAATTTTATTTACGCAATTGCCGTACTTACTCTTGAGTGTTTTAAAAAAGAGGGGAGAAACTTATACCAGGAAAAATAAAATCTCTTTTGAATTTATGAAAATCAATTTAATACCTGTTTATTGACACCTTTAGTTCTCTCTCTCTCTCTCTCTGCCCCAAGTAAATCTATAACAACCACAACTAACGTAAAAATTCACTTCTCTAAGCTCCCTAACTTATGCAAGATTTAAATATTTTTCACTTAATGCCAAAAAGTATGCTATGGATTTAACAATCCAACCCATCAGCCAACGAACCAACAACATTACAAGCCAAAATCATTACAATAAATTTAGCTGTGACTTCTATACTTTGTGCGATTATTGCCTTTTTACATAATTTATTTACTTGTCAATTTACTTGTGTGGTATTGGGTGTTGTTTCATTCTTCGTTTTCTTTTTTTATATATCTCGTTATGACATATAAATTCTGGTAATATTAAAGCATACTTTAAGGCACTTAAATGTAATAAGCATGGTTTATAGGAAATATAAATAAATACAAAATGATTACAGAAACAAACAAAAAATTATAGCATATTTTGATTGTGCAATTTTAATCGAATTGTAAAGCATATTTTTAGGCGTTTTTAAAAACAAAAATGTTTAAATGTCTTATTTATGCATTGAGGCTTTAATTAAACTTTCTTTTTCAGTTTTATAAAAAGGTAAGTATAACTTTCTCCACCTTATTCTTCTTAGTATAAGTAATAAAAAATGTGAACAAATTTCTTTCTTTCCACTGCAAATTTATCATAAAAAATATAATTTTTCTTTAAAACTTATCGTATTTATTTTTTCATCCATAACTATCAATGATTAAGATGGTTGTGAAGGTTTAATAGATTTGAGAGTCTTGGTAATATAAAAAAACTTAGATCTTATCGCTTGATGTAACAAAATTAGCACAAACTGTCTGAGTGCTTGATTTTATGGCATTCAATCTGTAGGAAGCCTATGCATATGTTGTTTTGTCGTATATTTCACCTCCAGGCTTGTTTTTCGTGCCAAACTATTTACGTATGTGTCTTGTCGTAGCTTGTCTACGCATATAGGTGCGATAGGACGATACTGATATCGTCCGCATATTCTATGTTTTCGAAATCTGTCCCCAGTCCTCAATTTACTCTTCTTTTATTGAGACTCACGTCATCATATGAATACGATAATGATTTTAGCACGTGCTATTGGCATAAACTTAAAAGAGTCTAGCATTTTTAGTCACTTTGCTTATAATTCAGCGACCCATTGCAATATTCAAGTAGAATGACGTCTCAAAGTTCTTAGTGATGTAGGATTGGATGGATGTTATCTTTTCCAAATGCAAAATCCCCAGATATAATCTGATCACAGTAGACAATTCACAGAACGATCTCTAAGTTTGCCTTTCTCGGAAGTAGAAGATCCAGGTAGAGAAATTTTAATCCGATTCGGGCAATCTGGATAGGACTATTCAAAGTATAAGAAGTTTGTATCGGCAGAGTTGCACCAGTCGCATGTAACGTAACGTAATCCCTTAGGTCAAGAGTTTATCGGCATTTTATGTGATAAGACTTGCATTTTTTAGTACCCTCGGTACATAGGCTACTTTACATACATACATACATATGTAAGACATCATACAAATTTTTTTTTTCATTTGATGCGAAAGTTTTAGTTTAAAATTTTAACAAAGTTTAGAAGACGTATGTTATGAAATTGTTTTTTTTTTCGTTATTATTTCTCTTTTTAACAAATTGTATGTATTTTAATTCTTTTACCATCTCAAAACGTTTCTTTTTTGCTCTTTCATAGAATTTTTTCTCCCAATTTTTAATTTGTTTGTTTTTAACATCATTTCTGTTGTGCTGTTTTCTTTATTCAATTTTATTAATTTTATTTAAAAACTCATTTATCTTATTTTCATTCTTCACTCATTCACACATTCATCCATTTCGTTCATTCATTAATTAAACGATTTCAAATTGAAATTGTCATAAAGTTGTTGATATGTATGTATGCTGATGTGGTGCTATTCTGTAATTTGTGTTTTGAATTTTATTTTGAAAAAAATCATTATTATTCCCCTCTCTTTTTTAATTGAAGTGTGCCAAGTGTTTGGTTTTTCGTTTTTCTTTTATTTTGGATATAAAACACGTGTTATAAAATATTTGTTGTTGTTGTTTAATTAAAACGTATGGACTTCTATTTAAACAGCCGCAATACTCCAGCATATTCAAGTTTTTATTGCGACAGATAGATGGGGGCAAATGATGGAAGTGCTTGTTTGTAAAAATAGTCTAAAGGGAAACATCAATTTCTTATGTTCTCCATTTCTTTTTTAATCCATTTTCTAATAAATTGTGATTTTCTTCTTTTAAATTTAAATCATCGCACACATCCTCGAAAATCACATTTTACACCCGCCCACTTTTATCACATATTTTTACATTGTCATGTTTGAATGTAATTTGTACTGTAAGTCTTTATTTTTTTTTTTTTTTGTACAAGTTTTATAGAATTGTAGGGTTTCCATATATAAAAGGGGTTGTTTTTCTGAGGAATGCTAGTTTTCTTTTGCACCTTTTTGTAATGACTTTGGATAAAATATTATTCATTAGAACGAAGGAAACCAACGAATTCTTTCGGATTCCGATTTCGTATATCTTTTTCCAGCAATTTACATAATTGATTATTACAAACCTTCAGTCAGGATTACGACCTAGCTTCTCACACCACTTATGTTGCATGTGTTAATTTCATACATGAGTGGCGTACCGTACAGTTTAAAGTCGTCTCCGAACGATAGATTCTTGAGAAACATTCTCATGGCAATTTTTATTTACTTGAAGATGTATTTATTTATTTATTTCACTTGATGTCTGCCCTGCGGTTTGAAGTGTCACGTCTAATAAGCCAACACATTAGATACTAGACTAAGGAGACTGAAGGGATCTTTAATTTACCTTATCTTGAAATCAAAAAAGATAATCAAATTTCTTAATCCAAGTTCACTCAGCATTAGTTCCTCATATATCCCTTTTGCAGTAGAAGTCTCTTTCAAAGTTTAAACCATCTTACCCTGAATGTATTTAAAAAACAATGTCAAGTTAGTCATCTCATGTGAAAACTGAGATCCCTATACCTCCATTTAGCTTTTACCCAAGATTACAATCCCCGAAAATTGGTTTCTCTGCGTAAGGTACGTAAGTTTCATGGGTTTAACTTTGTAGGTTTATTTAAGTATTCTCTTCTTTATGCCTATCCTTATAAGGAAAATTTGATCCTGTAAAGAAGCGTGGAAATATGAGGAGAACTTATGAAATTCCCTTCTTTAAATATAAACTTCCCTGTAACTCAAATAGATCTTTAATGGCTCACACATCTTTACACCGCAAATTTCACATTAATTTGAGTATTAAGCTTTTGTGCTTCACCTTATCAATGGCTTAAGAAAAATCTAAAAAGAGGTTAAAACAATATTTTTTTCTTCACAGCTTAATTAATATTTACAAGAATTAATTATTAACATTGTGACTTTTGTAGTCTGTTGCCAAAATGAATGAATTGGGATACCCTGCTTCATTAGACACCCTACCCTCATTGCTTTAAAGCAATATATTCTCTATTTTTTATTTGTTTTTGTATTTTTATCTTCTAAATTTTTGCTTATTGCTGCCAATATAAATTTAAATTGTTTTGTTTTGTTTAGGAATTTATTTGATTAGATTTTCTCATTTTTTTGTTTTCTATTTTTTTTTTTTTTGCTTTTGATAGCATTTTTTTTTTCGGGTTCATTATGGGTTAAATGCTGCTCGATTGTGTGTTTATATTGAAGGCTTTTAATGATTGATTTCAGAAAAAAAAAACTAAATTTTTTTTGAAATTGTTTTCGTTTTTCTTTTCAAATGACGTATGTTTCGGATTCTATATTGTGTGGATGTAGTATGTAGGTATATATGAAAGTATATATAAAATTAAATCTAATGAAAAAAATGTATTTTTTTTGTTGAAAAACAAAATTGATAGAATGGAATAACAGCTCAATTAAAGTTTTGAAAAGGCCATATGACAGCTCGGAAAATGTGTCAAAATTGAACTTAAAATGATTACCAACAATAATGAACAATTGAATAAATTTAAATAAAAAAATATTTTAAATAAACAAGCAAATAAGAAAATTAGCAAAATGTGGAACACGAATATGTATGTAAAAGTTCTTTTTAATTAAAAAAAATTTATTTCCAAAAAAAATTATTAAAAAATAAAATAATTTATAATTTAGCCTTTAAAATTTATTATAAACTTTTAGACTTGGCTGTTTATAGTCCCCAGCATCGAACTCTTTTGTGAATTGGCCTTAACCTTATTTTAAAAAGAAATTCAATTTATTTTTGGTCACTATTATAAACTTTTAGACTTGTCTGGTTACAGTCCCTATCATCGATCTCTTTTGTCAATAAACTCTTAACCTTATTTTAAGAAGAAATTCTATTTCTTTTTCCGGTCATTAATGGGTTTTAAATGTCACATAAGCCAACTAAAAATTTTCGGTGGTTGTCTATCTTACTATGCTTGGTGTTGAGTGATTTACTCAAAATTAATAATTTTTAACACAATATTATTAAAAAAGAAAACAAATACACAGCAATAATAACAAAAAAATTTAAACAAAATGAATGAACATCTGTATTGTATCACAGAATTAGAATTTTTGAAATGTTTTTACTTCACCTTTTGTTTTCTTTTTTGTTTTTGTTAATTAAATAAAAACAAAATAAAAAAGACCAAGAAAAACAAACCAAACCACAACAATTTGTCTTTGTTGCTGATTATTTAAATACCCAAACTGACATAAAGAAAAACTAAAAAAAATGTAAATATTTGCGAAATTTTTTTTCTTGTGTTTAGTTTTTGTCTTTAGCATAAATCAAGGCTATAACGAGACTGCTTGGCTGTTAAGTTCGTTTCTTGATATAAATTAGAAAGCAAATATATACATACATATGTACATACGTTTGTGTCTTTGTACGAGTGTAAGAGGGGGAGAAAGAGACACCGTTCAATAATAATTTCCGTTTTTATTTTGAATACCCTACAACACAGCCTTTAAGTGGTTTTCTGTGTTGTTGAGCTCATCTGTACCAATCATTAATCTGTGAAAGGTTACATATGTAATGTTACGTACGTATTTATTCCTTAGAGAAATGGAAGCATGGTAGTCCTCTAATACTTTATAGATGACACGCTGACAAATTGTCAGACATCTGTCATAACAGATGTTTAAAGCCCCTCTCACGGATATCAGATTTCTATGTTATACCATGTAGTTTTAAAAAGTCTTGTCTATTTGGGTCCAATTAGTAATATACAACGAAAAAATTAAATTACTTAACCTGGCGAACAGGTTTCCCTGTCGTAGAAGAACATTTTTCGAACTATGTAAAGTGTATTATATTGTCGATACCTACCAACTAAAACTTCTTCAGTCTATTTATTTATTTATTTAGTATCGATATATTACAATAAACATACACTAAACAGTGACAACTAAAAACCATATCGACAAAAATACAATGATAATGACAAAGAGTCATTAGCTATTGTCAGAGAAAGGAGAGTGATTACCTCAGTGAAAACGTATGTATTTGTGTAAATAAATAAAATTGTAACCGTTTGAAAATAAAGTGAACAACGACAACAACAAACAAAGAATTACAAAAATAGGACATGACATGAATTCTATAAAAAAAAAGACAAACACAGAAACTGAAAAAATTTATTTTCATTTTCAATATGAAAAATTTTTAAAAAAAATTTAATAAAATAAAAATATTTCATTTTGTTAAATAGTTTACAGAAAAAGAAAATAAAAATTAATTTTACTTTTCATTGCACTAAGCGACAACAGCATGTTTGTGTACTGAGGCGTATGATTAACATTAGCCTTAGCATAGTATTGTAGCAGGGGAAGACAGCTAACATGTGTAAAAATTCATACGCAATTTTGCTTGACTTAGAATTAATAACTTAAGTCCTCATAATATTATTACGTATTACGAGTTATTAATTTGACTTTAATTACTTAGAAATTTTCGTTAACATTTCCTTTCTTTATTTACCATGTCCAAAAATCCAACTTTTTTTTTTAATTAATACCAGCTCAAGTTTTTTTTATTACAACTTTTCTACTGCGGTACACTTTCTTTTCTTTTAAATCAACGAAGAAAACAAAAGAAGGAAGTAAACGTTCTTTACGTTGTTGTAACAGAAGGCTAAACAACATAGAATATAGGAAATGGAGGCGGAGGAAAACCTTTTAAAAGTTTTTCCTTAATTTTAGCCGCCAACACACACCCACATTAAAGTTTTTGAAGGTTTGAAGGCCCTCTAAAAAATTTTTTACATAGAATTTACACTTGCCAAGGCCTTAAAGTCAATTTCATTATTGCCGCTACATTTCAATAATAATAATATAACAACAACAACAACAACAGCAGCAGTGTTGTAATAGAAAACAATTTGTGTCATAACTTTTACTTTTTGGTTTCAAATTGAAAATATTTGAATAAGAAATGCGTGGTTAAAATAAATGAAAGAATTTTTGGCCGTTTTAAAACTGCCAATCTGGCAAGGCTGTAAACTGTTAAATACATACATACGAGTATATTTCATCTCAAGTGTTGTTTATTTGTGAAAAGTTTGTAATTTACGAAATTGGAACGTTTAATAAGCGAAAAAACAGTTAAAACTTCCTACAAAACAGGTGATTACAACCTGGACAAGGAGTGCATGGAATTGGGAAAAATATAATAAAAATTTAATAAGACTGGAAGCGTTATAAATATGTACAGTTCTTGTGCATCATGGTAATGTACGCCCTGCCGAAAATATCGTTTCTGTTAGAGAAAGTGTGGCGGAGAATACGAATTTTTTAATTCCACGACACTCAGCAATGAGCCTATCTTGCAGCCAATTAAGGTGTATTTTACATTTGAAAGGACGCCTGCATCTACATATGTAGAATACAATACATCAGAAGTGCTGGCAAAATCTTCTCCATCCTTTATAAAAAATTATTTTTTCCAATCTTTGCCCATTGTTTTGTTGTAAACATTTTTCTGATAACTTTAACTCTTCCTCTCTATCTCACCCTCTTTAGAACTACCACATTGCTTAAGGCATTATTGTTTATTCCTTTTTGCCTATTTTTAAGGCTTTTAATTTCAGAACCCACAATCAGTGCTTTTCCTTATTCCCTTTAATTCCCCCCTTTTACTTGTATGAAAAGTTATTTATAAATCCTGTATTGTATGTATTGTATTGTCTTTTCTATTCCTCAAGTGTAATTATAGTTTCTCAAGTATGTTCTCCATGCATAAGCAACTCCATCTCCTTTTTTCTTTTACCAAACTTTTAATCTCATTTTCTCATACGTACATACATATATATGTAACATATATAAATATTTGTATGGAAGTATTTATGTAACGGGTTAACCACTTTTTGGATTTTAAAATTAAATTTAAAAGAATCACGCATTCATTATGTACGAAAGACAATGTCCTTTAAAGAACCGCATTTGGATTGCTTGCAGTAATCAATCTTGTTTAGCTAGCCTTCCATCAGTTTTCTCTGTACATTTTAGACTGTTTTTCAAGTGCTAATGCTTGGGGGAAAATCTGCTTGACCCCACAAAAAAGTTCTAACAGCATCAAATCATATGGCCTTGGTGACCAAAACGTAAAATTACTTTTTATTATGGTCTCTCACGTGTATCACTCTATGTGAGCGGAACCACATGATGTCCAGTTTGTAATTTTTAAGGATTATGAAAACCAGCATTATACTGCCACAGAGTCCTGGATTGATGGTAATTATCCTTGCAGCACTATTTGCGTAAAAAAAAACGCCCAGTAACATTTCCAAATTACACATCCCACTAAATAGCCGTTTCTTTCGAATGCAAACACTTTTTCACAATCACTTCTGGGTTCCCTAAGTCCCTCATGCGATCATTTTGCCAGTTGACCTAATCACCGAGAGAGAGGGAGAAGCTTCACCGCTGAAAAAATTTACTCGTTCTTCAGTTTAAACGCGATTGCTATTCTTAAATGGCAAATCTGTCGCTAAATAAATAAAACCACTAAACGGATAACCCTATATACTACGTCATACATTACCACAATAACAAGAATAATTTGAGAAAAAAAAGGAACCAATAAAAAGAGAAAAAAATATACCAACGGTATTACAAGTTCTATGAAAAACAACTTGATTTTGTTTTTATTCAAGACAAAATAAAATCAAAAGAGAGCAATGGTGGGAAGGAGGTAAGATTTTATTTAAGTTTTCTCTGGAGCATAATTTAACATGACAAATTGTTGTCGTTGTTGTTATTTATTTTATTAAAATATTTCAATTTCAAACAGTAGAAACTTGATTATCTTCATTACGAAGTTTTCTTTATTGAAATTGACGGAAATTGTTCGAGATTTGAAAGTTTTCACTGTCAGTTTTCTTTTGCTTGTGTTTAGTTTAGTTTTGAATTTCAAAAATCAATTCTAATGAGCCTTTGGAAAAGTTTCTGATTGACCCTTTTTTGCTTTTGCGTTTTCCTTGGTTAGATAAATAATGTAGTGCCTCTGTTTCCTCTTCTTCTGCGTTTTTATTTTTATGAAGTCAGTTTTAATTGAAATTTTGTTTTGGTGTTGTTTTTTTGGTTCTATTTTAAATATTCCATTTGAATTGAATTTGAAAGGAAGAAAAATTATTTTCAATTTAAAATTACGGTTTTTAGTTGAAGGCTACTAATCTTCAAATGTGGTATTTAGATTGCTGCATAAATACTGCAGTGATTCCCTTCAATTAGGATATTTTTTTTTTGATATTTACTGTTATTTTAATATTCAATATTTAGAAATCATCGAAAAGGGGACTTCTTTATTTGTAATCTGTAAAAGTTTCCACCAATTAGAGGCATGGTGAGGATCTAGAACGAATTCAGTCATTGGCATATTCTTGGCCTTTTTTGAAGAGTCTCGTCATTGACATAATTGACAATGTCGACTATGACAGGTTTCACTATTCTATTCTTCATAATTGTATGATTTTTAATTTATTTCCTT
Source organism: Sarcophaga subvicina (assembly GCA_936449025.2). Classification (NCBI taxonomy): domain Eukaryota; kingdom Metazoa; phylum Arthropoda; class Insecta; order Diptera; family Sarcophagidae; genus Sarcophaga; species Sarcophaga subvicina. Next base: position 102,141,979 of record OW388081.2, on the reverse strand, counting down.
GAATTTTAAATTCTAATAGAGTTCACTTACCAACCTATCCTGCTGTTTGATTTCATCAACGCAACCAATTTAATCTCTAATAGGCATTTTCTTCATGCTCAATCGAAAGCATAATTCCTCAAGACAAAAAGCAAGGACCCTAAATTATACTGTCAAAATCATATGCGTAGTTTTACTTAAAAAAACGGAAGAGAAAACATGCTTCGTTAGCCTTCAATTCTTCTTTTCAACAAAAACGTGATCTGATTAAAAATTAACACTCAACACTGCTAGAAGTATATTGAAAGTCCATACATTAGTTCCGTGTAATTCTTTTTTTTTATATAACGCACAAGAAAAGTTTTCGCTCATGTTTGGCACAATTTTCACTGACGTGACATAAATCTTTGCCTTAGTTTTTCCAATTCCCTTACAAAATACTAAATGTCTTAAGGTATGTTTGTAAAAAAATATGCCGTAAATAGTAAAAGTAACTTGTTATCTCACGTGCTTGGGGAAGATTTTATTCTAAAGATTAAGAAAAAATGGAATTAAAACATAAATAAAATTGAATTCTTAAGAAAATTCCCACACTGCTGGGTTGGTGTAGATACCCACATGGCTTATTTTTCAATTTAATTGCAGCACGTATCACGTATTAAAATAAAACTATTTTTACTGCCTACATTTAGGCGTTTAATTAATAAATTATTCAAAATAAGTTAGTAATTCTATTTTCAATTGAATTGTGATGAGTTTTAATGATTTTTTCCGTATTTCATATCAATCCTCACTATTCTGTTAAATAATTTTAAAGAGCCTGTTGTTATGCAATACTCGTCTGTGGATAATTTGACATTTTAAAACATTTAAAAAATTGTGTTTTCATTTAAAACAAAACTTAAATGAAAAATCCTTTGTCAGCTGAAATTTTTAATAACTGAATCAATTGCTTTAAACCTCTCCCTATCTCTGTCTCTATTTTATTTCTCCTCTCTCTCTCTCTCTTTTTTTATTTGTTGTTGTTCATCTTTAAATTAAGCTTTAAAAAATACTAACAGAGACTGTTAATTTTGTAGTAAAATTGTAGGCAAACATTTGTTTCGCGTGTTGGGGATTGTGCAGAGAGGGAGGGAGTATATTTGTTAGTGTCATTACATTTGGTTTTTGCAAACAAAGCAGAAAAATATAAGGAAAATACTGGTGTTTCTCTTCCTTGTAACACAGCTTTCTCTTCCTCTCCCTTATATTCAATCACTTATTCTTACTTCCTAAGCATACTTGAAATCTTTTTGTTGTAAAATCAAATTTCTTTCTTCGTTGCTCCTTTTTTTTCCTCTCAAATTTTTTAATTTTTTTTACTCTTCCTTTTTCAAAAAATTATTTGGGGCGTTAGGCTGATAGGCACAAGTTAGTGTAAGAGTTTATATTTGTGTTCATTCGAAGACACAAAGTGTTGACGTTTAAGCGTTAAATGCTTTAATTTTTATTTTTAACTCTCTCTCTTACTAATAATATTTTTAAATGTCTTGTTATTTTGTTTGCCTAAACCCGTTCAATTAGCATTTAAGGAATTGCAAAGAATTTCTTGGGTTTATTTTTTTAAAGGATGGAATATTTCACTTAAATTTTACAAAAAATATAAGAAACATAAGAGGAAAAATTAAACAAATTTTTTAATTGCGTAATTCTGCTCAATAAAAGGAAGAAAAGTTAATTGTTCTCTTTTTTCTTTATTTTTATGGATTCTACTAACTTGTAAGAGTAAGAGAGTGAGAGAAAGTATGTTAAAATATTTTTTATGTGTATTCTTATCTTTTTGGCTTATTTTTGTAGGCCCATTTACACTTGCAATGATTTATTTTACGTTGTCAGAAAGCATAATAAAAATGTTTATGTTATGGAACAACACTCTATAAAAAATAAAACAGAAATTAACTGCTGAATTTAATCTAAACAACAAAAAAACATAAAATATATTAAAGCCTAAAAATATGCAAAGAAAAAAATTTAAGTGATTTTTTTCTTAATTTTTAACACTAGAAAATCTTTAAATTATTATGTAATTAAATTTTTAGTGTTTAATGATCTTAAAATTCAACCATTCATTCTTGAAAATGTGTTTTTTGTTTGCTTCAAAAATTAATTTAAAAAAGAACAGCCTCAATGTAGGCTTTAGCATTAAAAAGAAAAAATAAACTTTATTTATCTATAAAATGTTAAAACGCAAAATAGCAGAAATGAAAATAAACAAAAAAATATAAAAAGGAAATTCTTCTTATTAAAAAATTCCTTTCCTTCAAAACACACATACGCACATATGTATGTAGTGTGTGTATATACCCTACCAGAATTTCAATTACTTTTTTAAGTCTATAAAAATACACATACACACACACTTACAAAATTGTCACTTTTTTGGGCTTTTTTTGTTTTGCCAGCCAACTGTGTTTAATGGAACAGAGCGTTCAAAGCATGCCTACTCTTTTATAGGAAGTTTTTACACAGTGATGGCTGTGTTTTTCACAACAAAACATAAACACGCACACACATATACCTACTAACTGACAAATTTTACTGCTACACGTGGCTCAATTTAACCAATAAAAATAAAAAAAACAAAGAAAAACTCAGTTTTTTGTTTTTAAATTAGGAAACGAAAAAAAAAAAAAAAAAAAAAAATGTAAAGAAATGTGTTAAAACAGCTTGAACAACAAAAACAACAACAACAGTGTAGTTATACTAAAACTCTCTTTATACACAAAATGATAAGCGTTTGTGTAAATGTGTGTGTGTGTGTGCTGTTATAGTCAATCGAATACAATACAAAACATTAAGTAACACACAAGCATAGTATTTGGGAAATCTGTTCCCACTAGCAAATGCGTGTGGCTGTGTGTGTGGTAGGCGAATTTCAAGGTTACACGTGTACGAATTTATTTGAAAACCGTTATAGTGAAACAAAAACAACAACTGTATGTGTGTGCGTATAGGCTTGTGAAACCATTTAATAAAAATGATCTCAAGCAAGAGATGAAGCCTGAGAAAAGGTAACTTTTAATGGAGAGCAAGACATAATGATAGAGTGTGTGAGAGTAAGGAAATATATTGGTTTGACTTGCTGAGTTTTATTTTCCACGAAATTCTTAATCATCGATAAATGGCTTCAAATTAGAGAGATAAAGCAGTGAAGGCTTAGGAAAATGTGTAAAAAATAAGAGAAAAAAATTGACAAAAAGGAAAAGTAAATGAAAATCGTATTAAAATCAAATGTTTAGTCATGATTTTTATCTCAACTGGAATTGATTAAATAAAAATCATGATTAAATACTTAAATTAAGGAAAAATAATTTGAAATCTACTTTAAGTAGTTTATCATTTAACAAGTATTGCCTTACCTAGTTTTAGGAGACAACAAATGGTGAATATGGTGATTTTGAAATATAAAGAGGAAGGAAGCTTTATTAAAGCGTAACAAAATAAATTTTCTAAAGAATTACATGGGATATTTAAATGTAAACAGTCATTTTATTTAAAAAGAGTTGCATACTTTTAGGCAAGCACAAATAATAATTACGATGGCTTTTGAATTAAAACTAGAAAGAAATATTTATGTATATGTGTACAGTAAAACAAAATAAATTCAAAGCCATATTTTTATATTCCTCTCTAAACAATTTCATGAGAATTTTTTTTTAGTGTGTTAATGTGATCAAACTTTTTTTTATGACTGCTAAAATCTGCAATTAAAAAAGCACATTCATTCATTGTCTTTGGAAAATTATTTCAAATTTTAATTTCATTTTAATGCAACATTTGATAACAATTTTATTGGCAAATATGGTTAAAATCCAATCATTTCTCTTTTAAGCCATAATAACCCACATACAAAAAATAAAACAAAAACAAAATGGAACATAAAGTAAATGCTTTTAAAACATTTTTACGACAGTGCTGTATAATAAAATTGTATTATTCGAACTCATCAAATGCAGTACGATATGTAAACATTAAGAGTTTGCTGCTTTTGTGGCTAGAAAAGAATAAAACCAAGCTTATACAAATCGTAATGGGCCACATGTGTAACAAATGAAAAAAAGAAAAGAAAATTATATAAAAAAATAAATTATTATGCAGCCATATTACATATTCCACTCTAATAATATGTGTACATATACATATATGTACATGTATTTCTTATGAATTTGTCATATTTTTTTATGATTTGCAAATATTATGTACAAGATTTTGATTAAAACAATTGGGTTTTTTCTTTTCTTTATACATTTTATATCGTTTTTGTATTTCGTAAGAATAATTGACGCAGATAAAAAGGAAGGTATTAAATTTATCACACAAGCTTTGTATATATTTCAGCAATTACATGTAGTGGCATAAAATGTTGCCTACTTAAGGGAGCTATTTTTTATTAAAACAACTTTAAATTGTTTTTTATTTTCGTTTACCCTTCTTGGAAAGAATAACCTTTCTCTTGTCCAACAAAACTCGATTGAAACAACGTAAATTTTGGCTGGTGAAAATTGCTTTTAAATCGGATTATAACAAAACTTTAGATAATAGCCTTTTGTTGAAAAAGTTTACGCAGAGCAAGAGAGAGAAATAAAATTCAATTAGGCATATATAAACTAAAAGAAGTTCTAACAAAAATTGACAATTTTCTAATAAGAAATAAAAAAATTTGAAAGAATAAAGAAAAGGAAAACGGTTTACAAAACTTTTAGCTGCTGTTGTACTTATAAGAGAAAAAGGAAAGAATAGAGAACCCTTAACAGCAAAGGTGAAAAACCATGAAAATAAAAATTAAATTTTTAACAGTAAAAAGGGACTCGTTAACAGCAATAGAAAGAAAATGGTTGTTACGACAATACAGAAGGAAATAATCCTTTTTAATATTTAAAATTTTATATGAAACTAATATGAAGCAAAGAAAAAAACACACTTTTAAGTTTTATTTTCCTTACACAAGTATAACAATAATTGTGTGGTTTTATTGAAGAAATTTTATTGCTAAAGTTAAGAAAAGGAAAAAAAGTTTTTAAACCTAAAAGCAGAGCTTCTTAGGTTTTAATAAAGTTGTTGTTCATTTTTGTATATTTTATTTTTAAACCCTAACAATAGACTTTAATTTTTGTTTTTCCTTAAAGTAGACTTCATTTTTTAAATTTTCAAATGTTATGAAACAGACATTGAATAGCAGCAAATAATATGATTTTCAATAATTATCATAACCATTGTTTTCTGATACGCTTGTGCTGGTTGTAGTAGTATTGTGTGCATGCTCTGTCTCTCTCATAAATATTTAATGATAAGATCATCAAAATGTACCTCCGCCACCTGCCGTTACATTGATTAATGCCAACACTTTCTCCTTTACTTACAGTTAAATACGTCATAAATTGTTTTTCCTTTTTATTTTCACTCCATTATTATTTAAGAACGTAAATACTCATTCGCACATATTTAAATATTCTCTATTGGAGTTGTCAGAGAAAGTGGGAGAGAGAAAAGAGAAGAAAAGCTTTTGCAGTAGGCTAAAGAGAAGTCAAGAAGTCGAATGATGATAAATGCAATCAAGCATTTGAAATGATGGTTATGGTTGCCACGTGTGTCAACAAAAAGTAAAAAAAAAGTCTAAAACAAAAACAAAATACAAGTAGGCCTAACAAACTGTTACACCCACACACTTGTAATCGCTAAGTAAATATCAACCGGTTTGTACAAATAATACAAATACTATTGCAAAAGCAAATGTTTATACTCGTACTCAAATGAATTTATAAGGGAAACATAGGGAAACAAATATTTACTCCCTGTAGGCAAACTTCTAGAGAGAGAATAACAACATTTGGGAATCTAAGCCAAAAACGCGAGTAGGGTAGTTCAGCTCAGCTGTTTTCTGTATACAAACAAAATGTTTTGTTTTTGTTTTTCTTTTTTTGCCCACTTGCCATCCAAAGGCTTCTTATAAGCATGTATATGTACATACCGAAAAAAATCAAAACAAAATATAAGAAAAACATTTTTTTGAGGCCTAAAAGTCTACCACGAATAAAAGGTAAAGTAAAATCGAAAAGGAATCACGAGAGCGTAAAGAAAGAGCAAATAAGTCTTTAGTTTTAAAAGAGAGCATTTTTTTGTCTACATAATAATGCTCAAAATCTAGGCCCCCAAAAATACCCTGAAATTTTTTATTTCATATCGATTCTGCTCAAATTTTAGGCTCTTATATTACACAACTGAGTGTCAATACTGTGTAACCAAAAATTTTAAAACGTAGTTACTGGTTCCTACAACAGTTTTGGTAGGTGTGGACTTTGAATAGTAAATAAAAAAAAAAAATATTTATTACGTTTTATTTTTCCAATCTTTTTTTTCTTGTAAGGAATATAGCCGCTTAAAGAAGAAAAATATTCTGCTCGTAAAACGTAAAGGCTATAAAAAGTTAAATTATAAATAAAAAAAGAATTTTTTTTATTAGCTTGACCTTAGAATGCGTGATAAGTATTTATTTTATTTCCCTTTCCATAACGTATTCCGCTTAAGACGTTTTTGAATTTTATAAGTTAAATGGTTTATATGCATTATTTTCAATTGTTTGGAGATGCCTAAAAGTATGCTATATATTTTTCATGATAGGAAATATTTCATATATTTCCTTTTATTTCCGCAAAACATCTTTATTTTAATTGAAAATGATTTAATGTGAAAACATTTTAACTTCATAACAAATTTAGTCTTATTTTGTTCGAACTGTAGGAGCCTAGCTGTAATCAGCCTTAAGACCTTATTTTGGCACACATAATTGTATGCCATAACATCATATGGATTTCAGAAGCGAATTAGAAGAGTTAACAGACACAAGTTGTAAATTTGTTACTACGCGGAATTTTAAGTCAGATTTCTATCAAGGCGTATGCCAAGCTATTTTAAAAGCCATTGCTGGGTCGCTACAAGCTTATTTATACGAAGTGTGCACATGTTTTCGTTCGAAATGTAAATATTCTATGAATACTTTATTGTTCATTGAACTATATTTTCCATAAATTTAATCACTTTTTCTGCTCGAGAATTAGATCTTTCAGGCCCTGATCGTATAGTGTATGGATCAGCAAAGGTAACAAAGCTGAAGGTGATTATTTTCTAAAATACCTAAAGTATAATAAAATTATACACAGCTTGTCCCGATTACACGCCACTTGTCCCTGTGGCAAAGCCTTTGCAATCGGTCTCTTTCATTAATGACACACATTCTGTCGGTTATGTAGCTTTAATTTTTGCTTTTAAATCCTTCAAAATTTTCAAAATTATATCCTAAAAGTAGGCAGCAATGAAAACTATAAATTTCTGCATTTATGTCATCATAGAATATTTTTAATATTTAACTAAGGGAATACATTTTTGTATTAGTTTTTGTTCTATAATATATACCAAGATCTCCAAGATTTAACAGAATCTAAAATATTTCAAATTAATATATCTATTACGTATCTATAATGACTTTTTCGGTATTGAATTATTTACTTCTTTTATATTTTTAGAATTTTTGTTTATTATGGACTCCTAAAAATAGGCTATAGTAATATCTATAATATAATCTGTACTAAAACATACTTTCTCTTTAGATTCTCTTTTTTGAGGCCTAAAAATATGCCACAATTTTACTCTTAATCCAGAAAGCCTTAATGCCACTGTTTTTCCCTTAATCTTTTTTAAGATTCTTACGTTTTATGTTTACAACACAATTAATATCTTGATTTTTCATTTTGGCATTCTATTTATTTCCTTATGTATTGTTTTCTTCTTCTTCTTGTTTTGAACAAGGCCTACAATAAAATAAAATACCCTAAGTACCAGACATGCGTTTTACAAAAGGCCTTGAACTCAAAATGAAAATATTTACATTTTCTTTCTATACATACTTTTAAAAAAGCAAAAAAAAAACATGTTAGGGAGAAAAAAAAAGAACACTGACTCGCTCTCGCCTAGGAATATCATAATAATGGCAGCTAAAAAATGGCCTTTAGGCTTATGTTTTGGGTTTTCTCTCTCTTAAAACTGGGTTAAGGGTGGCATTTTTCTCTTTCAATCAGCGAGTAAATGTTTTCAAGTTTTCTTTCCGTTAAAGCTTATGTCACATTATGTGGTGTTTATATTTAAACTGAGAAAGTAAGCGAGAGAAAGCTAGGCAAAGAGAGAGAGAAAGGAAAACAAGTGGAAGAGTAGGAATGTATAGCACAAAAACTTTTACTTTTTACGGCCATTGACATTATGATTATTACGTATAGAAATGGAGGCATGTTTTTAGGCCTGAGAAAAAAATGTGTAAAATGAATAGCAAGGAAGTAGGAAGTAAAAATAAAAGTAAAAGTAAGAATGAAGATAAAAACTGGAATAAATTCAATATACACTTACATATATACATATGTCTGATGTATGTATGTAGATATACAATAAAAACATATGATTTTTACAGAATTATGACATACTATAACACAAAAATAAAAGAAAGAGTTACGGAATTAAAATTAAAATTTCGTTTGTGTTATTTTCGTGTTTTCTCTTTTCGTTTCAAATAAAATTGATTATTATTTAAATTACCTGTAATTAAACACACAGTAGTCTCCATGACGAAATAGCTGATTAGCTAATTTCTGAGCAGCAGGCAAATGTCAAATTTAATTAATTTGTAACTGTTTTTAAGTTATACACTTAAATAGACTTTAAAAATCAAACAAAACATGTCAATCTTATACATTTTCCTATATAAGATCCCGCTGTTCTAGCTCTGGATCATGTAGGTCTCCGGGCGTTCTTCGTCTTCTTAAGCTTTGAGATTTTGAATGGCAATATTCTCGTAAAACTATCTGGGCTTTCTTCTGATGATACAGTCTATCGAGTCCTATTTTCTAGTTTGTTTAGTTTGCTTCAGAAAGAGTTCCTCTTTGGTTATACCCTAGATATTTATGCTACTGATAATGTAGAGACTGTTTATCTAGTACAAGACTCTGAGGCACGTATTGATATACACTAACTTTTAGTAATTCTATTCGACATTGTAATATTTCACTTCCATACAACATAGAAGATTTTACACATGCATTAAGTATTCTAAGCTTAGTTTGTCTGAGTTTAGACGCCCTCGCTCTGTTGATTATTTTTCATCTTCTACTGGTACGAATTTGAGATTATTAAAATCCCAAAAGTAGGCAATACTATTCTGTATCCAATGGTTGAAGTAATTCATTGCAAATAGCAATTTTAATTACTTTTTCTTTTTACCGAAATATTAAAAAATAAATAAATGGGTTCGGATATCTCGTAGTCTATTACTTTCAGTTAAATTAAGTGAAATTTAATAACTTTTTTAAATGTAATCATAATCACTGTAGAAAAAATGTAATTCATTTAATTTTAAAAGTTTTATCATTATATTCTTAATTTTCCTTAAACTCTCAAAAGTATACTTTAATTATTTCCATCAATAATAAACGTAGTTACAAAAATATTGAATTTTTCTTCTTGTCATTTTAATAAAAATAGAAAAATCAAATAATTTATCGATTTTTTCTGTTATTACTTATAATGATTCATTACTTACCTTTTGTTTTTTAAAAATATTCAACTATTACGCCAATAAGGCTTTTAAATGACCCCCAAAGTATGCTTTAAAAATAAACACAACAATAGAAAATACCATAATTTAAGTAAAATTCTCGTTGATTACTAAAGTTTGAAAAACACAAACAAAAACAATGCCACAATAACAAAAATATAAATAAAAAACCTTAAACATTATGTTCGTTTTTTTGTTTTGTTTTTTGGTTTCCTATTATTCTTTTTATTATTCTGTTTTTGAATAAAAAGTATGAAAATAAAAATTGTGACGCGTGTAAAAATAGCCTTCACTCAAACCCTTAAAATTTATTACTTCTTCAGAGAACAAAATGAAAATTGTATACAAACGAAGTTTCGTAATACAGCCTAAATGTATGCCATACAATAAATAAAACATCAACACAAAAGTTAACATTTGATTATGAGATAGCCATCCAACGTACGCACACATGCTCATCATTCACAACACGAAACAAACTTGAGTATGATTTGGGTTTACGAAATAACAACAGAAAACAGAATACAAAAAAAAAATAGAAAAATCAAAACCAAAACACACCAATACTTACAGATAAGTATTGGCACACACATATGTACATACATATACAGAAAGAGAGAGAGAGAGAGAGAAGAAATAAATACCACAGCAGACAAATACACAGTCACACAGACAGATCTTTTGTATGTACACACTGAAGTTTTGTAAACAAAAATAACAAGAAAATCATTTAGTAGACTCTTTAACCACAGCAAACACACACACACACAATCACATATGTATATACAAAAAACATTTTCTCACTTAGAAAAGTTAAGAAACTTAAGGAAAAAGAAAGAAAGAGTATGATTATTGAAATCTTTGCAAGTGTATATGTACCGCACGTTTACGTTTATAGCTTGAAAGTAAAAATTAACGGCAATCAAAATTGTATATGTGAGAGCGAAGAGAAGTAGTTTCTCCTCTACGCGTGTGACAAACAGTGTTCTTGGAGAAAATAAAGGCATACGTAAGAAAATTGAAACAAGAAATAAGAAAAAAAAAACAAAAAATTACTGTTATTGATAAGCATTCATATGATGACAGAGCGGGGAAGTTGCTTGCAAAACTGCTTACCTTTATTATTGAGTGCCTAGGTTTATTATGCAAATATTAAGTTGACAATAAATTTTGTGTGTTACTTTGTGTGAATTTTCCACTCTCACTCACACAATATTTCAAAAAAAAATTTTTTTAACATTGACAATAAGTGACACATGACAACTGATAAATTGTAAGGAAAATAAAGAAAGGCAAAAAACAAAATTAATAAAAACAAAAAAAAAACTAAAAATAAAGATCCTATAACGGATATTATTTACCTTTTAACATACAAATTGAGTATAATTGAACGCATCTGTCAAAATTAATTTTTTTTTTTGGTTCATTCTTTTAAAATTTTGTTAACATTGTATGAGCCAGTATTTGTTTGTTGTTTGTATTTTAGAACACAGTCGTAATAAAATATTTCTCTATCATAAATTCAAATATCAAATATTCGAATGAAAAAAAAAAGTTTATAAAGCGTGTTGTTAGCAATATTTAAGTGAGTTATTGGTAAAAAAGAAAAACAACAACAAAAACCTCAAGAAGTCAAATAAATATTGATTGATTTTTTTTCGATAGTTTTTAAACATGCAATGTTCCTATTAAGAAGAGACTGAGTGATAACAGAAGAGAATTAAAAGGACTTATGTCGTATATTTTTGGTTTTAAGTCTACTGAAAAAGGTTCATATCAATTATACAAGCAAAAACAAAGATTTTTTTTATAAAAAAACGGCAAAAAAAAAAAATTTAATTTTTTAAATTTACGTTCCAATATCCTAACTATTCATTTGCAGATGACAGTAATATTATTTATTATATTATATTAATATCGTGTATGTAAGGCCGACTTTAATATATGAATTATTCACTCATAAGTGCGTGATGTAAATATTGATGTTAGAAGTTCTTTATGTTCTAGGCATGAAAATTATATATTTCAAGTGTCAAAAGAAGTATTCGAATGCCTCAATCTATTACATCCACGTACAAGAAGGGGCGAAGGTGCTCTTTAACTTGAAAAGTTCTTTCTCCGGAAGTTTTTCTGTCACTCAAGGCATATAAACGTTAAATCTAACGTTGATAATGGGTGCCATGTTGCTTACAGTGTGAAGCACCCTTCGCCACTTGCATAATATTTTTTACAATACTGGAACCGTAATTGATTGATTAATTACTTCCGTTTTCCTTGAAATTTTACAGTTCCCATAGTCCTGTGCCCGGTGTATACCGCTCCCGCTTAGAATATGTTTTTTCTCGATTGTTTCGTAATATTCGTTGTATTTCATTTTCTACCAAATTGCTGCCATGTTTTTCTAGAAATGGAAGAGTTTGCCAGGTGTTTTCCACCTGCTACTGGCCTCACCTAAGACTTCTGAATGCCTATAATAGGGTAATTTTATCAGCATTCTTAATTTTTTCGATGTCACAGGTCGCAAGTTGTACTCGTAAAATGTTTGGCGAATTCTCTGTACATTAGCTTTTGGTGTAGCGTTTATTGCTCTCTTATTGCTGCCGAGTCGTTTAAATTTTTTTTGATAAATTTAATTTTCTTAGCACAAAAATTTCTTTAAATTTTTCTAATTCTTAAAATACCATCAGTTGACAGGTTTCTTATTTGTTGACAAAAAAGAAAAAAAAAAAAATGTCATAAATATAGAAGTTCTATTAAATATGATTTTTTGCATAACTTTTTGTACAACTTTTTGCTAAAAAAATCAACGACAAAATGTTGCCATCTTTCCGGTTGTTTACATTTGTTTTTCACGTGAATATTAGCTGACCTTGTCTAAAAGTTAATATGGCTTGTGTTGAAAGAGAAATGTTACTCAGATTAAATTTAATATGTATTTGCTACAATGAAAATTAAGAATCTCTTAAAAAACACAAAAAGGAAAACATTTTTTGTTTAATTTTGTCTTCCACCTTGCCTTTTGAAAATTCATGTTCTGTTTTTGATCGCTAACAACCCCGCTAACACGTGTTAGGGAATTTAATCCCTCAGTTATGACAGTGATTTGTACACCAGTACTGGCACACTGCTACTGCTGTAGAGGAGGATTGTCCCAGCAAAAATAATAATAATAATGCTTGTTTTTTGCGTTTCTCCAATACCAAAATAGTTCGGAAAAAGCTAAAATTATATTTTAAAAATAAAAAACAAATTTGTTTTGTAGTATTTGTCTTGTGTCCTTTGTTTTTATTTTATTTGGCGCTTTCACATGATCGCGTCATTAAAAAGCATGTGACATCATATTGTCTTTCAAACATGAAATGGAAAAATTAAAAAAAAAAAATACTTCAAAATTGCTTTCAGATACGAAATGGAAAAATTAGAAAAAAAAATTATTTTGTTTTAGGAAATATTTTTTGTTGTTTTTTTTTTTATTAAAAACAAAAAATCTAAAAATATTTTCAAACATAAATAAGGTGACTAAAAGCATTTGTATGTAGGAATTTGTTTTTTTTTTTTGTTTTCTTTCATAATCCTCTTTAAACCAAATTTATAAAATTTAATTTTTTTTATTTTTTTTTAATAAATCGTGGTGATAAATTATAACTTTAACCTCGACATTGGCAACAGTTTTAAGTAAAAAAGAAAAAAAAGTAATAAAAATAAAAGAAACCAAAAAAAATTGATTTAATTATTAAACGCTCATGCAATTTTTTATAATTTTGTTAAAAAAGAAAGAAAAAGAAAAGAAATCTTTATTAGTTTTTGTCTGCAGTCGTCTTATGTTTTAATACTCATACTTTATAGCAGACAGACAGACAGAGAACAAATGCATGCACATAGATTTTAAAGCCATCTTTTGCTGTATTGTGCTGTATACATTTAGGGTGCATCATAGAATTTTATGTTATTCAACTTATAATTTCAAATGTCTGCTTATTTTTTTACATTTATTTTTGACTCTCTCTCTCCCTTTCTTTGTCTCTCTCTCTTCGCCCTTAACATTCTGTTATGTTCTCCATTTCCTTAACAAAGTATTATTTTTTGAAGAAAATTTTCGTACAAGTCAGCTAAAAAATGTTCTTATTTCTTTGGAAAAATAAACGGATTTTTTTTGTTTCTTTCTTTCCTGTTTTTGGGAAAATTTACATTGTGTGAAATATATGTATGTAGAGAGTATATATGTTTTCTTTTTAGTTATTTCTGAAAGTATTTTTTTTACAAATTTATTAAGATAACAAATTTTTGTTGAGTTCGTTTAATAACAAAATTGACATGTCATATGCAAACATACATACAGACATAGCTCGTTCTGAGTTAAGAACTGCAATTTGCATGGCTGTTGCATAAGTATGTGTATGTTTCCAGAAGATAACAATAAGTTTTAAGAAAAATTACTAAAATTGAAACAAAAACAAAAAAAAACGATAATAATGTCAAGTAGTAAAGAGAGAGAAGGACCGTAAGAGATGAATATTTTGCCTTTTTCAGAAGAGAACATATTCTTATGGAATTTTAGTTTTCGAAATGGAAAATTCACTTTTTTGCCTTCGAAATTCTCGGTTTTCCTTGCTATCGTTTATTTAGCAAAGAGTAAGGGCTATGTTTTGTAAGAAAACTTCTGCAATTAAAAACCAAATTCATCCGCGTTTTTATCGAATGAAATCATGCTGCTTGAATCATATGGAATTATAAGCAGAAATAATTTTCTTGAAAAATCGGTTGCTTAACACCATATCCACGAGAAGACGCAAACCCGAGAAATAGGACAGCTAAGAAAGCTCTACTGCTGTTCATCACAGACAAAGTCACACCACTTCGTTTAAGATCGATTGAATCGCAGCATTCAAAACTGAACCATGCCATGTCAGATATGTCTGTGGTGGCGCTTTCACAATCTCTGCTTCTATCGATATATTTAATATGAATTCTTAATTTTAATCACAATCGGCTAATAAATCAAAGCAAATTTTAATACAAGTAGGCAACAATATTTTTTAATTAAAGCCTAAAAGTAGGCAATCTTATTGAAATTATAAAATAATTATTTTCTGTTTCTTTCTATCTTTCAAGTAAATCATTTGTCCTTGTCTCAATAGCAAGTATTTCATCATTTCTTAACATTTTTTCTTTACAATTTGCTACAGGACAAGAAACTAAGAAAATGAAAAACATGTTCAATTATTAACAAAAACACATAACAGCAGGTCAAGTCAAAGCATAAGATAAATAAATCATAAGATATACAGCAGCACACAAAGAAAAAGGCAATCCTTAGGGGTTTATAGGGAAAAGAAAAACAAAAAAAATTTATTAAATATTCTGACAACGTTTTGATTTATCATATCGCCTAAATAATATGACTCTAAAGCATAAAAAATAATTGAAAGCCTACTTTAAGGTGCAGTCTTAGAAACAAATTAATAGACTGACAAAGGAACTACAAATTAGATTTAAACAATTACTAGAATTTTGTAGCCTATAAACAGCCTAAAAGCAGGCTATAGTTATATAGAAACAGTTATATAAAAACAACACCCCTAAAGTTATTTCAAAAAACTTGAAAAATGACAGAAACATGCCAAAAACAATATGTATTTATTTTATAGATTTTTATTTTTTATTGGTGCTAATGTTGTTATTGCTCTACAAACGTGTCCTTATCAAATACGTATTTAAAGAGAATCCAAAGTAAATATTTTCTTTAATTTATTGAGAGCTTTAACAACATTACGATTATTTGTTTTAACATTATTTTGACCCAACCACTAGATCTGCTCTTTGTTACCTTGCCTTTCACCTCCTTTCTTGACTCATTTGTAGTGTGTGCGCTAAAGCAGAAAATAGAAAAGATCATGGAGTAACTGAAACCACATGTCGTATGTTATTGGCACATTTGTCATTCCAAACAATTTGATTGTTTTTTTTCTACTTTTATTTTTTCATTTCCATTTCCTATGAATCTGCCAATTTTTGTTTTTAGTTTTGTTTGACATGTGACGATTACAGTCATTTATTCCACTTCTTATAATTTGCCAATTGTCTTTAATAAAAAAAAAATAGAATTTGTTACTTATCTATTCTGTCGTTAAGGTCAAGCGACAGAGTAGTTAAGAAGTGAGCAAAAAATTACCAATGTTTGCTTTATAATTAAATTAAGTAGAAATTAAGGCATTAAGTTGGCAGTTAAGAACAAAATCAGTAAAGAAAAACTATGGAGTGCCTAAGGGGTAAATAATACGAAAAAAACTATTGCATACTTTTTGGATTTTTGTTTTTAAATCTATTTTTCAATCCTTTCCGGCAAATTATTTCTGTCACTTACACCGGAACACAAACTCAATGAAAATGGATGCGGTTAGATTTAAAAATTATAATGAAAACCACTCTTTGAAAGCAACGATAAACCTGTGTTTGGAATACAAATTAATTCCAAAATTTATGTGGAAGAGTAAATTGAAGATCGCCTACAGGAGAAGGTGAAAATACTCTTTAATGACAGCTCTATTGATTCAATCACTGTTTTATGCACACTGCAATTTAATATTGCTGTATTGAAATAAAGTGGCTTGATCCTGCAAATCTTACATTTTCAAATTGCCTTCGTCTTTCTTGTACAACAAGTTCGTGGTCGATTAGTCCGTGAGTTGCACAAACATAATTCCTTTATTCCATAATTCCATAATTCGCAATATTCGTAGTTTTTGTAGTCTAGTAAGTAAGTAATATGTTGGCTTACCAAACCCGAACCCGTACACAGCCACTTCAAACAAGACGAAGTATAAAAAAAAATTTTCTTTCGTCGTCTTCCGCTCAGCAGTCTTCTGTCAATATCTCTGGGAGTGAAAGAAAATTCCTATGAAAACTCTCTAAAATCTGTTATTCGGAGTCGACATTAAATTGTAGGTCCCGCCGCTAATGGATAAACACACTCAACATGGGTTAGATGAGACGCAAAGTCGTAATACTAGTAGATGCGTACGACTACACTTATGCGTTTCCAGGTATCGCAGTGGTTCACCAGGCATTTTCATTGTTCAGAAAGTATTGACTTCCAAGTCAACAGCATAAGACTTGAACCTAATGGCGTTAATGTTATCTTGTGGATGTTTGGGAATTTGGCCCAGAACACGTTCAGCATTGGCAAATTTCCAGACCTCGACAGTTTTTGAAAATTTTTACCGTTTATAACTGTGCGCATTTTATAATTAATTTATAAAGTTTTATTAAAAAATTCCCCTAAGAACTCTACAATTTCTTGGGAAATACTTTAGTACTTTTTTATGGGACTTTTTTTTTTTTTGTTAATTTCAAGACTACCACCACCATCAATTAAACAATTCTCCCAAGTAGCATATTAACAATGAAAAGGAAAAGAAAAATCATGGGTTTTATTACAAAGAAACAAAAAACGGGAAGCTCAGTACGTGTGCATGTTGAAAAGCTTACAACAGCGACTGGCTTAAAGCCAAAAGACACTCATCGCTTAAACCAAATTTAAGTCTGGGAATGAACGAACGTTCAGTTCAATACAATACAAGCACTTGACGATTTTTTTAGAAGCAAATTTCTTGCATGTGCAGAAAACAAAACCGGTTTAAGCCGGCCGGCAAAAAACAACATTATTGGCCATAAATGATTAAAGCCAAGTCTTTTTGTTTTCACAAAACATATGGTGGGTATTTGTTTGTTTTTTGTTTTTTATTGTTTTCTTTTCGTTTTTGTTTTGTTTTAAAAACCATCAATTTATGAGGTTAACTCTCAAACACGAAGTGTATGATGAGTCAACAATTGTTTAAAGCCACTCTTGTTTTTTTTACATAAAAGTTTTAAGAGATTTTTTTTAACTCTTAAGAAGTGGTAACAGCACAAGAGCATTGACTGAATAGTAATAGAAATTATTTTTAAAATCATTTCGATTAATTTCAATAAATTTCGATAAAAAAAAAACCAACATGACATGACAACAGCAAATATAACACAATAACAACAACGAAACTATAAAGAAACAGGGCAACGAACAACAGAAATATCTTTTGTGTGCCGGTTAGAAAAGTGTTTACTAACCAAACCGCACGTAGTCCGTACGTAAGGCCCCTTATTTTCTGATGGTTACGATGCCGGCATTAGCAATAAACGTTGTCGTCAGTCAGTTAGCTACTCATAATTACATAGAAATAAAAAAAATGAAAAAAAAAACTTAACCAAACATTCTCTCTGGTATTAGTAATTGGGGCTTTTTCCACATTCATATTCATACGTGGGCATGCACACCCAAATGCATGAGTAGCGGCTATGTGATGTCTTGCACAGACACAAAATTTTACAAAATAAATTCAAAAATTTAATGAAATTCATTTCAAAACAAACAAAAAAAAATATAAAACAATTTTTAAAATATAAGTATGTATATGCAGTGTAAACTAATTTCACTTTTAATTTTTATTTGTTTTTATTATTGTTTTTCTGAGGGGGTAAAAATTGTTCACCATTAAATGCGTGCCTGGCTGACTGACAGGCTGCTTGTGAGCCAGCTGCTGCTGTACACGGTCACATGGTAGTCCCAAAAAACAAACAAACTATACAAAACAAAACCGAAAAATTGAAATAAATTTTCATTTTGTTTCTTGGCAATAATTTCTAAATATTTAAGTGTTTTTTTTTTACAGAAAAAAAAATTGCATTTTTAGAGGAGCAGGGAATGCTAAAATTGTGTTGAGAAATTATACAAATCATGTGTACATAGTTTCCCAATTTAATTCTATTTTTTCATTAAATTTTCATACAATACACATGACTAACACATCAGTTTAATTTTTTTTTATTAAAAACAATGTGTTGTTTTTTAACAATTAAAAAATTACGTCACTTAATTGTTACGTAAAATGTGTGCGAAAAAAAACGTAGTTAGTTGCACTGTGGTACTTGCTTATCTTAACCTTGAGTCTGTAAAATAAAAGTACTTTTCCTTATCGAACATCACTAGCAAGGGGAACTAAATATCTTTAAAAAAAAAATTAATCATTGCAATAACAATTCCTTTTCATTTCAAAAAAAGTACCAACAAGAAAAGTGCCAAACGAAATCAATTGAAAACTAAGAATTAAAAAAAAAATATTTTTGCACAATATTTTTTTATGATTTTCTTTTAAACAAGTACGAAAATAATATCTAACGAAATTGCCGTAGCGAACTAAGAAGTGAACATTTAAGAATTGGATAGCCAGCCTACGAGCTGTTAAATATCTTTCACGTAAAGTCTTATTTATTTAGTGAATGGTTTGTCAAATGGATCGCTTGACAGCTACTGCAAAAGTGATGATTTAAACGTGCCTACTTTTTGAGCATAATCTGTGATTATGTGCCTTGATAGTCTAGTGGGTAGAGTGCTAGACTATTAGCGTGAGGGTCGTGGGTTCGATTCCCATCAGAAACTCTGGTCTGTGACACTACACCGAGCATATGGTGAAGTTACTCCGCTCGTATATAATTAAAATATAATTTGTAATTGTATTGTAATTAATAAAATAAATAATTAAATAAAATTATTTTAAATTAAAATATCAAATTCTTTAAGAAAATAAAAATATGTGCAGATTGTACTTGGATTTTTTTCCATAATAATGTTTTTAAATTTTGTGCAAACAAGTTTTATTATTATTATTTGCATTAAATTTCTAAAATTTCTCTTTTTTTTGTTAAAATTATTTTAAGCGTAAGAAAGAAAACTACGCTCCCTCATCTAATAAACCACTGTCCAGTAGTGGGACGACTTTTAACTTTTTCTAGTTAAAACGAATGTAAAATTATTTACTTTGTTTAGACATTATTTACGTGAAACTTGTTAATTGTTTGCACGATGAGTATTATTTAATTAATACAGAGATTTTATTTTTTTTAACTAAAATTCTACTAATATTACGAGACTTAAACAAAGTCCATTTAAAATATATATTTTGTGGAAGATTGTGTGAATGTGCATACATATATACTTACAAACTATTTGTTTAAATTGTTGTTGAGCACTTGACCAAATTAAAAATAATTCTCTTTTTTTGCAAATTTTTTTTTGCCATAAACTATTTCGTTTTACAAAAATAACTGCCATCTGGCTGTGATTATTCACTATTCACTTTGCTATAAATTAACTGCGCAAATAAAACAATGATCATGATCATAGATGTAGCGGCAATTTTTATTATTTTTAATTCATAAAAACTGCTTTTTTTAAATTTTTTGTTTAAAATTCTTTCTTAGAGAAATTTCTATATCCGATAGGTGCATGAGCCTATATTAGTGGCGATAATTTTTCTGCGGTTTTTGTTAAATTGCAGTTTTATTTTGTCTTTTTATTATTATTACTGTATGAAATATTGCATCTGAATTGTTTTTTTCTTTTCTTTCTTTTTTTTACTGTTATGTGTTTGAAAAACTAAATTTATTTTATTTATTCAATATGAAGAATAATTACAAAGCTTACTGATCTAATTTAAAAGCTAATAATAAATAACAAGTGGTTAGTTCATGTTCTATGTAAATAATATGATTGTAAATATAACTTTAATTATTTACACAACAATTACTTCAATTGTTTTTTACATTTTAAGCAAAAATTTTACCTTCGCTCTCCATTTTAGATGTTGTAGGTTCAATTCCTCTTTCATTTCGCATATCGCTCTATTTCTTCGCTTTGCCGAGGGTTTTGCATGTTTTTTTATCACTGCACCATTCCTGCGGGTTGTATCCTACTCATGTAGGTAATACCGAATAGTATGTTCTTATAGGAGACAAATTAGCAACTTACCTTAAACGATTTCTTCCTATTTAAACCATCTGTATTTTATCCTAAAAAATGTTTTTTTTTTCAAATATGAATTTAACCATCAACGAAATTCAAAATGGCGCCATATATAATTATTGATGGCAATAAAAATTCTAATCCTTTTGTATACTTTAAAGCGATGACGCAAAGTAACCTGTGGTCGCCGTAATTTGCTGTGACTGAAGCGGACTTCATAGAAATAATTTAGTGTAACAATTCTTGATTTCGTATATTTTTATATTATACTCGGCTTCCTTGTAAATTGGATTAACCACAGAACTCCCAATATTCTGACGAACTTCTCTTCTCTTCTGCCACCTATGAAAAAAAAATTGGATGGAAAATGGACATTTTGGTCCACAAAAGTTACTGCCTTTTTCACCGCTCCTAGTGCCAACTGAAGGTATTTTGTAAGCAGAAAACTTTCACTGAACACTCCTTCAAGAATAATAAAATTCAATAAGGTCAATAGTCAGAGTCTTCAAGAAATATCAGGACATATAATCTTCTTATCGACTCTGTTGAATGATAAGATTAACAGATGCAACAATTATCAGCGGAAATGGGACACCACAGAGGGTGGTTTTCCAAGCAACGCTGATCGCTACCATATCATTTGAGGGCCTCCTACAGTTAGAAAAAACTTTTTAAAAAAAAACAAACAAAACAAAGCAAAAGGAATAATAAGATCTGTTAAAAATTAATTCTTCAAGTTTTTTCGTCTGACCGGGGGATTCTTGTCACAGATATTTCACCACTTTGTGGTAATATATTTGGTAGTGTATTGTCTGAACAGACGACAGCTTCCACTTTAAAACTTAACTTTAACATCTTGAAGAACCTCCCTCAAAAGTTTGCTGGTAAAAACACTAAGCTTGTTGAATTACCATGTCGCTCAGAGTTGACTAATGGGTTGGCAAAATGGCAAATAATGTAAAATCTAAATGAAACAAAACCTTTCTTTAAATGAAGTAAAACAATCCTTTGTTTGTGCGCAACACTTCAAAGGAACAATTCATAGCTAGATAGATACATAGGCTACTAAAATTATTTTAAATATCTCTTGTTATTAAAGTTTCGTAAATTCTTTAAAACAAACAGCGCTTTGAAATAAAAACAAAATATTTCTTAAGAAAAGTTAATCGTTTCAGGTTTCCCAACTCTGGTTGAATTGAATTTCCTTTTTTGTTATCGTTACTTTGATCTCATATTACTTTTGAGCTGTTCATTGTTGATGTTGTTGTTTGTTCGTATTATATTATTATTGTTATTATTATACAAAATATTGTTTGTTGTTGTTGTTAATTTTATTGTTACTATTTTTATGTATGTATGTATGTGCGAGTAAATTTCATAATGTTTCTCACTAATTACGTCGTCTAGAGTTTTTATTTCACATTTTTTTCTTTCTCGTTTTCGCTCTTCTCTTCTTTGCCCTCTTTTTTTCCACTCAATAAATTTGCAATTCTTACGAATTTAAAAGAACTTTTTTTCATTTCTTTTATTTTATATTTACATGGTGAAATATTTCCTATAAAAAAAAAAGTGAAACAAGACAAATAAATATTCATACATACATACAATAACGATAACAACACAATAATTGGGGGGCTCGTCTGTTTCGTTTGTAATATTTGTTGTTGTTGTTGTTATATTTGTATATACATTTGTTTATAATTTTTGTTTATTTTAAAATTTTTTATTTATTTTTACGTATAAAATATGCAATTTGTTGTTGTTGTCAATCTTCTCTTACGATGATGATTCAGTAGTTTTTTCTTCTTCTTTAATTAAGACATTTGTTTATTATATTTTGTTTTGTTGTTTTTGTTGTTGCTGTTGTCTTTATAAAAATCGATAAGTTTGTTTGGTGTTACTGTTGTTGTTTGTTTTTCTTTTTGTTTTTTTTTGCGTTCATTAAAGAACAAATTAATAAAAAAAAAAAGAAAAAAAGTTGTCAATATCAGTAGTTTTGATTTCTTGTTAAATGAAGTAGAGAAGGCGGGTGTGTGCGAAAAACGTGTGTACTTTGCTTGACTTCGTCACAGTTGGGGATATTTTTAAATCTATGCGCCATGCTTTGCAAATTAATGCTCAACAAACACATTATCTGCTTAAAATTTTTAATTTCTGTAGAAAAACGAACAGGTTTTGAAATAAATTGTGTTGCTGGTGAAATAGTCGGATGAATCAAAATTTATTACTGAAGATTTGTAAAGTGAATTCCAATTGAAATTGATTCTCGTATCCAAAGTTCAATTTGTTAATATTGAAATGAAATGTTTGTTTTACGAAATAATAAGTGGTGAAGTTTAGTTAATAATACTAAAAACTAAATGACTTGACAAAAATGTTTTATATCTTTTGTTGTTGTAATTTGATATGTTAGACTTCTTTAAAGAATAAAGAGCTGTCTACAAGCTACTAATCCTATGTTATATAATTTTTTTTTTAATTAATCAAGTTTTAAAGTCGGATGGCTGACGAAATATGAAAACATATTTCTTCAGCGACTTCCTCGCAGCAAATTTGTGGCAAAAACTTTGACAGTAAATAAAATTGCCATGAAAAACTTTCTCAAAAATCTGTCTTTCGGAATCGACTTTAAACTGTAGTTCAAACCACTCATGTATAAAATTAGCACACACAACAAGAAGTGGTAAGAGAAGCTAGGTCGTAATCCCGACTGAAGGATTGTAATGATCAGTTATGTATGTATGTATGTAGTATGTAATCAAGTTTTGTAGCCACGCTGGTTACTTATGTACTGTAGCAAGTTCTAGAATGATATTGTTCCCATGTATTGCAATCTGGAAACAGCAATCTCTGTTCAAATGTATCAAAATATATTATATTGGTTGTAGTTGTGTGGGGGTTTGGTAATTAAGTCCCACTCTTCGTTAGCAGGTAACACTGTTCGTCCGATTATCTTATTACGGTCCTTCCTTATATTATTCCCCCTAAGCGGATTGATGACAAAGGGGCTTCCCGGATGAATTCTTGGTACAGGAATTAAAGCCTCTTAATTTTTGAAATTCGGAAACCATTATGATATTTCGTTTGTATGCTCTAAAGATTTCATTAACAGACACAGTGCATATCGAATTTTATTTTAAGAAAGCTTTGGCAGATAGGTGAATTAGCCATAGTCTGGTAGATAGTTCGTTGGGTTATTAGATGCGAGCCCATGGTTCAAAATCCAGCTCGAAGTTCTCAAAAAGAGTAAATTAAAAAAAAAAATCAATCAAAAACCCAATCCGAAGACGGGATATAACCCATTAACATCATTTTATTATCGTTTCTCGTTATATCAGAAATAATTCTTCTTCTAATTTATTTATATATTTTATAATATACATACATACATACATACTTCAAAATCATAATTAAATGCGATAATCAAGCATATTTATTACTAATTTAACAATAATAATGGCGGTTTTAATTTCATAAAAATTTCAGTAATGATTGATGAGTTCATAATGCTACAATACATACATACATACGGTCAATACGGCTGAGGAAAGCTCATTCTAACAATAGAGTCGGTTTTGTTTTCCCTCCATGTTAGAAAATATAAAACAATTCCGTGTTTTGAATAAAAGTCTGTTCAATTAAGTGTCTGTCCGTCTATCTGTCCACCTGACATAGAATTTTATTTGGACTCCAGTTATTTAAACATTAAATTTAATTGCAGTTTTATTTCGAACAATATTCAAATGTTTTGTTATTCTAATTGTAGCTGTCATTGTATGTTAAGAGTAATTTGGTTAATTAACTGCAAATATTAACAATGAATTTTTGGTAATAAACTCAGGGACTTTTTTAAAGATTCAATTTCATTTAAATGAAAACGAAACATTATTTTTTTTTATTCTACACGGAATTCAACTCTGGCTCATTGAAATCAACAACGACTACTAATAATTACCAATCAGCACGCAATCTTATCCCGAAAATATTCAGAATTATTTGAAAACTTTTGTTTGTTTCTTTTTTTTGGTCAGGTTTTGTTACCTGTGGTCTAAAACATAAACCAAAAACACAGTTTTTATAGTTTTTATGGCACATTTGACAACAACAATAACAGAAACAAAAACCAAGGCTAGAGAATATTATTTTTTAAATGCGCGTGTCCACGCTTGAGGGAGTTTGAAAATAAATAAAGAAAATTGAATAAAAAACGAATAAATACATGAAAAAATGAAATTTAATTGTTTATATTGTTAAATAATTATTTAATTGAATATTATTTATTGAAAATGTATCGTAATAATGTTAATAAAAAAGAAGAAGAAAAAATCAAATTAATATGAGATGAGCCCCCTCACCATATAAGAAGAATGAAAGATAAACTAAGTTTTCCTTTTTGGTCAACACGCAATTAAAGGCTTAAATCGTTAAAAGCTGAAGAATAAAATGACATATAAAAGGAACTCGTGGTTGTGTTAAACTTGTTAATAAAAAATTCTGTCATAAAAACAACTTTCGATTTCTATTGTTTACTTTGGGTCAAAAGGAAACGTTGTTGTTGTCTGTTCCTTCTTCCATTAGCCAATGCTATTAAAAAGTGATTATTTTTTTTTTTGTAGTAAACTAATTAAAATAGACACGGGACATTATTTTATTAAATATTTTATTAACTATATTAAGAGGTTTTGAGCAACCTATTAAACTAAGAAAAAAACGGAGAAAAATCAATTTTCTATGAACATGTATCGCTTAAAAGATAGGCAACGGAATAAGGAAATGGAAATGATTTTTTGTTACAATTTAGTAAATTTAAGTGATAAAAGTCTAATCCGCACAATTTCTAAACTATTACGAATGTATTTATTGATATATCAAAGGTGCTCAAATCTGATAAACAATTTGGAGTTATACTCTCCTGGAAGGTGTATTACGTCCTGTTACTTAACGTACTTAATTGGTCATTACATCCCTTCAGTCAGGATTACGAACTACTTTATCACACCACCCATGTAGTGTGTCTTAATTTTGTCCATGAGTGGCGTGACCTACAGTTTTTGAGAAAATTTGCATGGCAATTTTATTTACTCTCACAGTTTTATGCTGCTGAGACTGCTGAGAAGCAGTCGCCAAAGAAAAATATGCTTCATATTTATTTTCTGTTCGAGATGTCTAAACTGGGATTGAACCTTTAGCTCTCGTTTGATAAGACAACACACTACCTACTAGAATGCGGAGATGTCACGTCGTCTCCACCTCTATACTAAGTAATTTCTGACTATAATTATAATTTCTGATTATAATCCTCTGACAATCCCCTTGGATGTATTCAACAGAGCCTTGGTGGCGATATTTAGAGCATAAATACTGCCACTTTTCTACTCCAGTTTAGCTTGTCAGATTTTTCAACATTCGATATTTTTTTCGACCCGTCAAATATTAAAAAAAAATCAGTTTGATTAACAAATTAAATCAAATTTCATGAAAGGATTGTAACATCATTCGGATATTGTGTGTTTTATTGAGAGGAAATCGAATTGAATCCACGTAGTTGGGTTGAAAATCTTTCTCCATCTGAATATGATACGAAAAAAAATTGTCAAGGTCGTAATTTTCTGTTCATAAACATATTTGATGGACACTTAAGTTATTATTTTCACAATTCAAACATCTCCATCTCAATCATCTTTCCGCTGAAACTTACATACAGCAAATGGTTGACATGGTGTTAACATTATTAAATAACAGCAACAGTGAAAACTATTTTATTTCTCTCCAACCAAATATGTACATACTTTTTTTTTCTTTATTGAAATCCTCGACCTTAAAATAACAACAATGGTGGCATCATAGTCAGTCATTTACAGGCAGAGATTGGTGGTGTTTGAAAGCTTAACAACAACAAGAGCATTGCTCTTGCTCATTGCGTTTATTGTAATTACAGTTAAACACTTAAAATATTATGATTTAGGCTACTGGTAGTCCCCCTGTCTTTCTCTCTTTTCGCTTATGTTGATTTTATTAATTTTCTTTAATAATTCTGTGTAAATCCATGGGATTTGAAAACCCTGAGAGGGAATTAAACGAATGTTGTTCTTCTTTTTTTAATTCTATACAGTATTACATTCTAATAATAAAAAGGATTGTATATACCTAAAAACAAAATGGCCGGGTTCAGTTAATGCGATGTACTATGTCGGCACTTGATCCTTGCCTCTTGTCTATAATATTGCCGAGATACCAGAAAGTCTCGACATCATCAATCATGGCTCCGTTTACCTGCAGGGATTGACTACTTTTGGTATTTTTGAGCTTGAATTTTGCCTCCAAGCTCTAGCGTTAACTGCCGATTCTGAGAAGATTCCATGCAAACAAAAATTGATTTGAAATTTTATTTATCAAAACAACTACAATAACATAAATCGTTTCTTTTAGAAAAATTATTATCTATCTTGCCGCAAGATGGCTGCAATAGAGTAATTGGTTTTGAAAACATAACGTTACGAAGATTCTTACTCTGGGAAACAGTGTATTGTTCCTTGAGAAGATTGATGGTGTTTCGGCATGATTACGCCATTCTTCGATTTTAAAGAATACAGTATATACTCAATAAACTCTTCCGATTTTAATTTCAACACTTCTTGTCCTAAATAACTGCAGTCAGTCTCTCAATTTCTGTATTTATTTACTCAATAACTACAACAATTTTAATGGCAGCAGCAAGAAACAAACAAAAATATACGACAGAGAATATTTATCAATCACTTGCCGAAACTGTTTCGCAAACAGAGGCAGAAATATGTCTTCTACGTTCGTCTGTCTGTGGTTGAGGCTGTCATAATTTTACTGCTCACACACACACACATATGCGAAATAAAATAAAAGAAATCAACAATTTCCTTTTTGGAAAGAAAAAAATTCTTTATCTTAAACATCACCAAGAACAACAGCAACAACAATAAAGTAAAACCACGTAAATATCCATAAGTATGTCAAAATAAAACCAAAAACAGAAAACAGGTTTTCTGTATTGAAAGCAAGAAAAAAAATAAAAACTGCAAATCTGTAAAAGGCGAAATGCACGGTAATTGCGGTCGTTTTTACACAAGAACAACATGACAGACGTATTTCTTAAATCAAACAATTACTCACTTGAAACAAACAGCAAAAAAAAAAGGAATTAAAAGGAAAACACGATAATAAAATAAACTTCTCAATTGAAGAAAAGTTCTCAGAATAAAAATATTTGCCAGCTCAGTGTTGTCAACCTATGGGGAGTTAAAAAGCACGAAAATATTATTATATTAAAAAATGCATTGAAGAAAACTAAGGTACATATGTATGTAACAACTTTATGGTTTTTAAAAAACCTCTTTCAACTTTTTTAAGTTGAATACTTTAATAGTATTCGAAACATAAAATAAAATTATGCAACTCTATCCACGCTAATCTGATAGCTTAGGGATAACGATTAAGTATCGGAGTTTAAGCGATCTTTCCACAAAATTTATCACTTTTTGTTAATTGTTTATGGAAAAATTGCATTTTTTTTTAATTTTTATTGTTTGATTACGAAGAAAATATTGTTTAAACATACAAATGGTTTCGAATTTTTTTTTTGTTTATGGGAATATTATATTCAGGTTGTATGTGTGCTCAATCAACACCATTTACAGAAATAGCGCCATATTGTAAACAATCGTGGCGTATTTTAAACGAAATTTGGAATATGACTGGTATTTCCATTAAGGAATAATAATAACCAATTCACACAGCAAGTTTTCTTGTAACACGAAGGTAAATAAAGTACTTCAATGTTGCACCTCTTTCTTCTATCGAAAATGGCGATCGATTTCAAATACAGGGGGGGGCTTATATCTAGGATTTGCAGTATATTCAGACATTTTTATAAATTTCTTTTATGCAAATATTGTTTTCTTTTGTTTTTTTAATACTTTTTTAACATGGGAATAACACCGTTTACAAGAAATAATGATAAAATAAACTTTTGTAATGTCAGTAATATAAGTCGCCATATTGTTGGGTTATATGGTTTAAACCCAAGCTCAAATATTTTCAACAAAACTAAATATGAAAAAATTTCTGGCAAAAACCCTGAGAGTAACTGAAATTGCAATGAAAAGTTCCAAAAAATCTGTCGTTTTGAGTCTACTTTAAACTGTAGGTCCCGCCACTCTTAAATAAAATTAAGCTAGGTCGTAATCTTAACTAAAGTGTTGTAATACCCCTGAAGTATGTATGCAAGTAATGTCAGATTGACATATTTAAAGTAAACTACAGAAATTGAATGGTATTAACTTTTCTACATCTATTGAATTTATTATAAAAACTGTTTTTCTTGAGGGAAATGGTGTAATATTTTTTTATTAGTTTTATACACTGGAATTTGTTTGCAACATGCAAGTTGCAACTGTATATTACGTGTGTCATGTTTCTGTATTTTCTTCGTGGCTATAGCCCCGTATATATTTTGGCTGTTTTTATACGATTATTTTTGTTTTAAGTGGGGAATCTGTTGATAGTTCATTGACTTTTTTTTTTTTTCTTTTTATGAACAGAACGACTGTGGAAAGACATTTCTATATGACGCAACATAAAAGTGTTTAATTTCGTTTATTTTTTTATTTTTTGATGCTTCAACATTATTGTGATTGTTTTCTTGATGATTTCATGCCATTAGGGTCGGATTTACAAAATTTGTTTTCAAGTATTTTCTTGGTGTCATGATGATCTTTAAAAAAAACGTTTTTCAAAATTATTAATAAAAATAAATCTCCACTAAGTTTTGTGGTGGGTAGAGTGGAATCTTATCAGAATTTCTAAGAAAATTTCTCTATTTTCACAGAGTTTCGTTCCTTCTCAGTGTCTACGTAGTACATACATACATATGTATATATTTAGATTCTAATGTTTTTGGAATCTAATTTATGGCAAATAAATTAATATGATCTCTCGTGATTTTTATATTTTTATCGTAAACAAAACATGCGTAAAATTATTAGAAAATCTTCACATATCGGAATTTTTTAACAGGAAACTTTCATAGTAGAACTTTCTTAGTGGTTTCCGAAAAACAAACGATTTCAAATGGTCGAAAATGGTCAATTTACGATCATTCCTGATTGGTAGTCTTTGAAAAATGCATACATACATATCTTCTTGATCACTCTACAAGACTTATAAACCGGATGTCAGTCGTTAAATAACAATATTCTGAGTCAAATTAATACATCTCGATTTTCAATTGTTATACTCACAATCTGTAGTTCTAAACTGGCGACTTATTCTTTAGTGTTGGTTCTCTTGCAAAAATTTGTGACTTCCAAAGAATAATTCTGATGATTTGGGCAGTCGGTTCAAACTACCAATTCGTGAGCTTTTTTGTCGTAACAAAAATAATATTTCGGCAACTTACTCTCAACAGTCTTCTGACAAAAATTCTGAGAGTAATATAAAATTGCCATGAAAAGTTTCAAAAATCTGTGGTTGGCTGTAGGAAGCTATGTAATAATCCTGACTAAATGGTTCTAATGAACAATTAAGTAAGTAAACGTGTATGGAGTGTGGGCCAAATCAGTCATGTGTTCATTATAAATTCTTCAGTAAGCACTTCCCAGTACTTGGCATTCAACGGCCGGAAAACAACAATTTGTAAACTTGGTTGACATATTTAAATCTAGTACCAAATTTGCTTATATCGAACGCCTAATTACGCCTAACGACTGCTGCAATGCTATTCTGTATAGAACAACCAACACAAAGTCGACAAAGGGGTTCTTAACACCTTTTAAATATTTCTTTTAATCTGACTTTTCAAAATTCCCACAGTAAAAATAAAATGTTGCAAAAGAATCCAAAACTAGAAATGATTTGTATAATACGGCTTAAATCTTTATGTTGAGATTTGTTATGATATATAATTTTGACAATCACGTGACATATACATAAGATTTAACACTAGTCTTTTTATTACAAATTTTATAACTGATTTTCAAAGTTTAATTTATTTATTGTTTTAACTTTATGACTTTTGTTTTGAATAAAATTTAAAATTTGTTATATTTTTTTTTCATTTCATTTTAATCTATTTCATTAAATTGTTATAAAAGATTTCAATTTATTTATTTGATTCAATGTTTTATAACTTGATTAATCGGAAAATGTATTGGAAAATATTGTTATTATTATTAAATATGATTTTTTCTTGCATTGATTTATTTATTTTTAAAGCCAAATCGTTATTAAACAAACAAACATATTGTTTTATTCTGTATTTATTATTATTTGTAATCTTCTTTATTTATTTATTTATTCATTTGCCATTGTTTAATATCTTCCATAATATCTATTATAAAAATAGAAAAAAAACAACACATTTTGGTTTTCCATACTAAATTCATTTTCATTTATTTGTTCAGAAATAATTTCATCAAATCTCTATAATAAATCTCCATTAAATGCATTAAGTTTTGTCTGTAGAGCAAAGAAAAAAATATACAAAAATATGCTCTCGAAAAACCAAAATTTCAGATACTGAGGAATATCTTGGAAATACAGTGAAATATTCCTAAGAAAATTTTAGTAAAAAATATTACTTTTGACTGTCCATTATCATCCGTTTTCACTGTATTTATTCCAATTGCCATGAAGGCTTTCATCTGATAAATTTTCGTTGACTATTTTTTTCTACTTTTGTATGAAATTCTTAAAAATGATTTCCACTGGAGATGCGAAAACAAAAATGTTCTAAATATACTCAGGCTGTTTTTTTTTTCAAGATTTTTGCATTCTATTTAATTTTTTATTTTTATTTTTGTATCATATGCATTTTAAGATTTTTATTTTTCTGATTTATTAATTAAAATGTATGTGGCCTGTCTTTAATTCAAATAAATTTCCGTTTTTTTAAATTATGGAAAATGTCGAATGAGACAATATTTTTATAGGTATTTTTAAATTATTTATTACAATTATTATTTGCCTTAACAACAAGAAATTAAAAATAAATTATATTTTCTAAACTGGACAGTTTGAATATTTCAGCTGAAAAACTGAAAAACTTATTTTTTCCACGATAGAGAAATTAGAAACATTTAACTATCGCACTCTCATTATTAATTTATTTAACGATCCCTAGCTTCCATAGGGCCACATGTATTGCCCAAGTATGGGTTGATCTTCCGCGTCTATTCATTGGCCAGTTTACCTATGTCAGCTTCAGGTTTTTTCAGAGTCTTGTAATTATCAAACTAAAATAAAAATCAAAACGAATTTTTTTTGCATTTTCAGAACGGTATTGGGGCATACAAATTTCAAATAGAGAACCTCTGAAAACAATATTTTTTCATGTAGATTTGTTGTATCACACAGTGTAATTGAATTCAACTCGTGTATCGTGAGATACATACCTTTACAACAATTTTCTTTATTTATTTCCTTTATGGAATGAGAATGAAGCTGGGCATTATCCTTTAATGTGTTTCAAGGTATTTTACAGGAAACAAATCCAATGATTTCATCATCATTATTTATGTGTAATTGACAGTTTGTGTTCATTTGACATGGTAGTATAGTTTTTTGTTTTTCTTTTTTTAAATTTGTTTCATACAAATTCGTGATAAATATTAAACAACAACGAAATAAAAGAATGTTAATTTTAAAAAATTAAAATAAAATAAAAATATTTTTAAATATAAATAATAATTGAAAAATATTTTCTATTAAAATAAAATTGAAGTAAATATTTTGGATTAGGTGTTGATTTAAAAGTTTTAAATTAAAGTTTAAGAGAAAATTTAATTTCTTTTAAATAAATTAAGGGCAAGAAGGATTTTCTGTAAAATTTTGAATAAAAAAAATTAAGGACTAGAATTTCAATTCAATTTCATTAACTCATAAAATTTTCATCACATTTTGGAAAAATTGCAATTTCTGCTGTTTAGTGATGAAATTATAAACTTTATAAACCAACGCAGTCGTGTATTTTCACGCAGTGTTTCAAAAGTATACGAACAGAATCAATTGCGAAATTGTTTAAGGTTGTAATATAACTACAATATTGTATATACACACATTAAATTAAATAATTAATATTAATTTATTTAATAAATTAAGTAATTAAAAAAGGAAAATTATTCCAAATAATAATGAAAGAAATTACAATATATAATATAATACATTCGAAAGATTAAAAAAAACTACTCAAAATATCAAAATAAAAGCAGAACTATTTTCGATAAGTATTTAAAAAGTAACGCTTCAGTTCAATTATAAAACGCACAAATAAAAATTAATTGAAGTAAATAAAAAATAAATAAAAATAAAATATTAAAAACAAGAAGCACTTGTCTTATGTAAGCCTGGGATCACCTTATCTAAAGGATTAACAATTAATTCCTATAAAAAAACAATTCAACTAAAACTATATTTTATATAATTCTACCGCATACTACACATGACGTTTAGAAAATCAACTATCGGTGTTTTGCAGTGTTATAATTCATAAGTGTTTATTTCATGCAATTTTTTCCCCGATTAAGCCCCCTTTCTTTAGTGTAACAATAAAAAAGGAAGAAAATCGTGCATCTGTCTATATAAATCAGTTAAAAGTTTCCTTAAGTGCTAATTGTAAAATATCACGTTATCACCCTCAAGGTACTCACACACTTAGCCAACCATTCACTCACTTACTGTCAGTTCATCATTATTTTATTACTATTTATTTATTTAATAGATGCAATAACAAATAACTTAATAAAATTTGGTATAACAAATAACATTGATCTATAATTGGCTTAACTTATAACTTAATTCACCTTCACCATCTCCATCCATTCTGCCATTCAACATAATACCTCTCATGTATTCAACCATATCCATTAATCTTTTTCCTTGTCTATTAACAACCTTGTCTTTATAACATCTAACTTCGTTAATATGTGGTAGATCTGCTAATAAGTTTGTATCCTATATATATATGCGTTGTTCTTCTCCAATTCGCGCGTTTAAATCTCCAACAATGCAAAAATTAGTGGGGCACAGATAATTTAAGAAAGCTTCCAATACTTCAAAATCAATATTCCAGTTTGTACAGTTAAGATATCGTGGAATAAAGTAAAACATATCATAATGTATTGTCTTCCAGTCAACACAATATTCCCATTAGCGAAATCCGAGAATTTAAATTCATAAAATTTTTCTATTTCATTTTTGAATCCATATAAGCAAGCCCCACTAGCACGGCCAGAATTGTGACTTTTTATGGCATCGATCCAGTATAGATTGTAATTTATAAAATAATTAGCAAAAAATTTTTGTTTACTTGACAAAACATCAGTTTCGAATAGATAAAATACATCAAATTTATTAATGTATGCAATCAAATTTCCAAAATTGATACTATTAGCAAGATTAGCAACGTTATAGGATAATATTCGACAAAAATTGTATTGCTATTGGCCATTTACTTTACTCGTTTTAATCGTATTAGAATTTTTTGCAACATATTCTTTGACAATAACATCAATGGGGAGGTTCGCTTGAATCAGCAGTTCATCATTATTATCATACGACTGACGTATGTACATTACTAAAGCAAAGGTATCAACTTATTATTTTACAACAATATTGAAGAAGGGAAAGGAAGAGCGAACAGAGAATTTGAAATAAGTAAAATGCATTGTAAATACTGTTATAATTATTTAACAAAAATAACAGCAAAGATAAGCACAGAAAAAAAAAACAATTTCATATAAACAAATTAGTTCCTATTAAGATAAGGCAGTGAAAAAAATTTGTATATAAAAATAAGTAAAAA
Organism: Sarcophaga subvicina; assembly: GCA_936449025.2. Lineage (NCBI taxonomy): Eukaryota > Metazoa > Arthropoda > Insecta > Diptera > Sarcophagidae > Sarcophaga > Sarcophaga subvicina. Next base: position 102,107,698 of record OW388081.2, on the reverse strand, counting down.
CAATTAAAGGAATACAAAAAACAATTCATTAAATGTTTAAAATGTTTAAAATGTTTTTTTTTAAGATTTTATTTAAAAATAAAGATTTATTAAATAAAAATTTGTCAATTGCCTGCCTACAGCCGGCAATTAACTTTAAGAAAATTGCGATTAAAAATCATGTGCGCAACAAAATTACGCCAAAGGTGGGAGGGTGTTGGCGAACAGCTTACATAAATAAATTTTTCGATGATTGTTTAATCTTTTCTTATTGTTTGTATATTTTTGTGACCGAAAACAAACACTTAAGATAATGGCTTTAAAACCCTGACAACTTTGTTAAAATGTAGGCTTTCGTTTAATATCGTTAAAATAAAAACTAAACGTAAAGAAGGCAACACTGTCTTGTGTTGTGTTGTAAGAAAATCCACAAGATAATTTACCAAAATATTACGAAAACTGCTAAAGTATCACTAACTCTTCTCACAATTAATATCAATTTAATTACTAGAATATTATCATTCCCACCAAATAGGTATAACTCATCGTTTTGGCAGTTCTTAAATAAAATATAATTAAAGCCAAATTTTTCCGCTTTATTATGACTAAAGATAGGTATAGTATATCTATCTTCCTCTCCTATTTTTCTGTCAACTAATAATAAACAAATTCATTGTTTACGTCTGTTAAATAAAAAATAATAATATTTTTTGTAAGAATACAAGTAAAGTACACTTAAAAATTTTATTTCATACTCTTTAAAGACAAAACAAAATACATACGAGTAATAAATTGTATTACACTTTAAAATAGTTCTAACGAAACAACAAATATAAAGAGCATGCGCCTCAAAGAGTTTAAAAGAGTAATAGTACATCGAGTCAATACTCATTTATTTGCTGGTATTCTTTTGCGTTCCATTTTAATTTAAGAGTGTGTTAAATATATTTTCTTCAAGAAAAGCACTCAAATCTCGTTATATTCCGCTTCTTTTATTCTCTTTGGCCGTTTAACAGCTCTTATTAATGTGTTGTTCTCTGTTTTCTTACTGTGTGTTTGCTTTCATGAGAGTAATGTTTGTGTTGTTTTTTTTAAGAGTTTGTTTTGGATTTTACTCATTCGAAATGTATTTCTATTTGTTTTTGTTTTTGTGAGAATGTTAGCGCTCAGTGTGTGCTTTCTTTTTGAACATTTTTGTCAAATGAAATAAAAAAGACTGAAAAGAGGACTTTTTCTGTATGTTTAAGCACACAATTTTTGCATTTTACTGTGCACTAATCGCAGAAACGTTGACTATCGCGCTTCGTGTTAAATTCGTGTCTCTGTAAAAAAGATTTTTACTTTTGAAATAATAATAAATATCTGCATACACACACAAACATATTATTTCAATATTTTATTAAAAAAAAACAAAAATATACAAATTTATAAATACGATATTACAATAACAAAAAAAAATATTTTATAAAAAAGCGTTTACGGGAAAACAAGTGTTTTATAACAAATATTCAAATAATTTTATAATAAAAAGAAAAAAGTTATACAAAAATAAAAAATCCATTGCATTTTAGAACAAAAAAAAAAAGTTGAAATATTTATATGAAACAAAAAAAAAATAAAGAATTAAATAACAGAACCTAACAGGTATTGCCAGAGAATTAAAAGTTATTTTAACTCAACCAGTTTCGATAAAGTGTAATAAAAATTATCTACTGCTTTAAATAAGAAACAAAATGATAATAGATGAATAATCATTAATAAAAATACAAAATTATTATTGAAATTTTGAAAAAATAAATTATTCATTATACCTTTTACACAACACTTTGCTGCATAACCTAGAATTTGTTTTGCCATTACAAGACAAAAAAAAAAAAAAAAAAACGAAAACCGAAAATATTTTCGTAATTGTTGCAATATTGTTTTATTTTTTAAAGTTCTGTTTTTTTTACTCTCATTTTCTGTTATTCGTGTATTCTAAAGCATTTCCTTTTGCAATTTTAAAAAGCTAATCATAAAAAAATAAATAAAAAAACCAATATAAACGTCATTTAAACAATTGAAAGAAAAATACCTTAAAAAAACAACAACAAATTATTACATAAAATATTACTCTTTTATATACTACTCACACATGCATACAAACAAACATACATATGCACACACACTCAATGATTTAACAAACGTAAAAAACGAAAGAAAATAAAACAAATGAAATAAACCCTCTATAGCAGCTCTTTTAAGTGATAAACAAAACAAATCAAACAAAATGAATTTTTATTTAAAAACAACAGCAACAACTACAATAATTTACTGTTTGCGAAAGAAACAAAAACAATTGTTTAAATTTCTCTAATTAAGCTTTACTTTGCATTGTTGGCGTTGTTTTTTACTTGCAATTTAAATATGCAGTTTTCCAGTTTTATTATTGTATTAACTAACATCACGGTATAAGTGTTCTGTTGTTGTTGTTACTACTACACAACAATTTTTTTGTTTTTTATCATGCTGTCTGTGCTCCCTTTTCTTAACAATAGCGCAGAGAAGAAGAGATGCTCTTAAATCAGGTTTTAATTTTTGTCTTTCTCATTTTATCATTTGTTTTGTTTGCAAATATTAAAGTGTTGCCATTATTGATTTTCTTAAATTGTCTGAGAGGAAAAATTACATCAAATAAAGAGGGAAAATTGAATGTAAACATAGTTTGTTTTAAAGTTAAAAAATTCTTTAATAAAATTGATTTTATTTAACATATAAAGCAAAAGGGATATTAATTCATTGATTTTTAACAAATACTGTAAATAATGTTAAAATAATTTAAAAATTTAATGAAAATAAAAAATGCGAAGCAAATAAATTGAAATTTTTATTGAATTAATCTTTTAAAGAGACAAAAATTATACAAAACACTAAATAAAATACAGAATATTTACAGTGCTTTAATAAAAAAAATATTTTTTAATATTTTTTACCCATTAAACATTAGGCAAACATATTACAAACAGTAAATAATAGTGAAAAATATTGGAATTGAAAAAATTATTTATAAATAAAACGATTTTATACAAAATCGAGGAGGAAAAATTAAAAAAGATAACTATGCTGTGAATGAAACTTTAATAGGTGTCATTTTACATATCGTAACGGTAAAATTCGAACACAAGTTTTAAATTTTAGTCAGAAATTTGATTGATTAAAGTGATTATGTGAATTTACACTAAAAAACAAAGAAAAAACGAAAAACTTCTTCTTTAAGGTTTTTTATAAAACTCTTTTTTCATTTTTTAATGGTAATATAAAAATAGTATTAAAAGTTTAATCAAAAATAGTTTTTAATGTTTTATTAAAAATTTAATTTTCCTGTTTAGAACTTTTATTAAATTTTTTAAATGAATCAGTATAACTTAAACTGCATATGTATACAGTTATTGTAATGTTCAAAATTTAAATCTATTGAGAAAAGAGCTCGAAGTGGATGCAAAAAAAAATATTAAGTTGTACTTATTTTAAATTTTTCAATAAAATTTATGGTTTCTTTCTAAGTTTAGAAGAAAGCAAATTACTTTACAGAACTTCAGTAAAATTTCATAAGATTTTCATTATTTTTACCTTTGACAGTCACATTCGTTTCTTATAAAATATCGAAAAAAGTGTTCATTTTGTTTAAAAAAATTTTGAATTTCAAAATCTAATTTAGTATCAAATGGATACTAATTCTATTGCCAATTCATTTCAAGATTGATTTTTATTTCAAATGAAAAATTTTGCATATAAAAATTCTAATTTTATAGGACTCTTATCGCAAAAAGTATAAACATGGTTCTTGGGTAGAAATAATAAGGTTTAGCATGATGTATTATTGGTAACCCTTTTAATTTTATTCTTTCCTTTTCCACTTTTTTTGTGCTCAATTATCATATACAATTAATGTGCTTTTTTATATTCTTAGCATAGAAGAGAGGAGTAATTATACCTAAACCCTCATAATTTTCAATGTATTTGTGTGTATGTGTGTGCGTGTGATAATTATGATTTTGTTTTTATTTTATTTATGTTCATCATAAATTACAATAAAACAACAACATTTAAAAAAACAAACAATGCAAAGGAAAGAAGTATTTTTATTAAATATTTCAATCTCCCATTTTTATTTGTTGTTGCTACTGTGTTGCTGCTGGTGATATATTAAATTATTTTTCTTATAGGCCGGCCAGCATTTATAAATTGATTTAATTTTTATATTTGAATTGTCTCTGCTCTATGTATGTATGAATGTGTGTATATCTATATTTTTTCTATTTTTTGTTTGTTTTATTTTTTGTAAAATTAAAAAACTTATATCAACTCAACATTTTTTATTGGTTTTAATGAGGTTACACAATAAACTTTGTTTTTGTTTAGTTGTACAACCGACAATAATCATCATCAACATCATCTATTTGTGTGTTATATGTCTGTGTGTTATACTTATATACAAGATATTTGTATTTGTTTACCAAATGAACATTTTCTTTAGGAAAAGTAAAAGTAAGCGGTACTAGATACACGATTTTTGTTAGAAATGGTTTCTTGGTATTATTATTGTTGTCGTTTAACGAATTTGACTACTAAATCGATAATGATGTTGGTGACGAAGAGACATGGGATGATAAAAATGATCATCATCAATATTTTATACACAAATCTCTCTCATAGGCATGTGATGGATGTATGCATAAATACACATGCAGAGTGCTGTTCGGCTCAATAATATTTTTATTATTTCTGTTTTTCATTCTGTTCTGTTATTTTATTTTTATTTTTATTTATGCAAAATTTAATTTTATAGTTTTATTTTTTTTGTTTTCTTTCTTTTTAATATTATTGTGTTGTTGTTGTTATTGTTTTTATTATTTAATTGAATTAATAATTTCTATAGGGCGAATAAGAGCTGTTTGTTTGAATTGAAAGAACGTAAAAACTATAAAGATGATTAATTATTGAAGAAAAAATAATTGAAACAATTATTATTGATGAGTTCATCCGATTCATTTCTATTCAATCATTATTTGTGTACATTTTTGTTGCCTATAATTAATTAAACGTAGTACATACACTTGAAAAAAGTCTGATTAAACAACACAAACATACAAATTTATGATAGGATGGTCTAGGTATCGAAACAACTAAATTGACATAATCAAAATAGTGACCGTAGCATCATCTATACAAAGCTTATAAACGTTTATAGATTCATAGGGAGATAGGTTTGGGCGAAGATACAGAGTAGCTAAGAAAATAGATTGTGGTATTAGGCCAACTAATAACGGTCGTACAACCAGTTCACAGCTGATGCTCAAAAAGCAATTAACAGTGTTCCTTAAGTAACATTGTGATGTCAGGCCGCAAACGAAGATTTGGGATAGATCTAAGACGATAGAGTATCCTTCCTGTGTCCAGCTCTTTGTAGAGAAATTTTAAATGCCCTAGAAGATGGTTTCTTGACAGGCTCTCCTGAGGTTTATTTCCTCACTCTCTCTTGCATTTGTCACTATGACTACAAATGTCATCAAATTATTTATTTATTAATTACAATACAAACTTTACAAACTTTATTTAATTATTACGAGCTGAGTAAGGCAGACCTTATGCTCAGTGTAGTTTAACAAATCAGAGCCTCTGCTGGGGATCGAACCCACAGCCCTCACGGTAATAGTCTAGTATACTACCCACTATACCACCATGGTACCCATGTCCTCAAAGTATTCGTAATAATGCGAATATTATTCATATTAATTTTTTAGATAAGCTATGCTTCCAATTCGAAGTCGACTATACTCGACAGAAACAGTTTAAGCGTTAAACCAAAGTGTTCTCTGTCTATTTATTGTTTAAATAAATTTGTTTTATTTATAATTAACAAATTTGTTTATTATTATTCAATGCACCTTTATTTACGTATTAATTTGTTTTTATTTCCTTATTATTGTGATTATTTTACATACAATATTACGCGCGTTTGCGTTTCTATGGTTTCGATTTGAAATATGGTGGTGACGAGTTCTAAAACTTTTCTATTCTATTTCATGCAGTAAGACTTGTCAAATATGACATGTTATGCCTGTATTTGATCGACAAAGGGTATGTCGTCTGTCCGAGTATTTATCAATTTACAAGTGCATCACGCGATGCAAGTTGACGATTACGTTAATTTTAATATTTATTTACGTTTTTTTTTTCTTCTGTTTTTCTTTTTAATTAATTTGTTTAAATATAACCGGTTTTTATACGGCATGATCAAGATTTATTATTTATTAAATAAAAACAATAAATGCAAACAAAAAAATTCCTATGAGTTCATTGTATTTGAACTTTTTGAATAATTAATTAAAAAAGGAAAAACAAAAATTGAAAAAAAAAATTATTTAAAATTCTATAATAGTTTATAATGAAATTTAATTAATTGAATGAATATTCCCGGCCATTGTAACAGAAAAGAAATTAATTTATGTGATCAATTAAATTAACATTCTTATATACGGAGATGAATTAAAAATGCCTTTTTTAAATATATTAAAATATTTATTTTATTATATATTATAATTTTCTTAATTAAACTTTTGTAATTTTTTTATTTTCCTAATTTTTTAATTTTGTTTTCTTTTTTATTAAAATTTTTTTATTCAACTTTTAGTAAACATTTCATAATTTTATAGTTTTTGTTTTATTATGACAATTTTATTTTTATTATTATTTTTTTAATATTTTTCATGTGACAAAGTTTCACTTTTACATATAGAATTCCGTTTTTTTTTATTTTAATATATGTATGTATATAATGTGTACATATGTATATGTTTTTTTTACCACAAGTGGGTGTTTATTGTATAATTTTAAATGTTTACATTTTTCTCCAACATCTCTCACATGATATAGAAATATATGTATATATAGAGATATAGTGTATAAAAATATATATTTTTAAAACAAAAAAATTCTTGTCAACCTAAATTAATTTTATAATATGAAAAATATTAAATTATGGCTATAATAGGTTCCAAATTCTGTATACAAACTTTGTAATACATTTTATTTAATTCGAAAAAAAAAAATAATAATCATTCAATTCATTGAAATATTTCTTAATTTTTACTACTATTTTCTAGAAAAAATATTTTTTTTATAATTTAAAGGAAATTTTTAACTTATTTTTTATCTAAATTTTTATTTGTTTTATATGTGTTTTTATAAACATGTATTAACAATTGTTAGTATATTTGTACAGAAACATTTTGTTTCTAAGACTGCTTTTGAAACAACTCATAATTTCTTCAAAACTATGAAGAATTGAAAAGCTTATCGGCATTTGTTTATATAAGAAATTTAATTTGCATCAGCTGAATATCACGTTCATAACAGGTTTTATTTTTTCAATATTTTTTAATAATTTTTTTTTAATGTATTTATGATACGTTATTTCACTGCTTAAATGAATGGCTCCCATGCGCTCGACTCACGCCAATTGTATAACAACAAATAACTTGTCTTATCGTTTAAAAAAATTCAATACGTATGATGATGCCTGATTATTTTCTAGTGTTGGCCTCAGCTGTTTTACGATCTATTTCGGATTTGTTGTGAACACGCTACTTTATAATGATATTCACCTATAATCGAAATTATTATTATTGATGAAGGTGATTGAATTTTCTTCAATATTGTTTTTTTTTTCTTCTGTTATCATATCAAGTTTATCACGATAACAATAAAATAATAATTATAGTTTTTTTTTCTCTCTCTAAGGAAAAATTTTGAACTTGTTTTTTATTCTAACAAAAAATTTTTTTTTGTTTTTTTCTTGATAAGAAGTATGTGAGCTGAGCATATAGTGGTAGTTGCCCATATTTTGTTTCTTATAAATAAATATATTTATTACATGTTCGTTTAAATAATTGTTCTTATCAATTTTTGTTTTTCTTTGCCAAATACTACAACAATATCATTGAAAATAATCAATTGAATTTATATGTTGGCAACAATAAATTTAACTAAGTATGGAATGAATTATTTTTATCTCTTAATAACTTTAAACGTTAATACGATTCAATTGTTACCATTTTAATGACTCAAATTATTGAAACATTAATTTTTTCTTTTAATTATAATTTTATAATCATATATCATATCATTATCATTTGTTTACTTTCTTTCTTTTATAAACTTTGGATTTTGACACACCCCTTTTCCGTATTGGTAGCATTTTAAATTTATTTTTAGATTTTAATCAATTTTTTTTATGATTTTTAATTCTCTCCAAAGTTTAATGAATTCTATTCTATTTATTTAATATTATTTTTGTTTATTTTTAAATAGGCCTACTTCAGTTTTTTTTTATTATTTATTTTTAACTTTTTATATAAAATTGAATAAATTTAATTATTTGAAAATTTTTATTAAACGCGAAATGTGATACGCAATATAATTAAAAAATAAACCTGTATGTATTTAAATTTAATTTCTTATTAAACGGGGAAATAACTTTACAGATGTTTAATAATATTTCTCGTGTACAGAGTTGTCATGAAAAAAAAAATATTTTTAGAAAATTCCCCCTAGAAAATAATTTAAATAATTTCATTATATATATAAATAATAAATTCTGTATGTTATAAAACATTAACAGAAATAAAGCCGCCTTAATTTACAGAGAAAAAAATAAATACAATTTAATCTGAGCCTATCAATTATTGTAAATGCAAAAAAAAATCAATTTCATAACCAATCAGTTATGTATGGCAACCGAATGCTAGTTTCGTTGCCATTCGACAACTGATTATGTGTACTTCTTATCTGGTAACAAAGATTGAGTACCCTTTTATTTTTACATCTTACTTTTAAGTGCTAATCTTAACTATTAAATTAATTTCTAGACAATGCGTTATTGTTTTGAAATAAATTCCTAGAGTATATCTCTAGGAAAATAATTTATTTTGTTTAGAATCCATAGTATATGGAGACGCCACCTTTAGTTTTTCGCTAGGACAGGATCAATAAAATCTTTTGTAGATAATGAGATGTCACCCTTAGGATATGAATTACATCGCTCCTCCAAACTATTTTTACAATTTTGTTATAATTTTTATTATTTTTGTTTCTTTAAACTAAAGAAAAACAATCGAAATATTTTATCAAATAATGGCATTTCTTTTTAACTTGTAAATACAAATGTAAATTGAAAACAGCAACAACTCATTAACACTTTATTTATATAAATTTTTATGAATATACTAATTAATTTATAAATAAATAAAAAAAAAATATACATATAAAACCTAATTAGTTTTTAAAACAAAATCAAACATACGAAACAAGAAAACAACAACAATTACAACTGTTATTTACATTTTTGCATGACATTGCAATGATGAGGATTGAATTGAATTTAAAAAAAATTTTAAATTTAATTACTACTATTAACAATTTTTTTTTTAATTAAAAAAATGGAATAAAAAAATCTGCACGAAAAAATGCAACCAAGCAATTCGTATTCTTTTGTTTCACACAAGAAAAAAAAAATACAAGACACAAGAAAATAACAACTACGAGATAAAAGAAAAAAATGCACATGAAGTAAAGTTTCAAATGGAACAAACCAACGACAACAAAAATTAATTAAAAATTGCCGGTTTTTTTTTTTAATTATTAAAACGTCAATTCATAAAAATTTAAGGCAAACCAAAAATATATATTCAAAAAGCAAATACAATATTATTTACTTTTATAATATAAAAAATACATACTCTTTGCTTTTGTAAAGCAAATATAAATCGTATTTATTACTAAAAGATATTCTCTTTTTTTTCTCTTGCTAATTACGTATTTCATTTGAGTAATAATACGTACAGAGCAGACATACAGATAAATAACATTCGTTTATAATATTTTACAGCTGGTTGTTCATTTGATAATAAATTTCTTTTTATTTTAACAGTAAAGTTTTAAGAATAGTAATGCAGTAAACTGCATTTCTTTGGATATGTTAATATAAATAACATTTAAGAGTATTATGCTAACAGCGAAATGTGTAGAAAATCTGTTGAAAAAAAAAACATGTTATGGCATTGCTCTCAAGTGCAATGTGTATCGGGTTTAAGAGAATGCATTAAATTTTAGTGCATTTTTTAAAAGAGAAGTTTAAAAGGAGTGTATTTCTTTTCGCAATAAGTTTTGCAGCTTTATTTGCTTTTTATTATTTTTTAACGATAAAAAATGTGCAATATGTGTTGTTCTTTTTTATTGCTTCACATTTATTTATTACCATTTTAAATTGTGAATATGTGTGGGTTGCTCATGTAATTTGCCAAAGAATCCACCATATGAGAAAATAAGAGGAAAATAAAACAAAAACAAAAAAATATTATAATCACGTGCTTTGTTTGCTCGCTTTATCGTCGGAGAAGGCAAACAATTGAATAATTAAATACAATTAAATTAAACAAAAAAGCAGTAAATAATTCTTATTATACATACTAAAAAAAAAAAAAAAAAAAAGAAATTAAAAAAATTATTCTATAATTGTGTGTGCGCGTTTCCAAAATGTTTTTTTTTAGTAATTTGGAGAAAAAGTATGAAATATACACTCTACAACAGTTCGAAGAATCGCAAAAACTTAAAGAACTGGAAGAAAAACCAACAACAACAGCAACAGCAGCAAGTAACAATAATACCGGCAATCAGAATAATAACAATAAAACAGAGGTTTTAAATGAAAATAAACTTAAAGCGGAGGAAATAATTAAAGATCATAATAAAACAACGGAAGATATACAAAAACAAATAATAACAGCTGACTCGACCGAAGCAGCAGCAACAACTAAAATTGAAAATTCAACTCCACCACCTACTCCACTCAATAACAATAACAACAACAATAATAATAAAATAAATGAAGATATAATTCAATTAAATACCATAATTAAACAAGAACAACAAGTACCACCACCAATTATTATAAATAATAACAATAAAAATTATTTTAATAAAAATAAAATTATACTTCCAACAACAACAATCTCGGCCACTGCAACGACGACAATTTCAATACCGGCAGCAGTAGTAAAACCAACAAATTATACACCACCGCTACAACAACCACTTCCACCAACACACTGTCCCACCACTACCGTAACACATACGGTTTTTAGTAAATCCAAATCTTCTCCGTCTATACCCGATGATAAAGGTCCAAAGACCGTTACATCATCATTGATTTTAACAAGTCTACCCACTACAACTTCGACGCAATCGATCTTACACCAACTACCACTGAATGTGGCTACACGTGCGCAATCTGTAACAGCAACGGTATTTTCACCATTACCAGAAACGCCAAATAAATCATCCATCATAAATACGGCTCCAACTGAAATTTTGCCACAATCTCTTCAAGAAGAAACAGAAGGCGACCAACAAACGACACAAGAAATTAACATAATAAGTCAACATCAAGATATGAATAAAGGATTTCTATCATTTGCCGAGGATGCCACAGAATTAACAAGTAAGTGTTGCTTATTTTTTTTATTATTATATTTCCTTGTTATTCATTGTTTAATACTTGGGTGTTGAAACTTTTTAAGGCAATTTGTAAATATTTTTAAATATATTCTCTTCGATGATTCAATCGAATGAAAAATTGTGAAACTGTTAAAGAAGATGTCTGTGTTATATAATGTTGTATAACGAAATATGTGGCTAAAATACGAAATATTTTCCTAGTGTATCTAAATTAAAGAAAACGTTTCCTTTTTACGTGAAATTTTAAACTTCAATGGAATTTCAGTTATTTTCTAAACCACTCTAGGTTTATATACACTTTTATAATGAAAGAAATGTAATTATTAAATGTCCATTAAGTACATATTGCCAAAAATGCATTCATTTATATGAATGCGCCATCTATACCTTGGTAATAATTTCGTCACTAGCTGAACGAACTTCTTTATCACATCGTTTCCTTTTACTGTATATAAATAAATATTTATATTTGTTATCATAAGAAAAAGGAAATGAAAACCCCCTCAAATATGTCCTTGTAATAATTATTTGTAAAGAACAACATTTTCTTTTTCATACTCAATGAATTTTATTTACTTTATCTTGTTTTCATATAAGAAAATAAACAGATTGTTATCTTGATTGTTTGCAAAACTATACTCAATAATATTTGTATTAAGTTTAGGTCGAAATATACTATAAAAATAAGAATTTTTTTAGGTAAACAAGCTATAGAGAAAGAAGAAAACAAACAAATATACTTAAATAAAAACTCGGTTATATTTATTAGTTAACAAATCAATTACATGAAGATAAGGTACTTAAATGTAAAAGAAAATCCATTCCATATCAATAGCAAGCATTAACAATAAAGAAGAAATTTCCAATTAAAATTTAAACAAATAATATAGCAAATCTCTTTGAAGCCGATTTTAATCTCTTCTTTATTTTGTACCCTTTACGTTTGACGATATTTATATCAATTAACAATCATTTTACACAATCAATAATGATAAGTGTATTTATTTTTGATTATATATTATTTACAATGCTTGCAAACGCTGTAAGAATAATAAAAACAGTTGAAATTACAAAATTTTTGCGGTTTTGTGGTCGAGTATATAAATGAGGAACATCGAAAACCATAATTTCCAAATGATTGTGTCTTTAAAAATATGAGATGTCGTCTCTGTATAACTATAAATCCCGCTGTTAGCGTTTCTCAAATGCTAATGTGAATTGTAATTTTATCTTATAAACAGCCATCAAGTTACTGACACCTCTCAAACTAAGTTAAATTTTTTATTTTCATAACTACATATAATGCAACAATTCATTCACAAGTCCATTTGAATGTTATTTTTCTTATTTATCTAAATAATGGTAAAAATAACATTATCATTAAATTAGTATTTGAAATAATAATAATAGTATTTAATACATACACATACAATAGAAATGAAATGGAAAAGCCTAGTAATTTTTTTATAATAACTCTTCTTTTATGCACATAAAATACATCGATTAATTGAGGTGTTTACATAGCCAAGTAAATAATTCCCTTTGAGATAAAAATTTGATAAAATATTTGTCTAAAAGGCGATATTTATTAATAAATGGCTTGAACTTTAATAAATTATCGAAAAATTATGGAAAATATTTAAAACTTCTAGGAATCGCTTGCTTAAGTTTTCTCTTCTGCCAATTTCAATGCTGATTTTTTATTTTAGAAATTAAAATTTGTTTGTTTTTATTTATTTGATTATAATTATCAAATATTAGTTATCAAATATTAAATATTGCAAAACAAAAAACAACAAAAATAATAAATAATTAAAACTAGTTTTTACTGAAAAGAAAAAAGCAAAGATCATCAATACAGCATTACAGATGGTCATCGCTAAATATTTGTAATAACAAATGAAACTAATTCATCACGTCAATTTATTGCAAATAAATAAATTCGCAAAAAAAAGATGCAATCGTCAGCATATTTAGAGATGGCCTTGATCATTATGCACTTTTGGCCGGCTAATGCACTAAAAAATATTAAAATACAGTGAATAATAAAACATTACGGAATTTTCTATTGTCCTATCATCTACAGTCAAAGAAAAAAGTCTACATATAGCTGTGTTTTTTTTAATTGAAAATGGCGTTGTTTAAGGCAGTTACAATTAAGAATGTTTGAAGACAAAAACGAATATAAAAAATAGAAAAGACTGTAGACTTGTTTCTTTGACTGTATATTGATAGCAATTGCTTCAATGGTTCTAACTTTTAAATTATATTTTCACTTTGGCTGTAAGTGCGACATTATTTTTATCCTCCACTGTATTCTGTCGTCAATTGTACAAACAGAATGCATAGTAATATTTTTTTTTGTCTATGCATTTTTATTTTTTATATTTCCCATTTTTTTTTTCCTAAACTGCAAGGTTCAAAATGTTATTTTGCTAAAACAAAAAAACAAAAAAAAATGAAACAAAAAAACACGCATTATCAGTATATATTTTATAATTAGCTGAAATAATAATACTTATTTAGTAAAAACAAAAAGTATATTTTTTTATATAATATATAGAATATATAATAATAATTACAGTGATTTTGTAATTAGATAATGTGTTTTTAGCTTGATTAGCACCATTATTTTTCGCCATATAAAGTTTTAACGCTTTATTTATTTGGTAATTGCACTAAAAATAGGCATCAATAAATCAGGTAGTGTATTGTAAATGCAATAACAGTAAATTATTGAGTGGTTTATATTGAAAACTATAGAAAGTTTAGCTACTGTATGTGGAACAATTTTTAAAATTTAAAAGCAAACAAATGTTTCCTTAAGGCAATTTAGAGGCAGTACCTTATGCCACTTTAATAAAATAAAAACTAGCAAACCTTTTTTTATTGTTTAAAAAAAGAATTGCAAGTTTTTTTAATAAAATTAAATATCAAACGAATGATAAAAATCTATTATTAGACAAAAGATTTAAACAAAAAACCGGTTTAAATGGATCATAAATAAATGCAAATATTCTGTTACCATCCCTATATAAATAATTTAATTTTGATATAAGCAGCATATTTATAATTTTATAAAAATAATCTTCAAACTTTTGTTTGCTTGTTATTAAAGGAGAAAATATGAAAACAATTGCTTACATTGTTTGAAAAAAATCAATTCTGTTTTCGCCTATTCGTTCTGGTTATATTTATTTATTTTGTTTCAAAAAATTTCCACAAACAAAAAAAAAACATTAAAGGAATATCTAATAGAAAAAAAAAACTAAATAATAATACAATTGCTTATTTGTGTAGGTTTTGTTGTTGGTCATTTATTTTGTATCACATGTTATGTTTTCTACTCTGCTCTTTGAAGATTTATATCGCCTTTATTTCTATTTATGATCATTCACTTAAAGTTCATTCAAAATGCCAAATGTCTAACGCACTTTTCCGCGCTCATTGTTATTAAACATTTTGCATTAGCAATACAAATAAACACAAACACTGTGACTCTTTCTGTGTCAACAAAAATCAAAATAATTTTAAATTTAGTTTCTTTTTCCCCCACCTTTTCAAAGCGATCCACGACGAGTTGGTGTTTTTCATTTTGATTTGTTTTTTATGTTTACGCAAAGTTTTCCTTATGGATTTTGCTTTTTTTTTTTATAAACTAAACAAGATACACGCGCCAATTGTTAAAATGTATAAAAAAAATGTATGTATACATATGTGGAATTAAAAAAATTATTAATAAAAATATAAAAAATTCATTCGTTACTTCTTGTGTGACAATACTACTTAACAAATTAATTGGCTGTGATATTTGATGTATGGTGTGAGAATTTTTTTGCTTTTTTCTCTCTTTTTAATATTTAGTTTTGTTTTTATCCATAAACTTTTTTATTTTTTTGTTTTTCATAAATTGTCATTGTCATTTTTTATTAAACAAGAATTTAAAGGGAAAAGCATGTGGTCAGTGAGTGAAACTAATAATTCAGAATTTTTTCTTAATTCATAAAGAATTTTTGTTTCAAAATTTTAAGCATTAAAAATATAAAACTTTTTATATATTTTTTACTCGACAGTAGTTTTTTTTTAAAAATCCCTTTTACATAAATTTTTATATTTTGTTATTGCGCTTATAGACTGTATTTCAATTAATTAAATATTTTATTTTTGGATACGGTGTAAAATTGTATTTCTGAATATGTAAAAATTATCCTACATATGTGTATATACATATTTGTTATAAAATTAACTCTATTTTTAATGTTATTTGCCTTTCAATTGTAAAATTGTTTAATTTTTTTTTTTACATTTTGTCACTTACCTACATTGTGCACAATACATTTATTTATTTAATTTTTTTTTTTTTCGTTTAACTCGAGTATCTTAGTGAATCGTGCCCCCTGGTAATAATTATTTCGATAAGGAATGTTTATGCACATGTAGTTATTTACTAAAATGCACTCATATTCACATATGTTAAAATCTATACGTACATGTGTACATGCATACATATATAGAGAGATGCTTATTTTTATTGTATAATACACCAAACACATGCATACATTTTTGTTTACACTCGAAAAAATGTTTGAATATTTTTTAGTTGTCATATACTCACTCACTCACTGGTAAGATTGTTTATTTTCTCTAAAGTGATGTTTATAAATTATGACATTATCGTTGACAACATTATTGTCATAGTGAACTTAAGTTGTTGTTATTTATTCAGGCAGGTGTAAAATGCATCAGTTAGATTAAATTTGATAACGTTCACACACTTCTATTGTTTGTTTTTTGATATAAATTCCATTCAGCAAGGAGAGATGATAACTTAGGTTTTATAGGATGGCAAGATTTAATATTTTTCCAAATTGAGTTGGAAATCTGATCAATAAAATAGGCAAAATCGCAAAATAATCTGAAATAATTATATAAACTAGCTGTATTTGTTTATAAGATACTACCTGTAATTACTATGTTTTTGCATCTTTTTTTATTAAATTCGCTAATCCGTCTTCAATAATAATAACGGTAGCAGCAATAAAGATAATTATTATCGTCTTAATACCATAATAGCTTAAAGTTATTAATCATTATTCTAATAGCACAGTTTAAGAGAACCATAGTAGTCTAATATTTTCAATTACTGTGCTAATAACATAATTGAAGAGATTTTGAGCTCGAAAGGATTATTTTAAGTAATAAAACTTTATTACAATCTAAATATAGAGAAAAATCAATCTCAACATAATTCGAAAAAATATTTTTAAATTATTTTACGTTTCTAATGAAAACGCGAAAAGTTTAAAATTTATTATAGTTTCAACCAGTAAACAAACACACGTTACTCAAATTAAATGTAATAAATTTTTATTACTTTTCCAAACAAAACTAAAAATATAAATTAATTTTATTTAAAACAATAACAGAAGCTCCCCAGAATCTATATAACATTTCTTATATATTATTTAAGCATTTTTTTCGAGGGTATTTAAATTTGTTCTTATATTCATACGTTGGCAGATCATATGGACAAATTTATTTTAAACGATTCCAAATTGACTACGTGTGTCTGCTGCTGTTTTGTTCTACTGATCTCCTCACATAAAAAATGAGAACAAAACAATCGTTTAAAATGTAGCATATATTTTTTTTCTCCCTCTCTCTCTCTCTGTATATTATATTATGCCTTTTCTTTATAAAGAGATGCATATCATTTAATCTAAATTTATTAAAAATATTATGCTTAAATTTGTAAATTCTTATCACTTGCTTGATTTTCTTTTATTTTTTATTTTTTTTGTTTGTTTGTCTCAATATGTCTTCAATATTATTGTGCAATGAAGATTTAAATATTTTTAGCATTTTGATAGCACAGATTTAGCTAAACAAAGTGACTTTTTTGCGTTAGTATTATTAATAAATTTGAAATGCTTTCCAAGTTAAATTTGAAGCCTTTAACAAATTTTTATTATTTTTATTCAATTTGCTCTACACTGTTTAAAATATTTGTTTATACTCTACATATATAGTATACAAAAACATGTGTTTTAATTTTATATATGTATACATACATACATATGTATGGATGTATAGAATTTTGCGAAAATATATTTTTTATGCATTTTGTTGAATTTGTTTTGGTAACAGCATTTAAAAATATTTTTTAGTTTATACTTGTGTATATTTTACGAAGTCTATATATGGACAGTAAATTGTATATATCGTACACAGATTTGTTTGTTTTTTTTTTTATTAACACAAATAATTTATTGTATTTATCTGTAACACAGATTAGTTTTTGATTTATCTTGTAAATAATATTAGATACTCTTGGGTGGTTTATATATAATTATGGCATTAGTTATTTTTATTATTATTATGGAAAGTACAAATAAAACAATATGATAAAATATACTTACTTGTTAAATAGTTAATCTGAGTAATAAGTGTAATAAAACACAACACTATGCATAATGAAGTGCAAGGTTTCTTACTTATTGCTTTTATTAATATATCATATAAAATTATATAAAAACTATAAACGGTATTTAATTACAAAAAGAAAATGTAATGGTTAGAAAGCTTTCTTTTTTTTGAACAAATTAAAAATTTAAACATGTGTGATGAATACATTAATAAATCATGAGATAGTAATTCGTACTAGATCGATTACAGAATTTTAACACTTTTTTGAACACTCTTCATTCAACACACCTAGTTTGTGTGACTGCTGCCGATTGTGCCACATATTTGCCCTTTTATTATGTGGTGTTATGCATAAAACAGATAAAAATCATTTCATTTTATTTTTTATTTTACTACATAAAAATAATATTTATGGTTTTTTCTTTAATTAAATTTATCGTTTCTTTTTTATGGTTATTTTCAATCGTGCAATGCGTTTTTTTTTTAAATGTGTGTATCATATCATCTTTTACAAGAGGGAGGGCAGGGACTCCAACAGTGAGAACTAAATATAAAATATGTGCATACATATATATATACATACATATTTCATTAAATTCAATCCAACACTTCTGTTGTAACTATAAATAAAAAAAAAAATAATATTCCATAAAATTGAAAGATTACCCCAGAGGAGGCAATTTATTACAAAGAAAGATAAAAAGAAGAGTATTAATGATTAATTTAAATTATTTTTTAAATAAATTGATTGAAAGTAGCATACATATGTATTCTAATATGTATTTGAAGTTTTTTAAAGAAGTACAAACAATCAATTTTATTATTTTATATGCTTGCGTATGGGTTAATTTGGCAATATTTTATTGAATATCTATTATCTACCCTACTTAAATACGTATGTATGTAGTATTTGCCTAAATGAACGTAATAAAAATGAAATAAATCATTTAATTCATGCAATTGTCAATTAAATTCAATTGGAATCACTCAATTAGGTGGGACGGGACTCACTATTCTCTACTGCTATATAAATTGAATAATTTAAATAGTGTTAAATTTTAAAAAAAAAAATGTACATACGTGTCCATATATGTATGTACATACGAGTATATGGTTTAAATACAACATCGTAAATCATGTAATATTCATTAGTAGGTACTTAACAATTTTACAATATTAGCGCATTAGCGAAAATGCTCTATATAAACATATTACAAGCATTCAAATAGTATATGTATTTTCCATTTGTGCATTTAACACAAAACTAAAAGTTTTAACGCCTTAGTTTAAAAGGAAATGTCTAAATACAATGATTTTGTTGGCCATAATTAATTTATTATTATTTTTCGTTTAATTTTTTTTCTTAGTGCTTAAAGAAGAACCTGATGATTTAACTGCCCATTTAGTGGCAACAAATGCTGTTGATGCCTGTATGCCCCTCGATGAGTCAGGGCCATTGTTTGGTGAAATTCTTGTTGGCTTTGGCATGAGCTCTTATGGTAGTCTTTTAACAGACGATATCAATTCTTTAGATTCAAATACATCTTCACCAGAACATACATCTTCTACAGCACTAAAGGCATCATCAACATGCAATACAAATAGTTGTTCATCGTCATCATTAGCATCGCCAACGTCGTCAGTGACAACATATAATGGGTCAGCAATAACAGCAACAAGTACACACAGACAATCATCGCCATCTTTGATAACAACTACAACATGTGCAACAACAAACAGCAATACAACGGCAACAACAAGTAGCACAAATATTGATCCATTCATAAATTATCGCGATGAATCGAACGATACAAATTGCTCTCAGCATTTACTGTCACCAAGTGTTACATCCAAGGTAAATTGAAAATTTCCTCAACTACGAATGCAATAGAAAACATTCTAAAGATTTATGTTAATTTCCCTATAAATTAAATACGTTTTTATATTTCAAAAAAAGAAAAAAAAAAATCGTTTTTTCTAAAACAATAAAATCTTTGAATGTTTTTAATGACTTGCAGAAATTTATTATATTTTCCACTTGAACAGTCAAGATGGTAATATTCATTATTATTTATTTATTTTTTTTGTATTTGTTTGTTTATATTTCTAGAGTCCCGAAGGTAGCAGTCTGCCATCATTGTGCAGTCCAAATTCATTAAGTCAAGAGGATGAATTTCCATATTATACCATGAATGTTGACGATATGGATGATTTAACAATGCGTGCTCCCTATATACCCATGAATGAACAAGACGATTTACCCTTGTTAACCTCAGACGATTATATGTGGAGCAGTGGAAATGCCTTTACGCCTGACGAATTCAGTTTGCATACAAAAGATTCTGATAACGGTTTGCAAGCCATGCAAATCAATCAGTCGATGAATTATCAACAGCAGCAATTTACACAACAACAGCAAACGCAACAATTTTCAAATTCATTATGTTCATCACCAGCCTCTACAGTATCATCAATGTCGCCCTCTCCCATACAACAGCAGCAACAGCAACAACAGCAAAATTCTCAACAAATTTTCTCTGCCGACTCAACGGAATTAGCAGCATTGTTATGTGGTTCGGGAAATAGTTCATTATCAATTCTACAAGATACCACAAACTTTACAAATTCCCTAAATTTGAATGGTGGTGGATCTAATCAGGACAACACTACCAGCCAAAATTTTGGTGCTGGCGACAATAGTGTTGGTTTAAATGACGATTTGGATAGTGTCAGTGTGGCTAGTCCTACTGCTGCAAGTCCAGCATTGGATCAACATCAGCAATTGCAACAACAATGTTTGCAACAATTTCAAGAACAATTGCAACAGCAACGTCAACAACAACAGTTATTGAGTGGTTTAAATATAAATTGTAAAAAAGAAAAGTTCGATACCGCAAACAATTCGCCATCGATGACTCCAAATCTATGCGATACCATAGATGATGCTTTTGATAGTGTGTATAGCAAGAATTGTAAGTATAGGAAAGGAGTACATTAGGTGCTTCTTCTATTTGTTGCATTGCGCAAGCAAGGGAAGAAGAACTTTCTTTTCGAAAAGAGAGTCTTTTGTTTAACAAAAGCAAGCTGTTGTGTTTTTAGGAAAATTCGTTAGATCGTTTCTTTTATAATTTAAAACATTTAAATTTTTTAGAATTTCTATTTTTATATTATCACTTTTCTTAGTAGAGAAGAAAATTATTATCAACACTTAAAGAATTTATTCACATACTTATACCTCCACAATAATTACACGACTAGGCTCTACGCATCGAATAATACTTTATCGGTAGAGAAGCCAAAAATAAACGCTTGTAGGTTTATAGAAGGGTGCCAACAGAAAAAACGACAAAACATACAGTTGTGGACACACAATTAAGTCACCTATGCAAAATTTTTCATTTTTATAAAAATTAAAAAATTTAAGAAAAGTGGAAACAAAAACAACTTATATTTATTAATTTCATATGCTTAATAATTAATTAACAACAAAAACTTATATAGTTTTTCATTGTAAACAATGTTTTGGTACTTAGTTCATATCAGACTTAAAATTTAAGTGGACACATAATTAAGTCATTTGAAACAAAATATTGAAAATTCAATTTAATTGCTTTATTTTTCACCCAAACTATTTGGAGCCTTTAATATTTTGTGGGGAACCCTTTTTGGCGTATTATTTCAGTACATCTTTGTGGCATTGGGTTGATTAAGTTGCGTCACTGCTCAGGACTAATGTTATCCCATTCTGCCTGGAAAAGCTGCCAAAGTGCTTTTTGATGCAGGGTTTTTTGGCTGCAACTGCTCGTTTTACGATCCCCCAAATATTTTCAATAGGGTTCAGATCGGGACTTTGAGTTGGCCAATCAAGAACGCTTATTTTTTCCTCAGCAAACCAAGCTTTAACTACCCAAGATGTTTGATTTGGGTCGTTATCATTCTGAAATATCCACGCTAGTGGTAATTCGTCCTCATAATCTTTAGTCAAATTGTTCCGTAGGATGTCCTTATACATTTCCCTAGTCATTTTCCCACCGATTCTTACCAGTGGACCAACGCCGGATGAGGTAACACAACCCCAAACCATTACTGACGAACCTCCATGCTTTACGGTTTGTTTGGTGTACTTTGGGTATATTTGTGTATTGACAGGACGTCTTACATAGGATCTGCCATCATTTCCAAAGATATTAAACTTGGGCTCATCACTCCATACGACTAATTTCCAAAATTTTGTCGTCTTTATGGAGGTGGGTTTTGGCAAACCGCAAGCGTTGCTGAATATTTTTTTTGGACACATTAGGTTTTGTTCTCGCAAAACGTCCATGGAGATTATTTTCAGTCAAGTGTTTTCTTACGGCCCTTGTCGATATTTTAACAGCGTGTTTCAACTCAATGCACTATATAATCTAAGTAGATATGAGGAATGGGTCAGATTTACTCATCCTGGCTAAAAAAAATAAGCGTTCTTGATTGGCCAACTCAAAGTCCCGATCTGAACCCTATTGAAAATCTTTGAGGGATCGTAAAACGAGCAGGTGCAGCCAAAAAACCTAGCATCAAAAAGCACTTTGGCAGCTTTTCCAGGCAGAATGGGATAACATTAGTCCTGAGCAGTGACGCAACTTAATCAACCCAATGCCACAAAGATGTACTGAAATAATACGCCAAAAAGGGTTCCCCACAAAATATTAAAGGCTCCAAATAGTTTGGGTGAAAAATAAAGCAATTAAATTGAATTTTCAATATTTTGTTTCAAATGACTTAATTATGTGTCCACTTAAATTTTAAGTCTGATATGAACTAAGTACCAAAACATTGTTTACAATGAAAAACTATATAAGTTTTTGTTGTTAATTAATTATTAAGCATATGAAATTAATAAATATAAGTTGTTTTTGTTTCCACTTTTCTTAAATTTTTTAATTTTTATAAAAATGAAAAATTTTGCATAGGTGACTTAATTGTGTGTCCACAAGTGTACATGTCTGCACCAGAGATGGTAATGATTTTATAAAAAAAATAAAAATCATATTTATTATTAATAGTAGTACATATTTACAATATTTTTGAAAGAAAAACTTGTAGTTTTTAGACATATTTTTATGTGAAAGCTAAATCACAATTTTCTCCACAAAATGTCTAGTATTCTTGTAACACCAAAATAATTTAAAATTGAATTATAAATCTTCAAATATCTGCCATTTGAGAATATGAATTTCGCGCATGGAACAAAAACAAAAGAAATAATTCTCTGGGATTGCTGTTTAAATGAGTAATTCCTAGCATATATTTGAAGCAACAAACTAAACAAAGATAAACAACTTATATAGACTTTGTATTAAAGATGATCTTTAGACATTTCTAAATATTCATCATCATGCCAATAACACGTGACAGTTTAAATAAATTGTGTATTAATTTTCTATTAAAGTGATGATGATGGGAAAATATTTTATTTTAGTTTTCCGGTTATTAAAACACTCAAATTTCTCAAAATTTGTTTTGATGTCGATCGTTTTACTAAACCAAAAAAAATCCGCTTTAAGAAATATAATTATATATCCATCTATACAGTGATAAATTTTCCCTTAAATCCATTCGCATTCAGTACAACAACACACGTATTTATATTCTTAATGTTTATTATGAAAAATATGTTGTTGCCTACGCTTGTGTTTCTTCTTGGACCTCCTCTCTCCTTCTTAATTTTGTTGGTTAAATTTTTCTTAATAAATTTATTGGTTTTTTTTTATTATCAGTTACTGAAAATTTTGTCTCCATGCGTTCTAGAAAAATATTTTTAATTTTTTTTTCTTTTGTTTCCCCCTCAAGTTTATGTATGCGTTGAATTATTAAACTTTTTCTATACATTTTGTTTATTTTTTTCATTTTTATTTATTTACTTTTGTGTTTTGTATGTATAACCAAGTTCAGGGACATTATTATTTTTAATAATTTCTATTCTTTTTTTGGTTTGTTAGGTACTACATACAAACAAAAGCATTATCTAGAATGCAATAATTAGATTTACTACAATATTTTTTCAAACGTACTGTTTATACATTTTACGTGCCATTTATTTTAAGTCATAAAGACTTTTCAAAAGGGTTTAAAAAGATTATTAGATGCGTATGATCAAAAGTTTTTCTGACAATACATTTGTCTTCATACAAAATAAAAAATATTTAAAATTATAGGGGGTGAATAAACTTTTTTTAGATCATTCATCGTAGTTTGTTTTATGTTTTTAAACTAACAAGTTGTTGTTTTTTTTAAGGAAATGATCTGTATGAAACAAAAAGTTGTGGGATTTCTAAAAAATATCATATCGAAAAATATTGACATTTAAATTAGGACAGAAAGACAGGAATACATATTTTTATTTTTATACACGTATCTAACGAATTTTCCTTAAAAGGCTTTTGTTTTACTCAGAGTTTTTTTCTTTTCTTATCATTTATTTATTAAAAAAATACGCCCGTTTAAATCACTCTTTACTTGTATAATTTATTAGCAACGAATTTGGATTGTTGGAATGAATTTTTACAAATCAATACAAATGAGAATACCAATACAACAAATAATGCTGCTACAGCAACACAACAACAACAGCAGGATATGGAAAATTTAAGACACGAAGACTGTAAACAACAATTGCAAATGCAATTGCAACAACAACAGCAGCAACAACAACAAACACAAAATATAATCATAAATGCCGTGCTTATTAATGGCACAATTCAAGCAGCAAGCAATAATAAAAATATTTTGGTACCAACTCTAACCACCAATCAACAACAACAACAACAACAGCAACAAAGCAATACAAAATCCTTAAATAAAGTCAATGCTATTAAATTTACACCCATAACAAGTACAGCTACAAAAATTATTGAAAATAAACAAACTTTGTTGCAGCAGCAAAATAATATCATTAAAACTGCTTACATACAGAGCAATAATAAGAGGCATTTGTCAGCAACACAAATTGCCAACAATGCCATGGAATCGAAACGTTTAAAAAGCAATAACGTCGTAATGGATTTGCAAAATTCGAATACAACATCGCAATTATTACAGCAGTTGATAACAAATCCTCAACAACAAGGAAATTTGAATTGCAAAAATTCCAAAACTAATGCTGAATCAAGATGGTCGTCTTCTAACGAAAATCAAAATCATCAACAACAGCAGCAGCATCAGCAGCAACAACAAAAGCAACAGCAGCAAAAGCAATCAAACAGTGTTTTGAAAAATCTTTTGATTAGCGGTTGCGATGTAAGTGCCGGTTATTGTATTGTCCCTATGAGACCAAAATCAAAACTCGCCAAAGTGTAATGATTTTTAAAAGTAGAAATTTGTTATTAAATGGCAAAAAGTCAACAACAAATAAACGCTTAAAAAAATTATTAAGAACAAAAACAAACTACAACAAAACAAAACAAAACAAAAAAAAAAACAAATACGCATAATTTACAACACCTGCCTCTTATTTCTTTTATTTTAATTAATTTACTTTAATTTATAAAATATATTAATTATATATAGTAGATCAACATTATAACGAAAACTCATAATTTTTTAGCACAAAATGTGAATATATTTTTAAATTAATCCTCCTCATCCCACATCCTACCACCCTCTCCCAAAATACCAAACATTATATATAAAAAAAAGGAAGAAAAATCATGGAATTCAACTTGGCCAAGAGCTATAGACAGACTGGTTATCCTATTAAAGAACGAATAACGATTGTTTATTACGCAAATTGTATAAAAAGTTTAAGATATATCAGCTAAAAGCAATATGGAATATTTTTTAAGAAATTCAATTGTACTAAACCCAGGCATAGTACTGACTAAAGTACTAGTATTATATATATTTTATTAAAATAAAAATACTCTTATTAATTTTTATTGAAAAAAGAAAAGAAAAAAAAGGAAAAATTCCTTTAGGAATTATAATAAACAATCACCAACCAATTGTTTCAAATTATTTCTCTTGTGCCAATCACAGTGACATTCTATGATTTTTTTTTAAATTGTTTTTAAATACGAACATTTGGTTTGTTCGAAACTATTTCTTTTTATTAGGCTTTTAGTTTAACACACACTCACTTTATAAATGGATCGATTTTATATAGTTAAAAAAAAAAACATATTAAAAATTATCTTAAAAAGAGTAAATATTTGTTTTCTTTATTTTTGAAGAATTTATTTAAATTATAAGCTTTAGTTGTATTTTATTAGTGTTATTAATTATAAAACGATTAATGCTATAAACAAACAGAACTATTAGTCAAAAGATTCGAAGAGAAAAAGAAGCATAAAGTAGCATATATCCTTTAGTATGTAAGAAGTATAGCTTAAACATTAGTATAATAATTATAACTAACAAAGAAGTGTTAGAAGTAGAACACTTTTTTGCATAGGAAGAAGAAAAACTAAAAAATCAGAATATAGAGACTACTTGTTATTTAACATATAAAAATAAGAAACAAAATTTATTATTGTTTTAACTTGATAACTCTAAGTTGTCTTTATTTTATTTTCTTTTTTATTTAATTTACTAAAATACTATGCTGAAATATTTTTTGATTATGGTTTTACCTTTTTGTAAATAACGAAAGAACTATTAAATATTTCTATTATTTTCATTATATTATAATTTTTACTATCTTTTGTATATAAAAAAAAACAAAACAAAAATTGTATTTAATTAATAAGTGTTTTTAAATTTTTATTTTGTTATTTAATTTCTTATTTTTTTTTACTATTTTTTAAACATTTCTTTCTTTTTGTTAAATATTTCATTATCGAAAAAAAAAAAACAAATATACATCACATTTTATTCTTTGTTATAAAGACGAACAAAATAAAAAGAGAATATTATGAAAAAAATTAATTTCAATATGTTTTATTTTTCTTCCTAATTTTAATTTTCTGTTCCTTAATTCAGTAGAAAAGGTTTGGTTGAACAAAGAATTTACTTAATTCACTTGCAACAACATCCAACTTCTGAAATTTCATTTTGTTTGAATTTACTTTGTTTTGTTTCCTTTATTTTTTTATTTAACTTCGAAAAAGAGTAGTTTTTGTTTGTATATTTTGTATTTCATGTTGATATTTTTATTGTTTAAATTGTTTTTGGTTTCATTTAGTTTCCAATAAAATTCAAACACAGAAATTGAACTATTCTACCTCTTAAAAGAAATATAACAAACAAAAACAAAAAACATGAAATAAAAAAAGAGTTCAAAATTTTAGATAAATTTTATACAAACGAAATTTTATCAATTTAATATAAAAAAAAATAAACGAAATCTATATGAAACAAAAACAAAAAACATATAAACTGATGTAAAAGAAAACAACAGAAATTAAAACAAAAAAATTATACAAAATTTGAATCACAAAACAAATTGAGCGCTAAAGGTACAAATCGAAAAATTAAATTGAATTATAGAAATTATATTGTAAAGATTAAAAAGACGAAAAAGACGAAAATAAAAGTGAAAAAGAAATACCCAGTTTAGAGACAATTTTTCTTATTTACATACATTCATACATACACATATACATACATATTGATATAACCCTAAAGCATAATTAGTCCAATAATAATTTTATAAAAGCAAATATAAATAAATTGAATATAAACATATTTGAAGATATAACCTTAAATACCTCATGATTAAGATGAAGATAAAAGTACAGAAAAATATAAAAATTGTATTGTGAAATTGAATGTATCCCTCCTCTCTCAAAAGGATAGATGTTTGTTTAAAAGAATGAAATGTGAACAGTAAAACAAAAACATAAGCTTTAATAAGACGCCAAACAATAATTGAAATTTATTTATTTAATATAAAATTTTTTTTCTTAGTTTTTCTATTTATTTAGTATCCAATTTCTCTAATTTGTTTTTTTTTTTAGTTTAATTAATAAGAATTGGTTAAATATATAATTGTTATAAATTTATCAAAATTGAAATTGAAAAGAAAAAAAAAACCCAAGAAAAAACAAATAAATGAAAATATTGACTGTTGAAAAAACAAAATTGTTTTATTTGTTAAAATTCTACATTTCTTTAATTTTATCTGTTTTTAGTTTAGTTATGTTTCAGTTTTAAAATTTAAGAAAACAAATGCGTTCTTATATTACGGTATATACATGCACATACATACATATAATTTACACCGCGATTTACTGAGTGCGTATTTTATTATTGAAAACTAACTATCGATTGTTATTGTTTATTATATTAAAAGTATACATTCCTTCCTTTTCAAAATTAGAAAATTTAGAGTGTTAACCACGCATTGATTTTGAATTGAATTGTGAATTGTCAGAGTGTGGTTTAAAATAATTTTCTTCTTAATTAATATGTGAAATAACTCACATATTCACAAATTTAAAAACAAGTATATATTCTATTATTTCTGTCGCATACATATATGCTTATATATGTATATACGATAGAATATGAAACAAAACATTAACGTTATACAATTTCATTTAACTTCTCTTCGATTATTAAGCTAACGCAAGGATTTTTAATTTTTGATATCAAAATCAATAGAAATTACTTTCTCACAGTAAAATATTTTGATAATAAACGCAAAAAAAATTAAAGATTCACAGCCATATCTTTGTTCCATTAAAATTGGAATTTTCATTTTAACAGGTCGTAAAAACATTGAGCTACAGTTTCTTAACTGGCTTAATTTTATGTTCATATCCGAATATATTTCATTTTTACAGCTTAAAATATCAAGTTTTTTTTTTCCATTTTGTTGTTAATATCTATAAAACTATGTTGAAGTATGTTGTAAATTTTATTACCTTGACTATTTCATTATTTTACTACCAGTTCCAATTTATGTTATCAAATGTAGTTCCTACACAATGCGTAGATTCTTTCCTTCTACATATTCAAGGCTTTTATAGTATTATGGTATTGAAAACTAAGAGGATTTTTAACCTTTTTCAATTTAATTTTGGTGAATACAAAGCCAATAGTATTAAGCCACAAAGACCATAAAAGAAACACACATTTGTTGGCACAAGTCAGTTGTAAAATAACAAGCAATAGTTGTAACAGAAAATCATAGCAAATAGTATGAAAAGAAGATTCAGCTAATAAAACCACATGAATTAACTAGAACAAGCATGTCAAAGAATAGAAATAATTAATTGTGAAACATCAAATATTGTAATGTCCTTAATTGTTATCAAATACACAATTACACATATTTTCAATATTTAAATTAACTTGTATCAGAAATCTAAGCTTTTATTTCCAGTTTAAGATAATTATTGCTATTTTAGGAAGGTATGCTACTCCGTTTTGTAAAGTCGTTTTCGCATAAAAATGCTTAGAAAAGGAATCCTTAGCACGAAAAAAGGTTTTAATTATTTTCTTTAAATTAATCTTAGCATATCTTCAGGAGCAAATATTTATAGCATACTTTAAGGATTTTTTTTTTAAATTAAACTATTCTGTTGAAGCAAATGCTGTATATACGGTTAGAAACTAAAGTTAAATATATTTTTCGAAATCTGCAGTTCAAAGAAAACTTTTTTTCTACTACGCAGTTCAATTGGTCTTCATTAATAATACCCCAAAATATTGAATTCAGTTGAAACATTGCAATAATTTTTAAAAATACAAGTGGAGTGGAGAGAAGTTTAAATATTTCGAATGTGTATTTAAACTTTATTCTCTGACTGTACATAATATGTATTTTTATCGTTTCTTTCGTTAAGAAATCAGGACTTTTTATTTTGTTTTTTTATACGTTCGCATATAGTGAGGGAATGTATATGTATGGGATTTGTTTCCTCCTTCTTCAAGTACTTAGTATACACAGAAAGTGAACGTATTTTCAATTTGGTGGGTGGTGTAGACCATTTTACTTTTTCATTTCCTTTCCCTTTTAATATTCTGCTATTTAGGCTTTATTGTTGTGTTGTCTTGATTTCTTAGAAAATGCCTATGACAGTTTTTCATACAGTTGTGTTAGTATATATAGCATCGGATATTTTGTATGTATTATAAATTTGGAAAGAACATTGTTTTAGTTAATGATTATATTTCAAATTAATATTTGGCTGCTGTTTTTCTCTGTTTTTCTATGTTGTATGTATTGTTTTTTTTTAGTTGTTTTAATATTCTATAGGCTGTTTTACTATTACTTGTTTGCTTTCAGGGCCTTTTATTTATTTCTATCTTTTGTTTTAATATATGTTTTAATTTTTTTGTTTTAAATATTTATTTTTTATTAAAAATTTTCTTTATTTTTAATATATGCATATGTATGTACGTACGTATGTATCTACATACACATATAAAGAGGTACATTTTGTCTTATGATTTTTGTAAAATTTTCTCTCCTCTTGTTGTTAAAAGTGGTGATATGTTGTGAATGTAATAAATTACAACGTAAAAATATCTTGGAAATATTTTTCATATTTTCTTACTTAACGATTGTGTTCTTATACTTGAAATTAAATTAATTTTTTGTTAAAGATCGTGGAGAAAGTTTGATTTAAAGAAATTTCCTTGATATTTGATTTCTATTTTTAGCTCTGCCCTAAAAGTATGTTAATGTTTGTTAAAATATACATGCCGCAAGAGACTTTTGAGGGTTTAACAAACATTTTATAGCCCCATAAAAACAGATGCTTATCATCTCATTTTAGTCTTTTAACCTATTTAAACCGCCATTGCTTACGTAAAGGATTATTGATATAAAAATAGAACTTAAGAACTAATTCCCGTTTTATTTTGTTCACTATTCGTTCATAAAAACTTTTACAAAAAACCTACCATAAATAAATATAAGCAAGTGATAAAAAAAAGAGAACTTGGTAATGATCCATGCTATGTTATAGGATGTTAATCCGATCTAAACTAATTTCTAGAAATCCAATACCAATAACTAAAAATATTTATAATTTAGATGAATGAAATCAATTGTGTCAAGTAATTGAATGAAAGACTTGTTTGGAAATTCATAAATTTTTTTTATACTGCTAATGGCAAATTTAAATCCAAGAAAATTAAGAAAGAAAAACAAACAAAACTTTAAAATTTCCAGTTTATCAAAGACTTATTGAAGACTCGATTTCCATACAATTGGTTTATCTAAATTAAAAGGCCACGGGCTACAAACATAATTAGAAACAAATTGACAGCTTTTAAATAATATTACATCAAAAACCAATTGATTTTTGATTTTCAGTATATCAGTCGGCTATTTAATATACACAGCATTTGCTACAAATATAAAATGATGTTTTTTTATAGTTATTAACCTTAAAGTATGCTTTTAACATGAATTTAACAAGCAACACGTTTGCTTGGTACCACCATTAAATTTTTAATGGATTTTTCTCTCAAATACATTCATATGTACATAGGCATGTATGTATTTTATTTTATTTGTTATTTGCAATAAATTTTCCTAACGAAACATTAATTTATATATACAGCCAATGAATGTGTACAACTACCATTTAAATTTCAAGAACAATATAAATTATACGGTATATACATAAGTCGATAACAAACAACGCGAATTTAATTTATTACGGAAATTTGTTAAAATTAAAGGCAATTTAAAAATCATTTGCCTTTAAATAGGCTATGAAACAGAACGAAACTTTATGTGTATATGTTCCTTAAAGTATGCCATGCTATTTTAAATAAATGATTTAATTTATTTAATTTTCTTAGACAATTTTAAAATATATTCTTTTCTTATTGTATATGCAACTGAGTTACGTTTTCTAATATATTGAAAAGATTTAATCAAAATCGGCAATAATAAATAATTTCATTTTTAATATATTTTTTATTTCGTCACTTCTTTTCTTTCTTTTGAATAAAATTTATTACAATAACGTATAACATAAACAAATTATACATACTACCTCCTCCTCAAGTATAATACAACAAACGAAATGCAAAACAAAATAGATTTAAAAACAGTTTTTAAATACAAAAATATAACCAAACTACCTCTAGTAAAATGAAAACTGCAACTGAAAGATAAATTAAAGCACAAAATGGAATGACTGAGAATTGGTTAAGGAAAGAGTATAAAAAAATTGAATTTTAGTTAAATATTTAGCATACATTTAGGTTAGTTAGTTACTAGTTTAATAGCTATAAAGTTCCTTTACATATATTAAAAATAAAGGAAATATTTAAGAAATATTTAGTATTTAGTAAAAATTTTAGTATTATTGAAAGAAAAAGAAAAACAAAAAAAAAGGAGAGAAGATGGCAATAGTTTAAGCAATAGTTAATTAGCAGTAATTTTCATTATAAACAATAAATAGATTGTAAGTTATAGCATAAATTTAGGGTTAAATTTTTAAAGAAATTAAATGAAAAAAAAATAATCTCAATTTATATACATATTATAAAAAAAAAATAAAGAAAAATAATTAAGACTGGCCATGGAAAATTTTAAAAATTTCAATTCCATTTAATAATAATAAAAAAATCTTATAAATACAATGTAAATACATATTTGAACTACATACCTACAATAGTCAAAGAGAAACTAGCCATTTTAAATTAAGGATTATAACTAAAGGTCAACACCATTAATTTAAATACATGCCCACGTCCTATGGGCGTAATGTAAATAAATATTGTATAATTAATACAAATTTTAAATTAAATTCTCATGGCTTCTAAAGAAAACAAAAGTTAAGCATTTAATTTTATAATGTGCATACATGATGCAAATATGTTTAATATAATTACCTCAGATGAAAGAAACCTCAAATATTGTATAATCGTTTTAGAAAAATATCGAAAATAAACCATGTTTTTTGATACTACCTCTCGATGTTAGATTTCAAAGCAACTATTATTTGTATTCTTCTTGCATACAGATATAGTAAAAATTATAAAATATAAATGTTGTGTCTTAGCATTAATAATTAATTTAAATCGAAAAGCAAAAGAAAATTATAAATGAAATTCGAAATACCAGTAGGAACTGTTATTTATATTTTGCAAAATTTTTCAAGGAAATAAATTTTTTGTCTTTAGGAATTAAAGTATTTTAAACTGTTTTAAAAGCTTTTATTTCTGTCCCTTAGGTTGGGCCTTATCCAGTATATGTATGTATACTTGAATTCTAATCACAATTAATTTTTAAATTATGACCCATTGTTCAATGCAATTTCCTAAAGTTCTTCTCTAATATTTGGATGCTAATCACTTTACTAATCTATTTGTAAATTCAATTTATTTTCAAATGATGATCCAATGGGTCAATACAATTCTTGGATTCTAATCACTATACTAATCTTGCCACAATTAATTTTTGACCCGTAGTTCATTGCAATTTTCTAAGAAAGTTAGTTTTGACAGTCGATATTTTCGTATTATATTTTCCAACATTTGCAAAAATACAATTACATGTACATACTAATCGAAGACTAATATGTCCATAGCCCATAAATTTTTTCGTGAAACAATAAATAATTGCACATATATTTTCCATTACCCTAGCGCAAGGGATCTGCAGTTTACTCCTTGCAAAATATAAAAACATTCACATGGTATTAAAAAAATTAAATACATATAAATTATTATCACTCAAACTTTGTATAGAATTGGTTTAAAAAACATATACAAGATATAATATCTGTAATTCTTACTAATGAAAATAACTTATTTGAAGAGTTTTACTTCTATTTATCAATTTGTTTAAATAGTCCAAAAATATAAAAAAAATCTTAAATTTAATATAAATGTGTAACCTATAATACCTCAATAAAAGGTTTAAAAAATGAAATACAACTTAATTACAAAATAAAAAAATATAATAGTATAAAATAAAGACTCAGTTATACATAGGAAAATTTTTTAAAAGGTTTATTTAGTAAAAAAAAAAAAAGCCATAAAGAAATATTAAAAAAATCTAAATTTACAGCATATCCTAAAAATTCCCCACCCATAGTACTAATACAATATTTTAAAACCAATATCTCTCTTAATTTGTGTATTTTAATTTATTTTTATATTTTAAAAATTATTCCATTCATACATTTTTGTACATATTTTTAAACACCGGACACAAATATTTTAATTTGGTAACCTTCTGTTAAAGAAGTTCTCATTCATCGTTACGAAACTTATGTTATAAACTTGGAGTATGCCTATAAAAAAAATCTCAATTGGACAATAATAGAACGTTCTCGAATAAGAGTTGTGACTCTAATCATACGAATTCTCTTCTGAAGTTTCGCATTGAATCTTGACAATATTTTCAAAATGTTTAAGAAAACACCGTTAAATACAGATCTAGAGATTTAGAACATTAGAAAAATTCTTAACAATTTCTGTTTTCAAATGAACTACAACAAAAGAACAAGAAAGTTACCTACATACTCAACTCCAAAGCATTTAATACAATACAATACATGAAAAATATTTAATCTAAAAAGACTTAATGAGAAGTGTATTTTTAAATAGTCATTAAAGTGAAAGAAATAATTTTAAATTCTTGAAATAAAAGAACAAGCGTGTTTGTCAAATACATCGCATGCTTTTTGCAGTTCTTTATATCTCCACTTTTCCAAAATATTCTCTATTTATGGCACACAAAGTCCATGTAATGTGTTGTGGGCTGATGTCATGAAATTAAGATGTGCAAACGACTTTAAACTTTTACATCTACGGCCACAGTGTAAGTATGTACATATGTATATACTTAAAAAATTTTATAGAGCGTATAAATTTCATTTGAAATTATTTGACGGGTAAAAACTGCAAATTTTTATTGGGCATGATTTCTTTTATTAATGAGTGATTACTTGGTAAAACTTTCAATTTTAAAAATAAAGAACCAATTCCATATGCGAACTACTAGGTTATTTGGGGTGTACTTTTTTGAGAAAACACAAAAAAAATTGAACCTTAGAATTAGAACTTTTTTGTTCTTTCAGTGAGTAATATTGTCAAGAAGTCGCCGTGGTGTAGTAGGTAGTGTGTTGGCTTACTATTCGTAAAGCCCGGGTTCGTATCCCAGGTCAGACATCAAAAATGAAATATGAAAAAAAAAATATTTCTTCGGCGACTTCCTCTCAGCAGATTTCTGGCAAAAACTCTGAGAGTAAAATAAACTGCCATGAAAAAGTTTCTCAAAATTCTGTCGTTCGGAGTCGACGTTAAACTGTAGGTCCCGCCACTCATGTATAAAATTAACGCACACAACCTGAGTGGTGTGAGAAGCTAGGCCGTAATCCTGACTGAAGGGTTGTAATGGCCAATTATGTATGTATGTATATTGTCAAGAGTTGAGATACTTTAATTAAGTGCAGATTATAAGTCATCCATTAAACACCAATGTAATTAATTACTGTATTGGCGAGGAAATATGCCTGGTAAAAATATTTTACAAATCTGTGAAATTTATTACCATAAATATATTTGATTTTGTATATATGTATTCTTTAAATACATTTTAATAATCAAATCTTTGTTTTTAATTCTAATTTTGTCGTATTTATCAGATAACTACTATAACCTTAACAATGCTATACATCGAGTATTTTCTTTTTAATTTAAAATCTTTAATTTGACATAAAATTTCAAAATAATTTTTTAATTTTATCCTGTACTTTTAACTGCCTATACTCTCCCCTCCTCCTTCCTCTTCAAACCCAATCGGTTAAATTTTTATATATAAAAATAAATGTAATTTAATTATAGTAAATTAAACTCAATAATATGAACAAACAGCATTTATTAAATTTAAAAGCATACAATTTTACTATTTAAGTGTTTAAATATTAAAAAGAATTAAATTAATAATAAAAAAAACAAATTTGCAATATTAATTTTAAAACTTTATTATATTATATAAAAAATATAAAATATTTTTTAATAAACACCTAACGAATTATATCTCAAAGAACACTTTACACTCACACAAACATAATTAAGTAATAAAAATAATAATCCCCTAAATATATGCTGCAAAAAATCAATAATTAACTAACCAACCAAAAATGTGTTTTATTTTTAAGGACCTATTGAGGAAATAAAAAAGGAACAGAGTTTTTTTTTTAAACATTTGGGAGGGAGTTGCATATATTCCTCTATACATACAATATATTTTTTTTATATACATACATACTTTTCTTTATATGATTGTCGTTTTTTTTTACTGCGAAAATGTATAAAAAAAGTCATATTCGTACATTATACGAGTCGATTATTATTATTTTCTTTTTCATAAAAAATTGACATAAAGGCCTAAAAGTCTTTGAAAACAACGCACAGAATTCGTATTGCGTACATAAAAATTTAAACGTTTCTTCGTGTATTTAATGTCTTTGTTTTAATATGATTTATTAGACAGAAAATTGTATCGTTAATTTAAAAATTTTCTTCCAAAACAGCCTATTACAAATTGATGAGACCCAAAAATTAGAAACGTGTGTTAATAAAAAATGAAATAAAATATATTTTGTTTTAATATCATGTTGACATGATAATTAAATAAAATTAATATGGCATACACAGCATGTTTATTGAATTCATTTATAATTTATGTCATTTGTTTAAAGTTTAAAATATGTATATGGACTATTATTGAATTATTGCCTTAAAAATCAATTTATTATTTTTCCTTTAATATATAGTTGAAGTCCATGATTAAAAATCAAAAAGAATATCAGCCAATATGAACAGAGTCGCGTAGTTTGATCTATTTTCGATTATTTCAATACGCGGACGGGGTTACCTTATTCGTTTATTACTAGCAAAATCCAATTTATATGTCATAAGTTTAAAAACGAAAATTTTTAAGCACTACTTCTCGTTTCTATGTCTCTTCAACAGAGAACAAATTTGCAATAAAAAATACCACAGTTACAAAAAAAAAAAAAAAAAAAAAAAAAAAAAAAAAAAAAAGTAAACTTGCCTAATTGCACCTACAGTATCGGCCAAAACCTAAGCACCCCCTCAGTACATTTCTTAAAATGATTATTTTTTTAAGAAAACAAAGTTATTAATAATTTTTTTTTATATTTTTTTATTTATTTATATCCTTGTTATTGAAAAACACAAACTTAAGGAATTCAGAATTCAATAAAAAAAGTTATGATTCAAAATACATTTTAAGGCGCAAATATAAGCGGACAAAACTAAAACACCCTCAATTTAGGGTACAGATAAAAACTATTGAAACCAATATTTCTTTGCGAATCCTTTATTCTGGATGGCACATGCCATTCTTTTAGGCGTAGAGGATGTGAAATTATAAATTATTTCAGGTGATATTGCATCCCAGGCTATTTTTGCGACTTCAAATATATCGTCTTTGGTTTTGGAATTTTTTCGGTTGATTTTTAAGTTAGCGATCTCCCACAAGTTCTAGATTGGGTTAAAATCAATTGAGTACAAAATATTCGATCAACAGATCAATTATTTCTAGGCTAATTAAACATTTTTTCCATACCGGTCGCACATCTCCTACCCATTCTGGAGGAAGACCACGTGAAACTTCGCGATATGAAGACTCCTGAATTAAAAGGACAATCCAAAATGATCCCACAGCATCTTGAAGGTTTCAAAAGGTAGATTCACCCATGTTGTGCCAACAAATTTTTTTTCCACACACATACTTTTTTATATTTCTCTTCTTGAGAAGAAAATACTGTCTTTTCGAAGAACCCTCAGCTTGAATTAGTTTAATTTTCTATTTTATTCGAACTGGTTTCCTAATAGGTATAATTTTTTATTTCTAGTTGAATTGAGTTGACCATATAAATTATATACAGTGGACAGCAAAAATCTTAGTACGGAAATATATTTTGACAAAAAAAAGGTCCCCACAGGCTTAATACACTTGCACAGAGTCCCGATATGACTTTAAAAGAGCATTTAGGAGATCATTTGATAGAACGGTTACGTAATCGGTAAACCTCAAAATAAACTCGACCGAAAAACTTGCTCATGGTGCCACCAGAAAACACTAAACAAAACTTGTACATTCAATTCCAAATAGTTTAATTGGAGTGCTTGACCTTAAGGGATATTTTACTAAATACAAGGGATAACATTTTAATATATGTATTAGGCCTTTGAATTTTAAATTTACTCAGGGTTCTCCTTGGAGGTACCTATGGAGTCATCTGAAACTTTTCCTTACTTTTCACTGGTTTTATGACAAACATTAAAAAGTTTTTGTTTTATAATAAAACAGAAATAAATTAATAAAATAAATATATAATCTATAAATTTGTATATAAACTTTTGGCTAAAAAAACTAAAAACTATAAACTTTTTGCATTAAAAATATAATGCAGGAACTGCCTTATAGGACAAGTATTATTTAAAAATCTCAAGTTAATAACATTCCCAAAAATGTCTACACTTCAGACATGTCTTGATATTGTCTTTATGTTATATTTGTTTTTCTGCTACCATTTGCTACAAATTTTTTGTGTTTGTTTTTTTTTTTTTTTCTTATCTTTTATGAAAGTTCTCTGAACTGTTTTTTACCCTCTGAATGTGTAAAATAAAATCAATAAATTTGGAAAGTAAAAGTTGAACATCCGTCAGCAGCAGCTATAGAAACAATAGCTCAAATAGGAAAAAAAAGGCGAAAAACAAAAAAACGAACTGCTTTTGATAATAATTGGATATTATGTTACAGCAATTACAATAGGAGGATAATTTTTAAAAATATATGAGTATTATGTGAGTCAGGCAAGACAGAACGACAATATTGTACTTTAAAGACATTTTTGTAGTTAAAATGATTCACTTGAACGAATCCTGTTTAAGAATTATTTTTATAAAAATAAATTGAAACTCATGTGGGGTTTTTTAAAGGGTTTAATTTTTTTTATGAAAAGGAGAAGCCTTCATAGTGTTATGTTTGGAATGTTATATTTTATCTTGGACACAGGCCAAATTTTATTGAATAAGAACTCACTCAATTTAAATTCTAAATGTAACAGATTACACCTAAAGAAAGCATGTACAAATAAATGTGTTGTTAACTTTCCTTTTAATTTTTTACAATTGTTACGCATTTTAATTTTTGTTTAAACACGTGCTACAGGATTTTCATACTGTATTTAATCAGTCCAATCTAATATACCATAAGTATGTGCTGTGGAAAATGCTTTTTATGTTTTTTGAGAACATCAGATTTAAAAATTCCTTTCTATTTAAATTTTATACGAAATGTATTGAATTTTGTTTCATTGTTTTAAATTGACCACGAAAATTTCTTGATTATTTACAAAGTTTTATATCCAATTTCCTCAATTTGCTAGATTTTTTTTATTATGCTGTTACACATTGTTACATCAAATAAAATGAGCTTAATCAGCATTTGCAAAGCAAAACCTTTTTTGATTTTCTTTGTTTTTTTTCTATTTCAAACATGCGTTGTAGAAATTTTTCTTTTCATTCTTTTATCTTCAAGCCAACAGCCATATCAATATCTTTTAGCAACTTATTGCCAAGTTTTCTAGGAAAAAAAATTTGTCTACAATTACAATTAAAAAATCGTAGGCGTCTAACCAACGAAGCTTGTAACGATGATAACGTTAAAAGGCATTTAATATCAGATAATTAAGAAAGATAAGATTTAATTAAAAATTAAAAAAGAAACATTCTAAAACACGAAATTAATTATTCTGTTTGTAGCACTCAGACACAAACTGTATGAAAATTTATAGAAATGGTCTCGATTAAATTATCTTTGGAATACAAAAGGAATATTTATAATCGGCAATCAATAAAATTGAACCAAACATTTCCACCATGATTGCTTCTCAAATGCGTTTGTAAAGCTTACAGCGCGTATATATGTCGCAATGTAAAATAAAACGGTTAATGATAAACCAACTCTAAGCGAATTCCCCTAATAACTGCCAACTATGAACTCCACACTATTTTAAAAGTAAACAGGGAGCATAAGTACACTCTTAGTAATATAATAATAATATTAAGAGGTCCATTCCTTCCATTTCTTTTCAATATTTCGTCCACATTTGAGTGTTTTTATTTATTAATTTTATTTAAATAGAGTCCGTGATTAAACCCCCGACTCAGACATTCCAGCAATATTTTTGGCAAAAACTCTGAGTATAAAATAAAATTGCCATAAAAAGTTCCTCAACTCTGTAGTTCGGCCTACTCGTGGATAAATTTTGCACACACAGCATGAATGATGTGAGAAGTTAGGTTGTAATCTTGATTAAATGGTCGTAAACACTAATTAAGTAAGTAAAGTAAGGATTTAATCGAGAATAGATTTCTAAAATTGTAGTGAAATAAATTCTAAATTGGTAGATAAATCGAACACAGATTTAAGAAAAAGATTTGTTTACAATTATTTCATAGAGAAAAATAATAAAATTCTTCGAGTCAGACCCAAATTAGAAGAAAGATTTCGCGCATAAAACTTCAATGACTTCAGAGATGAATCCAGCGTCAACTTACTGCAAATAGCTGTATCATCGATTATTTGTTGAGAGTTCTTTAAATTTCATAATCGCATCACAATAGGATTATGTTTGAACCTTGAACATTTTCTAAAGGAAAAAATGCCTTTGATGGTACTTTAAAAATACTTATTGCCTTTGGCAGCTAAAACATAATTTAATGTATCAGCTAAAAGCTTTTATGAACATATTTATTACACCTATTTTTAAAGTATGTTATAGTTTACATATTTGTTTTATCGCTAACATCTTAATTCTGTTTCGTTATATCATTTCCTCCTCCTTAAATGTTCTTTCAATTTTGTGTAATATAATGCCTTTGTGGTCCATGTAGTGTGGTAAAGTCTAGTTAGAATTATAAGGAAAGGGATTTTGATTTTCCTTCCTCTGATACACGTGTATGGGTATTTTTAGCCGTTACCATAGGGAATACAAAATATGATGTTAAATGAAGAAATGAATGAATAAAATGAAAAGTTTCCTATCTTATACAATATAATTGGTAACGGAAGACTTGAGTTTCTTTTTTGCAGGTTAAATGGCTTCAGAATTGGTGTCTGTTACGTATTTTACTTTTAATTGTAGGTTAAATTTAAGGTGGTAATATATTATGTATTGTGTTATGGAATATATTAATCTATTTGCGAAAATATACCCATATGTGTATGTGTGAATATACAACATACTTTATATATATATATTTAACATGCCCTTTTATTAGGGAACAATATTAAGAATATGACATTAATGTTGGGTATTATCTTGGGGAAAGTAAATATTTTTAAGGAAGATAAATAATTTTAATAATTTCAATTTACATAAGTATCTTGTTAGTACATAAGGCAATGTATTTATTTGTTTATGTTATGAAATAACACAAGACTGTTTGAAGCCATTACATTCAGCTTCTTAAAATATTTAAAAATATCTCGAAAAAAATATGTGTATTATTAATACAAAATCAATCGAAGCGACATTTTTAATTAAAAAGTATAACAAATTTTGAAAATTTCTTGATATTTTTATCGTGATTATTCTTTTCAATGACTTTTCTTCTCGTCTTTTTAGTAATTTCACAGTTTTCTTTTAAAAAATTTAAGCTTATTAGCCAATGGAAAGGGAAGAATAAAAATGGCGTATAGAATAGGCTCTTATTAGGTATGCAAACAACATAAAAGTGATATTGAATGAAAATTAGAAAAATTTCAATTCGTTTAAAAAAATTGTTTTGATATTCTAATTTGGTAGATCAACTATGAATCGAACCAATATTTAAGAACAAACTAATTACGCATTTATTAAAGTGATTAATGAATGAATAAAATGTGTATCCCCATCAAAGAACTACGTGCTTTGTTTTACCCGTTATTTTTTTTTACTGATTGATAAATAATACAATTTCATTTGTTTTTTTTTTTTTTTTGTAGAAAATTGTACAGTGAATTGGTGGTTTATACTTATATTCTATTACTGAATTAAATATTTTATTAATAAAATAATAAAAGTTTTGACTACTTACCAATATTGCGTTTAAAACGTACGTAAATACATATATCTTATTACTTCCATTATTTGAGAACTATTAGAAAAATTAATCAGGTTGCAATTAAAATTAAAAAATTTCATCACTCAATTAAAAAAGACTTAAAGAGAACAGCACTTAAAAAATGTATACAACTTCACACAGCTAAAATCAAACTGAATGAAAATTAGCAAACAGGACAAACAGGCAACGACTAAACTTACAAATCGTACGGTACTTTACAGCAAAAACTACGTAATATTTAGTATGGGAAAAAGAACAAAACAAATATCAAAAATCCAACAACAATGCTTTAATAGAAAGATCGCAAAGTTGCCAGACGTGAGCCAGTAATTTAAGAAGCATTAGTTAGTGATGAATAATAACCGAGCGTTGTTTAAAAAAGAGGGCGGATTAAGGACATTGGTATTAAATATGTAATGAAAA
Organism: Sarcophaga subvicina; assembly: GCA_936449025.2. Classification (NCBI taxonomy): domain Eukaryota; kingdom Metazoa; phylum Arthropoda; class Insecta; order Diptera; family Sarcophagidae; genus Sarcophaga; species Sarcophaga subvicina. The sequence continues at coordinate 102,065,269 of OW388081.2, read as the reverse complement.
GATAGATTTTTGTTAATAAGGACAGTGAATTAAATTGACAATGTAATGTTATCAGTTGAAGTACGTTGTTAAATAAATCCTTTATATATATAAGTAAGGAATTTATTTAAATAAAGACAAAAATAATGAACAGAAACAATCATTGAATACGAAGGAAATCTATGTAATATCACAAAATGATCTGTTTAGAGGAGGGCTTAGGATCTGCTGCGAAATTTGATAATTGAATTGCACTTGGTGCAATACATAGCAAATAATTTTATATATCCTTAGAATTATGTTCGCTAAATAATTATTTCGATTATACAGGGCTTTAGGGATAATTGTTTTTCGTAGAAAACTCCAATAATAAATAAAAATTGTGTTTCTTTGATTGACTAGTTGATATATCTTTTGAATCTCGATTTCGAATGAAAGTCCAACTCAAACGTAAGGTTTTGACGTATTTTTATATTTTGCAAAGCTTAGTATAATAGTTGTTTGTATTCCTATTATAATTAATTGTTTATATTCGACAAATATAAGAACGCATTCTTTTAATTTATTTTAAGGTATTTAATTTAGTTTTAAGACTGCAATTATGTACTACGAAAATTACCTATTTTTAGAAAATAATTTTATATTTTAATTATTTATTATAAAATCGATCCATTTGTTATGTAAGTTAATAAATTAATCATAGATACCCAATAATATAAAAGAAAATAAGAGCAAAAATCTGTAAATAAAAATAAAATCTTTAAACAAAATGAAAAGTTTAAAATTCACACAATTTATAAAATATGTAACGAAAAAATGGCGTAAAAGTTTTGATTATTAGTCTCTAAAATAATCCGATTTTAAAAACTTATAAAATGGTTTACATTTCTCATATTCACCCTCAACGTACTGCAGCAAGATTTTAGTATCGTTTTAAACATAAAATTTGTCTACGATAACACAGTATTATATTTTAAATATTTTGTTTGCTACGTTTAGGGTTAATAGAGCTTTGTATACCTAATTTTCTAAACTTTGAATATCAAACTTATATCGTTTTTCTTTTACTTTTTTATTCCTTTTAAAACATATATGTACAGAAAACCAAAATGGAAATCCTTACACACGATGACAACTCCAGATCTTCTATGCAATCACCCGATCTATGTCTTTCGTCTTCAATGACCAGACCCCTACAATGTGTTACTACACCATCGAACGTATTGCGTAGTTATCGTCATAATCCATGGATTGGAGGACCAGGTGTTTTGCCATCACCAACCAATGCCTTAATAAGTGGTGAAGAATGTAGTACCACCTATTCATCTTGTGACAACACCATCGATTCGGTTAGCGACAGTGGCATTGATGATGCCAGCATAACTGAAAATGTTTCACCATTAAAGAGAACGTATGAACAGCAGACAGCAATCAATAATCTTATGATTAATAATTTGCACATCGATAACAATACAACAAACATGACTAACAGCAATGAGATTGAAGAGAACCTAAACATTATTGGTGAAAAAGCTAACCACTTGGAAGAAGTAGCACTTGGCACGAAATTATTGGCTCTTGAGAACGAAGATGATGGCGCTTCTATGTCTAAACGTAAAAGGTCAATATCGTTTTTGGATAGCAATAATCCATTGATGACTCCTTTCCTAATGGATCTATGCAATGATGACTACCACATGAATGCTAAGGAGTATTTGCAAGAGAACGATATTGAAAATGTTTTGAATGAATGGTCCGTCAACTTAGTTTAGTTATGGAAATTGTAACAACAACAGCAACAATATAAATACATTTTTTTTATAAAATTTACAAAACAACAACAAACAATGAAAAAATAATTTAAAAAAAACCAATAATTTTTATATAAAAACCAATTTAAAAAATGAATTAAAAAAAGAAGAATTCAATTTTATACATCATATTGAACATTATAATTGTTAAAGCGAAAGTGTAATTGTTAAAATTTTTGTTTTATTATTTTTTTTTTTTTTGTTTCTTACCTTTACACTCTTAACAAATGTTTATAAATTAAAAACTATTTGAAAAACAAAAATCAACAAATTAAATCAAACTAATTAGTATACAACAAAACTACACTTACTGCCCCCTATAATTCTTTGGATTAAACCTAAAATACCTATAAAAGTTTTAGATTTAGTAAAAAGTCCACATAAGAAATATTGTATTTTTATATGAAATCCCACCCTCCCCTTAAAACAATCACCCAATATTATGAGAACATAACTGAAATGGTTTTAAAAGAAAAACAATTTTTTTTTAATATTTCAATTGGCTTACAAACATAAATTAACGAGAATAACTTAATCATGGTTTCAAAAACAAATTTTTATCTTCCACAAAAATAATTATTAATTGGTGATGGTTAATTTTTTTTAAATTTAAATGCATATATTAATTCTCTTATTTTTTTAAATATATTTTGGCTTATTACTATCTTTATAATTTTCTAAATTTATTTCTACTTTTTTCTTTTTTTTTTTTGTTTAACTAACACTTAAATTTTACAAAACAAACTATGATTAAAACAAATAGAAAAACACACATCCATATGTATATCCCTTTAAAAACATGCAAAAATAATTACTGGACACCTTTTTTTAATTTGCAATTTATATTATTCTGTTTAAGTATAAATTTTAATAATTTTTTATAATTTTTTTGTCGTTCTATATATTTTTTTTTATTAGTTTAAAGATTTTAAGCATTTACTATATATTCTGTCAGACAGCTTTTTAAATACAGCTGCAGTCACCATTTTCTTTTTTTTAACAAAATTTTAGATAAAATTTATTATTTTTTTATTATTATTATTAATTATATTTTTTTGTGCAATTATTTCTATTTGAACAATTTGGTGTGTCATATCTGTTTACATTTTTAAATTTATTTCAAACTAAAACTTATAACAAAAATGATTTTTTCAAATTAAATATTTTTATTTTTTTTCGCATTATTATGTTTAATTTTTTTTTTCTAATATTATACATTTTAATTCAATTATTCACTTTGTTTAGTAAACTCTATGCTTAATAAATATTAACTTGATTACTTTTGATTCTAAATACAATATATTGCATAAATTATATGTTGTTTTTATTTAAAATCCTTAAGTAGTATAAGACGCAGTAAGTACTTTATATTTTAAAATATTTTTTAAATATTTGTAATTTTCCTTTATTCTTGATAGTATTTCTAATTCAGGATTGTCGACTAAAAGAGTTAGGGCCATTATTACAACTTGCGGTTAACTAAAGGGAGGATTTTAACGGGCAGATAAATTGTTTTTCGTTATTATGAGTTCCCAATAAGATAGAAGTGATCGTTAAGCTAAAGGGAGGATCGTCCTAGCTTTAACATTTAAAGGACACTTTGTTTGAACTTGTCATATTATATATTATTTTCATTATGGCAACTTCAAATTTAAGCAGCAATTTAAAATCTAATTGACATAATATCGTTCATATTTAAAGCTTGACAATTCCAAATTATAAGTCAATACGAGCAGAGTTGATATATGACGTCATTTGTCCTACAAGCGTAAATTTATTGTGCGGAATGCTGTAATCTTTAGTTATATCATATTTGTGGAATACCTACATATCAATAGCTTAATATAGATAAAGTATATTTAATTTTGTATACAAAAGTATTGTCTTTCAATTGATAAATTTTTATAGAAGCAATATAAAATAGGAAAAAACCGATTTTAATAAAAGAAGAATCGAAATACGTCTTTTGTAAATTAATCCAACCATAAATTTCTATTCAAATAATTTAATAAAAAAATATTATAACGAACTTCCATAAAATCATTCCTCACGTAAATTTCAAATAAGTTCTAATTATATCCATTAGATTTTCCTCTGGTATCGTCCATTTACATTTTGGATATTTAATATCACAGCGTGAATGCTTATTCTGTTTAAATTGATGATGATTAGAAAACGATAAGTCGTCCATTGACTGGATGGTGTCTTTAAGGGATGTATGAAGTAAGAATTGTTTCAACCATTTAAGGCCCATTAAGCCATCTATAATTTTATCGACACCAGACGGGTGATTACCTTCGTTAACACGTTGTAGAGACAAATTTATGCGCACACATACAGCCTTTTGAAAACATGAACTCAAGTCAATTTCATTCTTTTGAAAAGTCTCATCAATTGTATTCAAAAGTTCAGCTAAAGATGTATCTTAAGTTTAGAAATATAAAATGATCATAAGGATTTTATTAAAAATTAAAATTCCTGTTTCGTATAAAGTGCATTATAAAGATTAAAACAAAAACTTACCAACTCTAGCCCCTGAAGAATTTCTATAAACCAATTTGAAATTATTTAATGCAGACAATAACTCATTTTCCAGGTCGTTATCAGATCTCCTATTCTTCTCCGAAGCTTTTTCTTCTTTTCCCAGTACAATGTATCTTCGAAAGATGTAGGATACCAAAGCACTTGATGTTGCTAAGAGTCCAGTAGATATTAAAGCTGCTGTATTAATGTTGATAAGCGCCTGAAAAGAGTGAACGTTAGTTTTATGGATGGTATGAAAATTTAAACTTTTTGTTACAATTTCGAATTGCACTAAATTCTTCAAATCTGGCGCAATAGTTTTATTTTTTATAGCCTTAAAGGATATACTGAGCCCAACGGCGGGTTTGCAGGTGATTCTTCCTGGTCTGTTCCTATTTGTATGTAAACTGCAAACAATAACAGTTTTTAAACACTCCAAGGGTGTCTACACTTCTAATAAGAATCATGGTATTCTTATATACTAAACTTGCCCTATAAAATCCTTCAGACTATTGTATTTTCACTACTGCATTGACGGCTGCAATAGTTTGATCAACAATAATATGAATGTTGCGTTTAAAGCACCCGACGGTGTAATCGCTTTAGTCCGCTTGTTACCCAATTAGTCAACATAAAACTTTGCACCATGACATTTCTTAAAAATGCAGAAGCTCTAAGGTTTTTCAGAAATCACCCCAACCAAAGGCGATCTATTGGGCATATGAAATGGTTCACCTCGGTAATCAATAAAATCATATGCTACATAAATAGCAGTTTTGTGCTAAGCAGAGGATCTCAGAGAGAACTAAACCCGTTTCTGTCGTTTATCAGTTTTATTATCCCTAGTTTTCTATCTATTAGGTGTAAATACTTGCATCACCATTATTTGACATTCTTTATCGCCTAATTAAAGACACCATTTTGATAGCAATGCTAGCACTGATACTAAAATTTCATAAGAATCCTTTGGACCTTGCAGCAGCACTATTATCTGTTAGAACTAAAGATTTTATATCATGCGCCCTTATGCTATTAACTACCAATACCAACTCTATATTATGAAAAATTGTTTCTCTATTTAAGAATACAAAAAAAATGTCTTTAAATTTCAATGACCTTCTAATCTTCAATGCATTTAGCTTGTAAGGAAGCTAGGATGAATAGACTAAAATCCTTATCCTCATAGCAAAGACCTCTCGGTACACTTTCGAAATAAAAGCAAACAAAAAAAAATGCTATGAACTACATGTTAAATACTTTTGTAGGTGATTGTCTTTAAATGGAGGCCAAAAGCTTGGCTTAAAATATTTGTTGTTCATATAAAAATACTTTAACTTACCGGTTCATTTCCATAAGCATCAACTGTTCTTACTATGGGCACCTTAATAAACGGCAAAAGGAAATCCAAACCCAAAGCAATATGTTCACCCAAAGGTTCAAACGACACAAGATTGGCGCGTGAGTTCCTTTCAGCCATTGGCATTACAAAGTTTTTATTCGTAAGACTACTTTGCCAACTATTTTGAAAATAGGAAACAAGAAACAGGAAACCAATAAATTTAGACATTTTCTTCTTTTCTTTTTTCTATTTTTCTTTTAGTATCACAAAGTAGACTTCACTTCAAGCGTTTTACCAAGCAAATAACTTTCTTTGTCAACTCGTTACATATTTAAATACGCAAATTCATTGCAAGCTCTGTTGCCTTCTCTAATAACGTTGGCGTCAGAGTCGAAGTAAATTCACTTTTAATTTCGTTGACGCAAAGATGAATGCGTTGACTTTCAGGTTCACTTACTTTTTCACTTTTTATTACACAGTAATGTTTAAAAAATATAAAAATTAGTTATTATTCAAATAAAATTAAAACAAATAGGGTTGGCTTCTATGTAGACATTAAATATTTACTTTTGTAAGTGAATCATTAAAGTTACGTAAATTATGTAACGCTCTCTTGTTTCACAAAATAATAAATAATTTATTTTTTCTTTGTAAATTAGCCAAGATCGCGAAGTATTTCTCGATGAATAATAAATTTTGACTTTAAGATTGTTTTAAGAACTTTTGATATTCTGTTCTCCCGCATTTGAAGGCAAAATGTTTGGAACATACATACATACATAATTGGTCATTACAACCCTTCAGTCAGGATTACGACCTAGTTTCTCACACCACTCATGTAGTGTGTGTTAATTTTATACATGCGCGGCGGGACCTACAGTTTAAAGTCGACTCCGAACGAGAGATTTTTGAGAAACTTTTCATGGCAATTTTATATACTCTCAGAGATTTTGGCAGAAATCTGCTGAGAGGAAGTCGCCGAAGTAATACTTTTTGTATTTTATTTTGATGTCTGGCCTGGGGCTCGAACCCTGGCTTTTCGTCTAATAAGCCAACACACTACCTACTAGACCACGACGACATATTTGTTTGGAACATATTGATTGTAATTCGTGAAAATCCCCAGGGCTTTTGCAGAAAAATGAATAGGCTTTAGTTTTGATGTCACGAGTAGCTAATAATTATAATATGTGACCTTTTTGAGACGAAGATAACAACTTTAACGAACGTAACGAACGAGAATGTAAAGAAGAATTAAACTAACGTGATGTTCTAGTCACATCTGGTACTATGTCTGCATGATCTAAAGTTCTATTCAAAAACGAAAAGCTAGGGCAAATGGCATTTTAATGCGAATGTCACTTTAAAGAGTCCTTTCTAGGGAATATAACAGTTCTTCCTGAACAAAGTGTGGGTGTCCATTAGTTGTCACTGATATACAAATTTTGTTCATTAACACAGTGACTTTAGGGGCAATGGGCTACGTAATTCATTACAGTTGTATTCGAAGAATTTTGAAATGGAAGAGCAATAATTTTGTGTGACATTTATCAGACAGTAATTTGCAAATAGTTTGCACATTCGTCTAAAATCTTTTAGCCGAATATCTGTTAACGCCCTAATATAATCGGACGCAGTAGTTATAACTAAGCTGGTCACTTCTCTAGCGACATCTTTAGAGAAAGTAGTTTCTGCGATTTGCTCAGTCAATCGCTTAATTGATTGCCATCATGTTGAACAAGAGTTAAATACTCAAAATTCTTTAATTCTTCTTTAGGCATAGCAGCATAGCAGCATTGTTTGTCATGAACTAGAAGTCAGGTTATTCGCAGCAAAATTGAAATACGTTTACAGTTAGGCATTACATTTGATCTACTCTTGGTTTAATTTCAAGAAAATTGATTACTATAACAGTTATATACCATAAAATAGAATATTTTCTAAAGTAGTTAGGTTAGAAAAAGTATAAGGCAGAGGAGGGGTCACAATGTCATAGTACATGACAGGGTGATATATAGTAAAAGTTTCTATTTATGTATATATTATCTAAATACAGATTAAAGTCCTATAAATGATACACTATTTTATTAATTTTTTACCTCTCATTTTAATAAAGCTAATCAAAAATTAACAGAATGGGAAAAATATAGTTTTTATGTTATATTGGCTTTTAATTTTTGAGCTAAAAACTTTAATAAACTATTCTTGGAATAAATCCAATTGCAGCCATTATAAGTCTCTAAGCAATCATATTCATTCTGTGCTGTCTCCAAAGCATCTTGTATGGCAGTTCCTTTCAAGTAGTTGCGAACAAACTGCAAGCTAAGTAAAGTAAAAAATTTAATATTAAGAATCTAATTAAAAAATATATACATATTAAAAAATGAATTACCTTAAAATACCATCCACAATTTGATGAGCACCTTCTACTTTAGAGCCACCTTTAATAAACTTTTCTTGGACGTAAGTACACAATGATCTTTGAATGCAATGGCTTAAATTAATATTATTTTCTTCAAGTTTTGTTTCCATAAGGTTTATGAATTGAGTTACTAAATGGAACAGAAAATGCAGTGTTTTATGTAAAACTAAAGAAAAAAGAATTAATTTCCTTACCGCCTCGATTGTCATTCACAGATGCAAATGTTTCTTCATTTCTGGATACTTTTTTGTAATCACTAACATAAGCGAATGGCGTAAAAATAGTTTTCAGTATTATAGCAAATATACCGCCAATTGCAACAATAGCACCGGTTGTGAAAAGTGATTGCAAATTTAAATTGAATAGACTTCGAAAGGCAGTTTGTGCAACCGATTTACTTCTCTCGATGGGTATTCTCACGAATGGTATTATAAACTCCAATTCAACATTAAAATCACGATCGTCAGCATGAAATTGAAAACCACGAGGTTTGCGTATATCTCGAACAAGACGATCAAATTCCATTATTTGAATTTCCGTATCCGTTTTTATGGTTTTGCGCGGTTCAAAATCACGAAAGCGAAATACATTCGTAGCAGCACTTGAATTTGCATAGAATCTCCTATTGACTTGAATATTAAAGTCATAATATTGAAATTTTATAAATAATAATACAACAATAAATTCACAATGTTTTAAATCAAAATATTTAAATGTAAACATTTTTATTTTGTTTTGAAAGTGATTTTTCTTTTTAAGGTTGTTGCTTTACGCACCCGCGAACTCTTTCTGAAGCAAATTTTTCGTTTTAAAACGAATAAAACTTAAGAAGACTTTATTAATACACTCTTTTCAGAAAAAAATCTTTGAAAAAGAAATTGTTTTGAATATTAAAATTGTTTTAACGCTGACTGAATTTGCTTAAAAAACATGCATTTGCGTAAAACACTACGGGTGTTTTTTTAACGCTTCGTTTAATACAAAAAATAGTTGATTTAACCAAAAAAAAAAAAAATAGTGTCTTTATAAAATTTTATTGAAATCCGTTTCATATTTATTAAGTTATTGATGATTTTACTATTTCATTTGCCATAAACTTATTTATTTATTTAGTTATTCACACCTTCTCTTTATTATGCACACAGGGCTCTAAGAAAAGTACGGAAGCACAAAATTTCTACAAATAATTTGTTGAATCGCACTAAACCATCATGCATAACATAATTGGTCATTACAACGATTCAGTCAGGCTTACGACCGACCTAGCGTCTGACACCACTTATGTTGCATGCGTTAATTTTATACACGAGTGACGGGACTTACAGTTTAAAGTTGACTCCCAACGATAGATTATTTTATTTTCTCTCAGAGGTTTTGGCAGAAATCTACTGGGAGGCAATCACCGAAAAAATATTTTTTCATATGCCTTTTATTGGAAATGACTGACCTGGGTTTTGAACCGTGGCCTCTCGTCTAATAAGGCCACCTACAGAAGCTTGTATGCCGTAAGGGACATCCATTTTTCAAACGCTATCTCCACATGTTAATAACCTCTTCAGAAGAATATCAATAAAGCGCAGTATAAAAAGAAGAGATTTCTCGTTATGGGAAACCTAAGATATATAATGCAAGAATAGTGAATGACAACCTTCGATAAACATTCATCCAGTGTGGACAGACATCCAGTATGTCGGGCATGTGTGAAATAGAAACGTTTTTGGATGCAGGACTTTCCTCAAATTAATCCATACATATTTACATTAAGACAATTGAATTTATTTTGCTTTTTGAATCACACTTCATATGTTTGTTTTGAAGTCAAGAAAACAATTGCCTGCAATTTCCACATGAGCAATTTCTCTAAAATCGTTGACGTTATTGTTAAGCACTAAACTGCATATCATCAAATTTAATTAAATTTTTATTTGTGTTTAATAAACTGATAAGACATTAAAGTGAATTTAAATACACATGGATTGGAGCGAAAACATATATATTTTTGATTATGCACGAATTAATAAATTTTCCATGTTATTATTTCATTTCTTCAATTTATTAATGGACTGAATAACATATGCATTCTAACAAATTCGATAGTCTCCACAAGGAGGACAGCAAGGATCGTAGGGTTTACCACGTCTATCAATCGTACACAAAATGGGAGGATTAACGCCCCTTAATAATTTCATTCTCTCAATTCTGAAATTTAAAAAATTTAAAATTGTGGTTGTTAGTTAAAAATATTTTTTTTAAATTGCTTAAAGAGTTCTTAGTTCAGTTTACCTCTTAGCAGCAAGTTGAGCTGGTGTCAATTTACCATACTTTCTGTTTGCTTTTTGTGTATATTTCATCATATCAACTTTCCTTTTAGGTATTTCTGGTTCTTCTGGTTTTTTGGGAGGACGGCCACCATATTTGCCCGAAAAATCAATGGCAGGAGCCCTAGGTGGGTATGAGCCATCGCCACCACCACCACCACCACCACCACCACCACCACCAGCACCACCACCACCATGTTTTCCACCACCGCCTGGAAAACCTCCTTTACCACCACCGAAACCTCCACCTTTACCACCGCCCATACCACCACCTTTACCACCGCCGAAACCTCCAGCTCCACCTCCACCTACACCTCCTCCTCCACCTCCACCTCCACTAACACCTCCGCCTCCGCCTGCATCACCCCCACCTTGTTTTTGTTTTTTACCTTTACGCTCTTTTACAGCACATTGATACATCTGCATATATTTATTAGGAGGCCTGGGAAATAAGGGTTCCGGATTCCAATCAATCTCATTGTACTGAGTACCGACATTAATTAAATTTAATTTTTTAAGCCTATCAGGCTTTATAATGCCTGCAGGTGGTGTAACGCCAAAATTAAATTCCGCCTCACTATCACTGGTATCCGACAGTACTAATGTATTGCTGCACGGGCTCATTTGCCTTTTACGACATTCCTTATTACACTGATACTCCAAGTTCTTCTTCTCCAAAAAGCTGCGACAATAACAATATATTATCGGTTTATGACATTCACATTTCTTAAAGCCCATATCCTTTAAACGTTGCTTAATTTCTCTTAATTCTTGCAACATGGGGTTTTTTGTAATACGAAACTGTATTGGTTTCATATTTTCATAGGGATCAGCCGCATCTTTTAGAAGTTTCGGCGGCTTAAGAGGCCTCATTGTAATAATAAACTCACCATTACGTTTGTATATGTGCAAAGTTGGCTTTTGCACAATCTGGGGTGGGGCAGGAGGATTGGGGCTTTTATTTTTGCCATATTTACGATAAGAGTACTGGGAGACAAGTAGGGTATCGGCTGGAAAATCTTTCAGAAAATATCGCATTAATTCCTTGATAGGTTTTCGTATGGCGCCTGGTTTCCATTTTCCCGATCTGTGTACATTCCACAACCAACCCATATTGGGCGGTACATTTTTGCGGCCTCCAAAGCCATTTACACAGGACTTGTGTCTAGCATTAGCTGACGGATTGTCACGAACTATTTCGTAATCGTATCTAAAAGTAAACAATTTGTTTCGCTCGCTGAATAGGTTTTTATGTCAAAGATTTACGTAATCATGTGTATAATTTATACAAAAACTAATCGAAGAGGAAGATGAGAGTACACATTACTCATTATGCAATTATCTCTTAGTCTGGTCAGACTGATACAATTGGAATATTATTTACTCCGGTATCTTAATCGTTTCTCGAATGTAACTTTGTATTGTCTAATCGGTTATGTCAGGATTTCTAGCTGGTTACATGCCAAATTTAAATTACGAACACGGGAATAGAGATGGGTAATAGTATTTTTTGTCTAGGGCAGTCAAAATGTACTAAATGGCCTTAAAGTTAAGAGCCAAATAATAACCTTATCTCTAATAAATTGTACTTACAGTTTACTTCGTACTGCCTTCTCTACAGCCGGCTTTAAGCGACGTTTTCTACGTTTAGTGCACTTTTTTTGTGCATTATTTTCATGTTCATAATCGGAATCGTGATTTTGCTCTGAAGTGGTTGGTTGACCATGTTGACCACATTTCCTACGATATTTCTTTATTAGATCTTTTCGAAGTTCCTTCTCACATTTTTCCTCAGGCTTGAAGACTTTCTTTTTAGGTGCTTTAATGTCATAAAGATCTTTTAGTTCCGAAAATATTTTCGATAAAAATGGACGACTATCAGTATTATCACAATCTGCCCCCGATGATTTTTTACAAATTTTGGCCGGTTCTTCTTTGGGTGGTGGGTTAAAAATATTCTCGCACAATTTGCGTATACGACAATGGGCACAAGGTTTATCGATGCCATATTTGCAAGTGCAACGACATTTTGGCGCATCATCTTCCTGAATATTTGATTTACTGCTGGTATTGTCGTCTGTTTGTAAATTATTTTGACACTCTTTTATAATTTCATCTGCACTGCGCTCATCGTCGTAGGATTTTTCTTCGAAATATGGCACAGCCTTGTAGCAGCAATTAGGACACGTTGCTAATTTTGGTAAATACGTCATATTCGCTTTACAGAGAGGGCAATTTCTACAAAAGGAATGCATATTCTTGTAATATTACGTGTGTATGTACATATATTTTTATATCAACCTTAGTGATTCGGGTTCATTTTCTATAAGCTTGGGAGGTGTCATCCTATGGGCTAAGGTCGTAAGGTTTATTGCCATAAAATCTTTACTTTCCGGTAAACAGTAATTGGGCATATAATCAGTATCTAAGCAATTAATAAAAAAGAATATTAACAATTGAAAAAAAGAAAATCTCAATTAACTATACCCGATGGTATGTTACACAGAAAAGTTCGTTTTTGTGGTTGTGAACCAAATTCATCTCCTGCCTCACACTTTTTACCTGTGGATTTCACGGCATTGATTAGCTTTTCGTAATGATTTGTAAAGGACTGAAACGAAAGATAAAATATTTTTTTGAACGTTCGCATGTACATTGAATCAATTATTTTTGCATTAAATAAGAATCTTTTTCAATATCAAATCAAACTCTCTCTCTCTCTCTCTCTCTCCATGAAACGAAATGCTATTTTTAGAGCAGATAAATGAGAAGAGCTCTTTTCGATTTCTGATTAATACTACGTCCCATAGTATAAAAAAAAATAATTTCAGTTTTTTTTTTAATTTAAAATCCCATTTTTTAATTATAATTTGCAATTGTTGATAAAAAAAAAGAAAATAAACTCTAGAATTTACGGTATTTCCCTTAAAATTTTTTTTCGGATTTTTAAAGTGCCATATGTTCTATACTACCTTGACCTTACCGCTAAATAAATTAATAAAAAAAATTAATACAATAAAAAAATTTACATACAAATAAATGGAAGAGAATACCTTTAGTCTTTGGCATGCCGGATCCATAGAGCTGAAAATATCGACATTGTCTACATTTTGACTATTTAGTGGCCGAAAATTCGATAAATCCAAGCACATTGGCCTCAACTCATGATCCGAATCTGATGCTGGTATAATACCAACTTGCGAACAACAACAATTATTTTTCTGTTCCCCCACCACGAAAAGTATATCAGTAGGTTGAATTTCTGCATGGGCATTTGGACATTGACCATCCGGTGATATATCTTCTCTGAAAATTTAATAAAAAAAAAAGCTGTTCTAGAAAGGGAATTTAATACTTCAAAACTATATAAACTTACTCATATTCTTTACATTTTGGTTGGAGACGTGTAAGTAATTGCATATTGCCAGTTTTTGTACCATCACATAACTTCAGCTCCGTTTCCACTGATTGAGTCATTTCGCCATCGCAATCTAATATTCGTTCTAAGAATGTGTCCGGCCAATCAAACTTGCCATAACCTGCAGAGTATAGTTATTCTCATAGTAAACTAGTTTCATGAAATCAAATACACCAAATCAAAGTATCAACCTAAAACAATATCCTCTTCTGCTACTTTTATTCTTAATGGGTTCGTTGCTAATTCGTCCTTTAAAGTCTGGGGTTTGGCGTAAAACTCATAACTTTTACCGGGTTTGAAGTCTAAAATATTAATGCGACTGGAAGTGACTTTGAGATTATTGTTATTAAAGAGGACATCTACTTCTATTTTGCTTGAGTTATTCTTTGATTTGTTTGCAATGTCAAGCCGAATTACTATGGCATCGAAGAAAAAGCCTTTTTCCTCCTTCTCACGGGTAGCTTCAGCATCTGCAGTAGCAGCAGCCGGCGTTCCTGCAGCCGTAGTTGTTGCAGCCGGTGTTGTTGCGCCTGGTTTTCCTGGTTCAGGTTTTGCCACGATGGATCTAGCTGTGCGACGTCTGTTGCAGTCTGGATGTATTATCTCCTCAGCGGCAGGCTTATCTTTTGTCGCCATTTTCGAATCGAATTAATTTTCAAATTGATTTGCAAAACTGTGTAAATACTATTGTAATTTGAATATTTTTAATTGTAGAATTGCAAAAAAAAAACCAAATAAAAGTATTTTATAAAATTCTAGTATAAAAAGACGTCAAGATTTTTTGATGAAATTTTATTTAAAAATTTAACAAATAATTCTGATAACTGCTACAAAAAAATCAAAGTTCATATGTACAAAATTTGGAAAATTGTAAATTTCAAACCAAAAATTATTTTTTTCACTATTTAGTCACTATAGGAATAGTTATTTTTAATATACGAATGGAATTACTTCTTATGTATTCGGAATGTTTCGAAAAAGTAATTCTGTTCACGATGTTCACAAAACACTTTTTAGTTCATTTTACGGCCAACATAATCGGGCTAGTGAGCAAGCAATTCGCGAAGTTATTGAGCAAAACCATTACCTGGGCTATTGTGGAATAATAACACAAGGGTAATAATAACTAATATACTTTGGAGCGATCCTAATAGGAGGAAAACCACTGATGATCGTCCCCACGAGACACTCGAGCTGTCGTAAGCTCGAGATACCAATATTTTGGGGAAAGATACTATACCAGGCATGACTCAACTCAGAGGAGTGGACTACAAGATACAAGATACAGCCTTCCTGTAGAAAATATGGTTGGTAGCCATAACGGTATACGCACAACGATTTAACTTCAAGACTGATATAGGTGTATGCCGAAAGGCATGAGACTTTTAACTTCTATGTTTGGTCTCCTATGTTTGGTCTTCAACTTACCTGACGCAAGATCTTCCAATATTGATTCGTCATTATTCTCAAGTTATTAACCTTTGTCCTTTCAATACATGGAAAATATTACGTAATTTTATAGAGCACAACTCAAACAAAAATTAAAACCAAACAAATATTGTTTGCCTCGCATTTTCGCTGATTGGCTCGTTTAAAACTGGCCGAAGAGCAGTTATTTTTTTTGCCGCGAAGAAGTTAATTTTTGCTTAAATGACTACTACGAAGTGAAGACAATGTTTGGGCAGTTAACGAATCATCATTACGTCCATTAAAATTGAATGTGTGATGCAGTTTTCACTCTGACTACATCATCGGTCCCTTTTTCTTTCGAAATGAGCAAAGGCCTTCCGATACGGTGAATAGTAAGTGCTAGCGAATCATGCTGACTGAATATTTCTTTCCCAAATTTACTAAGCCAAACACCAGTGGCATTCGGTGCCAACAAGATAATGCAATTTGCCATACTATAATTTGCCCGCTAAACGACCGATTTATTGCAAAATCAATTTGAACACAACTTTCTTCTTTGGTAACTGCGATTTATCTCTGGATTACTTTTTAATATTTTAGGTCATGAGTTAAGAAAAACATAACTTCAGTATCTTTTATTTATTATTTACACAAATGAAATGACAAATTTACAACAAACAACAAATCTACACAATTTAACAAATACGATCGTCACGCATATATCCAGGATTACAGGGCATTAAATTACAACAAGAACTAATTGCTGTTGGTTTACCAAGCCTATCTATCGTACATAACAGAGGAGCATTTCCACCTCTCAGCAGAGCTAATCGTTGTTTTCTATAAATTATAATAAAATTGTTTTTTTATATTGATTATATTGATTATATTGAATTATAATAAGCAAATATCGAACTTACTTCCTTTCGGCTAATTCCTCCGCTGTTGGGCCAGTCATAGCTTTATAAGCTAAATACTTCGCCATATCAAATTTACCGTCAGGACCTAGAAAACTGTCAGGGCCCCAATCAATTCCACCTTTGCCTTTACCTGTTCTTTCAGGTATAATACCGTTTGGACCATATATACCCTCAATTGGTGATGCACCTGCTTGATAACCTCCTCTGCCATAAGGCCCAAAGTGTCTACCAAATCGTTGACCAACAGCACAGTTGTGTAATTTAATATATTTCGGTAGAGGCTTTGGATACTCATCTTTTATAATCCAATCATCTGCCTCATACTGTGTACCTGTGCTAACTTTTTTTCGTTTTGTACACCTTTCCGGGTGTGGCACTCCAGCCGGGGGTGTAACACCGAAATCGAATTCTCCTTCGCTGTCGCTAGTATCGGACAGCACAAGCGTATCAATGACATTGGGCATTTGACGTTTTTCGCATTCTTTTTGACATTGAAATTCTAATTTCTTCTTTTCAAGAAAACTCCGACAGTCACAAGATGAGATTGGTTGGTGACAAACACATTTGGGGAAACCCATGTCCTTTAAGTCTTGCTTTAGATTACGAATTGCCAGCAATAAGGGATTTTTGGTAATTTTAAATTGTATGGGATGCATATCAACATACGGATCGGAACATTCCTTTAAAACTTCTGGATCCTTAAGAGGTCTTAGAGTAATATAGTAGACGCCTTTCTTTTTGCATATATGAAGTGTGGCTTCCGTAGTATAATTCTCTTCCTCTCCCTCATCTTTATTACTATTTTCACTTTGATTTTGGTTTTCGCAAGGATGTCCATTAGACTTATGAAGAAAATGTTGCATTAGTGCCTTAATAGGTTTACGTACAGCACCTGGCACCCAACCAGTGCGTATGCCTTTAGCTTCAGCGTTCCACAACCAACCCATATTACGTGGTACATTTCTACCTCTCCCAAAGCCATTTAAACACGTTTTATGACCAATTTGAATACCAGGATATTTTCGTTGGGTATTGTAGTCATAACTGAAATTAAATTCAACATTCATCATATTCATCACACCTAGATTGAAAATGAAGAAATTTATGGCTCGATTATGGTGGACAACTGAATTTCAGTTGTATTCTACTTACTACCCACTCACTCACTCACTTATTTACGAATTGTATGAGAAAAATAGACCATAAAGTATACATAATATAAGTATCTTGGTAAGAAAACATACAGTTTTCTTAATATAAAAATTATTACTTACACTGCTCCTTTACATACATTGTGTGGGCTGAAATTCTTTTTCTCAAATTTTTTGCGTTCAACTTCTAATGCTTTCTGGTTATTAAATGGTCGAAGTGGTACCGTTTCGCTACTTTGTTCTGGTTTGTTATTCTGTGGCCTCTTAATTTCGTACAGGTCTTTTAACTCATTAAAAACTTTGGCCAGGTAAGGACGACAATCTTTACTACTTGATTTACATACGGTGTACACTTCAGACGATTTAGTTTCACATTTACCACAGCTTTCAGTGGTCTTACGCGGTGGTTGCAAAATGTCCGCACATAACTGCCTTATTCGGCAATGAGCACATATTTTCCCGTCATGACAAGTACATCGGCATTCAGTATTCGTAATAGAAGCCTTTGATTGGGCATTACTCGGTTGATCTGTTGTATTTTCCGTCATTTTATTACATGTATACTCTTCTAATATCTTATCAGCCGTTATTTTATCGTCATAAGGTTTTTCTTCATATGGTATAGGCCTGAAACCACACTTCGGGCAAGCTGCATATTTGGGAAGCCATGTGACGTTTTCGTTACAGAGAGGACAATTTCTTAAAGATAAAAGTTTTAAGTTTTAATGTATGTATGTATGTATGTGACCGTTATAGATATTAATTTGCTACCTTTTTCTTGGCTTTTGCATATGAATATCCGATTGGCACACCATGTGCTTGTCATCAGAGGCATTTTCATCTGATACGCAATAGCAGGGATTGTTAGACTCTTAAAAAGCATAAAAAATGGAAAATTATTTCAGTTGAATTAATTTATTTTTCATATTTTCACATTTTGGTTTTTTTTTTACAAAAAAGAAATTATTTTAAATTTAAGTATCTCTATCTCTATGCCTTCTACTTGCTTCACATGTGCTATAATTTTGTTTTAAACAACATTTTGGGCGATCTATACCTGAACTACTACAAGAAGGAAATCTACTGTCCGGCAAAAAGCCAGATGGTTTTGCTTGTTGTTCACATGGCAATTTCCTTTGTTGACATTTGCTTGGCGTTTTAGAACAGTCGGGTGATTGCTTCGATTTCTTCACTATATCATCAACTACTGCTTCATATTCAGTTCGGTTTTTCTAAAAAAAAAAAAAACAAGATCACATAGGAATGTATATATATATATATATATATAGAAAGTTAGATATGGGTTTTATACAAACTTTTTGTTTACAGCAGACACCATCGAGAGTTTTCAAAATGTCTGCATTGGTTAGTGTTCTGCCATTAATGGTCCTAAAGTCGCTTAAATCTAAACAAATTTTATTTGAAGATGTATTCGATTCAGAACCCCGAATTAATTCACAATCATTGCAAATTTCATTGCCTTTATCCTCTTTAACCACAAATAAAATATCATTGGGATCGATAACACTTGTATCCGGTTGATTGCATAAATCCGGTTTGGGTTTTGTCATTTGCTTTTCTCTATAACAAAAATTATATTCAATTATTATTATTAATTCAAAACAACTGCTATACTAGTCGAAACAATGAAACTTACGAAAATTCTTCGCACTTCATTTGGAGACGAGCAAATAGTTGCATTTTTCCTACGGCTTCGTTTTCAGATTTAATTTCGACTTCAGTGCAGTGCATTAGTTCTCTGCCGCAATCTCCACTTAAACAACTTGTAAAACTTTCCGGCCATGCAAAAGAACTCTTTCCTAAATAAAATAAATTTGAAAAATTCAATGTCTCATCAATAATATATGAATAACAATATGAATGAATATGGAAAGTAAGAGCAATACCAATAACTTTATTATCATAGAACACCGTGCAGTCAAAGGAAGTTTTCTCTAATTGTTCCTTTAGAGATGATGGCCGTGCCGCAAAATCCAAGCCTCTGCTCGGATTAAACTCATCGACATTAATACGGCTGGAAGTTATTTTCACGTCATTGCTAAAGAATTTTGCTTCAACTCTAATTTTAGTTATATCGGCATTTTCAATCTTGTTTAGTTTAATGTGTACTACAATAATATCAAATACAAATGATAATCTGCCTATAGGTTTTGACGATGTTGCAGGATTTTCCAAATTCATTTTTAATTAATAATTTGAATTTATTTCACCTAAAATAATAACAATTTTAAAAATTAATTTTACCAAAAAATAAAGAAAAAATTCTTAATATTTTTCAATTTCACAAATAAAATATATTCATGTATGATATATATGTATAAAAATAATTTGAAATATTGTCTTCGGTGTACTGATATAAATTTTGTAGTTGTCAAATTATTTAAAAAGTATTTATTTGGTATTAAACTGTAGCGCCCTGTTGGTTATTCGCTACTCGAAACATATTTATTATTCGAAAGTGAAAATTTCGAAATATTTTTTGCAATTTCTGTTTCATTTCATATTGCAAATATAGCGTAAGAACTTTTATTAACTCAATTATGGAACAAAAAGAAATCCAAAGGATTGACCACAGACCCGATTAGGAATAATTTACTTAACAATTAAAAACCGATTACAAATAGAATAATAATACAAAAATACAGTCTAAATTTTTAGTTTTCTTTTATTTAAAAAAAACGACATTTTTAACGGTTTAAATTGTAAATGTTTGAAAATATCTGAGTATATTTTTGTCTATTTTTCAATTATATGTAAATATTGCTTTAGACAAACACCTGCAGCATACACATTAAGACCAATCTTTTTTAAATAGATAATAAAAAATAGATGTTCTATGTATGAATATCTATAAAAAAAAGTTAGAACACCTCATTAAAATACGGTTACTATGAAGTCCAACAAAAAACAAATAAAAACATTATTATATGTAGTGCCAAAAAATTAAAAGCTTATCGAATAAAATAAATCAATAAAACCTTTAATTACCTCAGTTATCAAAAACTATAAAAAACAGCAACAAATTTAAGAACCAACCGCCGGCGACCTTTGCTTTTTGAGTAAAAGAAAAAATCTATTTTAGAATATTTGTTTACACAACTAAAAAGAGGGATATTTTTATTGATAATTTTTTTTCTTTTATAAAATTATAATAAAAATAAAGAATAACAACACGGTTGTCTTTTTGTGGTGGTATTAATTTTCTTTCTTGATCATAACAATTACAATCATTTAGAGCAAAAAGTATAATTAAACCATAAATCCTACTGCATTGTTCTCTAAAATATATATAACAATTTTATAAACACCCATGCTATAATATGTTTTGGTTTTCAGTTTAATAATGCAATAATTTTATAAATAAATTTCTTTTAACATCGAAAAGGCAGTTAAAAATGCTGCTTTCTATTATTATGAACGGCTGATATTCAAATAAATGTGTGAGTGAATATGAATTTACTTTCTGGCATTGATGATTTCAACAAATTCAGGTTTTAAGGAGGCACCGCCTACCAAGAAGCCATCAATGTCGGGTTGAGATGCCAACTCTTTGCAGTTAGCAGCAGTAACAGAGCCACCGTATTGAATGCGTAGAGAATCTGAGACTTCTTTGGAGATATTTTGAGTCAACCACTTGCGCAAATAAGCGTGAACTTCTTGAGCCTGAAATAAATAACAATAATTAATAGTTAGAAACTTTTAAAAAGAAATCTCTAGTCGGATGATATGAATAGGTCAACGAGATCTCCCCTTTCCTTCATTATTTTGTATGTATGTATATATATATGTAAATTTTATTATAATAGTCCGCTGCTATATGTAATAACTGCTACAAAATCTATAACTTATTTATTTTTGTGTTATTTCCCCAAAAGAATAATTATGCAGTTTTTTTTTTTCAAAATGCAAACTAAAATTTCTACAGTAATACGACTGTGAAAGTACAAAATACTATTAAGTCTATATTTTATAACCTGCTTTTATATTTTACTATAAAGTTTTCCGCTCCTCGAAATCTCGCAATAGGTGAGTGTATGAACAACTTTCGAATATTCCTTACCTGTTGGGGTGAGGCAGTTTTGCCAGTGCCAATAGCCCAGACGGGTTCATAAGCAACTACCACATTTGTCCAGTCCTTTACGGTTTTGGCGTATGCAGCCATTTGTGCGGCGACAACTGCTTCAGTTTTACAACCTTCGCGTTCTTCTAAAGTTTCACCAATGCAGGCAATGACCTTAAGGCCTTCAGCCAAGGCATGGGCAGCCTTTTCGGCAATTAGCTCGTCAGGTTCGTGGAAAACATGACGACGTTCAGAGTGACCCAAAATGACCCAGGTAGCTCCAACATCTTTCAACATAGCGGGAGATACTTCACCGGTGAATGCACCCTTGGGTACCTTATAACAGTTTTGAGCAGAAATGTTAAATTTAGGTGGAAACAATTCGCGGGCATATGAGAGATAAGGGAAGGGACATCCCAAAACAATTTCAGTATTATCATCCAAAGTGGCAGAACTTAAGTTTTTAGCGATTTCAGCAATGGCTTGCTTATCACCATTCATCTTCCAGTTACCACCAACACAGAATTTACGAGTCATTTCGCTTCTTTTTAATGGTTTGCAACAAGATCCGTAATAACAAAAGACCTACAGTACAATATAATAATAAAATTATAAGCTCTTTAAAAAATATTCTTGTATTTTATACACTCTTTAAATAATTTAATTTAAATGAAATCGAAAGGAAAAGTCCTTTTCACTTTCTTTTTTTAATCAAAAATACTTTTAGTACCTTCTCCGATTGAAATCTTTTGATGAATAACCTTAGTATGACCTTGTAGTTAGTTAAGAACTGCAGAAATATTTTTATAATTACAGAGCTCTGTTAACTGTACATTAACATAACCAATCACTATGAAGATATTAAAATAGCGGTTACCGGTGTTTCAGTTAATGTATGTATAGCAGACTAACAATGTGTGAATAGGAAATGGAACATCTGCAGAATGTAAATAACTTGCAAAAACATAGATTTTAAAAGACTGGATTGAATAATATTAAAGTTTCAAGATGTTTATTAAATTATTTGTTGATACGTGACATGTAAACAGTAGTCAACACTGCTTATTAGAACTGTTGTCGGTATTTATTTTGTTAACATAATTCACAGTGATGTAAACAATGCTGCCAAGTTAGCAAGCTATAACTTTAACCCTCTACAAGCGTATTAAAAGATTAAATTTATTTCGAGTGCACGAGAATATTGTCAATTAAAATTAAATTATTTTACAGAATGAAATAAATTAAATATTTTAAATTATTAATTAAAATAGTTAAATCATTATTCAAGATACAAAAAAACAACAATAGAAAAATAACCTCAATTTCGAAAACTGTAATTATTTATAATTTCAGAAGTGACATTAAAATTAATCTGTACAATTTTCGTACGATTTCAGAAAGAGAAATACTGATTTATTAAAAATACAATTCCCTTTAAATATTAATAATCAGTAAACTCAAATGCGGTCATAAAAAACTAATAGAAAGATATATTAAAAAAAAACCAAGTATCTATTTTGAACTTTACTTTTTTTTCAAAATTTTAATGGTATTATCACTTAACTATAAAGGGCCGTTGGACCCCCTAAAAAACGCTCATATTCAACTTCTGTTCTGTTCTGTCTGGAATTCACATCTAGAATACATAAATACATACATAATTGGTCATTACAACTCTTCAGCCATGATTACGACCTAGTTTCTCACACCACTTATGTTGTGTGTGTTACATGAGTGGGGGGACCTACAGTTTAAAGTTGACTCCGAACGACAGATTTTTGAGAAACTTTTCATGGCAATTTTATACACTCTCAGAGTTTTTGCCAGAAATCTGCTGAGAAGAAGTCGCCCAAAAAATACCTTTTGTATTTTATTTGATGTCTGGCCTGAGGTTTGGACCCTGGCTTTTCGTCTAAAAGCCAACACACTACCTACTACCTTTCTAGAATAGTATTATTACTGATACTGAAAGACAAATCCACATCATAATCCAAATGATAAAATAAATTAAATCTTAATGCATATCACAGTAACAAAAACTTGGGAATGCGTTAACAAATTGAAAACGATGCAATATAATTGAAAAATATTTTGTTATCATAATTAAATAATACTTTAGCAAACAATTCGCTAATAAAACTTACGTTTTGAATTGGGGAACCAGCAGAAGATTTCCGAAAAAGTACACTTATAGATGATATCCTCTGATATTTAAATAAAAATCGCAAAGTGAGAGATGTCATTAATTAAATTATAACAGCAATTTTTTCTGAAATAATTGTTTTAAAAAGATTTTTAAAAATTTAATAAAAAAAATCAAGATAATATTTGTACATTTAAATAAATATACGGAAAATATATAATAAGAATTTAAAAAAGAAATATAAATTCCAATGACATTGAAATGTCAATGAATACGAATAGAATTGTTTCAAATACTTATCGTTTCGAAATATGTAAATGGATTTCCATATTTTATTTTAATTAGCCGTATTAAAATACACATGTATAAATTTATTTAGTTTTATGAATGTAAAAATGCTTTATAACAATTTTGTATAATATTGTATGTATAAATAGTATATTCGTGAAATTTCTTATTTTAATTTTGCCTTAAATTTTTACTGCAAATGTATATTTCATAAAACTAATACATTTTGCTCTAAAAAAACTCAAATTTCATGCACGGTATGGTGTTATTGTAGTTTGTAATGAAATATTTCTTAACAATAAAGTGAAAACAAAATAAGAAGAAAACAACTAATTTTACTGATAATACACTTAATACAATAAAAATCATTTGTGTGAGGCAAAACAGGACAAACAAACTCTCACAGGTTTACCCAATTGACCATTTTCATTGAGCAACGGCAAAGTGTGATCTGAGCAAGTTCGACAAAATATTTCGCCACAACTACGACAATGATGTTTTCGCCTTGTTAAATTGAATTCTTTTTTACATGCCGTACAATGTGTGGCAATCGAATCAGGTGCCCATATACCAGCTGCTCCCGCCGCGGTTTGTATTTCATTCAAATAGGACTGTGAGTTATTCAGTAACTCTTGCTGTCTCTTGTCTTTTTCCTGTAATTCAGCTACTTTCAGTTTACTCTCACTCAATTGTATGCCTAATTCTTCTAAAGTTGTTTGAGCCTCTGACCACTGATGGCTTATACTTTCAAGATCTCGTTTGAGTTTCTGGTTTCTTTGTAATTCATCGTTGAGTTCTTTCGTTTTATTTTCGAGACTTATAATCTTTTCTTTTAGTTTTAGTTCATTTTCTTGCACCTTAATGCGCAAATCGCGTTCATTATGGAATTCGTTTTCGGCTCTTACTGCTCGTTCTTCCCATGCACTGACCTGATTGGACAACGTGTTTGAGGTAGTTTTTAATATTTCACCCAAATTAACTTTATCACTGCTCCACCTAAATATAAAGAAAACAGTATTTACAGTAACATAAAATATTTCAAATTTTATATAAACATGGTTTCGAAATTATTGATTTAAATCGCAAAAAAAGGAAACAAACATTAATATTAAAGCTGATCCTTAAAACTCTCTAAAGTAATTATTACAAATTAAAATAATAAAAATAAAAATAATATTAATATCTTTTAAGCTCTCATCACAGTGATGTGCACCAAAATCGATTTATAACCGAAATTTTTATGTTTACGATTTAGTTTTTGTACGTTAAGGACTTCTACTGTGCTATAAAATCTAAAAAAATTATTAGTTTGATAATTACTATCAGCTTATTTGTGCTATTCACTTCTATATTTAACACATTTAAGTGAAATAAATATTTATATATAGTAAATGTAGTATTAACCTATAATATGAATCATCAGTTCTGGCTATCGATGTTTTCAATTTAAAACGTATTCGGTCTTTGATAGTTAAAATAAAAATTTCCACCAAAAGAAAAAGCAATAAAACACTCGATTAACGCCAGATGAGTTCTTATCCTGACCATGTTTGTGGCAATATTCTTCTATTTTCTTTTTGTTATTTTTTTACTAGTAAATATCGCCTAGTAAATATGCCCTAAGGTCACAATTTAGGTTGAGTATTATTTTGGAAGTAGGAAAACAGATTGCGAAGGACAGGAAGAGTCTGAGCACAATATTATAAAGCTCCTCAAACATAATAAGTTCGTCACAAAGGCGGTCAATATTTGTCAGAGCGTATTGAATGTATTTGTATAAGGACTGCATCAATTGATATACCTAAAAACAAATGAACTAGATCGTGCGAAAATCGTGTTTTACTGCCCTATAATTTTTGCTTCGATATTTATTAGTAGCCTATACAGCCATTGTAAGCGATTTTATGTATAAAATTTCCTTTTCACATTCTTGTTAAGGTCACACGTAATAACAATCCTTAAAAATTTATAATCATTGAATACTTCTTATAAACCGAATTTCAACTTGATCAACAATTACTAAAAATCTATAAGTCCAGAACCAAAGCCCTTTTAAAATATGTACCCTGTAATATTTGTCATTAAATGGCACCATACTCTCCTTTATTTAGCTAAGAATTGGAAATTGAGAACCCAAAATTAAAATTACTTTTTGTCGTTTGTGTATTGCGCAAATTAGAAACAATCAAAACCACATTTATTCGTAGATGTTTTTTAATATTCTGTAGACTTACTTTTTTTCTAAATGTGCTATCGTACTGGCCATATCTTCTTTTTGGGATTCTAATTTGAATAACAACTCAGTTTTATGTTTGAGCGAAGCTTCACATTCCTGTCAAATAAAGTTTGCATCAAAGAAAAAATAGTTTTATTTATTTTATTTTGTTAGTATATATATGTATGTATGTATATATATAGAGTTTTATTTTATATATCATATCTCATTGAAATTATAACATAATATGCGCTTTAAAGTTAAATTATGAATATACATACGTTTTTCTTTTGTATATAAGTACGTAAATAATTTAGTAGTATGTATTTGTAATTAGTAGAAGTAGTTGAAGCATGTTACAGATTTAAAGCTTTAGATGATTTTAAAATTATGTCAAAATAATCCTAAAATAATGCGATTTTATTTTAAATTAGTTTTAAAAACTACAATATCTCTAGAATTATCATTTTTTTTTTTTGTATTCATCCAATACTTAATATACTATATATTGTAATTTCAACATTTTATTAATCGTTTTTTTTTAATATTTTTAATAAAATTATACCAATCTTATAGAGGAGGCCTACTGGTTTGCTTACACATCAACATGTTTGTAATTCATACATACATTTTCAATAAGTATATATTTATTTCATTAATAAAGGCATTACATTGTTAATTGATAAAAACTATTATTAAAAATTCAATTTTTACAACTAATTTACCAACGCTTGCGAAGGGATAGATGTTTTTCGCTTTACTTTCACCTAAAATAATTTAATTAACAATGAATGAATGTTATATGAATAGAAAATCACAAGTATCAATAAATTAATATGTAAAAAGAGTTGGAAAATTAATTGCAACTGCAAATAATAAAATCAACATGTCATTATCTTTTTCAACATATTTTTAAAGTATTTGGAGTATTATACAAATTAAGTGGGTCGACATATTTATTATTTACTCAGCCATTGTAGTACGTTTCGTACACGGCAAGAAACATTTCTTACGTAATTGTTTTCAGTATGTAGTTTTAGAAATCACTTCATTAATCTATTTTATCATTCATACCAGGGATTAAACTGTGGCATTCATTGTTCGATTAAAGAATATCAAATTTGTCGCCAGAATAGTGTTTTTATTTTTATTTTTCTATTACCTCAATTAAATCAAAGATTTATTAAAAGTATTTAAAAGATCTACAATATTTTATGTTTAGTTAGATGCTTTCTCTTCCTTAAATGTATAATCAGTTCCAGTTGATGAATTATTAGGGAGTGAAGCTGGTGGTAGATTTAATTTTTCAATATTGTCCTCATCATCTGAAAGTTTTAAAGATTTTGCCGACAATGGTGTCTTTACATCAGCTGAAACTTCATGAAACTTTTCGCTTGTTGATGGCGATTTGCGATAATTGTTCGGATTGAATGGCGGTATACCATCCATCTTCAAGTGTAAACGTTTCATAGGTGGTCCAATATCTTGTTTATGTTTTTTAGTTAATGCTTCGAATTTTTGTAGATTTTGTTGCCTTCTTGTACTTGGAGACTTATCGGCAGATGGTTGATTTTGTTGTTGCTGTTCATATTTCTTTTCTAAAGACTGTAACATATTGCCGATTTGCGAGGCTTTAGTTTGTAAGCGTGCAACCATTTCGCCTTTTTGTGTTAGTTCTGCTTCGCATTCCTAATATTTGAAGGGGTTTTTATGGGGATTAACAAGTATTAGAATGCGCTCATAAATCGAAATTTATTTTCTTATTTAATGTTAGCAAAACAAAAGATATGATAAGCTTAGATTTTAAAATTGAGTGAGCAAATAATAGGGGAATACGTATTTATATGTATGTATAATTTAAATTAAAATAAATAAATAATTTCTAAAATAAATTGCTTATATTTGATGAAATGATGTTTAATCATAGCATATGATGTATGTATGATGTATGATGATTGTTTCCTCTTTTTTTACATTACTTTTAGCATACGATTTTCGCATGTTTACCAACCTGCAATTTGCGGTACATTTCCAAATTGATCTGTTTTATTTCATCCAGTTGCAATCGTAAAGATACAATCGTATCCTGTTTTTCATGGATATCTTTTTCTAAAAGTTTCATAGCCATATCAGATTCTGCTTTTAAGGAAATCTGTAATTTAAGCTCTTTGTCTAGTTCTGCTGACTTTTTCTTTTCCTTTTCTAATTCAGATTTTAATGATTCAACAACAGCCTTGTCATTATTATCTTTGGAGTTGGAACTATTGTCACTTTGGTTTGATTGGATTGAAGGTGGTCCAGCAGCTTTATTTAATTGATCAATTTAGTTTCAGAATTTAAGTTTGACAAACGTACGCCAAATACTTACTTGACTGAGAATTTTGTCTCATAGCTTGGTTTTCAGCTTGTAGTGCTAATAAACTATTACGGGCAATAGCTAGATCTTCTTTCATAAGTGCGTTTGTCGTAGTCAGGGATTCAACTTTGGCTTGTAAATTAGCAACTGTTGCACTGAGATGGATTAAATAATGTTAACAGTTTACCTTACATTAATCGTTATATATTATCACTCACTTTAAATGCCTGTTTAACTCTTCAATATAATTCTTTTGATCCAAAACGGCAATCATATTGCCTTGTCCATTAGCATCAATTGTTTGATTACAATCGTCATCATTTTCATTATCGTTGTTGCGCGAACTAGAGCGAAGATATAGTGAGAAATCTATAACGCCTTGTTGTGAGTCAAGATCTTCTTCTTTAACACACAAGTTGCAATCGATAACATTAAGACCCACTAATATACCCATAATGATAACAATCTGAAATATACATCAATAAACTAGAATACCTTAAGAATTTTTATTTACTAAAATGCAACAAATACTTCATCGCTCATCATTAAAGCATGCGGTTCATAGTATTCATACAAAGCATCTTCACGATGTTCTATCAGGGCTTGCAAGTAATCTGATAATTTTTTCTGCATTAAGGCAATTCGAAGCCAAGCACGAGCTCGCCCTATATGAGTGCGTACAGTTGGTAAATCACGTACACTTGCCGTTATATCTTGAGCCTCAGGACAATAGGTCTCCACACACTGTAAGAGATCCCATAGTTCTTTCCGAGGGCCCAATAAGCCCTAAAAAATAGTTGACAATAATGAAATAGTAAAGATAATAATTGATTTAACAGAGTAGCGAGTGGTAGTACCTTTTTTGTACGTAGTCCATGTCCTAGAACATGTTCAATTACAATAAAGAAATGTTGTAAAGGCAAATGATCCGAATCCAACATACGACCGTAACGAACAGACTGTTCAAGTAGTTCTTTAACAACCAATTTACAAATATTTACCAAATTACTACGTTCAATTTCAGCGGGATCGCGAGCTAAAAGTTTCAAATTGTTATCGATGTAATAATTTAAAATTTTATATTAGTTTGTGTTTTTTTTTTAACATTTAATAACTGGCAATACTTTTTTTTTGTCTAATTATTATTTACTATTTATTTCTCATCCATACACAAATTTTCTTTGCAAATCAAATTCAAATTAGTCAAATAAAAGAAAAAGAAATAATTTTTTTCGTATTTATATACACAAACATATTTTTGAAAATAATTTTATTTGAAAAATAGGAAAATAATAAGAAAAAAAGGAATAAATTATAAAAAATCACAATGATATTATTGAATTTCTTATTCTTAGTATTTGTTCAATATTGTGCTAGTGATGGTAGATCACCATTCGATTGGAATTTAAAAACTATGGAGCATGGTTCGGATTATGCAGACAACTCAAAAATACCAACATTTGATAAAAATGATTTTCAAAGGAAATTTTTCAATACTCCGGATAAAATGAACGATGGGGACAACATTTTTGAGAAAATGTTTTATAAACAAAAGGACAACAAATACGAATGGAAAGCCAATGATGAAAACTTTAAGAAAAAGTTTGATTATAATGAAAGAAATCCGTTTTATTTTAGCCAAAAACCATTTATGAAAAATGCTCCCGATCTTACAGACAATGAATTTCCTAAGAAATCTTTCCATAGTCCGGATAGAACGTACAATGAGGATAATGTTTTTGACAAAATTTTATTCAGAAAAATGGACAATAAAGAGGAATGGAAGGCCAATAGTGGGAATTTTAAGAAAAATTTTGACTTAAATGAAAAAAATTCGTTTTCTTTCAGTCGAAAGCCATTTATGAACGATGAAAACAGGCATGAGCAATACAAAACGAATTCAATTTTTTCGCAAAATACAGATAATGATGGAGGGTATCCTGGTGCGCATAATTATGGTGATTATGAGAATAAAAATGTAAATGATTTTGGTTCATATTCCAAATATAATTATTATAAGGAACCTAAAAGTCATAAGAATATTAATAATAATTATTTCGATAAGGATGACAAAGATTTTCAAGATTTCAACATAACCAATAATCAAAATCAGGAAAAACGCATTGATCTGCCAGAAGATAATAAGGGTTATTCTTTTCTGCCATTTTTTTCACAACGAATTAAAAATTTTACTTCTAATATTGTCTGCGATAAATACTATCAAAAAAACAAGGATAAAGGTACTCAAAAAGAGGGTCGAACAGAATGTCCAAAAGACAAGCAAAAAGAGAATGAAAAAGATAATGAAAAATACGATGAAAAAGACAATGGAAAAGACAATGAAAAAGACAATGGAAAATACAATGGAAAAGACAATGAAAAAGACAATGGAAAAGACAATGAAAAAGACAATGGAAAAGACAATGGAAAAGAGAATGGAAAAGACAACTTAAAAGAGGGTGGAAAAGACACTGAAAAAAATAACCAAAAAGTAGACGCTGTAGTCAGTAACTGTAGTGGTCAATATGAAGATATTGAGGGTTTTGTGGGTACAAATCTTATCGATAACACTGTAAAGCGTTGTTTCTCTACGGAAGAAGTGGCACTTTTAGCAGCTCGAAGAGATTTCGAAGTAAGTGGTCTAGTCTAGTAACACATTAATCGCCACGATAATATCAGAATAATTTTCACATGGGCCATGATAACTTTATTAGATAATTTAGTTAAAAATGTATCAAAAACTTAATGTATCACAGAAAAATTTTTTTTTTGTCAAAATTCCCGGAAAAACACAATTTTTTATGTCACACATATATGACTGACATGACCCTATATTAAAACTTTTTTTCTCGACAAGCCGTGTCAGTCTTATATGTCTGACGCATCCTGTTGTTTTGAACACAGCTTTGACCGCATTGTGTAGGAGTTAGTGGTACGTGTAGCATTTACCGAATAACACTTTGTTACTGTGACTATTTCTTTATAAATAAAATGTCAGACATATATTTCTGACATGGCTCATGTAGAACTGCTTAGCGTCAGACACATATGATTGACATGGCGATTAACGTGTTAAATTTAAATTTCAAACATATCATTGTATTTGATTTATTTTTCAGAGTCTTGTACCCAAGGACTTGCCGCAATGTCTATTCAACGATCGTATGGTTGAAGTGCTCTTTAATTATTTTTATGCATGTCATCAAATGATAATCGGAACTACTTCTGGTGGCTTAATGCGTTTAACTCAAAAAGCATTTTACGATACCTTGGGTGGGTACTTAAATTATTACATGGTTCCAGTGGCTAAGTACTCCTACTACGCCGGTCAGATAAGCTTGCGAACAGTTCAACAAGTTTTAGTATTACATCATCAGTGTAAGGGCCTCCTAAACACAAATGGTAATGGTTGGAGAGCACCAATTCAAAATGTTCTTCTCGAACTAAAATCAATACAGATAGAGCCATTGCATATACCGCCATTAAATGAGGATTCATCTGATGAACCATCGTTTTGTATGCACCTTGATTTGATTACAGAGGAGTGTCAACCGCACGACGATAAAATGATAGTTCGACAACCAAAATTAGAAGGTGGGGATTTAAATGGCTTCTTAGGTAACGTATGGTTACCATTCAGACGCAAAAGAATTTTTGATCTCAAAGCAGACAGTGCTGCATATGTATTAGTTAAATTTTATGAAACAGTCACTAAATGCTATCGATATGAGAATATTGATCAAACTTATTACAACAGTCATTTTAAATCATGGTTAATGGAAAATATTCATGCGCATTTATCAGACGATCAATTTTATCCCGGTTTAGGAGCAGTCTTAAGAATTTATGAATACCTTAATCGTATTAAAAAAGACACTAGTGCTTCTTTTAGAGGCCACAACAATATGAAACAAATAAAACACATTAAACGTGCTAATAATAAAATATTGCACAACAATGCTAAAATCATAATTGATTATGATTTATTCAACAGCAATCAAACTAATCGTAGAACTAATGAAGTTCTTCCAAAAAATGCTCCTAGCAACTCCAACAGGAATATTTTAAGCAAAGACGCAGGCATCGAACAACAACAGTCTTCCAAGAAATCGGACGAAGTGTCCGATGTATCAGGTTCCGATGAGACCAATCCAAAAATTGACATACGCGCTCCTATTAATTTAACACCAGTTCAGGCAGCTATCATTGGAATACCTGTATGCATATTTATATTATTAGTAACAATTTGCTGTTATAAAAGTTTTTGCAAGAAAAAGAAGCCCGTAGTACCGAAGAAACGTAAATGCATTAGGTTTCAAAGTCTATTTTCGATATTATTAACACGTCTACTTCTAGATTCTTCCTCATCATCGTCTAATCTTTTCAATTCACCCGTACGTTTCTTTCATGTGAGGCCGAAATCTGTTAGCGAATATTCTTCGGCGGACACGGGTGCCAAGAAAAGCAAAAAATCTGTAAAAATAGATAAGTCTTCTGTACGCTCTGACACTTCTGCATCAAGTAGTCCGGTTAGGAAACCAGACAAACCGAAAGGAAAATGTACCAAGAGTAATGTATACTTGTAACATTATGCGGTTAGAATACATTCATTAATATATTATGCATGTGTTTCTTCTAATTTGCAGAGTAAATCTAGTTGGGAAACCACATACTCTTCGAAATAATGAATATTAAAAAGAACATTTTTTATTAACATTATTAACAATTATCTATTGTTTTATCTATTTAAAAAAAGAAAAAACATGTCTATTTGTAAGTTTTTTTTTTGAAATATTCACTAAACTATTTTTACTGTATCAGTATTATTTTTAATTAATAAAAATCCTTTTAATAATTCACAATTCTTTGCTGATCTGTACCTATTAATTTTCTGTGAATATTCCTTATATTGAATGCTGTTGCATAGTGTAATTTTCTTAGCAAATGTTTCAAATTAAGGAAAAATAACCGCAGTAGTATAATGCAAAGTTATAAAATCAATTCCTCAATAGTAATGAATCTATCGGATGGCGATCATTTTACCACACAAAAATAATAATATTGTATGAATGAATAAAAGAAATGAAACCAAAAATCTATAGTGTAAATAGCATAAAAAGCAACCTACAAAGATTTGACCACTCATTCGAACTTTGACTAGCACCACCACCAAAAACACCAATAAAGCCACTTTCTCGTGCGTGAGGTGCGGTAAGCATATTTGTATGAAAAGCGTGACCCTGTTCATCATACAAACGACGACCAGCTATAAAATTGTGTAATGCAAATATACCATTATCCTCGAAAACGCCACCGCCGCCACCACCATATGAACTGCGATCACCGGCCGAATAGCGTTTGTACTTTTGTGAATAATGCGTGTATGGTCGTTGGCCTCCGCCACCAGCTGTTACACGCCCCTCGGATCCAGATGTTGGTGGATTCGTATCAATATCTTGCAGTTCTTTTAAACATAGCCATTCGCCATCAACAGAAACCCGAAAATTGCACAAATAAATTGTATCTTGTACGCCGCCTGCTATTTCTTCAGTGGTATTAGCGTGAGATGCTTTTGGTAATGAAATAGTTGTTGAATTTAGCGATGATGTAGTAGCAGCTGCTGTGGTGTTATTGTTGAAAATCTCTTTTTTGTCATTTTTCTGATTTTGTTGTTGTTGATGTTGATGTTGCTGTTGTTGCTGCAGTTTCTGTTGTGGCTGTTTCGAACGCAATTTAACTCCAGCTGTTGGAGGTGATGTACTACTGCCAGAAGCTTTACCTCCTTTTGCATTTATATTGGTGGTATTATTTATTGTCGTTTGTTGCTGCTGCTGCTGTTGTTGTTGCTGTTGTTGCATTTTGTACGTTTTATTGGTAAAAGATGTATTAGCTGCTGGTTTTTCAAATTCTTTTCCTATTTTTGCGACAGGCAGTGCACGTGTTTCTTTCAATTTTGGAATCTTTGCATTTATTTTCGGATTTTCAGTAGAAACTTTTAAATTTTTAGCTTTCGATGTTGCAGCTGTAATGTTAGATGTTGCTGTCCTTGTCGTTACAATTTTCTCACTATTACTGTTATTATTGTTGTAATTATTGTTATTATTCACTGTAAGTTTTTTTGTATCCTCAATCAAAGCACGCATATTCGTAATATTTTCTTTGGATAATGCAAAATTTTTGCTGATTTTATGCAACAAACTTATTTTGCCTTTTATTCGATTTTCTATTGTTTTTCTTTCACTGGCTTCTGGTTTTTTACGAAAGCAATATGCATAAAAATATTTTCTTTTAAATAATCTTTTTAGGTACTCATTTGAAAATATCCTGATGCTATAAATAGAACAATAAAAATACTTTTTTTACTTCATAACATTGATGACATTATTTCTATTCATCCGACTTGATTACGATTTGTGAAAAATCGAAGCTTGCTCCTTGCATGTATGGCGACTAACATTTACCTTTTTTATACTTTAAATATTTCTTTTCAAATTTTTAAAGACTAATTTACGAAATTATAAACGAAGTAACTGCGTTTATTTTAAATACATTTAAATAAATATCTCAATTGGGGTTGTTATAAAAGTAAAATTAAAATTTTTAAATAAATTAATTCCAAAATAAATTTTCACTTTGAAATTGTTGAATAATTATTTTCTTTGTTTTTCCTTCTTTATTTCACCAATATGTAACTACAACTGAAAACTTTATTTCGCGTATGCGTTATTTGATAAGTTGTTTGCTCACATTTGCTTCCTTTTTGATGTTTAAGTGGTGAATTAACAGTGGTGGTTGATATGAATGGATTTATTGATTTTTTTTCATTCTTTGGTTTTTATGTTTATTTCGTTGTGGGCGTATTTGCAATTCCATGGGATCAGTGTTCCGCAAATAGAAAATGTAACGTTACAAACAGCTGTTCGGAATTAGAAAACCTAAAATTTGGCTCAAAACAAAAAATCTAAGCAAAAAGATGCCAAAAAAACTAACTTTAATTAATTAAAAAAGCAAGATACTAAAAAATATTTCTTCTATTCACAAATGATTCCATCAATCAATTTAAAATCAGTTTGCTTTCGATGTTCATTTTGAAAGTTTTAGAATCGAATAAGATCTAAATATTATTCACCAACAATGAGCAGAAGAGTATATTTTTTTAAATGCTCATAATTGCGTCAAAATTCTTTCGCTTAACCTAACAAGCATTGAGTCTATTTTGCACACAACCATGTGATTTATAAATAATCTCTAAAGTTCGTTAAATACTTCTAATAGTTTTTATTTGGCGCTTTAAATTAGTTGCGATGTAAACCGTGTTAGCATGATGGCTTTGTTAATGAATGTGATCAGAATCGCGAAGCTTTAATTAGAGGACGAACAGATTGACTAAAGTTACAATGATGGACAGTCCAAAAATGTATTACTATAAGACATCAAGGTATGATTTCATCATTCTGCAGAGCAATGAGATAGCCACTAAGAAGTGAATATAGAATAAATTCTTTATTTGCGCCAGCATCTTGTTAAGATCAGTCCAATCAGCAATACGAACAATTTAGCGAGGTGTCACATTGCTAATCAGAATGAAACATCGATCATCCAGTACAAGTTTCAAGTGGATTTTCAGATGTAAAGATAAAGTTGGTTACCAGAAGTTTGAAATATTTCAAAACGAAATTGTTTCTTTATTTTGAACTGCATTACTGTATAAAATCTGATTTAAATACGAATTATTGTTTTGATTCTGCTCAGGTTAGCATCCGTCTATTTTACTTAGCTGATTTATGTTTCCAGAATGATAAAACAAATTTAATTTTTTTGTTGCTTTAGTTAGTAAAAACTCAGGATAATACATATTTCGAAATACATATTGTACCGAGCTTATATTTTATTTGTCGTGTTATGTTATTATGTATTTCAATCTGTAATAACGTTACATTTGTCCTCACATTATATACTCCTATAAAACAGTAAAACAGTGTTTCAGACCTTTCTCAAAGTCGTCCTTTAACAATAAACAAAAAATTGTTGTTCGTTTTGAATTAAACTAAACACCACTAAGAAAAGAACATCATAATTAGTTCTGTTCAGTATTAATATGATTAATATTAATTAATTTAATTTCAGGTTTCTATTATATATAAAATATACTGTAAATAAAATAAAAATTTAAAAAATATTTTTGCTTTTATGTATGTAGGAAAGTAATTAGGGTTTTAAAATAGATTATTTGTAATAACCATTTTAAACATTATTTAAAGGAATACATTTTTTTAAATAAAATTTGATTTATAATCCCCAGCTCAGAATTAATTTGTTCCACTGTTTCTATGGGTGGTTTATATGCAAACTGTGCTAGTGCATAACAAATAAATATAAAATTGGACTCACCAAGTTTTTTCTTCTTAACAGGTGTTGTCGTTTGCGAGGTTGAGGCAGATGAAGCTTCAGATGTGGCGGCAGCCGCACTGGAGCCTAAAACAGCACCAGATGCTGCCGAAGCTGCATTAGAAACTATTGAACTCAATTGGGACGACAAAGATTCCGTCCGGCGAAATGTATCACGTAAACGATTTAAAGAGGACATTGAAGGGGAATGGGATATAATACTTGAAGAATCTTCACTTTCTTGGCGTAATAACAAATTGCGAGCGGACATTATTTTAAATTATTTTTTAATAAATACTGGAAATGTATGATGGAGAGACCAAAAACAATTTTTGCATTTGCACCACAAATTGAGCTCTTAGCACTGCTCTATTGGTTAAAAACTTTTTATATTTATATTTTATAAAAATATTATAAAGATTTATGACTAAAAACACTACGAATTGAAAACTTTTAAACGAACATATTTTTTCTATGGCTATTTGTTATTGAAAACTGGAAAACAAAAGCAAAGTATGAAAAACAGGTTGTATAAAAGAATAAATTAAAAATCAGCTGAGCAAATGTGATGCCAGATTTATTATATCTTTTGCAATTGAGACCCTCAAACTGTATACATTTGTAACGTTTTATTTAACTTTAAGAATGGATTCAAAAAAGTAATAATACGGTTCGGGATTACAGAGAACAATTGATACATTAATTTTCAAACAACAAACAAACACGCCATAAATTCTTCTTGAACGACAAAGGTGCTTCATATCGTAAAAAATGTCCGAATTAATTATAAATGTTTGTTTTTCTAAACGAACAAACTAATTTCTCCAAACACCAGTGTTGCCAGGAAAGAATTCATAATCACCTCCTCAGAAAAATATTACTAAAATAAGAAAATAAAATATACAAATTTTAATTAATAGTTTTTTTTCTTTTTTTGGAAATTTAAATTATGTTTTATTTAGTTTACAATAAATGAATTATATTTTTGAGAATAAAAAGAATAACCAAATCCAGACATATCTACACATTCCACGCAAAAAACAACAAATAACCAGTTTTGCCTGCAATGAACTAAAATCGGCAACACTGAAAGAGAAGAAAACAGCTGTGCTGATATTTGTTTTTCCTATTATCTTTTGAGTATCCCCCATTTTTGTTTGTACACGGCACTTTATAAGAAATGTTTTAAATTTTTATTTTATAAATTCATCGTTGTTAAACGAACAAC
The DNA here is from genome assembly GCA_936449025.2 of Sarcophaga subvicina. Taxonomy (NCBI): domain Eukaryota; kingdom Metazoa; phylum Arthropoda; class Insecta; order Diptera; family Sarcophagidae; genus Sarcophaga; species Sarcophaga subvicina. The sequence goes on along the minus strand of OW388081.2, from coordinate 102,027,279 downwards.
ATTAAATGCAAGTGAATAGAGGAGTATTACGCTACAGTATATTACTGTTCCAAGAAAATATTGTGTAAACAATTGAAAGAGTACATATAATAATAAAAAAAAAACAAGAAATTACATAAAATCACATGAAATGGTTTGCATATTGAGGAAGTAACCAAGTTTTGTAATTAAATTGTGACTCTCTCCATTGACTGGTTAGTACTGAAGCAGCAAATTTGTTCAATCATTCTCACTCAGTTTCAGTGTAAACTAGTGAAGTTATAAAAATTAAAAAATTTAAATTAAAAATACAACATTACTACGCATTTGGAAATAGATAAATAGAAAGCAGACAAAAAGCAACAAATCTCACACAAACATGAATAATTTTATTTTATTTGGCGTGTGTGTTTGCCTGTTTATTTTATAAATCATATTGACAAAGGAATGTAAACAAAATTCTTGTCGATTTTTTGAAACAAATTAAAATTTATTTGTGTAAAAATCATTAAAATTGCAGAATATAAGTAAACGTATTACGGCCTAAACAGGTAAATAGATACTACATATTTATATTTATTGTTATCTTTAATGAAAATCTGTCCACAAAAAATAAAAAAATCTGTGCTTTGTGGTTTTTTGTTTATTGTTGTCACTTAAGATATCGCTGCCACTAATATGAAATCCCACCATATTTGTTGCAGCCATATTTGTTTAAAATTTTGCTTACGGTACATTTTTTCTTTTGTTATGAAAACAAATAATCAATTAAATGTGAGTACTGAGAAAACCAAAAATTAAAGCACAATAATAACATTACTAAATTGAGTAACAAAAATTTTTGATCTTGCTGTTGGTATTTTATAGAAAGAGAACAATAACAAAGTGATAATAGTTAATCAAAAACAGTGTAGTGTGCATAAAATCCATACAAAGTTAGAAGAGAGACGTGATGACAGTGTTGGTTAAAAGTAAGGTATCATCAGATAAGCAAAAATGGCCCGTTTTGATTTGTATTTCCAAATGTTATCTTCTAAGTAGTTTTCAATAATTTATGATTACATTTTATTTCGGTTGAAAAGATTTAAAAAATTTTAATTATCAATTTTTAATTATTATTGATATTTCTGAAATAAATGGCTTTGTATATGCAGAAAAAATACAAATAGCAAATTGAACCAACAGAAATTAAAAAAAAAAATAAAATATTGTGCAATAAAATTTTTAAAATTACACATTCTTATAATTTGAAAATACTTGAAACACTCAGCATTTGCACTCTGAAGCTAATAATATGTATTTCAGATTGCAATGTATCTGTACGACAATAGAAAAGTAGCGATAAGAAATAAAAACATGACAAATTGAATGAAATCGTAGACAATGAAATAAAAACAATTTTGTTTTACAGTAAACCCCCGTAAAACGCAAAAGAACTGTTTTACAAATCTTAATATTCTTAGTATTAATTAAGCCTTGGTCATTTCGTCCTTTGTCGTGAAAGCGAAAATCGGATCTGAATTCACTATTAGATTCGTGTATCCTCTATTGTAAATCTTTACAAATTTCTTGACTATTTTAAAGTTTTTTTTTTTTTTTAACAAAATAGAAAATTTAATAAATATTCAAGTCTTCGACTAGCATTCAAAGCGTACGGTTGTTTCTGCTATCGTTTGTACAAAATAAATAAAACAAGTTTGAAGAGTAACGGTTGTCGCAAAAAAAACAAGTGTTTATTTTTTTCCCTCTTCTTTTATATTGTTCTTTTTGTAAATTGAAAAGCACACACAGAGACAGTCAGTATTTAAATTAACCATGGCTCCGGGCCCACCGGACAAACTGTCTAGTAACAGGTTCTTTGCTCTTGCGGATTTCATAGAAAATCCGTCCAAGAAAGCAAAAACTATTAATGATTTCCCAGCGTTATCAGTTCCAATCTGCACTCAAAAAAATTCACCAAAGTACATACTGATTAACTCCACTGACGACAAAAAGCAACTCTCCAAACTTAATCCTTTTGCTATAAAAAAGGCAATAGAAGGTATCTCGACGGAAATAAATTCAATTTCGATGCTACGTGATGGGAGCCTCCTCATTCTTACCCGCAACTTTCGTATTGCAGAAAAATTCTTAAAGACAAAATCACTTGCAAATTTATGTCCAATTTCGTGCAAGCTTCATGAGACTCTCAACTCTGTGAAAGGTGTAATATACGCACCGTGTTTAATACATGTTCCAGAGTGCGATATAGTACAGGAGATGAAGGACCAAGGGGTGATTGATATCTACAAATTCACCAGACCCAGCGATGATGGTAATACTCGTGTTCCAACTGGCAAAATGATTCTGACTTTTGATTTGTACCGTTTACCCTCAACTGTTGACGTTGCTTGGTATAAGTGTAAAGTTGAACACTACATTCCTAACCCGATGAGGTGTAAAAACTGCCAGCTACTCGGCCACACTAAAAATCGGTGCAAAGGTAACCCTACTTGCCCAGATTGCAGCCTTCCACCACATACTCCAGAACCGTGTACCCGCATCTTCTGTATAAATTGCTCTGGAGAACACTCATCAGCTGACAATAGGTGCCCCCGTTTCATACAAATGAAAGAAATATTAAAAATTAAAACCAAAAACTATTGCAGTATAGGAGAAGCCCGCCGTCAATACAGAGAAAATAATCCAGTCCCTACATTCACACAAAACACATATGCTAATGTAGCCTCTGGCTCCCCTACAAGACGAAAGGAACCATCAAACATCCAGACAATAAAAAATACAGCTAACCAGAATAAAGAAATGAATAAACAGCCAACAACAAAAACAAATCAAAACATCAAAAACACAAAAATACTTACAACCAAAAAAACAAATGAGTTCTCAAATGAACTTGTAACACCAAAAACAAATTTATTAGTAACGGAAAAATCCGAACCCACAAAACCAACAACATCTACTCACAAAAAAAATATCACAGATTCTATTAAATTAAACACAAACATATCGATGTCTCCAATCTCTCATCTAACTCAGTCTCTTATAAAAAAAGGCAAATATTTTATTACGTCGAGCGACGAGGAGCCTCTCGACGAGGTTACTTTGGACCTAGTTAAGACATAACCAACTAAAACCAACACAAGCACTAATATCATATATTCGTGATGGATTTCGTGCTATTGCAATGGAATATACGTGGACTTGTAAATAACTACCCTGAGCTTCAATTATTAATTAGGGACTTAAGCCCAAGCATTATTGCTTTACAAGAAACGCATTGTGCTTATAACTTTACACCAATTCCTCCAAAAAGTTACTCCGCATATTTCACAAATTCAACGCAAAATAATACATCTAAGCAAGGTACAGGAATATTCATCAAATCAGATATTCCACACAAAGAAATAAACATAGACACAGAATATCAACTCGTTGCCATCGAAATAAATCTAAACATTAAGTTCACCATCCTATCCTTTTATATTCCACCATCCGAGGACATCTCAGTTCGAGAATTAACTAATATCATTCACTCATTTAATACACCTGTTCTTGTTGTTGGTGATTTCAATGGATGGAATACCATTTGGGGATCGACATACAATAACAACAGAGGAAAACTACTGGAAAGCATGATATTAGACACTGGGCTGTGTGTGCTGAATGATAAAAGTCCCACACACCTTTCAACACACAACACGTTTTCCCAAATTGACTTATCTCTTTGCTCAATATCACTACTACCTCTCGCCTACTGGAAAACTCTTACTGACTTACACGGGAGCGACCACTTTCCAATAAAAATTTCTCTAAAAATCTCGCATAGAAACTATTCTAAAGCAAATACAAAGCGGTTTTTAGTGCACCTCGCTGATTGGCCCAATTATTCGCGTAAAGTAGATAATGAATTGTCCAAAAGCCCCTTATCCTTCCAGAGTAACAAAGATGCTGCGAAAATAACCAAAAGTATACGAACAGCCGCAAATCTGTACATTCCCCAATCTAAGGACAGTGCAAAAGTAGACCGGACCCCAGTTCCTTGGTGGAATCCAAACTTGCAAAGCCTTCGCAATCAGAAAATCAAAAAATTAAAAAAATTTAAATCTGAACCGAATCAAGAAAACCTCTTAGCATACAAGAAACAAAATGCTAAATTTAGATATGAAATAAAAAAGGCCAAAATTGCATCCTTTGAAAACTTCACCAAAACAATCAACAGGAATACAACAACTGCAAATATATGGAACAAAATTAATAAAGTCGCAAGAAGGCACTCCCACACTTCCATAAAAGCCGTACACACACAAAATGATACATTAATTGACCCACTGCAAATCGGTAATCATTTCGGGACAGAATGGGAAAAGTATTCTTCTGATGAAAACTTCTCACTCTTATACCGAACATCCAAGAACGTATCGAACATAACTGTGGAAAGCACTAATGACAAAGAGGCCTTATTCTTGGAAGAATCCATAACCATGGTGGAATTTAAGAGCTGCTTGAATAAAATTAAATCCACATCACCAGGACACGATAGGATTTCTTATCCTATGATACAAAATACTTCACATCAATTCCAAGCAAGATTACTAGATATTTACAACATTATTTTCAGTAACGGAGTAATACCTCACTCATGGAAACTTGCCGTCATCGTACCAATTCCCAAAAATAAAAATTCAACTTCTGTAGCAGATTTCCGACCAATATCCTTGTTGCCTTGTTTATCCAAAATTATGGAACGCATCATAGCCACTAGATTAGCATGGTTCATGGCCAAGAAAAATTTAATCGCAATAGAACAAGTTGGCTTCAAAGCCAATAAGGGTTGTGACGACGCCTTATTACACATAGACTATTATATAACTAAAGCTCTTTCTGCAAAGAATCATGTAAACATATTATCAATTGACTTTGAGAAAGCTTTTGATAGGATAGGCCTTCATGTCATTTTACACATCCTCAAATCTTGGTCGGTGGGGCCGAAAATCTTCAATTATGTCAAGTCATTTTTATCAAATAGACAATTCAAAATTAGAATTAATGGACATGATTCGAAATCGTTTAACCTCCATAACGGCATTCCTCAGGGTTCTCCCCTCTCAGTGATATTGTTCCAGATTGCATTTAATGAAATAAGTAAAATTGTTAACAAACACAAGTTTGTGGATCACTGCCTATACGCAGATGATCTGTATATCCTCTGCAAAAGAAACAGCAATAACGAATCCACAGAAATTCTAGAAAAAGTTCTACATGACATCTATAAATGGACTGAATATTCTGGTGCTAAAATTTCGACCCAAAAAACAAATAAATTCCATATTTGCAGAAAACACCTTTGTGACTCCAATTCTTATAAAATTAAAATGAATAACCATGAGATTGAAAACGTAAAGAAATTGAAAATCTTAGGACTAACTTTCTCATCAAATTACACCTGGAAAGATCACCTAGTTGCACTGAAGAACTCATTAATAGCCAGAGTCAACATAATTAGATACTTAGCAAACAAGACTCTTACCCACATCAACACTCTTCCTTACCTCACCAAAACTCTAGTTCTAAGCAAAATGGACTACGGCCTATACATTTATGGTAAAAGTAGCAAGTCTAGTATCAATATAATTAAGCCAATTTATCATCAAGCAGTAAGGGCATCGGCGTACGCTTTCAGAACAACTCCGATCAACAACTTACTCAAAGAAACTGGTCTTCCATCTATAGAAAATAGAATATATCATGCCAAAGCTAGAATTCTTCCAAAACTCATTAAGAGCACAAACTCAGTTATAGATCAGGACATTAAATCCAACCTAAACTCTAAACGCCCTAAAAGATTTAAATCGGCAATAGCTGAATCGCTGGAAATGACTTCTGTTTTTAATATACCACTAACAACACCAAAAAACAATTGAACAAAGCTCCATGGAAATTCGATCTAAATTGTCTTGACCTATCACTTACAAATTTCATCAAAAATACTACTCCACAAAATACATTTCATTGTATAATTTCGGAAATTAAAACCAATTTTAAAAATCAAGGTTGGAATTTACTATATACCGATGGCACAAAATCCCAATACCAATTGCCAGCTTACGCCGTAGTGGATGATGATGGAAAAAGTTTAATTCTAGGAACACTTTACGAACATGCTTCAGTTTTCACTGCAGAATCCTGTGCTATTTATCAGGCTATTTGTCTTGCACTTAAAAACAAAAATAAGACTGCTATCTTAACAGATAGTCTATCAGTTCTAAAAGCCATAAGTAGCCCGTTTAATAACAAATGGAAAATAATATCACATAATAGAAATTTGCTAACAGGGAATGAAAATAGAATAAAACTACTATGGATACCGAGCCATATTGGAATCGCTGGTAATGAAATCGCCGATTCAGCAGCCAAATACGCCTCCTCTGCACCAATCATAATGGATGGTACTATAGAAAAAATTGACATTCGACGTCACATCGAAAGCTATCTTAAGCTCAAATTCAAGAAAACTCCCATCACACATTATCATTATTCAACAATTAATCCGCAGTACAACCCACCGATATACCCTACAAACATCTCAAAAAATAAAATCAAAACATTCTCAAGACTGCGTCTAGGACATACCAGCTTCTCACATGATTGGTTACTAAAGACATCAACTTCTCGACCTACCTGCACACAATGTAAATACAATTTAACTATCAAACATGTTCTATCAGACTGCCCAGTTTTTGAAGCCCAAAGGAATAAAATACTTCCAAATGCATCAGCCATTGATCTTCTAAAAGAACCATCACATACTAATATTAACAATATATATAGCTTCATTAAAGCAACTAAATTCAAAATTTAAGCAAACGCAGTAATTTTGTGGTAGCTGCCGTGTCTGGTTCCGGGCCTTGGCTGTCTGGTAGCGGATGGAATGGGAGGTTATGCATCCTATTCTGTCGGTTGCCGGGCTGCGGGGGTTCGGGTTTGGATGCGTCAGGTGCGACAACTATCCTCCCATTTTATTGTACAAATGTATAAATATAACTTTAGTAATAAGCCTATATAAATATTTATCAACCAGAGCTGATAGCCCAAGTAGCTAATGCTCTTAATTGTATTTAACTTCAGAATTGATTCTGTAGATTAAATTTAAGAAATAATAATAATAATAATAAATATTTGAAATAATGCATTTAAGGAATGTTCCGGAGAAATTGTAAGATTGCATTGTAAGAGGATTACCTGTATTTTTTAATCTCACATATATTGTACATACATATGTATGTATGTATAAGTTATAAAGTTTCTTCAGTTAATAACGCCAGAGATAGAAAATTAATTGAGGAATTAATTAAATTACTTCATTGATAATTTGCTCACAAATAAGGTAGAAAACGAATTCTTCAGTCTTATTGCTTTTAAAGTCGTTATGGACGATCTAAATTTTAGTATTGGAGTACAAAACTGACTGTGCAATAGGCTTCGATATCGATATTAATCGATTTTAATGTTACTAAATCCGCGCTCGTATTTACAATTTGACAATATCCACATCAATAAATTCGGAGTGCCCCAAATTATGTTTAAATTTTTAGACAGACTATCAAGAGTATCTCTGTTTCATTAGATTCCATAAATATAGATTTATTATTTCTATAAATATATTTATTTATTTATTTATTATTTATTTATTTATTCATATAAAACCAAGGGAATAAATCCAAGGCTTATATTTAGTTAAGGAGCACTAGCTGCAAAGGCCATCAGCTCGAATTAAAAATTATATAAATTATAAACTACAATTAAGATTATTAATGAGGTACAAAAATTTTAATAGTTATAGTAAGATTAAATGATTAGTTTGGAGATAAGAATGAAGTCATGTATTTTGATGATATTGGTGGAGGTAGGTTCTCTGAGGAGTTCAAATCCAGAGAAGTTGCCAAAAAGTTTACGTCTATGGTTTGAGTAAGATGGGCAATCCATTAAGATGTGTTTTATTGTAAGGTGACAGTTGCATCGGTTGCACGTTGGAGGTTGGGCTGGTTGTTTTAAAAGCCATTGATGGGAGAAAATAGTGTGTCCCAAGCGTAGCCTTGAAAACGTTCGAATTTGTTGATTGTTGACGGAAGTGGGGTAGATTGGGTTAATGTGGTGTGGATTAATGATTGAATAATGTGGATGAATAATTTTTTTCTGATGGAGTCTCAAGTTGATGAAATTGGCGATATGACGGCGAATGTCGGTTTTTTCAAGCGTGTTGTCCATTATAACAGGTGCGTAGGAGGCGTATTTAGCGGCAATATCTGCTTTTTCATTACCTGCAATGCCGATATGACTGGGAATCCAGTGTATTTTTATTATGTTGTTGTTTTTTACAAGACAGTCTCTGATTTTATTTATTGTTATCCACTTATTGTCGAATGGGTTACAAATTGCTTTCAAAACCGAAAGGCTATCCGAGAATATGACAGTTTTAATCTTGTCCCTTTGTATTAGTCGAATAGCCTGGTAAATTGCGCAGGATTCCGCTGTAAATACTGATGAGTGTTGGTATAGAGTGCTAAGCAATATGTTCTCACCGGAATCACCAACAACAGCGTAAGCTGGAATGCTGTTTTGGGATTTAGTGCCATCCGTGTAGAGAAAACGCCAACCATTGTTTCTCAAACAGTCATTACGTTCTGATAGTAATTTAAGAAAGACGGTCTTTGGTGTCGTAGTTTTATTATATTTGGCAAGTGACAAATCGAAGCATGAGTCAATGTTTTTCCATGGGGAAAGATATTTAGTCTGTGCGAGATATTTAAATCTGTGGAGAGGGATGTTTAGATCGGAGCATAATGATAAAGATGAAGCCATTGCAGATTTAATTCGTTTAGGCTTAGCGGCAGAAATAATAGAAGAGATATCACCATCAAGGATTGAGTTGGTACTGTTGAGAAGTTTAGGTATTAATCTGGCTTTCATTTCGTAAATTCTATCGGTTAGGGAGGGGAGATTGGCTTCATGGAGTATGTTGTCTATGGGAGTTGTCCGGAAAGCGTAGACGCTGGACTTGGCGGCTTGATGGTAAATAGGCTTTAATATGTTAATATTTGATTTACTGCTGTTGCCATATAAATAAAGACCGTAGTCCATTTTGTTCAAAACTAGAGTTCTGGTGAGGTATATTAAAGTATTGAAATGAGCAAAGCTTTTATTGGACAGATAGCGTATTATGTTGACGCGTGAGGTAAGTGGGCTATTTATTTGAAGATAGTGGTCTTTCCAGTTGTAATTACGTGAAAATGTAAGGCCAAGAATTTTCAATTTTGAAAGATTTTGGATTGAAGTGTCATCAATAACTATTGTGTGTGAAGATGAATCGCAATTGTGCTTTCTGCAAACATGGAATTTTTTTGTTTTCAAAAGAGAAATTTTTGCGCCGGAATATTCGGTCCAGTTTTTGATATCCAGAAGTATTTTTTGTAGGATTCTGTTTGAGTCATTGTTACTATTTTTTTTGCACATAATGTATAAGTCATCGGCATACAAGCAATGATCAACAAATCGGTTAGCACTAATTATCTTGCTAATTTCGTTAAAAGCAATTTGGAATAGTATCACAGAAAGTGGTGACCCCTGTGGAATACCGTTTTCCAGAGAAACTGTTTTAGACAGCTGGCCATTAATTTTTACCTTGAAACGCCTGTTTGATAAAAAGGATTTAATAAAGTTAAATATTTTTGGGCCTATCGACCAAGATTTTAGAATGCTCAAAACAACATGAGAGCCGATTCTATCAAATGCTTTCTCAAAGTCGATTGATAGAATAGTAATGTGGTTTCTAGCAGAAAGCGCCTTTGTGATGTAATAATCCAAGTGTAATAACGCGTCGTCACATCCTTTGTTAGCTTTGAAAGCCACTTGCTCCTTAGCTATAAGGTTTTTATTTACTAAAAACCAAGCAAGTCTAGTCGCTATGATCCTTTCAATGATTTTGGATAGGCACGGAAGTAACGATATAGGACGATATGCACCGATAGAAGATGTGTTTTTGGTTTTCGGTATAGGCACTACGATGGCAAGTTTCCAAGCGTGAGGGATGTAGCCACTTTGAAATATGGTGTTATATAAGTGAAGTAGTTTAACCTTGCTTGCCCGTGATAACGCTTTAATCATTGGGTAGGAGATCCGGTCAAGTCCTGGTGTTTTACCTTTCACTTTACTCAGGTAGTTGTTCAGTTCAGATATGGTGATGGGGTGTTCTAAGAAGCGGGCTTTTTTGTCCTGTGTGGTGATGGCTGTTGAATCGAAGGTGGATTTTGCTGAGTTGAATGATGGGGAGAAATTGGAGTCGGAAGCATACTCAGCCCAAACTACAGCGAAGTAATCAGCTATTTTTGATGGGTCGATAAGTGTCCCATTCGGGCTATCGATTGCTTTAATGAAGGAAGAAGAGCCCTTACGGGTGATACTGTTAATTTTGTTCCATATTATAGAGGTAGGAGTATTTCTGTTTATTGTTTTGGTAAAGTTTTCGAAGCTTTTATGCTTGGCAATTTTTATTTCTTTTCGGAATTTTGCGTTATGTCTTTTGTAAATTAAAAGGTTATCCGATGTGGGGTTGGCTTTGAAGATTTGCCAACTTTTCATTTTAAGGTTTCGTATTTAATTTTTCAATATTTCAATATTTTCGTGCGAGCACCATTATTAATATTTTTGATTTCGTTTAATATTTCCATCTCTATTAAACTTTAATGTCGCAAGCGAAAGAATGTTTATTTTTTATGTATCTCTGTGCTCAATGATGACTGCAAAGTACGGAGTTCAAAATTATTCAAAATAATTTGTAACGGATTTAAACAAAGACAAAATAATAGAATTATTATCATGTATATTGCAACATTATGAAATAAATTTTTTTATTGTATTGATTTATAATAAACTTTTTCTTTATAATTATGAATAAATCATATGCCGCAAACAAATTCAAAAATTTAAAATAGATCCTCTGTTAAAACCCCCTCCTTTTTAGATTTTTTTATATTTTTCTTTATAAATGTTTTTCAAAATGCTTAGAATCATCATTAAAACTCCAACACCTATAAACGATCTACACTCAAATTTCAAAAGATTTTTTATTTTTCGTTACTGTAGTAGTTCTACTCATTTGATTTTCAAATTTTAGCACAAGTATTAGATGGTTTCGAAACGTCTTATCGATAAGATGTTTAGTGGGTATTAATAGCGTACAATGTTGAGTTATATATGGTGGCCGGTTTAGATTGATACATAAATAAAAAATAATTCGGAAAACATAATATAAAAAAAAATTAATACAATAATTTACTATTAAATATATCTTTCTCATATAATATTTTTAACATAAAAGCGTATTTTAAGTGTGCATACTATGTGTATAAATTATATGTAATAGCGTTAATATTATTATTAACGTTTTCCTAATACGTCATTAATTTTAACAATAAATTATTTTCAATTAATAACTGGTTTATGGAATAAAGCTATCAGCGCTATATAAACTAAAGTTATAACGTCACTGAACAAATAACAAATAAATAAGACTGTGAGTTTTTAATCAGCGCTATATAAACTAAAGTTATAACGTCACTGTACAAATAACAAATAAATAAGACTGTGAGTTTTTAATAAACAATATAATGGTAAATATAAAGTACATGCAGTTATGTATGCAATTGTTTTTGTTTTTAGGGAGATTTGTAGAGTTCTTTTTTCTATTTAGCCAAAAATTGTTTAGGAGAAAAAAAAACGTTTTTTACAGCTTTTGATTAGGTCTATAATTTATGCTAAGAGTTGATTTCAACAATTTTTTATTTTGAAGATAATCGTAAAAAACTGGACATATAATATTATCTTTTAACTTTTTTAATTTTTGTGAGAAAATAATTTTATTACTATTTTTTTATTTTGCTCTTGGGATATCGCACGTGACCAATTTTTTATTGTATAAGTACCAACACCAAAAATTAAATTTTTAACATTTTTCTTTAAATTTAAATAATGTAAATAATTTCTGCATGCACTGATAACAAATATCGTTTCTCAATTTTGCATTGAATTCTTATGTAGTCTTTGTATCCTCTGAAAGTTATTAAGATTAAAGTTACAATTGCATAATTTTGCATTCTGATAACTCGAAATGTGTTATGAATAAATATAAATTTGTTTACATTACAAACTTTCAAATTTAATCTTTTCGATAATATAAATCTCATGTAGAATAGATGTAGATCCTATCGAAGTTTAAACAATTTGTTTTTTGTTTCCGTAACGCTGTATATTTTTATAAAAGTTAATTTTTTTAATAGTTCTAATTTCTTTACTATTTTCGGAATACAAAGCATCACTACTCCATAAAATTATTGAAGTCAGAAACGTTAGACATTTGTTTATAAATTGAATTTAATTTTGTACAACTTCTCACATTTCGATATTCGCTGTAAAAGATCATAGAAATACCTCTAAACAATGCAATAAAATATTTTTTATGCAACAATGTAATCCGAATGTTAGAACATATATTTCATTAAAATATAAATACAATTGGTCTTCTAAAGGTTTAATTTGAATTGGACGAAGTCTATAAAGTATTGGTTTTTGAAGCACCAATATGTACTATATAAACATACATATGTATATAGCATAACAATTTATAAAAAAAAATGCAGCGGCCTATTTGATTCAATTGGTTTAGTATTTGTCATAATCACTTAAAGTATTTAGTAAATATATTATAGTTTACTTTTGTAATTAGTTATTCAAGTTCAATTTAAAATGTTCTTTCTTTTAATTTTTTAGCAAAACTTCTTCCTATTTATAGTTACTATTATCGTTCAATTAAAACTTTGTATTGTATAGATATGTTGTTGCTGATATAAGGTGCCCTCGAGTATTATTTAATTCACAAATTTTTTCTTTTAAGACTTGTTTCCTCTTGTACAGTCACAAAAAAAAAGAACTTAATAACCAACTCATAATGATGTTCGTTTTTCTGCTTTTTTTTTTGTTTATACAAGTGTTATTTCTCTATGTATTCTTTCTAAATTTAACATTTTAAATTCGGTTCTATTGAATTCATGTTTGGTATACTAAAAAACGTAATAGAGATTCTTATGTCTATAAAAGATCTTCGCTAAAATATTATATATATTTTTAGTTTTAGTTTTAAGAACTTACTTACAATAATGTTGTTTGTACTACGAAACGGAATAAATAAAAAACAATTTAAACTCATTGATTTAAGCTTGTATCAAACAATATAAAGAACCAATTCTACACAAAGTAATGAATATTCAAATAAATTTTACTTTTTAAAACTAGTTTACTTCAATATTTTATACTATGTTTTGATTAAAATAACGTGTTTTTATTTGTTTTAAAAATAACAATAATTTTTTGCAACAAGACTGTAGTAAATTTTTTTAAATTAACATTTTGTATTTTGTTATTTTTAGAACATTTTATTTAGAAAACGTATTAAATCGTAACCGATTATAAAGTTTCAACATTTATTGTATAGTGGACGTTTCTTTTTTACAATATATTTTGTAAATCTATCATAAAATCTCATTTCACCAAAGGTCAAAGATCTCATGAAGTTCTCTTTTTAATTACCAAAATTTAAAGTTTTAGTGAGTAAAACATTTGATCATGAGTTTTTATGATAAATTGATAATTGATAGATAGAAAGAAACTTTCCAAAGACTCGAGAGAATTTTCAAATACAAAAAAAAAAGAACTTTTTTTTCGATAATGTATGTTTGAGTGTGCGCATTTTAAGACGGATTTTCAACTTTAGTAAGTAATATCCATTCATAAATTTCAATATATACATAAGTTTATAGTAACAAAAAATTAAATCAGTTAAGAAAAAAATTCTTTTAAGGTCAATGACTCTGAATGCCTTTTCTTTTTCTGTCATTCTTTTTTAAGAGAAACATTTGCATTATAGAAAAAAGGTTAAACAAAGAACAATATGAAACAGATGTTTTGAAAAGAATAGTTTCCTTATTTTTAAAAGAATATATTTATAAAATGCATATATGTAAAACCTCAAAATATTAAAAAAAGAATGATTTTATCTCAATACTATTTTCTTTCGATTGTCACGTATAAATTTTATCTGTTAATACTTCTACTAAACTGTTATATTTTTTATAATTGTTAGTCTATTACTTATTAACGTTAATTTTATTTTACTCTTAGTTTAGACAAAAATATATTTTTCGAAATACAAATTCTCTCCGTTTTTCCTCTTTGCATATCTATTTTTTCCCGTTTAAGGCTTAAACAAATTATTTGTGGAAGTGGTAGCTTCTTGAGTAAGACTACATTCATAATATAAATTTCATCCAAAAATTCAGAATATATCCGTACTACTGGCAGAAGCATAGTATGTGTGAACTAACTATTCAATAAAACATACCACTTTAAACAAGAAGTACGAATTTCCTAATTTACCCTTAAACTATTCTAAAAATGTTTTTTTTTAAATATTCTAATACATTTGATCGAATATTAGTTTCACACACGGATTATATAAATTATTGATTCATTTATTCCTTAAGTAAAAAGTATTTTAAAAAAGCATTATAATATATGACTTAAATACTAATTTAAAAACATTGTTGAAATTTTTTTAGAGTAGATGCATAAGAGTATATAAAGAAAAAATATAATATAAGAAAGGTTAAAAAATTTATATAAAAACTAAGCTAAAATAGAAGTGTACGAATTACAAAGATGTATTAAAGATATGTAAAATATTTTCTAGTAAAACTGGAAATATTTATTTTTTTAGATTGGTAGTATTTTTCTCCTCTTGTTTTGGCAAACATTAGTAAAATATCAAACACTTAGCCACTTGTCTTTTAATAAAAAAATAAATAAATTTCCTGGGTGTATTATGAATGGACGCCGTACTTCAGTTGGATTGCATTTGGCAACTGAAAAATTAGGGTTGCAAAGAAAAATGTTTTTTACAATTAATATTTAACAATTAATATATTTTTCGCAACTGGCATCTCAGCTGAAATTCAGTTGCCACAAATAATCGCCTCATAAAATTGCATCGGTAGATTGTATCTTTGTTAGTTAAAAGTTCAACGTTGACGTTTTTTTTTTAATTTGCACCATCGTGTAACGGAAAAGACAATCCCCTTAAAGACCACAAAAATTGAAAATAAAAGAAATATTTTTATACTTTGTTGGTACTTTTCTTATCTCTATATATGGAAGCTTATATATAAATAAAATAGTTTCCAATTATTACAGTGATTTTAATGGCACGGCAATAAATGCATTCATTATAAATTGTATGTGATATAATTTTTATTTTATAAACAAACAAAAAATCAATTTTATTACCATGTGAACTTTTTGGTAATGGGTAAAGCCTTTCTTTTAGTTTCTTTATGGTGATCAATCAATCAATTGAAATCAAATATTAATATGATTAACTTGTTAGAAAGCGTAATTCTTTGATTTGAATAATTTTTATTGTACATTTAGCGAAATGTCAAGCAGATATTATATTTTGCTCTACAACCAACTGCTTTTACTTTTAGTCCTATAAATTAAGTTAGTCTTGTCATTTTTTTGGTGGAATTTATATTTGGTCAAATGTACATACATATGTATGTATATCTTGGATAGACATTTTCATTGACTACTTAATATTGAGCTTATAATTTGTTATTTTCTTACTCCAGTAGTGATGGTGGTGAAGCCATATCTTATCACACATATACGAGTATGAGAAATAAAAATTTACTCACATTTCTATTTTATTGTTTTATTTTTAAAATAAAATAATTCTATTCAATTCAATCCAATATTTTTTCTTTCTTTGCCCACCACAGTTTTACTTTTGTTCTATTGTCTAGAAGGCTGTTTGTATTTTAACAATGTTGAAGTTTCTATAGACCATTTAGCAATATTTTAAATCAGTTAATATTTACACTTCATACGGCTTGTGTTGGTAAAAACAAAACAGAAAAACAAAAAGAAATTCCTTAATTAAAATATTCTTTTCGCTTTTAATTTCTTGCCAGTTAATTATTTATTTTTTATTGAGTGCATGTTATTCCTTTGTTTGTTTTTTGGTATAAATGCAATTGAATTTTATTATTCTTTTTTTTTATTATGTGATTATGATGCATATTAACATAATGGTTGTTTACAATAATCCACTTAATTTTACAAAACGTGTATTACTTGCTTTCCTTGAAAATTTACATCATTTTTGTTGCGAGCTTTTTTTTGCGATGCTTGGCTAATCGATACAGATCTTAAATGTCGTTTTGATCTTGAAATATGTTTTTAAATTTAAAAATTCAGTTTACAGTTATTTAAACTGGTTGTTATTATTAAAAATTGTGTCAAACAAATGTTATACTTTTAGCAATACAAAGATATTTATAAAAACATAATTGAAAAATAAAAAAAAAATTATAATAATGAATAAAATAATGGTAGCACCAAAAAAGTAATAACAATTTGCAGAAATATAAAACTTAACTTACTATTTATTAATTATTTTAATATTTACAATCGTTCTTTTTTATTTCAATTTCAACTTAATATTTAAATGTTTGATACGACTTTAATTAATACCGCTAATAAAATATTTTTAAAGAAAGAGAAGAATTGATAAAATTATTATACATATACATACGTTATAATAAAATGATTAATTATATAAAATATAAATATTTACAAAAAAAAAACTTTGATTTTCTACCACAGTTTATTGTTACAAATGCTCACGTTAAATCATCTTATTTGTTATTGTTTTTTAGCACTATATTATCCTATATTATTTTACCACAAACAAAAGTTAAATGCTTCTTCTAATGCTTGCAAATAAAAAATGAAATTTTAAACTCGTATTGCAAACAAGATTATAATGATTAGGGTTTTATTAATTTATTTAAAATAAATTCAAAGTATCTCTCAGGACTATAATATTTAAATATAAAAGTAAAGTTCAGTTCGGGTAATCATTTCAAAACTTGCGTATGCATAGCTTTCTCATTAAATAAATGCAGTTGTAAAAAGAATTTGACAACAATGTAAAGCTTTTCTTATCACAAAATCACATATTCTTCGTCTTAAATCCATGAACTTGAATTTGAATCCTTGACAAATATTATCTTGTATTTATACTTTGTCTATACAAATTATAAATATTTACAGATATCTAAAGCATTCTATTTTTTCACGTTTCTGTAGTGTTGACAAATTGGTCAGGTATTTTTTATCTTATCATTTGATTGTCAATAATCCATATTGTTATTAGACGTGTTAATGCAATAGACGTAGTTGACCCCTTTGTTGTTGAATGGATAAAAAGTATTTACATTTCAAAACTCAAGACATACAGTTTAAGATAATTTAAATAAAATCATCAAAACGATTACCAGAAAATTTCCCACATTTTAGTAATTGCCATCAGAGTGTTGCCAAGAAGTATTTTTGTTTATTATTTTTTATTTGTTACATGTTTTTTAAGAAAAATTTAATTTTATCAAAACAAATAAACATAACTAACATTGTGTTTTTCTTTTCAGAATCATAAATTCGAGAAATTCCCTTCTTAAAGCAAATGTTATATGGTAGATAGTAATTATAATATTGGAGTTTCCCCGACTTTTGAATTTAATTTTATTATAAACGCATCCTAGTGTATAAAAAGACACTCAAAATAATACAAGTCCACATTGTGATATTATAGTTATAGTTGGTAACATCATCAAAGAATATTAGCTGGTACTTCAAACTCTTCAAAATGAACTCTACAGTTGGATTTTTTGATGAACATATTGTTATGTTATATACTCATTTTGTTAATCAATATATGCCCGAATATTTTCTATCATTCGAATATACGCCGTGGATATTTTCACTGCTTGGTTCAGTGGTCATTGGTTTAAGCGGTATCTTACCATTGCTAATAATACCAACTGATGAAAAATTAAACGAACAAGGATTTAAAGATCGTAAGTAGTTTTTACTTCGATATTGTTTATATTCTCTACATAATATGTATACTTAATTCGGTTATTTCTTCTTATTTTTAGCTGGTGAATCAAAATTTCTAAAAGTCCTACTCAGTTTTGCTGTTGGAGGACTCTTAGGAGATGTATTTCTGCATTTATTACCTGAAGCCTGGGAGGGTGACAGTGAAAAACGTAAGTAAACGTTAAATACTTTATCTTGAATTCGTTAAATATATTATATACAATTGGAATTATTCATTTAATTTTTTTTGTTTTTTGTTTTAGCGACACCAAGTGGCCATCCATCTTTAAATTCTGGCCTTTGGGTATTATCTGGAATTCTAATTTTTACAATAGTGGAGAAAATATTTTCCGGTTATACTAATGCAGATGAAAAAAATCCACAACCAAAATGTGTTGAAATTGCCAATTGCCTGCTGCGTCGAACTGGTGGTAAATTATTAGAGGGGCAAACTTCTGAAAGTTGTGGTGGGCAAGGCTGTGATATTGAAGATGTCCCTAACGGTTGCTTTTTGCGTGAACGGGAGCAAAAAACCAAAGAACAACCTAAAAAAGTTGCTGGATATTTAAATCTAATGGCGAATTCAATTGATAATTTTACCCACGGCTTGGCAGTAGCAGGTTCATTTTTAGTTTCATTTCGTCATGGTGTCTTAGCTACATTTGCTATTTTGTGTAAGTGCGGCGAAATCGTGAAAACAGTGTTCTTAAGTGCTAAGCGAAATTCTTTTTTATCACTTTTAGTGCACGAAATTCCTCATGAAGTTGGCGATTTTGCAATTTTATTGCGGTCTGGTTTTAGCCGATGGGATGCAGCTCGCGCCCAATTACTAACTGCTGGAGCTGGTCTTCTAGGAGCTTTAGTCGCAATTGGTGGTTCGGGAGTTACATCTGCCATGGGTAATAATTCAATATTTATAAAATCTTGAGCATTTTTCTAACTTTCTATTATTTCTTGATTTTCAGAGGCTCGTACGTCGTGGATTATGCCATTTACAGCTGGAGGCTTTTTACACATCTCATTAGTTACAGTATTACCAGATTTATTACAAGAGGAAAATCCCCTTGAATCTGTTAAACAACTCTTAGCACTGTTAGCCGGAATCGCCGTAATGGCTGTAATGACCATACTTTTCGAACACTAAAATGTATTTTAGGTAAATAATCATCAAAAAGATATGTCTACTTTTCTAAATATTTAGGTTAAAATAAGCTTTTTACCAAATTAAAAATTATTGTAATACACTTATATAAAGAAAAGTACAAACTTTATGCTCAGTAATCGATATTGTACTATTTTTTCTTTTTTAATTCCATGAAATGAGTTTTTTTTTACGATTTTATTTGGTAATTTTGCTTTTCATTTACGATTTTCTTTCCTCTTTAAAATATTAAAAATTATGTAAATTAAAATTTTTATATAATTCTATTTATAAAATTAGATAGCTAGTATGTATGAAACATTAATAATAATAATAATAATAATAATAATAGATATATGAAATAACTTTCTTGTTATTTAGTTGTTAAAATAAATTAAACTGTATTTGTACGTAAAAACAAAACAAAATTTATTCGATTTGCTTTGATATTAATTTTGTATTATAAAATTTAGTTTTTATTATGTAACCATATGCAACTTAGTGAAAGCCATAAACATAAACGATTATAGTTTGAAATTTGAATTATGAATTTCGATTTTTACTTATATTATTTAAAATCAAATTGTTTGTGTGATAAACAAAAATTTTAAACCTAAAATAATAATGAAAACTTACATACCGTGTGTTTTTTATAGATTAAAATAAGAACATTACGTAATGTTTAGGTGCCTAATATGGAACAGCGATAAAAAAATGCTACTGTTCATAGAATATTTGGTAGTCTCTTTATTAATTGGAGGAGCAAAAATAAAAAAATCTGAAAAATTACCTGCTTCTCATGGAAATCATAGGAATTTGTTTAAATCTATTGGAAAAATTTTAAATTAACCATTTGATGCTCTATATAGTAAAGCAATTGTTGACTCTTTTACTTCTATTAATACCTGAATGTTTCAGAGTCCATGTTAATCTTTTTCATCATCAATGTCTATGGAACACAGTTGTATATCGTTACTTGTGTTTTTTATTATTTACATTCTAAATCCTTCAATTTATCTTTTATCGAAATATGCAAAATTAACTAGAATATAAACAAATATGAGTTAAAGTCTTGTTAAGATATGTACATTAAGGTCGAGGAACAATAAGATACAATGATATACAGGTAGTCCCCGACTTACGACCGTTTGACTATTCGCACTTACGACCATTTTTTCCAAATTTTTTCATAGAAAATATTTAAAGAAGACAATTATATAGTTGCGGGGAATCCCTAAAATATATATTTATAAAATAAAGTATGAATTATCTAAATTTTGGGTAGTTTCATTTCACCTGACCCTCAAAGTTAGTATGTACTACAGTATGTAATTTTTTCTTAATTTTTTTTTATATGAAATTCGACTTACGACTTAATCGACTTACGACCGATGACCAGGAACCTATCTCGGTCGTAAGTCGGGGAATACCTGTATAAGCTCCTATACTTTCCCAAAAATCACCAACAACAATTCATTACCGAGAAAATTTGTGACCTGGCAATACTGTTTTCAAACATATGTTAAATTTTAACAACGCTTTAATAAAAATCAACAACAAAACAACGTTTGTTTTTATAAACAAAAAATAAATTGCAAATCATGGGAAGACATTCAAGTACCATAGTATGGGAATATTATGATTATATCTCCGATAGACTTGCCGAGTGTCAGACCTGCAAAGCCAGGCTGTCAACACCACAAAAGGGTACATACAATCTGAAGCGACATTTGTTTACAATGCATGGTATCAACACATACTTGAAAGGAACATTTAAAGATAAAACGTTAGCTAAAAATGGCACTGGCCGCTGGAAGTACAAAAAGATGGCCACTCCTTGTGATAAAAGTGAAATCGTTAACACAGATAAAGAACAAATTAATTTAAAAGACACAGAAGGGGAAAATGCTTGCAGCAATAGTAAATGTGATGAAGCCAATAACGAAAGTGTTGCTACGGAGGAGGAGGAAAACAACTCTATTCCTTCCTTCAATTTACCCATCAAAGACAGTTTGCCTGATAATAAAATATATAAAATCCATTCGGAGAATGATTGTGACGATATAAAAAATGTAAGTAAAGTTCTGTATATGTTTTCTTAAATTTTTGTTCTTATGCAGCCATACGTACATGACTCCTTCAAATGTGAATCTTACTTGTCAGCATTACCTTATATAAAGCTGGTCGGCTGTACAAAATTGTACTTGACCGTGGTGATAGAGTCGAATGCTGGCCTTTTATATGAGAATACTGTTGTATTCTATTCTATTCAGTATTGTTGTACTGCCTGTTGATTGTAGGCGATAATTTTCGCAATTTATTTATGAGACACCACTATGCTCCCCCAAAATAGTGGTTTTAAAAAAAACAGACTATGTATGTCAAATTAATTTACAAACAACTAGGGAGCCTATTAGAATTTTCGAAACTTTAAAGCTTTACAACGTTAAATTCGAATGAATTTTCTTTCGATTCGATATACATTATAACCTCCCATGGTCTTCGGTGGAAATGGCACCCGGAACCTCGACACTCACACCATAATACACGCCCAACTAGACTATCGGGTCTCATGAAGCTTTTACTTGTTTTGCTTTGTTTCTTTCCCATTGCGTTTAATCCTAAATATGCAGGGTTACTTCTAAATACAATTTTTAACATCATTACTTTTGATCTTTTGTTAATTTTCTAATCATGAACAATTATAATCCATTTAAACATTTCTTTTTTATAATTATAGTTACAAGACGACCCTCTTCCCAAATCTAATTTAGCAATATCTTCAGTTTATAGTACAGCTAACGCTCGAAGAAATGCTTCGCCCACGCCTACTGCTGCCATAGAAAATTCTTCGTTTAATATAGAATTAGAGAAATTAAAAGCCGAAGCTTTAGCTGCTAAATTTAAAGCAGAAGCAAGATATTTTAATGAACTGGCGGATTTAACTCATTCCAAACGTGTATATGTAGATTTGCAGTGCCAGCAATTACGAAACCAATTTAAAAAGACATAGAATATGTAGATTGAATAAAGGTGGATATAATTCATGCCGTAAATGTGGAACACATCCTTACATTGAAATCTTTTAAATTGAAGAAACTAAAACTTTATTCCAATACTGTGGTATACCAAAGAATCAATGAAAATACTTAATCGTTTGGAAAACAAACAAAAAAAATAAATTTTACATAATTTATACATAATTTTAATATAAAACATTATTTAAGTGTATTATTAATGAGCAAAACATACGAAACAATGTTACAGTTTGTATTCTGTATTAGATTTCGTAATACAAATAAATATATTGATAATTGTAATAACGCTGTAAAGGAAACTAGAATTAACTAAATTTATTATATATATATACATTATCTTTTTATTGCGTTGTCATATGATGTTCCGGTATAACTTCCACTGCGTAGGCACCATTTAAATCTGCTGTTGCAACAATAGTTGCCTCACCACGACTTAGACGTTCCAATTCAATGCGTACCTTTTTCGCCTGCAGAGCAGTTAAATATTTTTGCATTCGATAGTATCCAGCTTTTTCACGAAAATAATCTGTTTCCATACGTAAGCGATCCTCCTGTAATTTTAGCAAAACTTTGGTTTCTAAAGGAGGAAGTAAATTCGATGGTTGTAAAGATGCCTGTTGTTGACTATTTTGAAATTGTGCGGTAGTTGTATCTTGAGGCGAATCAGCACGCGACGAATGAGGTGACAATGGATTTGCTTGAGGCATATTCTGTATCAACTATGTTGAAGAAAAGGAAAATAACTGTGTATTACGCTCTTTAAATTCATATTTACAAATTGAAAACCTACACTTGGATCGAAAGGTTCTTCATCGTAATTATTAGGATCTTCTTCTATAATATCATCATATAAAGAATCGTCCTTTTTAATGTTAGTCTCATCAAATTCTGTAGGTATTTGCTGATCATCAGCATCATCTAATTTACTCCATTTCCCATCAAAGTCATCTTCATCATCGGTATCCTGTGATATAAAATTTATTATTTGTTAGAGAAAAAACTGGACTAAAACTTAATAAAAATTACTTACGAAATCCACATGTCTATTGCGTTTTTTTGTCCTCATGATAATTGTTTTATCACTTTGTATATTTTGATTTGTTTCCACGGAATGTACCATGGCTAGATGTTTAACAATTACCTCTGTATCCTTTGTCTCAAAAAGGGCATCACACATATTGCATTTGGTGCGTTGATTATCATCCATTTGCGTACAGAACTGCCAGATAAAATCAATATTATCCGGCAATTTGAAACTGTCCTCTTTTACGGTTACAAATTCCTCAGTTGCTTTGCTAAGCCGACCTTGAGTAATGACACCATGCATACGATGCAAATGCCTTTGTAAATTCGAAGTTCCCTGATATGAAAGATTCTTTTTACAAAAACAGCATCTGACTTGATCTTGACTAATACGTGTACAAAATTTCCATACTACACTGGCCGTACTCAAAGATTTTCGTCCAAATTTTTTCCCACCAAATTCGGTTTGATCGTAGTCTTCATGAACAGTATCTAATTCACTTATAGACTCCGTTTTGGTGTTAACCATTTGATTTAACTGCGAACCCGGCTCACCTAGGACATTATGACGTCGCTGCAAGTGGGTTATAACGTTAGCCGTACCATGAAAGGACATTACTTTAGTACAGAGTTTACAACGTATTGTATGTCGTGATAGTTTTTCAACATAATTCCAAACATAGCTGGCACCACGGCGCTCCTTTCTTTCCGGCGACGCTATGTCAGCACTTAAACGGCCGCCGTTCTGTTCATCTTCATATGAGTTTGCATTTGATAAAGATGCTGTAGCTTGCATTGTCTCCTCGTCCATTTTAATGGAATCTTGGGGATTCTAAAATAAAAAAATTTGTTAGAAACACGTGAAGCAAAAAATGTAAGAGTCCACGATTCAAACCCCAGGTCAGGCATCAAAACGAAATATGAAAAAAATATTTCTTCGGCGACTTACTCTCGGCAGATTTCTGGCAAAAACTCTGAGTAAATAAAATTGCCATGAAGTTTCTAAAAAATCTGTGGTTCAGAGTCGACTTTAAACTTTAGGTCTCGCCAACCATGCACACAACGTAAATGATGTGAGAAGCTAGGTCGTAATCCTGACTGAAAGGTTGTAATGACCAATTATGTATGTATGAATTTACTTCAAGAACTTACATTACTATGGGGTAAAAATTATGCTATCAAAAGATTTTGAATGTACTAATTTAAAATCTTCCGAAATCTAAGAATGTTTTTCACATATTTATCTGATGTATTTTAGTTTCGAAAATCTTCTTCGTTTTATGCCTCACGGCAAAACTAAATGGAAAATGAACAGAATTTTATTTTTATACACATGTTTTATCTCCAGGATATTCTATTCCAAATTGGGTAGATTGTATAAGTGAATCAAATAAATAAAAACAATTAATGAATTGGGGATTTAAAATTCAAAACTTAGATCAGTTTAGCATTTGGCAAGTATTACTGAACAA
The DNA here is from genome assembly GCA_936449025.2 of Sarcophaga subvicina. NCBI lineage: Eukaryota > Metazoa > Arthropoda > Insecta > Diptera > Sarcophagidae > Sarcophaga > Sarcophaga subvicina. The sequence goes on along the minus strand of OW388081.2, from coordinate 102,002,581 downwards.
TTCCTATCACTTCTCATACCATTTTATAAAGAAATGAATATTGAGCAAAGCATGCTGGTATATAACATTCTGATTTCTTTTGTTAACTTCCTGTTTTGTCGAATATACCCCCATATGGATCCTAATTAAATTATTGAATAAGATGTTTTATAATATAATTAGAGTTTATATTTACCTTTTTCTCTTTGATTAGATCTGAATGTAAACGTCGTAAATGCTTTGTTATATTTGCTGTGTTACCACCACCAAAGAATAAAATCTTATTGCACAAATGACACCGAGCGTGTTTGGAATCCTCTTTGGTACAGTATTTCCAAATGAAACTACGACTAGCACGTACGCGAACTAGATTTTCTAAACCCTTTGAAGGAGAATATTGAAAGAATAAATGGATTAGAAATTTATTAAAAATTCGAAATCCCTTCGAAGAGTTACCTCCTTATGTCTTAAAATATTATGAGATGATGACAAATGTCTGGCTAAATTACTGGTTTGACTGCCCACACACGATTGGCACAAGAGACACTGGAACTGAGTTGAACCTTCGATCGGACGAAAGTATTCCCATACAAAGCTGTACTTACGCTTATTCTGATATTTGGCTGAACTATTTAAATCTATTTTCGTTGGTAAAGGTTCCTCTTTCGTTAGCTGCTGTTGCTGTCGCTGGAAAGTCTCAAAATCGACCACCTCAATGTCATGGGAATCTTCACTGGCATCAAATATTTCACTAACTTCGTAATCTGTTTCAATCAATGCATCCTCATTGTCCTGCATGCAATATTCATCCATTTATTTTGTTGTTATTAATGGACAACGGATTTGTTTTGATTTGATTTATTTCAAATAATCGGTATTTAACATTGAATTGTATTTCGATTTTATCAAAATGAAACTTCAATTGAGTAATCAGCTCACGGAAAAATACCAATTTAATTTTTCTTTAATAGATACACAACACGAGTAATTGTATATTCAACGAATGATAGAAAATGAAAGAGACGCTAATTATAAATGTCACTACCACTAATCGTTTTTTTTTCATACTACAGCTGATAGAATAATGGCGGCATAACGTATAAATAAACAAAACAAAAAGTAATAGCATTAATACTGTTAATTAACAGAGCTGAATAAATGGATTTAAACATAATAATATACGATATGAAATTAGAGAAATATTTTGTATAAACGTTTAAAAACAAGATGTACGTTTTCTATTTTATTACAATTTATTAACAATGGTCAGTTTTTTATTTGGTGCTGAAAATATTTATAGATAAAAAACAAACAAATCCAAACGAAATCTGTATTTAGCATTCTTATTAAATCTTACGCTAAAATTTATAAACCGAAGAGACACCAACTTAGTGAACGGTTAAGGTCAAAAGTGAGTCAATTATTGATGGCCTGTGGTTCTCTAGTTGTTTTAAAACGATATGTAAATTGTTGATACAATTCCAACACACTATAAAAATATCCTTCTGAGTGATTACTTTTAATACTAAAAAATAACCATTATTTGTAATTTTTCAACATCTCTAATATCTGGCAAACCGGATTTCTTCTAAAGAATTAATTTATCTTTTACCCTAAAATATTACACGAATAACTTTTTGTTTTGTTTTGTTTGTTTATAACATTAAAATCGTATCAACACAATAAGTTTGTTCTATAACTTAAATTTGAATTTTTCGGAGAACCGTTATTTCTCTAACATCATGAATGAGAGTGATTTCGATAATACGAATTTCGATGAACAAAGACCTAAAAAACGTAGTTTAGTTTGGAAATTTTTTGAGAAAATTAATCGTAATCGAGTGCGTTGTCGAGTTTGTCGACATGAACAAAATTATCAGGGCACTACTGGTAATATACTGAGACATTTAAAGGCCCGTCATGACTTGGACGCCACTCTTAAGGGACAACAGGATCCACGTAATCAACAACGTATTATTGAGTTATCAAAAATGGCATTTCCTATAGAAGGAGAGGAAATCAAATTCGAATGTAAACCGAAAATTCGCAAGAGTTCTGTATGCAGTGAATCGTCTAATACTGCAGTGGAAGATAATAACGTTAACCAAGCGGTAAATTTAAAGAATACCTTTCCCCAACAATTAAGTTTTTATTTTAAAATTTCAGTTTAATGAAAACAGCAACAATATGTTCTATGAATCCATACCCGAGCTAGAAGAGGATTGCTTTGATAACACTTACCTTGGCAACGATGTCCAACATCGAAAATCGCTTAGGAGAATAAAATTAGAAGAGGATCGTATTATTGCCGAAACGGAATACTTTCGTGAGAAAGCAGCCTATTTTCGGATACAAAAGCATTTAACGGCTTTGCAAGCTAAAAAAATAAAAGTCGAACTGGAGCAAATAACTACTAAAAATGAAACGTAATGTAATTAGTCTCATTATTTACATTAATATGCATACATATATCTTGGTAACTGTAATTTTGAGAACCGCAATACATTTTCATAATGATTACTTCATATAAAATCCAGAACGTTTTCAATTAGTCAATACTTTTACACAAATATACCATTTTATTAATTTAAATTATGTATATCTATAGGACATCTTTAATACTTAAGATATTGTTTTAATTATAGTTTGCAGTGCAAATGAAGACTAATTAAATTTGGTATAATAAAATGTTGATACTTTTTTTTCGATGAATTGGTGTATTTTTAGAAATTCTAATTAATGATATAAAGACTGCAAAAATGAAAATTTTGATCATGCACATTTTATTTTTGTTCTTATTTTGTGAAGTTTCATATTTCACTGGGTATACGGATGGAGGTTTTCCAGCTAAACAAAAAGATCAAAAATAATCAGTGCCTAGTCTTTTGTAAATCAAAACTGTTTGTAATTAGCATTGGTATAGGTTTTAATGAAACAAATTTTTATTTTAATCAGTCTTGAGATTATTAATAAGGAAAAGTCTGATAGCATATGGTAACCAACAGAATCTCGTCAGAATTCCTTGTGGGAGCATTTTTATGTTCAACATTAGCTATACGAATAGGATTTATTTTAAGCTTATTTTTAAATTACTTGTACCTATATAGAGTTATACAAATATATATAAAAGAAGTTCCTACATATGTATATTATCTTATATTATCGTATTATTTATTATACATTTGTTCCAATTCTAGTTTAACTTTCTTCGCCTGCAAAGCTGTCAAATGTTTTTGTATACGATAATAACCAGCCTTTTCACGAAAATACTCTGTTTCTGCTTTTATGCGTTCATCTTCCAAAGAAGAGCGTTTTCGGTTTGTATCAGACTTTGTATTGCGTATATGTATGTAGGATTCATCTTCCTCATCTTCTTTACTGTTGTTAAGATAATGATTCTTGGTATCAACGAAATCTACCAAAGGCTAAAACAGACAATTTCTTTTGTAATTACAAATTGTAAGAAAACAAGTTTAGCAACGTACAACATACCTCATCATTATTTACATATGGATCGATGTCCGGTTCATTGTCGTAGAAAGAAATTTGTGAACGATTTCGATTATTTTTTACATGCTGTTCTTCTAATTCTCTAACTCCAGTAGTACTTTGCCGACTGTCTCCACCAATTTCATCGTCATCATCGTCTTCCTCGTCGAAGCGGCATTCATTTTTTATATTAATTGCGGCAAGGGTATGTTTAAATGGTATGCCAGACGTGGATAAGGCCTTCATTCGTTTAACATTTTCCGGATCTGTAAGGCCAACGGGTCTAGCATCTATATCATGTTTGGCCTTTAAATGTCTTAAAGCATTGGCCGTATTGCCCATATAACGTTGTTCATGTTGGCATATACGACATTTGATACGGAAACTGGTCAATTTTTCAAAATATTGCCACACCAGACTGGCACGCTTACGAATGGGCATATCTTCATTGGAATCGTTATTGTCGCTCATGTTGTTAATATTTTTAATTTATTTCTTCTTTCTGACAATGGTGAAACGGTTTTTGCAATTCAAATTAAGAATCAATTGTCGAATATTTTTATTATTCGTTTAATTTACAAGAATAAATATTATGATGATTTATTTCCGATAATTCGAATAAAATTTTGTTGTGTATTCGTGTTAAAAACAAATGATTTGCTTAGTGTTGTTGAAAATAAAAAATCCAATTAGAAACAGGTAATTTGTATTCGACTAAAAGTAATCGTAGTTATATGTATGTAGAAATGAGTAATTTCTTTAAATTGATAATATTTTTAAGTTCACACGAGTATAGAACAGAACCATATATTAGAACCATATATTAAAGATAACAATATCTCGTTTTGTATGAAAAGAAGTATCCAACATTTTTACGTTAATGTTTTAAGTAAACTGAAATTATTTAAATTCGTACTAATGTCTGTACTAGTTTGAATACCTTAAACTAGGAATTTGTAAAAGTTTCCTCATCGAATGTGCAACCTATGTTTGTCATTATAAAGCAGAAGGTCCAGAGCTAATATCTTGAAAATTTAACACCGTTCCTGCTCGTCAAGACGTACCTTCTTCAACAAAACAACCTTCTTACCAGGCTTCCGGTGTTTCAAGAAAATTCCAGAGCGAGAATCTGTTTATTTTCAAATATTATATATAGATTTCTAGAAATATTTTAAAATAAAAAATATCTTAAAATATGAATGTTATACCACTGTACTGTGACGTTAATTGTGGCATCACTGGAATTGTATACATACATTACGTTTACACATACTTGAGCATTTGGTAAACATTTGCCATTTGCTGTACGCCATTTTTACTTGACGCGTCAACTTGTAACACTGTTATTTTGATGTTTTTGTTCCCATTCGTATTTTACAAGAAACATATAAAATAATTAAACAGAGAAATTAATAAATTCTAAAAAGATAACGAAATGAAAATGGCTGGACGTAAAACTAGTGCTGCGTATGAATTGTACGGATTCATACCGCAAGTTGATAATGGTAAACATTCAGCGATTTGTACATCGTGTAATCGTGTCTTACAAAATACCGCCGCAATTCGTTTGCAAAAACACAGGTTGGTAATCTAAATTTTGTTTGGTAAATTTATTTTATTATTCAATTAATATGTAAATGTTGTAAAACAATTGTTTGTTTATTATTATTATTTTCCTTTTTTTCGCTTTAGAAATTCATGTGTAGCTGCACGGGCAAGTGGAGAATCTGTTCCATTTCCAAATTTAGAAATTAAGGTAATGTAAACAATGAATAAACAGAAAATGTAATCAATTCATAGAAACTTACATACATATTTGCAAATAAATACTTATATACAATGTTCGTAAAAATAATGGTGATATAAAGTAGGGGCTTGGAGACAAAAAAGTTTTAATTTTAAATGGAAGAACAGTCTCGATATTTTAAAGAGTTAATGTAAGGACGTATTGACTTTCCTATTTTGTTCGCAAGACCTGTTACTGTTCGGATTTTTAAGAGAGAGAACATAAAAATAGAAGCTCTCCATTCTGCATCCTATGTATTAAGAAGATATTTATATTAACGACCTCTAAAGGAGCTAAATTTTTTAGATTCATTCAAATATGGAACAAATAAACGTCTAATACGCTGAACTCCAGTTGAATATAAAGCAGAAATCTCCCCGAAGAAGTTAAGTTTAAAAAAACGGATTTCAAGATGTTGGTGCTTAAAATTAATTTAAATAACAAAGTAAAGGTACTATTAACACTTAAGAATTTTGCAAAAGCAAATGGCGTTAAATAATATGTTATGATTTTATTAGCAAATATTTGCATACTCTGCCCGTTTCCTCAATTAAATAAGAGGGGCTTGGCAGCCCCTCTGTAATATGAATTCAATTGATAATAGTCTTCTATATATATAAAAATGAATGGAATGTTTGTTTGTATGTAATTAATAGAATCGTAAACTATGCATTTGATGATGTTATGATCTTTAGCAAAGTTGTTGCGCATGAGCCGGAAAGGTTCCTAAGTTGGTATGACCAATTTCCGACAGGTGGCGCCCCCTGAAAATTACTAAAAATTAATAAAATCGTAAACCATGCATTTGATTATGATATGAACTTTAGCAAAGTTGTTGTGCATAAAAATTTTTTAAAAATGCTGTTGGGTTCAATTGGATTGGGTACATTGTGAGATTCTAATAAATTTAAACTCATTTGTCGACCTATACCTCAAGAAGCATTGATACTGGAAAATCTTCGAGTACAAGCCGCTGAGACCCGTTCGCATGAATCACTTGAACAACGACAAGTGAGATTAGAAACTGATCGAATGGGTACTACTCAGGCCCGTTCGTCTGAATCATCTGGACAACGGGAAACAAAATCCATAAAATGATTAAAAATTAATTGGACATTTGTGTAATGCCTTTGCTTCAAATTTATTTTTGTTGGTGACGCAGCAACACGCGCAGGGTACAGCTAGTACATTATAAATTAAAATTTTTCTAAAATATACATACTAACTATGTATAGCGTCTTCTTTTCATTTTCAGAAACACGTATCGTCTAAAGTGGAATTTAATCAACAAAATGATAGTGTTAACTGCAGTGTTAAAACAGAACAAAGTAATATGGAATTTGAAGATTCAAATATTAACGATAATAATAACCACTATGAGGATACTGTCGAAGTAAGTATTCGCTTATACAATTTTTTTTTAACAAAAAAATTCATAGATAATAACTTAAAAGTATACATACGAATAGTATTCTAAGCGAAAAGTGAAGGAAAAACATATATTTTCTTTTTTTGTTTTAGAATTTACAAGATTATATACCATCACGTAAATCTACAACAAAAAATGAGAGAACCGATGATAACTTAAAAGCTAAAATACAATATTTTAAAGAAAAAGCGAAGTATTTTACAAATGAAATGAATAATTTAAAAATTGAGAAAACTTTAATGATTTTAAAAATAAGAAAATTACGCTTAGAAATAGCACAATTAGAAATGAATAGTTAGTTAGTCTTACATATTTTGATATTTTATGAAAACTTAATTATAATTAGTTAACCTAATAAAAGTTTATTAAATCACAACAAATTAATGTTTTTAATTAAATTTGATTTAACTGCCCCAAAAGGTTAGACCCAATAAAAGAAAACGCTCACGTTTAGCAACTACAACACAAACAGAAAAACGTAAAATTTTACATACTGTGCGCAAAAAACCAGCAGAGGTTTGTACAAAAGTTTACGATTTAAAAATTAATTCCATAAATGATTATGTATGTATTTCATTATTTAGCCTACTAATACCAACTCTGAAAATGACGAAAATCCAATATTGTTACCTGTTACTGATCCAACACTACAAACCGAACCTTTTGAATCTTATCAAGCTAACGCCAACCACAACTCAGTACTTGATATTAACGAAGATATTGAAGAAGTGAATGATGAAGATTTAATTAATATACAAGACGAATTAGATGTTTTACAAAATTTAATGCCACGTTCTAAAGTTTCCAGGCAATTACAGGAAGATCTATCTAAAGCAGAGACAGAATATTATCGCTGTAAGGCTGCTTATTTCACAAAACTCACAGAGAACATTAAAGTTAAGAGAACTGTAATGCTCTTAGAATCACGCAAACTACAATTGGAAATTGAAAAGCTTACAAATGGTTCTTAGATTTGTGCATTTTCATTAGTATTAAGTGTTTTTGATAAATATAATTTGCTTTTATGTGAATTTGAATTCAGAAATAAAATTGAATTAATAATTTTTCTTAAATAGAAAAAGTAATTCTTTTCTATTATCGAGTCCCAAAAACACATATCACAAGCAGAAGTATTAGACTAACTAACTAAATACTCTGCTTTTTCTATATTATAAACCCAAGACGAAATTTGTTTGTCTTGCCAGTATTTCCTCAAATAGATTTCTGAAGGCAATTGACTGACAACCATTACCTATTAATTTAATGAAATTGTAATTTGTTTTAACTAAACGTAGTTGATTGTCAACCAAGTTGCGAATGAAGGGTTGCTTTCAAAAGAATTAAAAATATTTTCATAGAAATAAGAACGTATTATATTGGTAATCGTTATCATAATTTGAACTTTCTATTCCCTACTGTAAATATTTCAGGAAAAAACTTTAAAATATCAAATTCCCCGAAATACTTGTCAAGACTATCATTTCTATTTAATCGTTTAAAATCATTTAAAAAAATATATATATTTTATGTAAAAAGAAGTATATGAATATAATTTATGTAATTTGCTAAAAGAAATTTAATAATACATACATATATTATCATGTCCGATCATATGCAAAAGGAAATAAAAACTTGTATAAGCGATGATGAGCCTTTACTAAATTCAGAATTGCAGCAATCACCAGTGGTGGCTGGTAATGCAAAGGCATCGGAAAGTGCTTTAATGTATGATCAACAAAATTCGTTGGTGGAAATTGCCAATAGTACGTTTCGGGAACTATGTAAAACGCTGGAAAGTGAACAAGCTAAATTAATGGAATTGGAAGAAAGACGTAAAAAATTACAGGAAGAAATGTTGCTCTTAAAAGCTGAAATTGAAGAAGAAAAACAATCATTCAATACTACTTTGAAAAAATCTGTGGCCGAAAACCTAAATCTCTTAAATGAATCTAGTGGGACCGATATTAACGGTAAGAATACACCATTATCTTGTTCTTTATTCCGAATCAAACAAATTTTATTCGGATAGAAAGAAACAATTGGCTAAGAAAATGTATTTATATTTGAAAAATTGTTTACAATAGATATAAATATTGAAAAAATAATCACATGTTATGAAGAAGATGAACAATCGCCTGTCACAGCCCGTAATCTAGATGTTAAGGATAGTCGCGAATTAGTAAGAGAGCAAATAACACCGGAAGAACATAGCCAACAAATAAGACAAGAATTACAAAACGTGCTTACAGAATGCATAATAGAGCAATGTGCAGACAAGACTGAATGAGGTTTTGATGTTTATGCAGATATACATATATTTACAATGCTTTTTTCGTTTTATATTTTTTAATTTAATTTATACAAAAGAACAAAAAAAAAGGAAAATATATTTTTGTTATCTTTGTTTGTAATGTATATATATTTTACCTAAATTTTGATACTTAAATTGTAATAAATCGTTCAAATGTTTTAGTTTTTAGGAGAGCGTAAATACTTTGTTTACATTTAAATAAGTTGGAGGATTCCTTGGCGGTTTGTAAATGACAATAAAAAGTTTCCATTAAACAAGTTATGGCCTAAAATTGACACAACTTTCAATATAAACTTAAAAAATGTTAGAGGCTTGTACTATTACCTGTACTATATCATCATGGAATTTGTGCAATTTAACAGTTTCCATTAGTACAGCAATGAATTTTTCCAGAAATGTTACTAAATGTACTTCTATAATATTTAAAGGTATAGGCAGCATAGCAACTATATAAATTCGATGAATTTCCTATATTAAAGTATTCAATGTTGTTAAATACACTTTCAAATCAATTCAGAAATTTTGTTACCTGCAGTAGTTCGGAACATATTTCTTTCTTTTGCATTAGTTTATGGGATTCTATTACAAACATTTGTAATATTATTTTACACCACCTATAATTAGTATAACTGGTATTTGAGCTACCCAATGAACGATAGTTAGAAATGTTATCTGATGTTATAGTGTGGACAAAAAGCTCCTCAAACACTCGATTATTTATTGTAAAATATACAATTAACTTGCCAACAAACTTGAGAAGGCCTACAGATACTGTACTTTCAGGTGCTAAAGAGATATTACGTAGTAGTACTTCCATCATATCATCTAAATAACTCCACTGAAAATTAAATAAATTTAAATTAAATTATATTTGTTGAAAATTTACGAGATGAAAACTGTTCATGTCTTATAAAAACAAAGTGTTTGCAAATATTTATAATTTACCTCAAAGCTGTTGAGATTCACATGAAAATCTAAACATTTTACTAAACAACTCCATTGTTTTTCTATAAAAACTTCCGAGTCCATAATATGAATGTCTTTGAAGACAGCATCGTAAATGACACTATGAATATTCATAGATATGATATCGTCGTGTAGCTATAAGGAAATAAAGTTAGAATCGGCAAAATGCCACTGTTCTTGGATAGGAAACAAATTGTTAATGTTATATTGTTAATACATACTTTTAAGTCAATAAAGTTACGTAATGAATGAATAATGATTGTTAGATGTTAAGCAAAAAACAACAAATTGGTGTCTGTCCTTAAGTTTCATTGAATTATACAATATTTGAGTGTAAAAGTTAAATGATTTGAATCTTTTATCTATACTTACCCCTTGTTGCAGCATAAGTAAAAATATTGTAGTACTTAAGGATTTATAGTGGGTCTCATAGCAAGAGCGAACGTTTAATGCCACTGCTAAGCAAAACATCAGTAGTTGGTGGTTCATATGATGCTCAGGATTACGCTCACTATTAATAAGAAACTATTTTAAAAATTTTAAATACGAATGCAAATTTTAAATATTCAACAAAATCAAACTCTACTATTCTTACCTCCAAATACTTGACAAAACCATGAACCGCTCCAAGTTGTTTTTTCCATCTGTCTTTATGTAACTTCTCCTCATAATATTTAAAAATCAATTCCTCGTCCTCTTTTGTTAAACTGTTACCAAATTTCCTTAGAAGTCTATCGGCATGTCGCAACAATTCGCTATTATCCAGATAGAATATGGTATTGGGAGAACTTATTTCACAAAGTAAAATAATAAGATTTATTTCAATCTGAAATTATTGAAATTTTCATTATTGTTCGATGAAATTATCTTTTTCATATATTTAACCTCTTGCTTAATTTGGTTGCCAACATCACCGATATCCTCCAAACAGTGATTTTGCTGGTGCTGTTGTATCAAATCATATAGAATAGGCAGTTGCACTTGCAAACATTCATGATAATTTTTAAAGTGCTCCCTTTCGATTGGAATACTATCGAGATCCTCTCTCAGTTCTGGCAAAAAGCAGGATTTTATTAAATCCCGTACACGCTCAAAGGATTCCATGTCAAACACAGTGAAATAGTTTTAATAACACAATATTGTACATATGTCCAATATATATTGTGTGATCTATTGAAATGTAAACAATAATAAATGTTGACAATTTAGCGATTTCTAAAAACAACATTTTGTGAATTTTTCATTTATTGAGTAAATTTAAAATATATTTTCATTTACGTACATTCAGCGTTTGTAATTTGATAGACCATTAGCAAAAGTAGAAATGGTAACAGCAAACGTTTTATTTATTTTCGTTTATTATGACTTTAAAATAAGTATTCCAAAAATTTATGTTAGGAGGTATAATAACACATATAAGATTATTGAATTTTTTCCTCTTTGTTTTTTCTCTATTTGAACTAACTAAACACAACTAAAAACATTTGACATTTGATAGTGTCATGTGACAAGAACACCAATAAGGAAAAAACCAACTCTGTTATTAGATGGGAAAGAAAAATTAAACTGTCGTCTCGTCGTTTGTCATATGATCAATTTTCATCGGGCGAACAGAAATGCTGCAAAATTTGATAATTTTCTCTTTGTGCGTAGTGGCAAGTAAGTAAAATTTATAAAATATTCATTTATTTTGTTATAATTTTAACAAAAACTCTAAAACTCTTGTGAAAATAGTAAAAACTTCGTAAAATTGTAAAATGTTTGTTGGAGGGTGTTATTGATTTTTTCTAAAGTGGTCAGCTGAATGTGTGTATGTGTCATATGAAAAAGTGGTGCTGCAAAAATACACAAGAAAAATGGACAAAAAGATAGAGTAGCATTGAGAAAAAGATATAATTTTTTGCTTTTTTCTTTTAGTTCAAGCTACTGGTGAATTCACTATTTGGAGCTCACCCAAATCGTTGTTGTTCAAAGGCAACGAACCCATTAAAACTAGCGTAATCGGTGATGTCTTCTACGCATCTTTGGGAAATGCCGTCAATGGAGATAATTGGAGTGGTTTGATTGTTGAAGATCCCTTCCAAATGCCAAAGGCTGCTTTAGCCATCTGTTTGGATGGTGTTGCACATAGCAAAGTGTCTTCTGCTGGTAAAACTTATCCAGTTGAAGGCAATACCGTCGAACAGTCTTTGAATGGTGTTGTAGCCCAATTGGAGGCCGATAATGAACCCGTTTGCAGCATTGATTTCGAACAACATGAAGAAGGTATTATTGCTTTCAAAAATACCGTTGGAGATGTTGAAGTACCCGCCATTGCCAAAACAAAGTATTTGAATGCCGATCTCCACATTGATGACAAACAATACTTGGAGAGTCTTGCATACCTCAGTGCAATTGCCGATAATTTTGCTAATTTGCAAAAGTCATGTAATTTCATGAATATTCGTCTGTTCCTTGAACCAGTTGTTAAAGCCCATGGTGAAAATTCAGAGGCGGTTAGTGAAGCTTTAGATCTTTTCTACTCTATTGCAAAGCAATTGAATGATGGCGCTCAAAAGTCAAGCAACAATGCCGCCTTAGTTGGTGTTATAGTTAACAAAGCTGATAATAACAGCCGTAGAAAGCGTGATGCTGTTGCACCAACTCAGCCTGATGCCAAAGTAAGCTTATAAATTGTGTTTGCATTTTTAATTTTATAATTTATTATTTTTATGACATTGTAGAATCCTTACAATTTGGCTGAATACTACAATGAAGACTATCCCGTTATTTTTAACATTATCTTATGGTTTATGGTTGTCTTTGGTTTTGCTCTATTGGCTATCTGTTATGCTATCGGATCTATGGATCCAGGACGTGATTCCATTATCTATCGCATGACCTCCACTAGAATGAAGAAGGATAATTAAGTTTATTCTTTATTCAGGGACTTTAACATCATTGCCCTTCTGGAAAAAACTATTTTTTTCCATATTCACTTCAAGCAAATTATTGTAAATTCTTGTAATTCTCTTCAGCAACATCTAATCAATCCGTTTAATAAGACATCTACATATTTACCAAGAACAACAACAACAGCAAAATTAGTTTAATTATGTTTTAAGTATTATTTGTTCTTTTGAAAATACATTTTAAGAAAGAATTGGGGTCTTTCTTTGTATTTTTATGTTATAAAAACTAAATTTGTTATTATTCCTTACCTTATTTGCATCAATATATTCCATTTATATCAAGGCGAATTCATAATAGGTGACCTTATCTCTACAACAAGTACAACAATGCAAAAACAACAGGCATTTTGTTTTTGTAAAATCTCTTTCGATTGTCAGAAACAGCTGACTGAAGAATGACGATGGGAAGAAAAATGTTAAAATTTTTTATAAAAATGATTAAAGAATGACGATGGGAAGAAAAATGTTGATTAAAGAATGACGATGGGAAGAAAAATGTTAAAAGAAAAAGAAGAAAAATATACAAACTTCTGACACAATAAGAAAAAACGAAATTGATTATCAAAACAAAATACACAAAAAACATCAAAATTTTGACAATCGAAATGATGTCAGCTGTTTAGATACTCCCACCTATTATATGAATTCGCCTTGATTTATATATTTTATTTTTTTTTTTGATGTTTCGTTTTGTTTTTCATTTGTAAAAATATATAATATTATTGTATTAAAAATAAACAAAAAAACTGAAAATACGTGTTCTATTATATAATTAATATTTAAATATAATTTATAGTTGTAATTATTAAAAATGTTTACAAACTATTTAAAAGTCATAATAATAAAATAGTACAATAATCTATAAATATTGTACAATGGTTACTTCTAAATTGTTTAGCCCGATTCAGAGAGCAAAAGTAAATTATATTCGAATATAGTTTTATATATCATTATCAGTTATCTCGGAAGTTCTGCTTGGAGAAAAATGTACTAAGAACCTAGACTATTTATTAATTCATTGCACTAATGAACTAGCACATTATCCACTAGTCTAGCAAGGCACCCAGAAATCAAGCGTTAAAAACCTATCTGAAGTGAGAAATTTATGTACATTCTTATGACAACGAGTGTTTATTTTAAACTACTTAATAAAACCAATTAATAAAACTTTTAAACAGTTTTTAATTTAATTTTGTGTTCCTTTTTTCTCATTAGAAATCGAGGATAATTAAATTTATTATTAATGCAAAAATTATAAAAACTAATGCAGTCACCCATATATCACTTTTATTAACAGCACTGTTAATGCAGCTGTAAAAATACAACACTGTTGACAACCGGTAAAAACATATGGCAATTTATCCAGTACAAACAATTTTATTTCAACGATAGCACCAAAAATAAAAAAATCTTTTTTTTCGAATAAAATTATAAACAAATACTATTTATATATTCATTGAATAAAATAATTACATAGTCAATATGTCTATCGAAATTGAATCAGCTGAGTAAGTTTTTCATTGTGTTTAAATATTTGAAATGTTACAAAGATTAACCTGGCGTTAAAATACTTAACCCCTTCAGTGTTATCCGACTGATCCAACAGTATCTCAAGGAATCAAATTTATATAAAACATTGCAAACACTACAAGAAGAAACTGGAGTTTCTTTAAATACAGTCGACAGTGTTGATGGATTTGTTCAGGATATAACGAATGGCCATTGGGATACAGTTTTGAAAGTGACACAGAGTCTTAAATTGCCGGATAAAAAACTACTGAACTTGTATGAACAAATTGTTTTAGAGCTGATTGAATTGCGTGAACTGGGTGCTGCCCGCTCTTTATTGAGACAAACTGATCCAATGACTATGTTAAAACAACATGAACCAGAAAGATACATACATTTGGGTAAGTTTATGAACTCGAATTTGGCTTATTTATTTATTTGTTTATCGAATAGAAGAATCTCGTTCTTTCTGCAGAGTTTGGGAGAATGTAAGGGAGCCAGCATCTCTGTACTGGCTTGCAGGGGCGAAGTTTCAGGTTTCTCGCTCGGTAGTTTTTCGATGGTCTTAGTGAGTAAGGATCTACCAGTATTTCTGATATTGGGAGTTCCATTTGACCATTGACAGGACTCTGTTTTCTTCTATGTCTTTTTGGTCTATCCTCCTAACTCAGCTCAGGCTATTCCTCTTCATTTTTAAGTTTGGTCTTTTCTACTCGTCTAAATCTAGGCTTTATTAGAAGAACTTATGGTCTTTTTACTCTATATCTACACAGTTGCTAATTAATAATTATTAAAGTCGATTAAAATTAAATTGTAAATTACAGAAAATATGTTACAACGCGCTTATTTTGACCCTCGAGAAGCATATCCTGAAGGCAGTAGCAAAGAAAAACGTCGTGCCATTATAGCACAAGAATTAAGTGGTGAAGTCCATGTGGTTCCCTCCTCGCGTCTACTGGCTCTTTTGGGTCAAGCGTTAAAGTGGCAACAACATCAGGGTCTTCTTCCGCCCGGCACAACAATCGATTTATTCCGAGGTAAAGCTGCTATGAAGGATCAAGAGGAGGAAATGTATCCCACACAAATGTACCGACAAATAAAATTTGGTCAAAAGTCTCACGTAGAATGTGCACAATTCTCACCAGATGGTCAGTATTTGATAACTGGCAGTGTGGATGGATTCCTGGAAGTTTGGAATTTTACAACTGGCAAAATAAGAAAAGATTTAAAATATCAAGCTCAAGATCAATTTATGATGATGGAGCAGGCAGTGTTGGCGCTATCATTCTCCAGAGATTCGGAAATGGTAACTTCTGGTGCCCAAGATGGACAAATAAAAGTATGGCGTATTATGACCGGGCAATGTTTACGGAAATTCGAAAAGGCACATACCAAGGGTATAACATGTCTACAATTTGCCAGAGATAATAGTCAGGTTTTGAGCGCTTCATTTGATCATACAATACGGTTACATGGCTTGAAATCTGGCAAAATGTTAAAGGAGTTTAAAGGTCACACTTCATTTGTGAATGAAGTTACTTTTACACCTGATGGTCATAGTATTTTAAGTGCATCCTCCGATGGCACAGTGAAGGTGTGGTCTCTCAAAACTACGGAATGTTTGTCGACCTATAAACCTTTGGGAAACGAATTGGCTGTAAATACGGTACTAATACTACCCAAAAATCCAGAGCATTTTATTGTCTGTAATCGTTCAAACACAGTGGTCATAATGAATATGGCGGGACAAATTGTAAGATCATTCAGTTCTGGTAAAAGAGAAGGTGGTGCGTTTATAGCAGCTACATTATCACCAAGAGGAGAATTTATTTACTGTGCTGGTGAAGATCAAGTGCTGTACTGTTTTTCAGTGTCATCGGGTAAATTGGAAAGAACTTTAAATGTAAGTAAGCACCTGTTCGTATACATACATATGTATTCACGATACATATACTTAGAAGTTTATTGTTGATTTGTGGTTTAATATGCTTCTAGGTACATGAAAAAGATGTAATTGGTTTATCCCACCATCCTCATCAAAATTTATTGGCCACCTACAGTGAAGACGGTCTATTAAAATTATGGAAACCATAATCAAACTTTAAGTAATAAGTTTTTATTTATTGTAAGACATTTTTTATCTGCCCTCTTTAACTATTTCAACTCTGTAATGACGTTTAACTATACAATTCCCATAGTAAAACACAGAAAATATTTGTATTTTGTAAGAAACTAAAAATAAAAACGTAAAACTACGTAGAATCTTATAATAAATTGGATTTAATTAAGAATTATGTAAAACGAAAATGAAAATGGCAGTACGTAGCTAAGAATAAGCTGCTTAAAGTAAAATGCAATAAAAAGTAAACAAATACAACTGCAATTCCGTTTACTTTACTTTGCTTTAATTGATTACAATAAATATATTGTATATATTCGAACAGATGGATTATTATCCACATTTAAAAAATTAAACTTTTAGTCAAATATCGACAGCAAACAAAGCCACAACATATTGCTTATAAAACACAATATATTCAATAATTTTCTAATATTAAACGTCAAAATGCAAAGTGAGGAAATAATTGCAAAAATACGCAATAAATTAAACGAATCTGATCCTGAAAAACGTACCGTAATGAATATATTTCAGTTTCATTTTACCGATTCAGAGGGAAACCTTATTAAGAGCATGGGTATGTGGGCAACAATTATAAAGAAATTTTTGTAGTTGGAATATTTTATAAAAAATTTATTTTTAATAAATGCTTATTAGTTTTCGATTTTAAAGAGTTGAATATCTATGATGGTAAACACTCGGAACCTGATGCTGAAATAACAATCAGTGATGAAAATTTCTTTTTGATCGGCACTAAACAAACAACATTTGATGATCTTTTAGCGGATGTAATTATAATACATTAAACATCTTAAACATTTTCTATAAATTCTTATGTTTTTATCATTTCCATTTACAGAACAAGGTCCAAGTTGAAGGAGATAAAGAGGCTTTTAATAAACTGATAGAAAAGATACGTTTACATAAGAAAAAAGAATAAATTCAATAATCGAATATTGAACAGTGACTGTAATTTTCAATTTTAGCTTTCAATACATTACATTTTTTTCATTGTGCATGTTAGCTTAGTCATGACTACAATATAATGAATATATTGCTTTGTAAAATATATTACTTCATATAATTTTCTTTATAAACGAAAAAGAAAAGTGTTTGAACTTTCAGTTTTATAGATTTATACAAGCATGTAGTCTACATGCACTTATCCTGCATCAAACTGATATGTAGTAGGAAGAATACAATGTTGTCTACAGTACATTAGTATCTAATCATGTCCCATTTAAATTCCAGATTCTATATTGTAACGTCACAATGACAAAATAAGAGAACTGGGCGAAAGCATAGGTGTGTGACAGAAGTCACTACAATTTAATATTGTTCGGTACAAGAAAAGTTGTCAACTTGGGAGTTACTGGACTATCTGAACAATTTTGTCATTTACCACAGTGTTTCAGATACCTTTAGAAAATTACAAACCATAATGCCAGCAGTAGAATTGGTAGGACTGTCCCAGGGGCTAATGTCGTAGTTTAGTGAGTAATGCGTTGCCTTGCTTTCAGCAGTCTTTTGGCAAAAACTTTAAGCATAAATTAATTGCAATAAAAAAGCTTCTAAAAACTACCGTTCGGATTCGATTTGAACAATAGATTCCGCCACAAGAGTGCAATGAGATGAGAGGTCATAATCCCAACTAAAGGGTTGTATTAGCCAAAAATACATGTGTAGTAAACTATTTGTTATCGGCCGAGTACATTAACAATCGTTTGCAGAAGCCCGACAATAAATTGATTAAAATTATGTCAAAAAATATTATTTTTCTGTGCCCTAAAATCTTAGTTTTTGATACAGTTCTATCCCACATCATATGGGTCCAAGACATCAAGCTGGCACTCGTTATATTGAGAGTTACGGACTAAAATACGGCGAAAGAAATTACGTTGTATTGACCTTAGCATATAAACGAAGGAATGGTATTGAATATGAAGTCGTTAGCATTGATAAGGCCTAAGGGAAAGCGAATGCAATGGCATAGAAACAAATTTATCGAAGCCCTATGCTTTCTATGGGTTCGATGGGAATGCATGCATATACAGTATGTATGTATATTACAATCATTTTTATTAACTTACCTTTATCCTATTTTAAAAGGAAATGATTAAAAATTTTCCCATTATTTAAGATTATTCGTCGAGGTTTTCTTTAGTTATGTAAGAATATAATTACCTGGAATAATCTTAATAATTGTTAAATAAATTTTTTAATTTAATATTTAAATTTTTTTTCTTTCATTTTTATTTAAATGAATTTGTTTTACACAAAATACTTGCTTAATTGTTTTATTTCTTTTTCATTTTGGCAAGCACTTTTGTTCTTTAAAATAATATAATATATTCCATAATAATAATAATAATAATAATAATAATAGTAATTAAATAAAATTTAATTGAACGTAATAAAATTATTGTTAATAAAACGGAAGTAATAAAATAATATTTATAATAATTATTATAATTTTTTTTTTGGTTTTTTTATAAACGATATAATTAATTAATAACATACACATAGATACAAGTTTTTTTTGTTCGTTTTGTTTTTCATTCTTCAATATATAAACAACATAATATTGACAAACATATTTCTTTTGTTTATTTTTTTATGTGGTTTTTAATTTATTATTTATTTATCTTTTTGTCTTGAGTTTTCTTTTTTGTTTTGAAATTAAAACCTCTTCTAAACATTTATGTAATTTTAATTTTAATTTTATTCATTCATTGTTTTTTTATAATATGATTTTATTTTTAATTGTTTTATTTTTTAGTTTTAATTTTAATATTTTCTTTTCATTATCAATAATGTTAACATGAATTTTTAGGGGCTCTTTTTTTGTTGTTTGTTTTATAATATACTTTTTAGGTTAAATTTTTCTTTCGGTTGTTAATTTATTAATTTTCAATACAATTATTATATTGTTTTGTTTTTGAGGGGGCTTTTTATTTGGGGTTTTTTTTTAATTTAATTTTAAATTAATTTTTATTTTGTTTTCGTTTAAATTCTGAATTGTTTACTTTTCTTTTTTGTTCTTTTAGCAGTTGACTTAAATGTTTATATTAATTAATTTCTTTTTATTTTTTTAATTTCTTTCTTTTTAAATTTACTAACAATACTTTTTTAATTATTCCTTTAGACGTTTACAAAAGTAAACCGATTTGTTTGTTATTATTTTTTTAAAAACATAAACAGAAAATAATAATAATTTATAATTAATAAAAAAATTGTAATTAAAATTTATGTTTTTAATTTACTTTTTGTATTTGTTGGCTTTAATATTTAATTTAGTTTTTAATTTTTTCATTTAATTTATAATTTTTTAACAACAATTTTTAACGTTAATTTTTGTATTTTGTTTCTGTATTTAATTCTTCAATTTTATTATTATTTTTATTTATTTTATTTTATATTTTTATTGCAAAACGTAAGTGCTCTATGAAACCAATAACTTTATTTTGTTTTCTCATTATTTTTTTTGTAAATAAAAAAAAAATTGAAAATAAAAAATATTTTGAAATTATTTATAAAAAACATTTATAAAAACGTGTAATTTGTTTAATATTTTTTATTTTTTTATTTTTGCTTTTTATTAATTTATTTTTATTTTAATTTTAGTACTACCAACATTTAATTAACATTTTTTAATATTAATTTATCTAAAATTACTTTTTAAAATTTATCAAAAAAAGAAAACAAAAAATTAAATTATGGAACTATGAAAAAAAAAACAATTAAAAGAGAAATTAAACACGTTTTTTTATTAAAATTTTTTTCTTTATAACAAATTAAATACATTTTTGTGTGTTTTACGATATTTTGAATTAATGTTTGTTTGTTGTTGTTTTCTTTTTTATTATTTTGTTTTGTTTTTCTTTTAATTGTTATAATTTTATTTGGAAGATCCAATTTTGATAGTCACTAATTCTTGTTTATTTTTTTTTGTTATAATATTGTTTATAAATGTATGTATTTTTATTGTATATTTTTATTAAATTTTCAATTAATATGTTTATTGTGTATATTTATGTATGTACTATGTTACTATCGTATATGGAATTTAATTTTAGTTAATATTTTTTTTTTATAAAATGCTTTCGATTTAGTTTTATTTTGAAATTAAAATTGTTGTAGAAGTTAATTTAAAAGGCTAAACATTTGAAATTCAATAACGGAATTAAGAAAGATAATCAATAATAGATGCCTCCGTCAAGGAAATTTAATTATAATTGTACAAAATGACTCTCTTGTAGTCTAGAGAAATCATGAACCCAAAATATTTAATTATTCAGGGTTCAGAATGTGATACCATGAAGAACTGTTTTCGAAACATTGTGTTCATGTGTATTTGGCTTGAAAACATACAAAATTAATTGCGTCAACGGTAGTGAGTACGTACTTTAATTTCGAAAATTGTAGTGGTATCTAAATATGTCCTAAACTTGTAAACAACTCAAGAGCGTTGGCATGCAGTTCTTTCAAGTATACTTAGAGAGATTTATATAAAATTTTAGATCCACAATTAATGTTTTCAAGTTGTTTCTCTACAATAGCAGTAATTATTTGCCAATGCTATGCTTGAAACTCGTATAATGTTGGTGCTAAATACTATCCTTGAGCATTAAAACAATCATATTGATTAACTTTTTCTAAAGGATAGTGGCAAGATAGATATAAGCGGTAGAAACCATTGCCCGATTACGATTTGTACATACATACTGCAATCGCAAATATTATAGCCTAGCTTAGCACACCTCCAATGATGGGAGTGTTAATTTTTAGCTGTTAGTTGTGAGACCTACAGTTTAACGTCAACTCCGAACAACATTTTAAATAACCTTTTTCATGCCAATTATTTACTCTCAGGCCTATTGGCAGATGAATGATGAGAGGGGATTATCGAAATAAAATTATTTTTTCTTCAGGTCAAAGCTGAGGATTGAAGCTCTTGTCTAGTAAGACAAAGGCTATCCACTAGACTTGCTTAAAAAAAAATTAAAACGTAACTATAAGAAAAATTCTCGAGCTTTTTTAGTTTCGAAATTAGGCTGGTATCTTAACAAGGAACATGATTATTCTAATGCTGATCGATTTAGATTTCATTCCAGTGAAGCGGCAAAATATGGAGAAAACAGAGACTACGGACGACTCTTCAGTCTTCAGACTCAATTACATTAAATTGGAAGGTGTCTCAAAAAGTGTAACTTAAAGTCCAGCTGTAATAAAAGGTCAATGAGGTTTTTAATTATTCCGTGAACAAAATCATGGCCATTGAAATGTAAATTTTAATTGAGATTTGAGAGTTTTGAATTTTACCAATGATAGACTCTTACAATTACTTGCCACGATGCAGTGTACTGCCTCCAGGAGCTTTTGAGTTCGATTCTCTTGTGCAAGAGGCAAGTGTTTTCTTCTCGTAAATAGAAAAGTCAGCTTGATTATGAAATCAGAACAACAGGTTGTGACTGAAATGGAATAAAACAATTTTAGAATAGAAGATATGATTGCAAGAAGTTTGTTTCGGCTCTATGATCTTTATAGAGACTGCACGAGATAATGAAAAAGCAACAATAAAATGATTACATTGTGATCTTTAAGTTCTAAAGCAAAATTCACGTTCACTTTGCCTAAACCGAGGCCCAAGAACAAGTACATCATTCTGTAAATTACGAAAAAATACATATGTTTTAGCCTTTAGATAACTTTATATTGATGGTGGGTAGGGGAATGGGGTGTTATATTTATTTTTCATGCATGTATATACTAATGAACTCGTATATGCCTGCCTTAAAAAACAAAAAAATTATTCTGGTTAATGTTTTATAAATGTTGTATGCCATTTGCTATTAATTTCTTTTATTTGTTTATTTTTTCTTCTAATGCTATTATTTAAATGGTTTGTATGTTTTTGTTATGATATTTAAATTAATTATTCTAATAGATAAGAAAGAAAATTAAAATGTATTGTAGTATTTTGTTTAGGTTTTTTTGTAGTTTCATTACCATTTGTAATTGTTATTACTTGTATTGTTGTTATTATTATTTATGATCTCCTAAATATATAAGAATAATTATTTTGTATCAAATATAAAAATCAACAAGTTTTCCTTATGGTTTTAATAAATGTTTGCAATTCATTACTCATTTATTATTGCAGCATTGCATTTAAATTATGATTTAATTTTTATTTGGCAATTTTCTTTTTTCATTTAATTTTTTTGCTTTAATACGTATTTTGAATTTGATTTCTTAAACGTTTATTACTTTTTAACATTTCTCTACTCTGGTGATTTCATTATTTTATTCGTTTTGTTATTGTAATTTATTATTAATTATTTTAATAATTTAGTTTTTCATTTCAATACGTTTTTCTTTATTTTTCTCTTTAATGTATAGAATTTAATGTTTTTATTTTTATTTTTGTTTTTATTTTTAAATTTCCGTTTTGTTTTATTAACTTTAGTTTAATAATATTTTTAATATGCTATTTTCTTTAGTATTATTTTTATTTTGTCTTTTGGGGTGTTTGTTAACTTTGAATTTGTTTTTTTATTTTATTTTTAATTTTATTTTGTTTTTTTAATTTAAATAAAAAAATTAATTAAATTTTTTTGCTGTTTATGAATTCATTTCATTTCACTTCATTTAATTTATTAGCGTGTGTTTGATTTGTATATAATTTTTATAATGAATAATAATAAAAAAATCAATATTTCATTTGTTTTAATTTATGTATGTTTCATCATTCATCATTTTCATAATTTCTTATATAAATAGTTTTGTTGTTATATTCCTATATAATTCAGCTAAACCTAAAATTTAATTTGAATTCTGTTTTAAATTTCGGCTTTGGGCATCAATTTTCTTTTCATTTTATTTCATTTCGTTTCGAATTTAAATTTAAATTTTTATAAATTTTCTATGTATATGAATTGTGGGGCATTTCTTGCTTGTCTTATCTAAAATAGGAATTTTTATTTGAAATTATTTTTCCATTTCCCGGTTTTAAACAAAGTTTTGAAATGTTTGCATTTGTTAAACATTCTCGCCATGCTGCACAATCATGTGTCCCATATTGTCCGTATCGCATTCATTTAGAAATGGTATGCTACCGATTGAATCGTTAGATGTTGTTGATGAATCTTCTAGTGAATCGCCATTTATCATGATGCCAGGATAGTTGCCGGGTCCCAGGTCAATGCTGGAACCCGAAATACAAATGTGTGGTGGTTGATGTATGGCTCGTGGTGGTAATGGTGCCGGTGGTATAATCAAATTACCGCTATTGATGCCATGTAAACTGCCAGCAATGCTGGCACCACCACTCTGTAAATGGCGACGACTGGAATTTAAACCTAAAGAAAAAAACATAAATTGTTTAATACACACACATACATATGCTATGTAACTTCAAGTAAATAAAAAAGTATGTACAATAAAAAACAAAAAACTACGAAAGCAGTGGAACTATGATTGGTTAATGCAAATTCTCTTTTATAGGTCAAAACCGTCAGTCTGTCATTCTTCTGAAGTGTGAAAGATTTGCAAAGGACCACAGGACACGCAAACATAGTTACAAAGTATAAACCACTCATTTATGTGAATCAAATACTCGTATGGTTTCTTTTCCAGCATTACAAAGTGATTATGAGCTATTCTGTAAGAAATTGGTAAGATTATGAAGAAATTTTGAAATGTTTAAAGACTTTACAATTGTGATTAGGTCTGCGATCCCCGCAACTATGCCCCATATCACACACTTTTTTGAATAAGGAGTTTCCAGAAAGAGAAAGAGTATTTTCACATTTTGTAGACGTAAGTTGGCTGCCAAGATCATGCGTTTTGACGCTGCTAGACTTTTTCGTAGGGATATGTTACAGGCCATACATAAGTTGAGCATTTGATAACCAATACTATTCTAGTTATCGCCTTGATACCGCCAAAAAATGTGCAAAAAAGTGGTTGATGGGCATTAGATAGGATTGCATGATTTTGCCCTTATTATTTAACATTGTTCTGAAAAGCCATACGATAGGAGCAGGTCACTCTAGTACTGTAATTAGTTGAGGTTTCCATTGCCACTTTGAATTTCAGGTCTATAATCTCATAGACATGTGGAAAAGCAAACGCATGTTTAAATTTAAGGCCGACAGATTACTTTGGCGACAGATTACTCTCAACAGATTTCTGGCAAAACATCTGAGAGTAAATAAAAATTGCTATGAAAAGTTTTCCAAAAATCTGTCGTTCGGTGTCGACTTTATGTGGGTGCCGTTACAACAAAGGTGGTGTGCGAAGCTACGTTGTAATCTTAACGGAAGAGTTGTAATGATCAATTAAGTAAGTGAGTTATTAAATAGACATTGTATCGATAAAACACTTTCATCCTCCAAATATAAAATTGTTTTGAGACACTTTTTATTCATAATAAAATAGACACGATCTTTAAAAATTTCTGTTTACAGATAAACATATTTTGATTTGGTATTTACCTGCATATAATTACGATTAAAATAAAATACTTCAACTCAAATAACTCAAAATCTCCTAAAAACTGAAATAAAAGTAAATAAAAAATAAAAAAACAAATTCAAATAGTACGAGAATGAAAGAACTCTTCTTACCTGTAGCACTGGTTTGTGAATCATAGTGAGCATTACGATGTAAACCTAACTGATGGAGTTGTTGTCTACGTTTTCTTCTGGAGTGATAGAGTATGCATAGGAGACAAATTAGGAACGAGACGACGAGAAGTGTTGTTATAATTAGAACGCCGTGATCCTCCGCTTGTGCTTTTGTGATACCTTTATGTGATGGATTTAAAAGTAGGAGTGTGTGTTTTTTTTTAAATTTTTACAAATAAAATTTGTTTTTTTTATTAAGCATTAGGGAAAGTAAAAAAAAAGAGAAAATGGATTAAAGAAAAAACAAAATAAAATAACGAAGAAAAAAAGTGAGAAGATTTAATTATTCATTAAAGTATTGTAAAATTGTTTAAACTTTATTTTATATTTATAAATACGAATAGAATTTTATAATAAATATACAGATTTATGTATACAGTTTTCAGGTTTATAAAGTGGGGGAGGGAAAAATCTTAAAAATTTTATATTTTTTTACATAAAAAATAACGTTTAAGTTTTGTGTAGGTTTCGTTTTTCTTTTTTAAATACTTTTTTTTTCTTCAGATTTGTTATATTTGGACATGTGCTGTTTTATTTTTTGTTTAAGATTTGTTTTTTTAAGCTTTAAGGCAATTGTAAATTATTGTTAAAGTTTCAATGGCAGTCATTTTTAATTAATTTTTACTGTATTTTTTTTTGTTAGAATTACTAAACTATTCTAGTCATTTACGAGTTACAACAAAAATATACACAGTTAGAGTGCTTCAAAGCCAAGTTATTATTTATTACGATATTTTTATACAAGAAATAACATTTATTATTTTTGTAATCAAAGTAGTGCATTTAATTAAGACAATAACGTGCTTTAAAATGATTATTTTTTTATAATTTTTTTTGTTGGTTTTCATTAAAATAGCAACTATTCTAAAAAAAAACAATTTCTATCATCATAAAATAATCTGTAATGATTTGGTTTTGGGTATGTCGAACGAATGGCACAAAAATATGAGTTTAATGAGCACGAAATGGGAACATTTCTAAACTATTTGGAACTAAACTACCAAAACATTTTCCTTTACAGTTATTATGAGAACTTTTATTTGATTGCATTTATTATTTCACAAGCCAGGTGCACTTTGAGAACGTATTTGAAATGAAATTGTCGCAGACGTTTACGAGAAAATGCTTGCATGTTGTTTTTAATATTGATAATGACGAAATGTTTTGATTAGTTTAAAGCTTTAAGAATATTTATTTATAAATTAATTATTTCGTTAAATCATTAAAATAAATTAATTTTTAAAATACGAAAGACGCAATACGAATAAGCAGTTATTACTCTGACCTGCCACATAATTTAAGATACTTTCTTACTGCTTCGCAAATCGGAGTCAATCATGTCTAATGATTGAGGATAGTGGAGTCTACAAAAGAGATATAAGGGCAACCCCATGAAATCCATAATTAGACGCGGGTAATCATTCAGCGATTTCAAGTGAAGAATCTCGGAGAGGCGTTATGTCCACAAAATACGTAAGTTTTCAGTGAACGTTGAAATGATTTGTCAATCTCGTATCCCAAGAAACGAGGAAAGAAGAAACTGAAACAATCCTCCCACATGGATTTGTTAAACAGTCACTTAAAACTAGACAAAAAAAAAAGAAACGAGTTTATGAAATACAAGCTTATACGAAAGAAAATAGGAAATGGAAACTACTTTCGAATTGAGTCATATCCATTTATCTGGTCGAAGGAGTGACATACTGAAAGAATGACAAAAGATTTCTCAACCCCATAAAACAAAGATATCTTCTCTTACTTGGACTTTAAACTGCATTATCATTGGATAATAACCATCACCTACATACTATATACGCACAGTCAACACGACAATGTATGGGGTCTCGGGTAGAACAGCATCTGTGCTACTGTGGCCAAGAGATTCGATATTTAATTTACTAACTATACCGGCATAATTCTACCGTAAGCCGTTTAGTAATTATGAATTGTACTAAACAGGGTTACTTTAGGAAAAGAAGTAATACAATGATTATTGTCGTATAACTTTGTTTGCAGTTTGTTTTTCTCTCAAGTTATCAGCAGATAATCATAAGAGAATCTGTGGCAAGTTTCGAACATTAAAATGCACAAACAATTCCATAGCAATCAAGGCTTCATGCGTGTGTTATTTAATTATACTTTTGAAACCGCAACATGAATAATCCTTTACTAAGAGTCAATAGACATCGTGGTCTAGTAGACAGTGTGTTGGTGTATTAGACGAAAGTCAATATTTAAATGTCACCTCAGACATTTTGAACCTGCCGAAATATGAAAAAAAATATTATTTTAGGCTACTTCTAGTCTGAGAGTAAGTCAAAGCTGCCATGATTAGTTTCTCAAATCTGTCGTTCAGTGTTGACGTTAAATTGTAAGATAAATGGATACAATTAAATGACACAATATATGTATGTGGTGTAAGAAGCTAGGTTGCAATCCCGACTAAAGGGTTGTAATGATCAATTAAGTAAATTAGAGTCAAAAGAACAGCTAAATAGATTAAAAAAATTGTGCATGGTCTTATAAGATAATTATCAACGATACGTTCTTTTTTTGCCTCACATTTATAATATTCAAAAAGCTTTAAATTATCAAATTTTTTTAATATCTCAGTTTGTTTTTCCGATTAATGAAAAAAAATCTTCATTTTGAATTAGTATTACATGTCCAGCGTAGTGTAAATGATTTGATGAAGTTAATAAATAAGTATGTATAGAAAGCCAAAACAATGTAATAAAGAAACAAACTGGAAACAAACAAACAAACTGGAAAATAAAACTTCTGTCAATTTATCATTTTGAATTTTTCTTTTATTTATTTTTTGCTTGTATTTTTAATGATGATTTTAGTGTTGCAGTGTCATGTGTGGTGGTGGCTTGTATGTAGGCGGTAGTATGTAACATTTTTTAATTAAAATTTATACAAAATGTAACGGTAAAAAGAATAAATTTTAAAATAGAGAATATTTTGTATATTATTTTGTAATAAAACAAAAACATAAAGAGAGAGAAGGAGTAGAAGAGAAACTCACGTGTTTTTTTTTTCGTTTCTGTTTTTACATTAGTTTGTAGTGATTTAATAAGAGTTTTCTTATTCTTTCTTTTTTTTCATTATTTTGATCAGAATGAAGTTGAATTTGTTGAATATGTCAATAATAATAAAACAATAACAATAATGATAATAATTATTAAATTAGCAATAATTGAAATGCATTCTCACTTTCTGATCATGTTTAATTTATTGTTTAAAAAATTATAAATAATATTGCTAAATTAATAATTTGTAAAAATATTGATACTGAATAATGATTTGAAATTGTTCCGTCACCTGTGTTTAGTTTTTTTGATTATTGTTTTTAATTTTTAATATTTTTATTGAAAATGTTTATTTTTTTTAAATTTATTTATTTTATTTTTTTAATTTTAGTTGATTGTAGTTGTAGTTGTTTTGGTAGGAAAAAAAAAGTAGAAGAACAAGAATAGAAAAAGAAAAAGTAGAGAAATATACATTTTATTTGTATGCAGAAGAAGAAAGGTCGAAAGGATATAAAATAGACAGGAAGATAGATAGATAGAGAGAGAGAGAGAGAATTTGGGAAACAGGATTGTGATGATAAAATAAAAACAAAAATAAATAATAATGAAATATTGTAATAAAATGAAATATAAGTAAATAGAGAAGGGGAGGAAAAGAAAAAGGATGAATTGATTTTAAAGTTTTCTTCTTGAAAATTCAATTATTTTACACAGCTAAAGCTACAAAAATTTCTAAAGAAATTTCAAATGGTTTCCTCTGTTAGAAATCAGGATTATTTTTTCAAAAAGTATACAAAAATTGCATTTGAGAGATAGGCCTGACCCTTAAGAATAAGAATATAATACAAAATATATTCCCGTTCTTAATATACCTGTAGATACCATAATTGTTTTAATTTTAAACGTATTTCTGCAGAGAAAAAGTTATCGATAACATATGTATATTCGATAGAAAACGTTTCCGAAAGAGAATGTTTAAAATGAAAGATTCGGAGATAAAGTATTTTTGTGCCAGTGAGAGTTGGATCAAATGACAATTAACGCAATAAAATCTAAAGTTTTGGGACTAGAGACTGTTCCGGAATGTAAAAAGGAGCTTGGCGATTACTCCATCCATGGAACAGTACACATTATATGGGTGTCATCAAGGAGTGCGTGGAAATGCGGCTAATAGAGCCAGAGTATTACATATCTTAAGCTTGGATAACGAAATACCTTTCTAGTGAATAGCAGAGTAAGCTGAGAAAGTGAACGGAAACGTCTCTTTGACTATTGTGAAGCAATGACACAATAGGAAGAATTATAAAGATACTCAGGGACAATACCGATCAGGGGATAAACATGAATAAGGGCGACTTGAATAAGCTTATGAGCCTATTAACGTGTCACATCGTCTTGCATGAACACCTGCATCGTATTGACGTGGTGGAAAGTGATGAATGCATGGCATGGGGTGAAGATAACGAAACGAATAAACGCTGCCCAGCTTTCGTAGATTAGAGATACCAATATTTTAGCGATCACACTAGCATAAGTCGTTTCGGGGTAATAGACTGGAAGAAATTAAGGAACTTTGTGCAAGATACTGACTTCCTATGAAAGTATGTTTGGCATCCATTAATGGTGATCACACTGGAAGTAAATTTCATGACTTGAAAACAATGGATGAAATTGAAAACATTGATCAGAAGAGTAGTAAATATTCACAGGCAGAATCTCTACACTCTTCAGGCATAAAATGGAATGTATACAGAATATTCTGTGCTATTTCGATGGTCAATTCTTTTAGAATATGCTGCTATACGGGTGTTGGTTAGCCTTAGTTTGTATCACAAAACAAAAACTTAAGTAAACGGAATAGAAAATATAAACAAAATTGAAAATAGAAAATCTGTTCTATTTCGTTTATAAATGCTTATCAAGAACGAAGTTATAAAGGAGACTTTTGGCAAAGAAATATCTGAATATTTTATTCCTTGCTTTTTGATGATTTTTCTACTACATAAACATAATTGTCGCTCTTTTCCGAGTACGCAATTTATAAGTTTATATAAGTACCATTTCGAACCGGAGATTAACTGTTATATGCTCAAGTTTATTTTTTAGTAGAACTGAATAAAAAAAGAAGATAACATAAAATAAAATAAATAATGGCTTTGAAAACGGTTGGGTCTCCTCCGATGATCGAATTTAGTAAAAATTGACTCCCAACTAATCCTACATAAAATATAAAGCTCAGAAGCCGTTTGGCTTCTCATATCCCATTGAGATAATATAATATAATAACATAGCACAATACATATGTATATAACGTTCATAACTGAGTTCAGTTGTATTCAGTTATGTGGTATAAAATGTCAGAGAAATAATTGGAGTAATTTTCGTAAGACATTATAAAGTGGTTCAAAGTATTATCTTTTACTGTTCTGCAAATACTTTTTAGTGACTTTTTGATTTTGCTTCACAGTGTAATTTATTACAAAAGAAAATATTGCTCTCGTTTTTCTTGAATACATTAAAGGATATGATTATTAATTTGTAAAAAAAAATTTTTTAATTACAACGAGAATGTTTATAAACATGTTAAAACATTTCAAAAGGACTCTAAAGGGTTCACATACACACATATATACATACATATGTATATTCATAAACTCCTAAATTCTAGAACAAACACAAATATTCAATAATATCGAGTGCAAAGTAGTGATTTTCCTTTTTTTTGCTTAATTTTTTAAGGAAAGATTTAGAAGTGGATACACATTGAGATCGAAACAAACAAGTAAACAACTTGAAAGAACATCTAGAGAACGAAAACATGCATTACATTTCAATTACAACAACTAAATTGTAATATAATCATCGAAAAGAGAAGAACAAAAAAACATAAAATTGTAAATCATTTTCCTAAAGGAAAAAGGTAATAAATTGTTTTTTTAATTTTTTTTTCTTGAAATTGAAAAAGTCTACAGCGGCCAACAAAAGTTTACATAAGACCCTTCAATCGTGCCGTGAAAAAATCTCAAAAAATCTGTCGTTTGCAGTCGGCCTTAAACTGTAGGGCCCACCACTTATTGATACACATGAGTGATAAGAGAAACTAGGTTGTAATCCTGACTAATAGGTTCTAATGATGAAGTTATTAGGCTGTTAAAAAATAACTTGAGGATAGTAGCCGAACTTTTGACATAATTTATGCACAATTTGAAGATTATGTGTGGCATTAGTTAATGCCAGAAGGAAACATCTGGAAATTATCGGTGCTATGAAGAAAGTTAACCTTACTGACACTGGCCAGCACTATGAAGTTTGTCAAGATAACATTATAGAAGACATTATAGGGTTAGGTTGCAATGCTTTAGTACTTCTGTATGACGATAGTTGCCGATGGAGTCCTGCTATTATTGTTTAATTTATTATTGTTGTAAATGGAACACTGCCAGAGGCATTAAAAAGGAAGGTTGTTATTACTGTTATTTCTTGAATATGAATTAAAGTGTATTGAGTTTTGTCAGCCACTGTATACATATATACAAAAATTTTATTACCTTTAACGTGAAAATTGATTTACGTATAGAAACAGTTGTTTACTTTAATTTGTTTAACTAAAACTGAAATTATTTGAAAATTATAGAGTTAAGTACATTAATTAATAATAATTAATACAATATTATCGTTTAATACATGGTTTAAATTTAGTTTTGTTTTTTAGTTTTTAAAGTTTGTTTTTTAAAGATATTTGGAAAAAGTGTATATCGTCGGGTTCAAGTTTCATGGGTAAATTTTCATAAAGAAAGTAAAATAAAAACAAAGAAAATAATAATAGAAAAATAATAAAGAATATTTAAATTTAGAACTTAATAACTAATAAAATTTAAAAAAAGCATTTAAAATGTTTTTATTTATTATATTCGTGTTATAATATAAATAAAAACATAATAAAATATTGTTTGTCATTACTTAAATGGTTTTGAAGCTTCTTTTTTTCTGAATTGGAATTCAAAGAAATTTATTTATTTTTTTTCGATTTTTAAATAAATTTCTCATGGAAAAAAGAAGATTTTTTTTGTTTAAACTTAAACCATAAATTAGAAAAAAAAAACAAAATATTGTTATTAAATTAAAATAATAAATAAAAGAAATAAAAAAATGAACTGAACCGTTCGACTCACTCACGACTCACAGTGCAATTCGTCACTATTATCGTTGGGACCACAGTTCTTGACACCATCACAACGCAATTTATCCGAAATACAATAGCCCACCTCACATTGAAAATGATAGGTGGACTCGCATAATAAACCAATCGAAGGTGGTCCTGGTCCAGAGTCTTGTATTTCAGTCCATACAATACGGAAGCCCTAGAATTTTTAATTAAAAACGAAGAGGCGTTGTTTTTAAAATAAAATTACAGGAGGTATGCAGTTGATGACATACCTGTGCACCAACAGTTTTATCACTGGTGGTAAAACTTATACGAGCCGTTTGACCCGTGGAAATATAATACCATTGCTCCGTGAGTGGCTTTTCGCCACACAACTCCAAAGGTGGCTGATCAGAATCAACATTAACCCAAAGACGTAAAACAGCGGCAGGGCAACCACGATCTTAAAAAAAAAATGAAACATTTAAAAATCACGTCAAAATAAAAACGAATTTGGTTTTTGTTTAACACTAATGTAACTAAAAAACTATTTAAAATTGCAGCTTTAAAGGGTTAATAATTTTACTCACTTGCTGGATCACCCTCCAATGAGAATTGTTCAAAATGTATTGATAATTTATAACCAGGCCGGGCTGTCATTAGCCAATTGCATGCCATTGATGCCATACCACGACCGGGTGCTTTATAGCCGGCCGGATAATTGGGTGAGGTTATAATGCCCGAATCTTCATTGGAAAAGTTACCTCCACAGTCGCCTATTTCACTTTTGGCGGTTTCGAAAAAGTAGCGAGCCTTAAAACCGCTTGCCACATTCTCTTGATCGGTATGTAATGTAATACGCAAACCCACTGCTCCCCTTGGGCTCTCGACGGGACCAGGCGCTGTCATACCACAGTAGCGACCAAGAAAACGATCATTATTATCACGATAGACGACGTACATTTCCAACCAATCTTCAAAGCAAATAACCGAACTAAAAATATAAAGTTAAAGTGAATTAAAACGTTTTCTTTATCTCGAATAGTGCTTTACGTACCCATATGCACCTGCTGTTACATTTGAATTGCCATCCGCTTTAATTTTAAAGTGATCAAATACAATTGTCACCTGTTCATTGGGTTCGGCCAAGAACAGATATGAACAATTCGTATCCGACGGATAATTGGATGGATAACGGGGACTATTCAATTCGCCGCGTTTCTTTGACGCACTCACATACGTAAAACTACAACTGCCATCGGGTGCTGCAGTGCCTGGTATTTTATATTCCGTTTCGAATACATATTTGCCTTTGAAACCACGACCCTGTAATTCGCCCGAACTGAAAACCATTGCTAAACGAGGACCATCACTAACCACACGTTGAGTTTCATTGCCGCACAATTCATAATCGAATTTATCATAGGCATCGGCCGTTTCCTGGCCTTTAAGATAGATTTTCAAATAACCATCCGAACAATTGGTTCTGCAAGTTTTTAAATATATTCACACACATATTTACACTGTTATTATGGAAAAGTGGCACAAGACTTACTCCTTATCCTTATCTTTACTCTCCACACGGGGTATATTAAATGCAGTGAATTCCAAACGTACACGCTCCAAATGTTGGGCATCTTGCATGCCGTATATAAAATATCTACAGCGAGATGATAAATTTAAATTTTAAGGGCCTGCTCCAGAATGGTCCTTCGAACTCATGGTACTTACCTGCATACAGTTTTTGGTATATACGGATAAGGATAATTTGGCGAGAGCACAAAACCGGTTGATTCTTTTTTCGACAAGATCTTTTGATCACATTCTGAGCCACGTATGTGAATGCCATCATTTTCACCTTTTTTTTTTTAGGACAAAAAAATTCAATTTCAATTTGAAGTTGTTTTTTTTGGTGCAGTACCGAGCGAAATGTTTGTTGTTGCATTATTAGAATTTCGGTTTTCGAATTTTTGGATTTTTTAGTTTACGAATTTCAATTTGAAGTAAAGCAGTTCAGAGTTCAGATTTCAGTGAATTTTGTTTTTTCATGTGGGATTTTTGTTAAAGTATTCCAATCGTTTGTAGATTTTGTTTTTGAAGAAAGAGCAGAGAATTAGTTTTGTTGTTTTTGTAAAAGAATTAAAAATAAATTTAATTTGAAATTAAAAAAAAAAGAGAAATGCATCAATAATCTTCGCTCTTTTCAAAAAAAAGTTTAACAAACACATACAGGAAGCCATTAAATGCAAATCAAACGTTTTTTTTTTAAACTGTGGTAATAAAAAATTATTAAAACTTAAATATTAAAATAGAAATTGGTACAAAGGAATTATGAAGTTAGGTCCTTGGTCTAGGGTATACGAGGTACATTGAAATTATAACATAACTACTAACAAACTAACGTTCTTTAGCCAAGCCAGAGTTAGTGTGTTGACATGCAACACGTCTCATACTTTAATATCGAAAGTGATATGATATCGAACCTAACTCGTTTTAAAAGTTTTAACAGGAAGGCAAATACTAAGGAACCCTCAAGAGTGGAGTGAATCATATAGGACGATAATATATCAAAAGATAACAGACGTTAAAATTGATTGACATCAGAAAACTCATGTTTGCGTCTGGTGTAATTGGAAGATAATTATTCATTATGAGCCAACCTGGTCAAACCATAGAGACTGATTAGTAATTTCAACAGTTAATGGAATTAAAGCAGGAAATACAATTCAAACTTTCAGAACTAATCAACAAAAAGGTTTTGTATTCCATCTGACAATGTCCAGCAGAAAAGGATACACATCCAACAGAAATTGTAAGAGTTTAACTGGAATGCTCTGAGGCATCCACCATATAGCCTGGATTTGGTGCCTCCAGATTATCACTTGCTATAGCGGAACTATTTTATGGTGTAAATTGAATTGTTGAAATTTAATTAGTTTTTCGCTTAAATAATCCAGAAGTCGAGGTATTCTAGTAAGTACTGTGTTGGCTTATTAGACGAGAGCTCGTGGTTTAACCTCAGCTCAGACATCTTCGGTAAAAACTCAGAGAATAAATTAAGTTGTCATGAAAAGCTTTTTACATCTATCATTCTGAATCGATATTAAACTGTAGGTGAGGCCACTCATGAATAAAATTAACACTCAACATGGGTGGTGTAAAAAGCTAGGTTGTAATATTTAATTAAGCAAGTAAATAAGTATTTAGTCTATTTCAAGAAAGACAAAATGTTAGTGACCAATACGATATAGATAAAACGGACAAGATTACGAATATAAAAAAATTTGTAATCGAACTTTATCGAACCTTTATTTACTTTTAATTTATATCAAAATGTCATAACGGTTGCATTCTGTTATGTCACTAATCAGAAGACTATTGGAATCTATCAAATTGGCTGTCAAATAAAACAGTTTCACCCACTCTAACCTGTGAAAATTTACCAACTCGAACAATTGTTTCTTACATAAATAGGGTTTCGTCAAAGCAGAGGGAAATAAGTACCACTATGTGATGTTTTTATCTAGTGACCTTTCATTAGAAATTCATTTACGATTGGGTGCAATGGGTTCCGGTTTAAAATAATATTTATGAAATCAAGTACTAGAAGTACTTTTAATATCTGTACCAAGATGAACTAGAATATAATTCTAAACTTGTAATATTGTTTTTAAATACTGTTTTAAAATTCTTCTGTACCAATTTCTAATTTTTATTTTAATAATAAAAACATAATCAATATGAATATAAAATACATAGTACATCACATAATTCTTTAATATTTAAACATTTCATATTAAAATACGTTATTTTTTTAAATTCAAATTAAACTACTGCCATTGGAAGGACGTATTTCAAAAAGCAATATTTTTAATAAAATAGCAGCAGTATTTTGAATTTTTATTTTAAAATATTAAAAAACACATCAACACATTAACACAAATAATATATTAAAAAAAAATAAAAATAAATGTTCATTGAATTACGTGTACATATATACATACATACATAATGTATTTAACTTTACTTACGTATAAAATCTAATTTAACAAAACTTTCGCTAAATTCATAAATTCCTTTAAAACCACGATTTTGAGTGTTGGCGGTACGCGATAATGTAAAAAAATGCACAAATAGACTGGATTCGCTAGAATATAAAACTAAATTTCTTTGCTGTCCGCAATATGTACCAATTAATGCTGATGAATTGTCGGGACCATCGTAAATTTTAACGTAATCGAATGGGCAGCTGATTTAAAGTAAATTGTTTTCAAAATAAAAATGAGAAATTTTGTATTAATTTGTTTAAAGAACACAAACGAAAACAAAAATTAAAATAAATTAAATTTTGTATTGCAAAAAAGCCTTTAAAAACCTTAAAGTATACATTAAATTCTTTGGTTGACAAATATCTGGTGTATACTTTAAGGTAGCTTTATTGTTTTTTTTTTTCTGTGCAATATTACAAAACACATTTTCTACGACAGCTATCAATGGTACTCACTGTGGTCCACCAAAAAATAAATCAAAATCACGAAATTCTAAACGAACTCTTTGATTTGATTCACCCAAAAATTGATATGTACAGGACATATCCTTGGGATAGGCACCCGGATAGGTGGGCGATATTAAAACGCCCGTTTTATTTATACTCAAACTGGGTGTTATTGTATAGGAACATGGTGAACCAGCTATTGGTATACCAATTTCATATTCCGCTATTTAAATAAGATCAAAAAAATAAAAATTGATTTTCGATTAATTGTAGATATTTAAGGTTTTGGTCGGAAGTGTTATCAAAAAAAGGGTCTACGGATATTGTAATTACTCACATGCATTTATAAATCGAAATGTGCCTTCGAATAGATCGGGTGTTGTGATATTTTTATTTGTAAAAAATGAAATGGCAATGGCTCGATACATGGAAATGCGTTGTCTGGGTGGTATTGTACCACAATAACGGCCACCAAATGGTGAGTTTATCAGTTCTGCTGGTTCCGATGATTGCACTTCTGAGTATATATCCATATACTCATGAACACATCTAAAGAAAAAAGGTAATAAAATTATAATTTTAAGAGATTATTTAAAATATTCGATTGATTTTAAAGTAAATAAAGTTTAAATTGTAGCATGTAAGCCTCTACTTCATTAACGCTAAGTTCCTAAGTATTTAGAAACATTGCATAGCAAATACATCTCACTTTACTAAGCTAGATTCTAAAGAAGAAAATATTCAAAATATGGATTTAGTTATCGCGACTTTTTGGCAACTTATTTTTAACCAATTGTTATTTCTCTAACTGCTAATCCTATCTACTCTTTAGCAGAGACAGCAATATTTGCCATTCATATTCTTTTAATAGCCCTTTGGAGATTGAGGCAAAAAAATTCAATTTGGATGAAACTCTCACATCCGATCTACAGTCATTATTCCAATGGGATCGTATAAATAGAATTGATTTCGACTCGCGAAAGACCCAATATAGTTTATTGACACACAAAAACGCAGCAATAATATAGGTTGTATAATTATTAGGAAGTCAGAAGCTCTTCATGTTCTGGACATGATAATTCCGTGTGATGTTCAGTACATTTTTCAAGTGCCGAAAGTGCATCGGTTTTATAAGGCAGTGCAAGAAATACTTCACTTTATCTCATCTCCTTACTACTTATACCACTACTGTCCGACTGAGAATGGAATTCAACTCCCATGCATTCTTCGAAGTCTAGTTTGAGGCTTTGCAGCCGCGTGCAGGAGAGGGCGAAGGTGCTCATTAATCCAATTTTATTGATTCCATCCCCTAAGTGTTGACATTAAAAAAAATCAATAGCTATGGGTGATCTAAATATGTGGAGTCGAAAGCTCTGGATGTTTTTGGTATAGGAATCAAATCGAATGCGCGAAAGGAACTTTGGTTTATTTTTTAAGGCATTGCAAGAGAAACACAACTTTAATGTTATCGGTTGCTCAAAGTCTATTTTAAGGCTTTTCCCCTGTTCTGAGCATTTTGCTGACAACGGTGTATGCAACATATCACTGTTTACTGTCGTAAAACTTCGAAAACTCTGCTCTGGACCTACTGAATATTGGTGTTAGTTTGGACTTCGCAAAAGTCTTTGAAAATGAACGATGAAGGAGGGTTGCTATGTTACAGGTATAAGGAAGCTATTGAATAATAGGACGCATGTTAACTTTAAACGAAATTACTCTGTGCTTAATTAACATCTTCAATTTAAAGAAAAAGGCAGAAGATTTTCTAAAAATCGATCACGCAAGATGCAACGATATTTCTGTTCGAAACTGCCGTAGGGTATTAGAAATTCTTAACGCAACGAGGACTGTTATCTTGAAGCAGCGCGCCTTTAGTAAAATACAGTAATCCTTCGATTTACGTCGCCTCGATTAACGTTGTTTCGATTTACGTCATCAAATTTGTTGTTCCCTCTAACTTCAATTTGCGTCGTCATTCTATCTACGTCGCCTTTTTTGGAACCAACTGCGACGTAAATCGAGGGAGAATGTAACTTTTTTAAGTTCCTTGTTAAAAACTAACATATTACTCACTTCGCCTTTTTTGGAACCAACTACGACGTAAATCGAGGGATTACTGTAAAAATACGTAGATTAGAGAAAACCCAGTTTCTAGTTTTTTCATTATGGTTTAGTACATATTTTCAGTGAATATATGTCTATGCCCTGATACTATTCTGTTCGAAAAATTGAAACAACGATTACGGAGATCATCAACAACTGCATCACTGAAAAAGTTCAAGTCTATATAAATAAATGCGCATTGGAAGTGTTTTAAGGATGTGGAAAAGCGCGTATCACTTCTTATATTCCTGAGAGACTTTTCTTTATAGGGCATCAGCATAGATTAAAAAAAATACATTTTTTTTTAAAAAGATTTTAATTTTACGAGCGAATAGTTTAATTTCATTAATTACATCGTTTAATAATTTTTTCTCCTACGTCTACAAAAAGAGCTCGGCCACTGTTTCGCAAAAAAAATCTCTCATGTTAACTACTTAAGCTTATTGAAACAGTTTTTAAACAATTAAATATAAATTAAATGCAAATTGATTAATATTCACAATAAATTAAAACAAAAAATAATAATTGCCGCTTAATTGAAACAATAAAAAATATCATTACACAGTACATTACAAAATTATACTTACGATGGTAATTCACCAACGGCCGAACCGCTAAAAGTTGATAAAAAAACAGAGAATCAAAGCGAGAGAGAGAGAGAGAGAAATTGATGAAAAAGAAAAAAATGAAAACCATGAAATTAATTGAATAATAAAATTAAACACACATATTGAGATTTAAACGAAACAATTAAATGCATTAAGTTATGCATATGAAAGATATGCAAAATAAAAATGTTTTACAACAACAATAAATGAAAAAAGAAGAAGAAGAAAAGAAAAGAAAAAAACAATAATCATACTCTGGTGGATTTCCTCTTAGATTAAATGATTTAAATATGACTTCAACTCGTTGTCCAGGTCCTGCTAGGAAAGTGTACAAACATTGGCGTGAATGATTTTTATGATTGTGCAACAGTGGAGCAGAAAATGTGCCATTTTGTGGGCCACCAATGCGGGAGACAAATGTTTGATCGCATTCTGTAATGAAATTATAAGAGGAGATTTTATTTTAATAAGTTTCGACAGCATTCGATAGAGGTTTTAATAGACATTTAAATAAGACAAACATTTATGGGAAATTAAGGCATTAAAACGTGATTACTTAAGTTGTTAATTTATTTAAAATAAACATTTTTTATTAATAAAACATTAAAAACAAAATATTTTTCCAGGAAATCAATAAAAAAAGGGTCCTTGGAAAGTGCAGATCGAATATGGAATTTCTATCGTAATACTAATTTCTAAAGCCTGATTAAGTGATTAAACAACTAATTGACTAAGCAACATAAGCCATACAAGGTGTAGTTAAAGGCAATCCATTTTTTCTTTGTATGAAAATGAAGGCTTTATTTTAAATCTTCTTCAATGATTTTTTTTGCATCTTCTGTCATTCTGGTATTTTCAACTTGGCAGACTCTCGCAGCACTTCAATCAACAGCTTACAGCCAACATATGTAGAAGACATGTGGAGTGCAAGTGATGCCACAAAATCGGAAAAGAGCCCTCTTCTACTCCTTATATAAACCTCTCAATCACTCTGCCAGTGTTATAGGCATGTAATGTTTGAACTGCATGACCTGCCGTTGTCCTGAAGGAACTTTCACTCATTTTGTTTGTGGCCAAA
Organism: Sarcophaga subvicina; assembly: GCA_936449025.2. Lineage (NCBI taxonomy): Eukaryota > Metazoa > Arthropoda > Insecta > Diptera > Sarcophagidae > Sarcophaga > Sarcophaga subvicina. The sequence continues at coordinate 101,961,889 of OW388081.2, read as the reverse complement.
GCTATTGCTTATCCTTTCATTAGAGAGTGCAATTATTGACGTAATTGTATCCATAAAGAGTTTGATAGCTAGTAAAGGACTCAAAGCAGGCATATAACGAAAGATATCCGACAGCCATGGCCTGACTGCTCTCTGCCGCCATTCGCTTCAAAAATGGCTCAGGTTAGGTCTTATCGGATTATTTAAAAGAGATTGAAGCCTTTTCTATAAATTCGCAAGGTATCTCTGGAGAATATATAGAGAGCCATTCGATGGTTAACTTTTTTTGGGTTTCTCGATACGGGGACCTTGAAGAAAATTGATATGATGTATTTGCAAAATTTGGTATCTGATCAGAGTCCATCTAGGAACCTTTTTAGACTTCATAACGGAACACTGGCCCCTGGGTGCAAACGCTCGGCGACTATAAGTACCAAATAATGACTTCTGCAGGAGCTGTAATGACGAATAAAAAAGGAGTCCATAGAAAATATTATTTGGCACCTGGGCTAAAGGATTCTGGGCACTTTGAACTTATTGCTAAACCAAGTCTAGCCAAAAGCGTTTCAAATAAAATTCGCACCTTCATAAAACTATCAGGATTGGTGGAGTTATATTTGTGTTCTAATGGGACTTTATAGGAGCCAAGTAAGATATGCTGTTTCACTTCCACAACGTCATTTAATAAGATCCAATCGATTTTACACATATGATACGAGGTATAGTTTGTCAAAGCTAATTATTGAAAGAATTATGGATTTCTCTTTACTACATCCTTTATTTAAAGAGCACGCAATGTTTATAGAATTATCTGGAATATGGTATCAAACTAAAGTTAAGGTTTAAATCTATAATTATTGGTTTTAAACTATGCTTAGCAAGTATCCTCCAGGACATAGAAGCTTTTTAAATTTATTTCAACTATACAAAGCCATGGATTTTATTAAAAATAATATTTTTTTTCTTGTTATTAAAAGATTAAACTTAAAACACTTCTATTATTTAAAAACTACAACGAAAGAGAAAAAAATCATGTATTCGGTATGCAAATAACTGTTCATAACAAATTAACATTCGTATAACATGAATTGCTTAAAGGCACGTACTTGATGTTTTCGTTGGTCTCGGCAGCGGTTCCAAAAAAGCCACTACCGGTAAACGGGGTTGTGCTAATGCCAGCAGATTTGGTGCTCCTCTTATAACAGAAGCCTCATTGGAGTCCACTGCCGAGCATAAATTAAAATTTTATTTTTGTTCAAATCATTTAAAATAAAAAAAATGTTACAAAAAAAGAGAAAGAAAATACATACGAATGTGAGAAAATTTAATTTATTTTGTAAATTTTAAATTTTATTTTATTAATTTTAAATTATTTTATTTATGGTGTATCAATTAAATAAATTCAATTAATTTTCTAATTTTTATTTTAATTTTATAATTTTGTTATTCATGGATTGCTGTGAGTTCTTCACAATGTTTGTTAAATATTTTTTTTTACCCTATACACCAACCATAACTATAATCTGTTAGAGTTCTTGAGCCACTTTACAAAGTTGAAGATAATTCAATAGAGTGTAAATTAAAACATTCGACCCTTAGTTTAAAAGGTAGCAAACTTTTAAACAACTCCTATATACCCTAGTCTAGCACCGATATCGATAAACTTTAATTTGTTAAAATCTTATTTATTTATGTAAACCACTGTCCTTAACAAAAATCAAATTCCAACAATTCCGCAATCCAATTACTCGAATAAATTTTCCTTATTATTCAAATTACAATATCACTTGGAATCTATGGAAAAATTGTCATAATTTTCATAAAAATTGTAATTCAGTTGTAAGTGTCTTCTGTTTTAACAGGCATCATTAAAATTTTGCATTCCTATACAAAAACAAAAACAGAAAATAAAGAAAAATATTGTTTTTCCTTTGAAAGTGATTATTTTCGCAAGAATGGAAGATGAAAGATTAGAGTTTTATACTCAACTTGATTTCGATGAATCTTTAATGACAGAGAAATTTTTTTGTTGTAATTTTATAGGAAACAAATTTTCGCTTCTCAATTTCAATGAAGACATCTAATATAGAAGGTGTAGTAAAAAGAAATCAGTTACTTTTTTGCAGTACATAGCTTTAGTAACATGTGCCTGGTATTGAATTGAACCTCTATGTCATGCGTAGGCAGTGTTAGATGGTAATAAAAACTGCTTGAATATGTTGTAAAATTATTGAATTATTTAAAATCACCTCAATAGCTTGCCCACAGGGATATAGCAACAGTTTCACGCATTTATAGTTTCGTCGATTTGGTTCTCGTAATTTTGATGTCATGTGCAGTTGTGTAAGTTCTGTTTCGATATCTAAAAATTCCTCAAAACATCATTTGGTACCATTTTAATAAAGCTGGTCATAAAAAACAACTTCGATGCTTGGAGCCTACACAAATTAACGCAAGTAAGGTAAGGTAAGATAAGGTCAGTTATCTCCAACAATATGGAATGTGAAAAAAATAATGCTTCGCCAACTTCCTCTCAGCAGATTTCTAGCAAAAACTCTCAGAGTAAATAAAATTGCCATGAAATGTTGCTGTCTGATAATCTGTCATTAAAAATCGACTTTAAACTGTAGGTCCCGCTGCTCATGGATAAAGTTAGCAGACACACTATGGGTGGTGTGAGAAGCTAGATTTTAACCCTGTAATGATCAAAGTCGTATGGATTGAGTTTTCATTTGAAAATGGCTGCTGTTTCCCAATAGTATTAATTCTTTTTTTTTGGGATACTTATGATACTTTAGGGATACTTTTGTGGAATAGTTATGAGAACTTCGGGAAGAAATGGTAAACTGGAAGTGAGTCAGTATAATTCAGCTAATGTTGAAATCGGAATGATTGTTTTATGTGGTGAGTTTGGTAGGGAATGATATGCTAAGAGCTTGTTTCCTACGGCTAAGCTGTTAATTTAGACATTTACTATCAACAATATAACAGAATAAAGGAATTAATTTGGGCAATTGGAAGCAAACTGAGCTCCATTAGAACAACGCTTAGACACACTTATTAATAGGAACACGTCTGAAGTACCATGAACTTTGCGGGAAATTTCTTATGGCTTTACAATATTATCAAACCAAGTGGTTACCATATATTTCCGATTTCTAGTTATTATCGCTTATTCCTGTCTCTAACAAAAAAATTTTAATTTTAATGGAAATGGAAATAATATAGAATCTCTTTTTACTACACCTCATATTGTATAATACGTATATACAGAGAACATCATTGAAGAATGCAAGAGTATGCACTTGAAATTTTTGGTTTTTATTTCATTTTATCCTCATTTCGTGGAAAATACTTGGAAAACATTTTAATAATGATCACAGAAAATTCACAAATTTTGTCGCAATGAGAAACGTTATGAAAAGATGTACGAACGACTATGAAAAAAAAACAAATTTTTGAATTTCCTACGGTTTACATAGTAATTCAAACACAATTTTATTTTGATTGTGATAATATGAGACATTGCCACTCGAAAAGGAGTTTCTTTTTATTTAAATAAAAGCTTTCTGATTTTTGATTTAAACTTTTTACTCACTTAGCAAATGGATAAGTAAGGAGGAGTCTTCGTTAATAAAAAAGGGACATGGAAGGAATATTTAGTAACTCTTGTGTCGGGCACTTCTGTACTTTGACGCTGATAGAGTGTTGTAAACTGGTTAATGAAGACATTGTAGTATTCTTTAGAAGTATTACTTACTTCCTTAGTTGGTCATTACAACCCTTCAGTCAGGATTACGACCTAGCTTCTCCCACCGCTTATGCTGTGTGCGTTAATTTTATACATGAATGGCGGCACCTACAGTTTAACGTCGACTACGAATACGAGTTTTGAGAAAATTTTAATGGCAATTTTATTTACTTTCAAAGTTTTTTTTTTGCCAAAAATCTACTGAGAGGAAGTCGCCGATGAAATATTTTTTTATTTCGATTTGTTGGAGATGTCTAACCTGGGGTTTGAACCGTGACCTCACATCTAAGAAGCCAATACACTACCTACTAGACTACGCTATAGAGGTATAGGGTGTCAAAATTACAAATATTCAGATTAATTGAGACTATCCGGTTTAGTTGTAATGTTGTACAGTTGTAACTCAAGCAACGAGAAAGACAATCTCTACCTGGAGAGACAATAAGCGTAAATTTTGTATACCATTATCAGAAAAGAGTGAAAGGATCGCTAAGAACGCGATTTGGTGTAGGCGATATAAAAATCTCAATCATAAAAATCTCTCAGAATCATAAAATGTGTGGGAGTCATAGAACTGTAAGTTTTTAGGGCGCTTTTGAACCAGGGTGTAAACAAAAATCCTTCTGCTTTGAAGAAGAGATTCATATGAATAGAGATTGCAATTTATGTAATTGAGGGACACTGTGCATTAGGAGTAGGTAAGGCTGTGGTATTCCAAGTTAAGTCTTCATAGTGTACATACATAATTGGTCATTACAACCCTTTAGTCAGGATTACCACCTAGTTTCTCACACCACTTATGTTGTGTGCGTTAATTTTATATTCTAGTGGAGGGACCTACATTTTAAAGTCGACTCCGAATGACAGATTTTTGTGAAACTTTCCATGGCAATTATATCTCTCAGAGTTTTTGCCCGAAATCTGCTGAGAGGAAGTCGCCGAAGAAATATTTTGTTATTTCGGTTAGTTGGAGATGCCTGACCTGGGGTTTGAGCCGAGGCCTTACGTCTAATAAGCCAACACACTATCCACTAGACCACGACGACTTCGTGTTCATAGTGTATGTAAAACTAAAAAAAAATGGTTTAAGGCAGTAATCTGAATTAACCAGGGTATGTGTTTATTTCGATTTTATTTACTTTTGTTATAAAGGCCTCGAGTAATAATCTGGGGACACTACATTCCTGTACATAACATGGATGATATCAGCTTGTGCTCTAAAAAGTCCTTTCTAATTGAACAGCTAATTTACGGGACTTCGGAAATAAAATCAGACTCTCGTTTTTTGTGAACATCACCCATATACGTTGGCATTCTAAAATGAGTAAGTAGTACTAACATACATATGTTAAGCAAGAGTATGTATCTTTTTCCCAAAAACTACTCCAATATTTCAAAATAAACTGTAGTTTTAATATCCTCTTATGCTTTCGTAAAACTACATGCAATACATATGTATGTACGAGTATGTCATTGAAAATTATAAAGAAAAAAATAAAATGAAACAGAATAAGAAGAAGAGAAACACATATGAAATGTTTTTCATTGATTTACGTAATAAAACAGGATGTACGAAAACCGAAAATTAGTGGTTTTCCAACCACAACGACATCATCATCAACAGCATCACCAACATACATACTCTGTTTAATTTTGTACTCTATTATTATGAAATTAAATTCATTAAAACATATTTTTAATGAAGAATCGATTTCATTATAGCATGCAAATTGTATCCTACGGGTTCGGTTTTCAAATGTCATAAAAATAATAATCAAATTGAGTTTAATTGGCAACATTACCACTTATTAATCACTACATAATCATAATTTAAAATTGCTGATTAAGGAAGCAAACATTCTCGTTAATAGAGCCAAGGTTTTATATACCAAAAGCTTGCATAGCTAGTGGCTTTCAGTGCATTGAAGACCTCGCTGAGAAAGCGAGAAGAAGCTAGGCATTAGGAGGATTATAAAGATACTCAAGGGCGATCTCGATGAGGGGAAAATCATGAGTATTTTAAGCCTTAATAAGGGCGACTGCAGTACGGTAATGATTGGCTCATTACGTTTATGTAATCTGTCCTTATAGAAACACCTGCAATGTATTGCCATAGTGCAACATGTGATGAATGCAGGACATGAAGCTAACGAGACTGTAGAACACTTTTTATGTCTTAGTGACCTCGAGATGTTAATATTTTAGGGATCCCACTATAACTATTACTTATTACGTTGCAGAGGTGTGAACTGAAATAAAATTTGTAAAGGATACATACTTCTTGCAGAGAGTAACATTGGTAATGATGTGGTGGCTTAGGCGTATGTCGATAGCCATGAGAGCCACCGTTGACAAGGACTTTTGGAATCGATTTTTCTGCCTGTTCAGGCATCTTATACGTTCTTTTTTCTTGATTTAAATAATTAACAAGACCTTCGGTCCAGTGCGAGTTGGCCATGATTTCCGCATTCGATGCAACAATGAGGTGTATGAACTCCCCAGTAACGTGGATGCTGTGCAGCGTATTAACATTCAGCGGCTGCGTTGGCTCAGCCATGTTGTTCGAATGGATGAGGATGAAAATAATGCGGGGATTTGCGGAAGTCTGCGAAGAGGGCGACCATGTTTGTGTTGAAAAGACCAAGTAGAGGAAGCTCTGTCTTCGAATGGTGTGACCAACTAGCGGAGGCGCGCAAGAGGAAGAGCCGCCTGGAAGGATGTGCTAAAGTAGGCCGAAATCGGATAATCGGGCTGTTAATGGCCAATTAAGTAAATAAGTAAGTAATTAACAAGAGGCCAGTTTTATGATGCACAAACGAAGTGTAGAAGCAGACTGGCATCAGTTTATTGGTTTTCGGTAATTTTTGAGTGATGTATAGTGCTACTTGCCGCCGTAGTCTACTAGGTAGTGTTTTGGCTCATTAGACGTGAGGCCTCGATTTAAAGCACAGGTAAGACATCTCCAAATAAAGGAAATATGAAGAAATATTTCTTCGGCGACTTCTCTCTCAGAAGATTTCTGGCAAAAACTCTGAGAGAACATAGAATTGCCACGAAAAGTTTCTCAAAAATCTGTCGTTCGGAGTTGACTTTAAACTGTTGGTCCCGTCACTCATGTATAAAGAAATTAACACACAAATCAAAGGTGGTGTGAGAAACTGTGTCGTAGTCCTGACTGAAGGATTGTAATGACCAATTATGTATGTATGTATAGTGCTACTTGAACAATATTTAATTTACATATTTCGTTAGCATTTGTCTGAAATCTTCAGCAGAGCTTTAAGTTCCTCATTTTCTTATTCAAAGTATAGCGATTCATACATTGTGTTTTTGCCAAAGTCTTGCTACAGCGGTTTGTTTTTCAAAACAGCGGAAACGGTGTTAGTGACATTTCAATAGAATAATAGGTATGAGATGAAGTCGTCCAACAATACGAATACTTTTATATGACTGTTGCATAAATAAATCGCTTTAAAGAAATACTATTGAACCAGTCTATTAATGTATGGTATATCTAATCGACATATGTACATATGTACATACTAACTAATTCCAATTTTTTTTAAATTCCATTATTTATTCATTAAAAGACTAGCATTTCTGTGATATTGTTTTAAAAAATAATTTAAATAAATTGGATTTATAAGTGAATGTAAATTTATGTTTTATCTGACAATTGTAAATCAAATATTTATTGAACTGTTTTCTAACGATTGAAATTCAATTAAAATCACTCTCAACAACAACATACACTCTATTTTATTCTAAATTTAAATACATTTTGAATTTACACGAGAACAGTTTTTGTTCAATAATAAACATTTTATTTTTATTTTTATAGTTTTCAATTAAAATTTAAATTGCAAAAATGCTAAAATGAAAAACACTAAACAAATCATATTATTTGACACGTTTTTACCACAACAACGACAACAGCAGCAACTATAATGGCATGAAAATTGAATTTCAAAATGAAATGCATTTTTCACTAAAACCAACAGGGTATAGTTGTTTAACACCTCCACAGAAAAACCCTCAACAAAACAATAACAAAAATAATAACAGCAATAGCAACACAATATTGGAGTACCATCAATTAACCCAGATTTATCCACACAAATGGAAATAATACAAAAACAATGCAACAACAAACCATCATCCCTCCTTGAATAAATGAATGAAGTATCGCTACCATCATCATCATGATCGTCACCGCTATTCCCATCGACATCAACACTGTAGTAAACCGCCATCAAAGTAAACGACGACACAAAACCAACTCAACTCTCTAACGAAACAACAATCATTTATCATCAGCACTTAGGGAGTGGAGGTGCAACATCATCCTCAGTTATGGTAACAAAATCTGAAGCACAACCCAATGGCACAAACTAAAAGCAAAACAGTTACTAACAAAGAAACACTTTTCAACAGCCAGCACCACGTCGACCACCAGCAGTAACTGCTCCATTAGTAAACGTCAGCTGCTATTGCTGGCTAAACATTTTAACGTCTATAGACAGACACATACTCGTGTAGAGACAAACCAACCAACCAACCGACCGACCGACCGACCTAATAGAAATACTGTAATGTTTTTCAAAGGTAAATGGTACAGTGGGATAAAAAAATCTGTATTTGTTAGGAAATTATAAACAATTTTTAATTCTTGGAAATGTGATTCGAGAAATCTGTTGACTTCAAACTGTAAGTCCCTCCACTCGGGGATAAAAAATTAACACACACAACATAGATGGTGGGAAAAGCTAGTTCTCCACTAAAGGATTGTAATGACCAATTAAATAAGTAAGTAAATAAGTATTTGGCTTGAAAAGATTTTTATGTATTTAACTTTTCCATATTTTTCTCCCACTGTGCGTTTTATATATTGTTAGAAGAGTCATTAATAAAAGTACACAATTTAGCTCTCTAGGTAAATTATGTTACTTGTTAATTGAAAATTACTTAAAATCACACATACGAATACAAATACAAATGCATATGAAAATCATCAGTCAGTCATGTTCGACCAGGTGATATTCTATGTTACTGTGAACTTATAGGAGAAATTAAGTATTTGGAGTTAACCAACTACGAAGCTAAACATACCCAAAACAACTTTTTAAACTTAATTTAATCTTAAATTCAGTTCAATTTACAAAACTAGTGTGTGCCAGTTTATTTAAAAACTTGGACTTGTCTGAGAAAAAAAATTATGAGTAGCGGAACCTACAGTTTAAAGTCGATTCCGAACAAAAGAGTTTTGAGAAACTTTTCATGGAAATTTTATTTACTCTCAGAGTTTTTGCCAGAAATCTGTTGAGAGGAAGTCGCCGAAGAAATCTTTTTTCATATTTTCATTTTGATGTGTGAACTGGGACTTGAACCGAGACCTCATGTCTATTAAGCCAATACACTACCTACTAGACTACGGCGACTTCTCCTCTTATTATTATTATTAATTTTAAATTTCTGTAATCAAGAGTATATAGGGATAGATGTAATACATTACACAGTAATGTCAGTCCTTATTTGCCCATTTTCCAAAATAAACAACTCAACTCAATATCACTAAGTCCCGGTACTTGTAGTCCCTCTACTCTGTCAGCTCCTTGAGAAATGTGCAGCAGCCGTAGACAGTTCTAAAGTTAATTATCTAATAGGCCATTATGCTCTGACAGCTGCCTGGACTGAAAGCAGAAACAGAAAGCATGTTAGTTTGTATAGCCGATATTTCCGCCTGGAAGGCAATCAGAGGGAAGACTCGCAGATCCATTTAGATTCGAATTATACGCGAAAGTTTGTATGAATTCTTTTACGAGGTGTATCACACGATTTTTTCATTCCCCACTACCTGGAATAGATGTTCTAAACTTCTCGGAAAGTCATATTATGGTATGACTATATGGTATCATATAGGGTACCTGGAAGTCTAGTAGGTAGAATGGTAACTATTAGTGTGAGGGTCGTGGGTTCGATTCCCACGAGAGGCTGTGTTCTGTTAAGCTCATGCTAATTGTAATATAATTTATAAATGAATTCCAATTAAAAAAATACATAAACAGGTGTTACACAAATAATGTAAAATCACAAAGTGCATTCTGTTTACGGTTTTCGTGCTGTAGGGTGTATGTAAACAGTTTGATCATGTACCGCTACCACCATTAGTGTTTAACCATATTTAAATAGAAAAATAATATGTACATGCATACATACATGCATACATACATACGAGTATGTGTTTATTTTAGTTGGGTTTTTTCTTTATTTTCTTTTTTCATTAGATTTGTTTTTAATTTGCAAATAATCAGTTTTTAACGGATATTGCCTGCATAGATTATTATTAGGTTTTTGTTTTTAGTTTTTTAATTAAAAATCAATATTTTTTTTTTTGCTATACAACGGCAGTGAAAGAAAAAATAAATAAACGTGGAAAATGCTTGATATGAAGGACATACATATGTACATACATATTAATAGAAAGATGGCAACTATTTATTACTGTAATTAGATATTTACTAAAATTAAATTGTTATTTATGTATGTATGCTATTAACACAAGTGATAATAAATTCAAAGCATTTGTGGTTACAGTGTAAATTGTTGACATAAATAGGCCATTATAAGCTATAAAAAATGTGTGATAAAAGTTAAGGGAAAAAGGAAAATTAGTAGAGTGAAATAGTAAAAAAAAAAAACTTTCTATCTAACAGAGACATATGCTTTACGAAAAGGACGTATTTGCAACGCGATTATATAAGAAACTGAGAAGAAAATCTGGGGAGTCACATACCGCGTGGTAATGTTACTCAGAAAGGTAAGCAAAACTGGTCAAGTAACATATTTGACAGCTATTCCGGTGTTTGAAATACCGAAAAGATATTCTTCTTCAAATCGAAATTATAAAGGCAACATGTACGGTTCTTATTGGAAATATGATGGCTACATGACACTGTTGAGGCATGCGAAGAAGAAATCTTTTTCATGAACATAGGGGGTAAATTTTATGATAAATGGAGGACCTTTACACAGTCATACATACATAATTGGTCATTAAAGCTCTTAGTCAGGATTACGACCTAGCTTCTCAAACCACTTATGTTGTGTGTGTTAATTTTATACATGAGGGGCGAGACCTACACTTAAAGCCGATTACGAATAACAGATTTTTGAGAAACTTTACGTGACAGTTTTATTTACTCTCAGAGTTTTTGTCAGAAATCTGCTGAGAGGAAGTAGCCGAAGGAATATTTGTCATTTTTCGTTTTGTTGGAGATGTCAGACCTGGGGTTTGAACCATGGCCTCACATCTAATAAGCCAACACATTACCTACTAGACAACGGCGACTTCCCAGGGACTTATACTGCTTCTAAAGCCGGGTAAAAAAATAAAAAAGAACTACCGATTGTACAAAGATCTGAGTGGGCTCTATGAAAGTGTGTAAATCCAACTTCCTTGGGTTTAAAGCCATCTCTACCTGTCTACTTACCTATCTGAAATGCAAAAAACATTTTTACAAAATTTCGATAATAACAGAAGGCGGTCTAAAATGCTGTAAAAATCTAAGTTCAGCTATATTTTAAGTGCTTTTAATATCTTGTTTTATAAAATATTATTAACAAAGTATAAAGTTTCATATAAATTTCTAAAGTGGTTATAAAACTCTCAGGTTCCTCATTTACTTAAGTATGACAATATTAAAGTGATACAAGAAAAAAAAAACGCTTAACATCACAAGAGCCTTTTCACAAATATTTATGACTCTAACCACTATCACCTTGTGGAATATGATACTCCTCTTAGTATTTGAATTTAATTTTTTCTTTTATTTCCTGTTACATTTCGCATGTCCTCAGGATATTTACTTTTGTAAAGAACTTGTGGTTTTTCGTATTGTTGTTATGGAGTTTATGTTTCACACTCATACATACATATGTATTTTACTGGTTGAAAATAATTTTGAATGGAGTATCTCATGTTGTAGTTAATGACTGCTACCCCAGGCACTAAGTGGGGCACATCGTTGTCGTGCGTTTTATTTGTGTTCAAATATCTGCCACATGATTATCTCAATCAAAGCAAGAAGTTTGTAAATAATTAAGTTAAACCATAATACTGATGTAATAGAATGCATATTGTTGATATAAAAATAAAAAATAATATATCGAAGGAGACCTAGTTATTGAAAATTGGAAAGTAAATGAAAAATTTTGTAATTTCAACTTGGAATTCACTTGTTTTCTATTTCGAGTTCCAATCAAGAATTCACTGCTAAACGAGATATATTATGTTAGTATTGCTTTTGACTTTCAACGAAGAAGAAGAAGCCCACAATTTGTGCGTCCTTTATCTGCTTTGGACAGATAAACTGTACTTTTCGGCTCATAGCCGAAGCGGTGTTAAAGCGCATCTATTACTGCATATTCAAACCTCATCTCTCCAGCACTCAATAGTGTTCCCAAAGTAGGGGACTTGCTATACAGAATACCACTATGTTTCGGTATCACTCTGCCACCTCGTTGAGATATTCCTGGTAGCCGTAGGCCGGCCTAGAGTTCATTATGTTATGACCCATTAGGTTCACATAGCCGCCTGACTAATAGGAAGTATGGGGATATATTTTTCAGAAATTTATCGTCCGTACTCCGCATAACCGACATTTCTGTCTTGAAAACGCTGTAATGTCTCTGTAGCATTACCAAATCAGACATACCAGTCGACTCCATTCAAAATGCCTCCATTTTGTGTCGAATTATATGTGAAGGTTTGTATGAATTCCTTTACAAAGTGGTTTGAATGGGGTGACCATTTTTCTATTCCCTCTCTACATGGAATGCATGTTCTAAACTTTTTCGAAAACTTATATTCGAATTCGTATCGAATTTCGTTAGCATTTCCTAGAGAACAATATTCGATACGTGTTGATTAATATTGTTTGGCAAGTCTTTCAAGTAAAAATCCAGAAGAGCCACAAATTATTTCCAGAGCCGTGTGGTTCCCACTGAACTAATAATAACGATGCGGACGAATTTTTGTACCTGCCGTACCAAGTACAAGTCATCCTGTGAGTCTTGCTGATGAGTTCCCACCGTAAAAGTATGCTAGTTCCCAAACCCCGCTTAGAGAGCAATGGAGGTTTATTATGCTGTTTTGTATATTCAACTTCAAGGACGGATTTCTATAGAAAATAAGGATCAGATGGTAGGCCGCATACATGAGAAAATTTCGATTAAAAATTTATCGTAATGAAAATTGAATTTTATTAGTTCAAAGGTTTTCTAGAGACAGTATTGATATCAGAATTTTTCAATTGAAAATAATTATCCATTAAAACTAATTTATTTCTGCTCTGCGCGTGAGTACAATGTTTCGATAACAAAAATTGTATTCTTTGGAATTCTGTAATGTCTTAAAGGCCATTCTATGAGAGGAAACAAAAACTAAAAAGTAAAGTTTAATAATAAAACTAAAGAAGTTTGAAGTTGCGTTTAAGAATGTAATTAAAAACAACTTCATTCACTAACTGTCGTAAGTGGTAATCGGAAATACGATTAATTTAAAAAATATTACTATATTTGACATGGAAACCACGCAAGGGAAAAACAAATTAATTTATAAAGAACACGCAGATGTAATTTTCGAAATGAACACAAGAAACATGAAATGTTTTCAAGTTGCAGTACATATGACACAAATACCGTGTGAACATAAATCTGAAGCCAAGCAAATATTTATCGTGTTGCAACTAATTGTAGAGTGTGAACAAATGTTACATTGTTTATAACATACAAAAATATGTATATACTCTCACTCTCTCTCTGCGTCTCACCGTCTCTTAATCACATGGTGCATTCAGGATTTTTTTTACTTGATATTCTCTGGTATTTACACTTTTTCACTCGGCAAAATGTTTGTAAATATTTAAATGATTCTCAAGTAATGAATTGACTACTGGGTACACATATTATAAACTCTCGTGTTACTTTTTACGAAGAGTTTCATATGAGGCAAATAAATCGGATATAAAATTTTGTAATTTCCAAGTGTACAACAAAAACAACTCCGAGTGTAATTAAAAGACAGGAAATAATTTACACGCAATTTAATGTGAAGCTGGAAATTATTATCGTGTTAATGATGAAATTATCGCATAAAATTTAACACTTAAAATATTTCTGTATAACGTTTGCAAAAAATTAGATGGTGAGTGGAAGTTATTTTACATTAAACTTAAGGATCAAGGATGAATTGTAGAAAAGGAAAATACTCATCTAAAGGGGTCCTGGGTGAAGAGTTATTATGAAAAGCTACAGCATGAGTGCATACTTTAAAACTGTACTTAAAATATTAAAGGATGGTTAATTAATTTAATAAAAAATTTTAAATTAAATTATTTTTAAATTAAATTTTAAATTTGCTTATATAGGAGGCTTTTTAAATAAGAAAATCTATTTTTCAATTTTTATTTTTGACTGGTGTTAGGTAAAAAGTGCACAGTTGACTCAAATGAATTAAATCTCAGACAAGAAGAAAGTAAGGCTGTTTCGAAGAAGGTGTTGCAACGATTCCAGCTCTTTCCTTGGGTTAACATAATTGGGGAAATACATTCAATCATACATTGCTCAGTACTGATCATTAGAAGCCTAATCCATTCTCTCTTAAAAGGTTTTGTACAGAAATGATCAGAGAATTATGGATACTCTGCAAATGGGTAATGTTAGCCCACCTGAGTGCCATTCTCCTTAATGTCCTTTCATCTAACTGGAACAAAAACGCAACTAAACGAAGTATATTTCCCCTTGTGCTGGAGCTACACCAAGGCGTCATCCTTTAGTAGTGCCCTCGGCAGCATTGATCTCGCATTCCAATATAAGTGACTTAACTTTCAACGAATTCAGCAAAGAAGACACTTCGCTCTTACTTGGGAGCATTGCTTTTTGCAATACTCTTCATGTGGATATCGATAACGAAAGTTTTGAGATTTAATCCTCGCATACTCGCTTCTCTATAATCGCGTAAACCTTAGCTTGAAAAATGGTCATCGAGGTACCTGAGAAAATTCTTAAAGTTTTTTGATCATTTCGATCTTTAAACTGAAAATATCGTCTCTATGAGGGAAACATTGAAGAAAACCAAAATTTGTTGATTAAACTGCATTGGCAGCCTACGGTAGTTGGCAACCCTGTTATTCTGGGACCTACTACAGCAGACCAATAAGCTGCTAGCTGGAAAAACTTCTTGAATGAAGCATTGGCAGCCTACGGTAGTTGGCAACCCTGTTATTCTGGGACCTACTACAGCAGACCAATAAGCTGCTAGCTGGAAAAACTTCTTGAATGAAACTGATCTAAAACAAAGAAAAATGCGATGAAACCGAATAACAAGATAAGGAATATGTTTTGTGACAAACACAGAAGCAAAAGAACTAAAAATAAAGATTTCCCCGTACCTTGGCACGATCTTAAAGAACCCTGTAAACATTTTATAAGTTTTTATTTTAAAATTTGTGAAATCTCCCTATTTATGGTGAAATGACTCACACATATGTACATTTCTCAGCAGAATATTACACTTTACGACGCCTCTTAATTTTAAGAACCACAGCAATAAACGATGGCGGTAAAGGTGAAAGGAATATTCAAGTGTGTATACATTAAAGCCTCAAAGGCATAATTTATAAAATGCTAAACATAAAGAAGAAGAACAAGAAGAAGAACAACAACAAAATAATAAAATTTAAATAGATTTCTAAAGAAAATTTTTTAAGTTGTCTTCAGCACGTTTAAGATTTCTTTTTCAACTTTTATATGTAATCACGCTCGTATTTCGCATACATTTAAATGTTAATTTCAATTTCAAATATCTTTTGAAAGAAACTTAAAAAACGACATAAAATTTTGGCCACCTAAATGAAGTGGAGTTGAATTACTCCAAAGTAAAGAAAAAGTGGAAGACGTTTTTCATTTCGTTTCGTTTAAAATAAAAATTTAAAGGTGGTGTGTGCATAACCAGTACAGGCATAGTAACAGTCACGCATAATTTCAATTTAAATTCCGGCAGTAGACATTTGCTATGGCGTTAATAAAGGACACGTTCTTTAGCTGGAATGTTTTGAAAAGGCAATTTTGGTTAAAACAAATTGAAAAGCTACGACGAAATCCTGAATGTAGAGTTGTAATGACCAATTAAGTAAGTAGATAAGTAAGTAAATACATGTTCTTAGAGGGCATTGTTTCTAGGCAATCCTATCATCCAAAGAAATGACACTGAATTAAAGCGAAGAAATTGTAAGAAGAACAGGGAAAAACTTTACCTCAGTCTAATGTGTCTTAAACAAGTGAAAAAGATTTTAAGATAACTCATCATATAGACTGCCATATGAAAAGTATAAAGAAGGAAAAGAAAGAGAGGAGGGGAATAATTGAAATCATCACTGATAAGTACAACTTTAGTTTTCTTAATAATTTTCTCAAGTCTAACATTACGCCCTAGTTTTTCCAGATTATCTGGTTTTGCCTGAAAGTTGTGCAACAGTAAAGAAATTATAGTGTTCGCGAGAGGGAATTTCTCTTGTCACTGAACAGTCTCCAGTGATGATATCAACCAGTACTATTTTGAATAGTTAAAATCATAGAGCTATCCTTGCTTTACTCAAGGTTAGAAAGGTTGTTGCTGCTGTTTTATGAAGAACTGAGATCAGTTGACGCCAGTCTTTAGATTCTCTGTTTTAATATGCAGATTATTGGACTGATCCTGACAGCATCAGTTTGATTGGAGATCAGCGGCTGCATGCCGATATAATTAAGTCACTAAAGTTAGTGCGATAGCTTTAATAACTTAGGCTGTATTTATTTTGCTTCAAACTTCATTAATAAACTTTCAAAATAATATTTTTTTGTTAACAACATTGTGAAACTGACATTCATTCATCTTATCACCCTAAAGATGATGTTGGCTATGAGCCTTTTTATAATAATAAAAAAATTTCACGCAAAGAGAAGGAAGGAAGGACTAATAAGTTCCCTCATCCTCATAAGAAATATGTTACAAACAAAACAATAACTTTGAATTTGTTTTTGTTTTACTTTGGTTTTATTTTTTTCTCTTTATGCTGAAGTAAATTACAGAAGCTATCGAAAGTAAATTTTTCCTCTTTTTTATGCCTTATTTAATCACACACATACAACAGAAATGCATGTACATACATATATATATGATGTAGTTTTTATACACGATTTTAGTTTTCTTTTCTCTTTCTTTTTTTGTGTGTCTTATTCGCTAAGCAAACAGAAGAGAAAGTTTTTTTTGTTGGCTGGAAATAAATTCCGTTATTAAGTTTGTGAGTATTTAGAGAAATTACTTTTTGTTTTTTGTAATTGTTGTTGCCTCATGTTGTTTCGCTGCTCGGTTGTTCAGTTTTCCTTTGGCTTTCTCTAATCTCTTAATTATATGCAGCGCTTTTTTTTATTACATTCATCAACATGCCCATCATCACTCGCAAGTTTGTTCGAAATGTGTTGGTTGTGTGCGTTGTAGGTTTTGAACAGACTGGCATATCTTTGTGTTGTTGTAGTTTTATTTTTAGCTCATGTTATTTAATCTCTGATGGTATTACAAGAAAAAGTATTCATGAAATGAAAATTATCCTGCCTTTCATTAAGACGGCCTAAGCATATCAAATTTCAGCATTTGTTTGTCCAAATGGATTAAAATGATTGCATAAGTTCCTTTTTTTTGTTCGTTTTGTAGTTCTTGTTAAGGACATAAACCAACGAAATAAATTTGTGAATTTTATTGACCTACTAAAACAGAATTAACTATCGAAAATCATCGTATAAAAAAGCTAAAGGAAGACTTATTGTAATATATCTATAATGTTAGCAGAAGACAACAATTTCTTAAATTATTTGTGAAATGTTTCTGGAATTGAATTTAAACAGAATATTTATGAAAAGCATTATTATTTAAAAAAAAATATTGATAATTTTAATAGAAAATTATTAACAGAAACTGTTTCCATATTCTATATTTACAGCCTAAATCTTATTGATAACATTGTTTTTCTACAAAAATTGTACCGCAACTAACAAATTTTCCTTTTTTAAAATTTTCGATAACTTTAAATTATCATCAAAAATAATTTTTTTTTAAATTTTCGAATAACATTACTTTTTAGAAGCAAAAAAAAAAATGTATAAAATTGCTTAATAACATTAATTTGTCATAAAAATTTTGTCGTATAACATTATTTTCTGTATAATTACTCAAATGGTGTGTATTTCTCGATACATTAAATTCTTCATAGAACACTTTGATACAAATTGTTGAACTCATCATTTTGCTGCAGGAAATTTACATAAAATTTAAATGCGCTATAAAAAACTCTTTTATTGCAATAACTTTGTGAAAACAATATCGATAATACGAAAAAATAAGGTAAGTGCAATTTCTGCAATAATTACTTATACTGCACAGGATATATAAACTTATAGATATCATTAATCTACTATAATAAATAGTACTTATGTTCAATAACATCTCGATTGCTGTTTATTTTCTGTAATTCTAATTTTTGAGTAAAAATAACCATTAAAATATAAAATTAAAATTATTTATAACATGAATTTTCAATTGAAACTTCATTGTGAAAAGGAATCTATTAAATTTGTCGGTAATAATAATTTGCTACAGATAATTTTTCGTTAAAAAATTTATTGATAACATAAATTTTCTGTAGAAAATTAATCGATAACATACATTTTCTATAGAAGAGTTATTGGTAACATGAATTTTACATAAAAATTTATCGATAACATCAAATTTCTGTAGAAAATTTATCGATAACACCAATTTACTACAGAACATTCATCAATAACACCAAGTTACTATAGAAAACTTATCGATAGCATTAACTTTATATATAAAAAAATTTTATGCAGATTATTTATCTATTACGATAGAAGTTTATCTATGGAATGTATGTATGTATGTTATCGATGAATAAATTGTGGGCAACATAAGAAAAAAAGCATCGAAAATATATCGATAACATGAATTTTCTGTCGATGAATATCAAAGCATTAATCTGAATGCATTAAAGCTATAAATAAGAAAGAAATTTCCAAAAAGCAATATATCGATAGCAATAATTTTCCTCTGGAAACGTGTCGATAACATGAATCTTCTATAAGATATTAATTAATAAGATTTAATTTCAGACAGCATTTACGCCTTCTAACTATTCTCTTTCCTTAATTTACCGTGATTCATTAAATTGATTGCTATTGCCATTGTTTTTGTATTTTTTTCTTTCTCTTAAGGTTTTTAATGAAAATTAAATTGCCATCCAACACTGAAGCCTTTTCTTTCGCTCATGCAATTCAGATAAATTGGCAAATGCTACCACCGCTTAGCAATTTTTTATGTCTGTCCCTTTCTTTCTTGTCAAGCGTGTTTGCTGAAAGGCCATAAAAAACACTAACAAACCAAAGCAAACCAAAGGATGCATAGCAAGACTCTTACAAACACACATCAACACATCGGCTGTTGACAACAATAGAATAATTGTTTTACAAGTGCCATTGCCCAGGAGGTATTAATTCCAAACACATACAAGCAAACAAACAACCACATACTCTCTCACACTCTTTTTTTCTCTCACTTTTATATTAATTCACCATCACCTCCCCCATAGAAAAACAGAAAAATGTATGTATCTGAGAAACAATTACTTTTACACTTGCAATGTCATTCAAATGCTCGGACTTTTAGTGCTTGAATGATGTGTAAGTGAATGTATGTGTATAAGTGTGGTTGTGGGTGAGTGTGTTTTCTATGAAAAACCCATAAAATGCACACAAATACTCCAACTCAAGTACATGTATTTATTTTGTAATTGTAGTGGTGCTGTGGCGTACAAATCTTTATTATTGTTGTTGTTGCTGTAACACTACTAAGGCTATAAAAAAGCAACAGTAACAACTACAACTATAACCACAATAAGAACAATAAAAAATCAAAGTTCATTTGATCTCAACATGAACTTTACAAGAAAAATGAAACAAGAAATTTTAGAACAAAAAATAAAATGAAAAAAAAATGAAAAAAAAATGAAAAAAATAAAGAACAACAAGAAGAAAATTCATGATTGCAATTTTCATCTCATTTTTTCTATTTATTTTTTTTTTTTGAAGAAATGAGTTGTTATTGCTCTGTATATGGTCTAATAAACTGTTTATGAAGTTCCTCTACAGAAGAATTTTCTACTTCGATAGAAGAAATTGTTTTGTAGTAAATTTTACGATAAAAAAATTCTCTGTGATATTATGAGTGTGCTGGCATAACAGGGCCAATACGAACCTGACTTTCAGTGATGTTGGAAGCTCTGTTTTTAATGATTTAAGTCCGCTGAAAAAAAGGTCTTGATCACCAAACACTTCTACGCTATGGTTAGGTTGATGGGAGGCAAGTCCAAAATGAAATTCAGTAGGGGATTTCCTGACCTAAGGGGTCGATTGGCTGATAGCTCTCTCCCTAACTGTGTCCTGGACGGAACCAGTAAACTCTATGCTTTAGGAAAACGCTTCACAACGAGACTTAGTAACAAAAATCAATGGAGTAATGTGAAAATATATTTCGTTAAAATAACTATTTTGTGGCGAACAGATATGTCAAGAACAGAACTTGGAATGGGCCTGTTCCCATTTTTGGTCCTGGAATAAAATATTCCGAGCCCATGGGGAAGGGTGTAAAATGTTTTTAAATCAACTGGGATGGGAGGCACGAAAAACTGTTCACAGCAATACTATCTGAAAGTCAGCCCGCCATCCGAGCACTCGGCTCTTAGTTTGCGACTGTCTGGAGAAACTGAATCGGTTAAGTAGGTTACCCTCTGCCGGGTCTCGGCTCTTGTAGGGATTCTGGGCGATGAGTTACCAGATGGTCGGCCGTGGAATTGAACTTCCACATCGCTGATTTGACCAGAATCCTTCTGTGAAGTGGGACTTTAACGAAAGGCAAAAACTCTTTTAAAACCAAGTGGATTTAAGGAAATCGAAACTTTTGTTGGGAAGCTGCAATAAGAGGAGATCGGAGTCATGCATCAGACTATACAGGAAAAAAATACATAACAAATAAAAGATGGAAAACACGATATGTACCATCCCTAATATATATTTCTTAGTATTGCCTCATCTAATATTTATTAAGTGTCCAAACATGAGATAAATTACAAAAGAATTGCTATTTGAAATTTCGATTACACACCATCTGATTAAATAAATAAAAAGGATAAGGCGATAATAAAATCAAATTATATTGAACAACTATGCTGTAATAATAATCAAGTATTCCACCGAATAGCGACGACCAACAACTATCTTCCTACACAAGAAAATGCATTAAAATTTCACGAAGCCGTAATAAAGGCAATGAGTGAGAGCCACAAATCCCCAAAAGCATAAAAGAAAACTAATACAACACAATTATTGAAAAAAAATAGAGAAGAACGTTTTGAGATTAAATTTTCTTCTTATTTATGGATTTATTTATTGCTATTGAAGGAGTAAATAAAATAAGAGAAGAGATTAAAAGGTGAAGGCATACATTCCTTTTAAAGATAGTTATTCTTTTACTTAAAGTGAATATGTGTGCACGAAGAAATTTGTGGAACTAATTTTCTTAAAGAAAAAAACTGAATTTAAAGAAAACACAAAAAATTTTCGGCTTTTTATTGGCATTTTTATTTCTATAGATTTTTTTTTTTATTTCTATCGATTATTTCGATAGAAATAGAATTTACAATTTCTATCGATAATTCGATATCGATTTCTATCGATAATTCGATATCGATTTCTATCGATATCGATTTCATTCGATAATGATTTCTTTTGATAATTCGAAATTTCGATTTCTATCGATAATTCTCGATTAAAAAATATAATAAAGTGCCATAATTGAAAACATAATTTTGTGCAAAAAAAAAACCTATCGATTACTTTATCGATTATCATATTTTTTTAAATGTTTTTTTTTTAATTTGGTTATACTCACGAACAATTGTTTGGATATTTTTACCTGAAAAATACAAAGAGATAATGATTAATATTTCTTATTGTATATCGATAAATGTACAGTTATTTTAAATAAAATTAAAATTTCTCTTCAATTGTATAAAAATAGTTGTGTAAGGAGTAGAAGGATAACTCTTCAGTTGTTTATTGAAAAGATTTATGGGTCATTTACCAACATTTTTTGCATGTAGACGTGTTTCACTTTTTGTACAAAAAAAAGTGCGAATGACGCAGACCTTAGACCTTGACAACAACTAAAAATATAATAATAATTATATTTATAAACAAGTATACCTTGAAATGCTAAACAAAAATAAAAACAAAAAACCTGAACATCAGCAATTAAGCGTTACTAAAAAAAGCCCAGTAATTAAGCTTTCTTAAGGCCTTAAAGGCATTTATTTTGATACCTGTAAGGTACACGTAAATGAAAAATAATAAAAATAAAATAAAATAAAAAATAAAATATAATTCTTTACTCAATTTACAATGCAAAGATTTATTTACAAACAAAAAAAAAAGAACAACAAATTATCGTATTAATGTGTTCGAATATCATCCTTAACATGATAACCTAACCTTGTATTACATTTTATCCTTTTCAAAAATAACACTGTAATGTAGAGTATTGCTTATAAATATCGATTATTATTAATGATTCAATAGCTGTTTTTCTCTCTTCTTGCTTCAAATTGTTATTGATAATGTAGCCTATGCTACTACTACTGCTACTGGCGTTGATAATGATGGCTATGACTTTGACATGTTCTTGGTATCATTCTTGGTTGCTGCCAGCAAAAGATGTTCAATAAATAATTTTATTCATGAATTGCTATTGAATCCATAATTGCTCATTCATGGCAGTCAGAAACACTTAAAGGAAAACACAAAAACAAAAAACTGCTTGTAAAACAAAACCTCAAAACATGTTTATACACGTACGAGGCAGTAAAGGCATGCAAAAAGAAAAATCTATGTATTCTTTACTATCTTTTCTATCCTTTAAACAGCACTTATACAAGCATTATGAAATTGAAGTACTTGCCTTCTTGCCATTGTAGTTGTATTCTAATCATCATTTTATATGCCACGGCCGGCATACATACATACAAACATAATGTACATACATATTCAATCACTTCATATTGAGAAAAAAAACCATGATTTTCCATTCAATTCCATGAATATTGAGACATTTTTTGTAGAATATTTTGTATTCGTTTTAGACAATAGAACTTAAGCACATGAATCATATTGTTTAATAGCGATAGTAGCAGTCAGTATCCAGTGGCAGTGGTTGTAGTAGTACCCTTGAATATTAGCAGTGATATCATTGTCACCATCACTCTCGCTCATCATTGAAACAAAAATCTTGAGAATCATTTGAGTAGTTGTCTGTTAAAAACAACGGTATTGCATTCATTCTATTAAATTTTTAAAACAATACAGTCTTTCTCTCGTTGCCTATCCTTATCGCATTACTGCTGTGTGATAGCATCTATGTATGTACACACGTAAGGATGTATTGTCGCTTATAAATTTATGCATGTGTGAGTATAAGTATTTGAGAGCACGAATGGATGAATGAATAATGAATAATAGTCTGCGTTATTATCAATCTAATCAAAGTATGAAAAAAGAAAGAAAGAAAGAAGAGAAATTCTCCAACACATTCGCAATCTGAAAATTATTTAAACGAAAGCACAGTATTTTTTACAGACAATTTTGTGAATCGAAACCTGCAGGCTTTGTTGAATTTATGGTAGTGAGGGTCACAGTCCTAGAGGCCATGTTTATGTTAATGGGAAACAAATCTAACGCGAGGTTTATTGTGGGATCATGACCTAACAGTTCCCTGTTTAGCTACCATCTCGACAGTACCAGTAAGTTCTACGATTTTAGGAAGTGCTTCGAAACCAGAATAAATAATGAGAGTGTGTGGTGCAGTTTTCACTTACATACATACATACATAATTGGTCATTACAACCCTTCAGTCAGGACTACGACCTAATTTCTCACACCACTTATGTTGTGTGTGTCAATTTTATACATGAGCGGCGGGACCTACAGTTTAAAGTCGACTCCGAACGACAAATTTTTGAGAAACTTTTCATGGCAATTTTATTTACTCTCAGAGTTTTTGCCAGAAATCTGCTGAGGGGAAGTTGGCGAAGCATTATTTTTTTTATTTTATTTTGATGTCTGGCCTGTTGCTCGAACCTTGGCTTTTCGCCAGGCTTGAAGCCAACACACTACCTACTAGACCACTTTTCACTTACGTACAGCTTAAGTGAGGGACCATTTTATTGTATACAGATGTGTCAAAGACATATAATGACACAATAGTTGGAATGTAGAGGTTTCAGAACGAAATATTCAGAAAATCTTGCTTCCAATCGAAAATTTACGCCATTGAAATATGTGCTGAATGCAACTTAAAATGGAAGTACAGAGCATGGGACATAGAAATGCTGTCTGACAGTCAGGCTACCTTTCGAGCACTTAGCTCCTATGAAATGAATGGAAAGCTGCATCAGTTAGGCAGTTAGTATAGAAAATTTTCGCAATAAAAACATAAATTAGCTTGCAAATAAGGTAGCTTCCACGCCGCTGAAGAGGCCAAAACCTTTCTAGGGAGTAGGAAGAGGAGTTTGGGAGGGTATACTCAGCGAAAGGAAAGATGAAGACCGGTGGAAGCTTTTTTCAAGTCATATTAGGTTGAAGATAATCTATTAAATTATTACGAAGTTACACTGGGAAGTGATTTGAGGTATGTACCACACTATTGAGAAATAGCCTGAGTATAGAACACCTATTTTAGAATTGAGCACCGATTCATGTCCATTATTTAGACTCCGTGATTAAGTGAACGAATCGCCAGAACACAAAGCTTTGCGTTAATCCAACACTAACTAGCATACACTTGTTACTTTCAAATGCCGATGATACTGCCTGACATCATGGGGTTTAACACTGCAAAGTATACAATAACTGAAAATCTTTTCAGAAGTAGAAAAAAAATCCATGAAAGTGGGCTTGGAAGTAAACGAGAATAAAAAAATTTATTGGTTTCGACGAACATGGAATCCAGGAGATTGAAACAATAAGGAAGAACAATCAAGTTAATCGGAAAATTTACATATTTTGGTACGGCTGTAAATAAAATTAATAACAGCAGATAAGACTCAGGAGAAGGACCATAATTACTAACCTCTTGACTACTTTAGGCAAGTATGTCGGCCGACAGTTTTTTGTTCACCTATTTATGTATTTCTCTAGGTAATATACAGAGCAAGTGCGTCTTTAACTCTTTTATAGAAAAATATTGTGGTAATAAGAATGTAGTTGAATGCAAGTCCATATCTAGACGTACTTATTTGAATTTGTCGAATAACAATTTTTCGATAACAATAATTATCGAAAAATTTAGCGAGCAAAAATATTTGTTTTTTAAGTAATCAAAAAAAAAGAAAAAATTATCGATAACAAAAATTATCGATTACTATTTTTTTTTGGCAATTACGAAAAACGAAGAATGAAGGATCTGTATCGTTAATTCAAAGTAAAAGTTTTGGAATCGGTGTATTTGGATTATTGCAAATTACTTGACATCAACTGTATATAGTAGCATTATATATCCTTTAGAATGCAGTTTAATGCAGAAAAATGGCAAAAAATAAGGAAAATGCAATGAATAAATGCAATAAAACTAAAACACTAACAATGTGTCATACTTGAACGTGATACAATAGAATACTTGAGCATTGAACATAAATATTATATCATAACGCCCACTCAAATACATACGCATTCACATTCGTAAGTATACATACATATACACCCACTTACTGGTTTACATACATGCAATACTATGCACCAGCTATCGATATAATCTTCATAACTCATATATGATACTGATTTTGCTCATCATCACAATGTCCTGTGTGATTTGTCTATGACGGGCTGCTTCTAACGGGGTATTAAGTGATGATATCGTAGGTGGTATGCATGTATATGAGAGTGTAATCGTATAATTCGATTTGTTAACTAGATTTTCTCTTTTTTTGTTTTTGGTTTTTGCCAGATAAGATAAAAAGTTGATTCTCTTTTACATTTTTGCCTTCACATTGAGAAAATATTGATGTTCTGTTGTTGCTTTTTAGTTTGATTTTTATCTCAGCTTTTTCTCGTTTCTATTTTTTTCTGTTGTTCTCTGTTGTTCCTTGACAAAATGATGGATTATCGTTCGTTAAATTTCGATTACAAAAGCAATTTCTTTAGCTACGCTTTAATGAATCACTTTTAATGGAGAGCTTGTGATTTAATTTTGAAATATTTAAAGCGATAACAGCTACCGATAATCATGTGGCGCTTTTAATTAAATTTTAATTGAATTGCCAAGGTGATGTAATTAAAGGGAATCTATGTACATATTACATACGTTAGTATTTATTATCTATTCTCCTTATTTCAAGTACCCAGTACTTTATTGGATGGTTTTTACTTCTATTTTTCATTTTAATTAATGAACAGTAAATAAAATTTCATCATTACCTCTGTGCGAGTATTGTTGTGCCCATGGCAATGGCCCTATAAATTTCTTGGAAAAAATCATAAAATCCCAGAAAATAAATTCATTAATAAATATTATCCATCGTTAAAATAGAGATGCTTCATTAAACTTTTTCTTCTTTTCTTATTATTTTTTCTCTGTTTGAGTTGTGAATCGGTTTTTTTTCTCGATAAGAAACAACTCAAGAGAAAAGAAAATGGAAAAAATAGGGAAAAAATATTATTGATGGATATGAAATAAAGATTAAATATTTTGAGGTGAAATTTCTTTTGTTTTTGTACTCAAATTTTTTCTTTCTGTTTCTAATTCTCCAAAGTGTTTACCACCCCAAGTTTTTATTTTTTTACGAAACAAAAATAAAAACAAAATTGTTGAGAAATTGTTGTTCATGGTAGACTTTTTATAGTAGGGTATCAACGTACATCTATAGTTAATGTATATTGTGTTTTGACCAATGTTTATCGAATGCCACCAATCGAGGCCAAATGCATTATGTCATATCAACAATTGACGATAATATTTTAGTCATAATCCAGCTTGCAAATCTTAAAAGTCATTCAAGGAACATGGCTGAATTGATTTCCTATGATCCAAATACAAGATTTAAAGTTTGACTACAATTCTTTCCCCGTAGCCATAGAGACACACATCAGCGAAAGCACTTTTAGTACTTGTGAAGTTGCCGTAGTCTAGTAGGTAGTGTGTTGGCTTATTAGACGAAAATCCATGGTCCGAGCCCCAGGCCAGACATCAAAATAAAATACAAAAAGTATTTTTTCGGCGACTTCCTCTCAGCAGATTTCTGACAAAAACTCTGAGAGTATATAAAATTGCCATGAAAAGTTTCTCAAAAATCTGTCGTTCGACAGTCGACTTTAAACTGTAGGTCCCGCCACTCATGTATAAAAATTAACACACTAGGTCGTAATCCTGACTAAAGGGTTGTAATGACTATTTATGTAATTCTTTAGTAAGAGGAACTATGGAAATATTTATCGATACATTTTTCGATAACTGCAATTTATTGTAGAACACTTTTAATTACCATATATTTACTTAGAAAATTTATCGATAGCAATGGATTTTGAAAAAAAATTATCCTTAACAATTAATTTCTATAAAAACTTTATCGATTAATATATTTTTCTGTAAAAAAAATTTTCGGTGCAAATAGACGTCTATAGACAGTTTATTAAAACTATAAATTTAAATTTTTACAGAAAATTTCTCAATAATATTAATTTGGAAATCGATAACAATAAATATCTACAGTTAATTAATCGATGACATAACTCGATAACTCTCGCAATAAATATATACGGAAAATTTTTGGACACAAATAAATTATTTTAGAAGATTTATCGATATCAATACATTTAAAGATAACATATAAAAAAAATTTCGATAAAACAAAATTTCTACAAAAATCATCTACAATATTAAATTCATATAGCAAACTTTTTGTTAAACATAAATCTCAATTGAAAATTTATCGATAACAAAATTGCTACAAAAAATTTATCGACAATATTAAATTTATATTGAAAATTTATTGTTAATCATAAATTTCTATTGAATTATTTCGATAACAACCAAGTACTGCAGAAAATTTATTTATATAAAATCAATTGGTTGGTGGTATTTGGCATATTTTTGCGACTCAGTGTAATGAATTTTGCTGCCTAGCATATTGTAAAGTCGTTCTTGACTTAGCTTTATTTGTTTATTTGTATTTTTTCGAATTTTATCGTATTCAATACTTAAGCACCGGGGGAATACAAATAAAACAATCAATAATAAAAATCTCTTATTCTTCCACATCTTCCATCGTTTCTAAGCGAGTAAGTTTTCGAATGATTGTGGATGAAAGGAAAAGGTGAAGAAAGAAATCAAGTTTATTTCAAAGATGGATTAAAAAGGAAAATTGATAGGACATGTTAACTGAAAAGGGATTCCAGGGAAAATAATATATTGATGAATCATTAATTTTAATCTGTCTGCACTCATATATGGTGACAGTTGGTCAGGCAAAAATTATGAATTTGTTCAGTCATAAAGTCAATCAAGATTTTTAGAATATCTGGCACGTTTGCGGTTAACAGTAAATTTAAAAACTGCAGTGTAATGTAATGTAATGCTGAGTTAGTCTTGGTAACAAGACAATAGTTTTGCCAGAAACATGCTGAGAGAGAGACGCCGAAGGAATAATTTTTCATATTTCCTGCAGTTCGAGAAATCTGAACTGGCATATGAGTCAAGGGCTCACGTCTAATATGAGGACATACTACCAACTAGAATGCGGCAACTTCTAATTGTACCTTGTGACTTATTAAAGAACAGCAAATGTTCCATTTTCAAAAAAACATCAATTGGGATTTTTGACACGACTTTCTACACGAGTACTTAAGCGATTCTTTTTTTAATTTGATTTTAATCAGAAAACTCCTTATTTATGGCGTGAGTTGGAGTGGAAATTTTATCACTTAATTGTCGTTTTTAGTGTGAATATTTCCACTTTGAAATTGTCAAAGTCACTTAAAAATGATAAAAAAAAAAGAAGAAAAAGGAAACACTGTGATACGCCCTATTAAAACGACATAAAATCTTAAGTTGTATAACACTCATGTCACGTGTCACAGAAATAACATCAACATAAATTCTCTCACCTCCTACATGAACTACAAATTATGGATTGGGGAATGCTAAATAAACATGGATTTGGTGTTAAAGTTAATAAATCTTAACAAAACGAAACTGAAATGAAGTGAACTGAACTAAGTTGAATGAAATTCCTGAGGAAATGAAAAGCAAAATCATGTACATGTACTTACATTTACATGTGCATGTACATGAATAATATTTTTTTTAATAATAAAAAAAAAATTTTGAAAAAAAAGAAGTGGAGAAAAGAAAACTGAACAAATTATGCCAAACGTGTTGAACGTCAAAAAATTCTTGAAATATCTTGTTTTAGTTTTGGGTGTTAAAAGTCACTAAAATCTCTAACAACAAAATATATTGCAGGACATTTATTATAAAGGATATGCCACATAACAGCCCTCTTTCCTTCATCTATTATGGACCCGTACACGTTGTACACATATAGGGAACGGAAATTACATACATTTGTTGTTGTTGTTGTTTTTGCTGCAACAGGAACATTTATTATTCTCGAGAATGAAAAAGGAAAGGACAGAGGAATACGTGAGGTTAGGCTAGATATTCATCTTGAACTGAATGCAGGATTTAAACGAAATTCAGTCATTTATTACAACCGAATGAAGTGTCTCTCATAATGGACTATTTTAATAATTTACGTGGTGTGATTTCTCCAAAAGAATTACATTTTGAAGAACTTTTCTTTTTTTATGTAACAGAAATGAATAGGAGGCTAAAGTATTCGCTTTTGCACGCATATTTCAAATGAAATCTTTTCCACGTTCTGCTGATAAATTCTAGGTGTAGGTTCTCAAGGCAGAGAAGTTGCTCTGCGTTCTACTGTTTGTTCTTGTCATTATCATAGTTAGCTTCTGCAGAAGTTTTTAAGAGGTATTCCCAGTCTCTAGAAGCCGTTGTCTTATTATAGCTGCAATGAGTTTCCTTAGATAAGCTGTGATTAGGGTTAACTTGGATTTCTTCCACATACAATATGAATAGCGGGCCTCTTGGCTTGCCTTCTACAGAACTGAGGTCATTATCTCATCTTTACATTGCGAATGACTAAAGTTTGTGTTTTTCTCTCAGCAGTCTTCACGCAAAAACTCTGAGAGTAAATGGATAATTTTGGATAAAATTAACACACTAAATATGGTTGGTTTGAGAAGCTAGGTTCTAATCTTTACTAAAGTATTGTAATGTGCAATTAAGCATGTAACTAAGAAACCAGTTTAGGTAGCAAAAGAAACATCTGCCGGTTTAGTGGCTCCAGACTCTTTATTCATACTCTAGTTTAGTTTGTTGTTCAGTGCGATATGCTTCGAGTTGTTGGATTGAAAGAGTACAGCTACGTAAATACTAGGGGTAGCGAAGTGAGTGATTTTGTTTCACCTTGTAATCGCAGTAACCCTTTCTTTATTAGTTAATTCGCCGTCCACATTCGTTGCACCATGTCAACAGAAATCTCAACTCAGATTCTAGAATTTCCGAAATTATATTTGAATTCTTGGCTGAAATTCGCAATACACCTTCGTATGTAGAAGCTTTAAGGATGGTTTACCATAGGACTTTATATTTCCAAGAACAATAAACTTATGGGTATCCCAATGTGGTTTTGAAAACCTTTGTTTTCATCATTTTTATATTTTTTTTCTTTTAAAAGATTGTGGTTTGTTTCAATGAAAAGGAATATTTTTCCATTTTAAATATTTTTTTAGTATGAAAACATATTTCATTTGAAGATATTTGTTATTAAAAGTGTGAATCAAATAATAAAACATAAAAAAGTTTAAAGGGGAATGAGGAACACTGGCTAAGATGAGTCATCATTTGGCAATTTTCTGCGTTTCATTTCAATACTAAACTCATAGGGCAGAGAACATTATTCTCAATATGTGGTTAAATTTTTTTATCACTTTTAAAACAAAATTAAAATACCGATCCTGTGGCAGCATTGCCTTGTCATCACCATAAAGAAGAGAAAAGAAAAGCACATACACACACGTGTTTGTAAATTTTTAAAACATATCCAAAGGGGTTGTTGAAATGTCGGTAAAACGCTTTTAAAATAATTCCTTTTACATAAAATAACAGAACAAACCACAATAATTTTTGATTAATTGACAATAAACTGACAGGAACATTTCACTGCCAGAAACTAAGTCATACAGTCTGTCAGTCGACCGCAACCCTTAATAGTACTTCGATAGTCAGGGGGATATGATGGAAAAATTTTCTCTTTTTTTCTTTTCAATTTCCTTTCCTTACTTTTTTTTTGGATTTGTTTTTATAATTCCATCATAATATTGCTTTTGTTCTGTTTGTTTCATTTTAAAATTCTCTTTGCATTCTTGTTTTAAATCCCCTTGTGAAGGTATGGGAAAGTTTACATACACACGTATTGGCCCCAAAGATGTCAATCCTTTTGTGATGAATTTGTAAAAAGGGTTTCGGAAAAAAATAACACAATTTATTTCCCAAAAATGGCCAAAAGATTTAAACAAATGAGTTGAGGTTTTATATTTCTATTTTTGCATGGATTGGTTGGATGGCGAAGGTTTAAATTTTTGAAAGAAATTTAGGGTCTTGCAAAGCAAAGGGAGGGGGTTAAATACATATATATTCCCTAAAGGGATTCGTGCCGTTGGGGAGGAGAAAGTAAAATAAATAATATTTTTAATACTTAATCAAAATAGTTATGACCAGGAAATGGAAAATAGTTTAATTTATTTTGAAGTATTTAAAACTTACAAGACAAAAAAAAATAGAAAAAATTCCTCAAATATATTTTAGACGTCCATAAGGTTTTAAAATATTCCCCTCTGTGATAACGTATTGGTGGGAAAAGCTTCTAAAATTTATTCAAGATCCACATGAGATTCAAAAGCGCCTAATGCAACTGTTTGGCGTGCATTTTTGGCTGGCTGCGTCATCGATCCATATTTCTTTGGGATCGACATTGGTTAGGTCACTCTTGTCAGCGAGCACTATAGGTCAATGATTACCAATTTCTTTTGACCTGAATTCGATGATCTGGAATATTCTTAACGATTGCTTTTATTGTTTGGTCATCACATATGGAGATGATGCCACCAAGTTCGTTGGATATGATCCCATTAGTCTTGATCCTGTGGGTCGTCAAACCTGTATAATTCTTGCCGTAGCTCAAATTCAGTCTAATTTATGTGCCTTAATCATGGAAAATTGAATGTTTCATATTAACTTTACCCAGAGAATCCGAGGCGGACGTTTTAATGATACTGTATTCTACACATAATGACATCACTTCTTTAAAACGTATACAAATTTCGATAATATCTCACACACACTTTGTTTTATTAAGAAATAGGAAACGCTTAAAACAAATCATTACAAAGTAAATAAGTTCTTCAGCCAAACTATCCGCATGTGGAACTCTTTGCTTGCAGAAGTTTTTCTTGGCATTTGCATATAACGCAGATAGATTCAAACATAACATCCATAAACACTTTTCCTTCTTTTGCCACTCCCACAAGCTGTTTTTCTAGTTCCAAAACAATGCACTGCATGATACAGGGCCATCTCCTAAGTGTTGTTTGTCCTAAATCAAACCAAATTTCGTGAATGAAATCAAGAATCGAAGAATTTTGTTGCTGTTTAGTGTTCCTTTAATTGTATTCCAGACCAAAAAAAAAAATGCAATGTCAGGTTAATCTTAACAGATAATAAATGTCGCTCTGTGCTATAAAAATCCATTTTCAAAAATTTCATCTTAATGAAACCTGTATTATTTTTATATTAACAGGCTGAACGTTTACCTCATTTTTAATTAAAATTTCTGTGTGAAAGAAATTTTATTCCAGCAATTTTAAGACATTATGCCACTCATTCACTTACTCACTCCATTACTTTAATTAACATTATTATCGTTATTCGTTGTTCATCATAACATACATATGTTACATAGCGTATGAGTAATATTGTATTATGAATCAAATATTAATCATACGCTGTCATGCATAAATTTCCATTCAACCATAACCATAATGGATAGAACAAGATGAAGTGGGAGCGAGAGAGAGAGAGAGTGAGAGAACGAAATAAAGCTTTGCAAACAGATGCAGACAAACAAAATATTCCCAAAAAAATTCAAATGAAACTGAAATACAATATGTATGGTATGGTTGAGTTGAATTTTTTGATTTTTTTCATGCTTGGAAATATTAAAAGTTACTCTTTGAGTTGGAAATGAGAATGAGCCAAAAAAAAATTCTTTTGTTTACATGGATTACCTAAAGGAGAAAGCGTTTCCTCTTATGGAAAAGGATGTTTAAACATTATAATATGGCAGTACAACTATAGGTGTATAGTCGTATGTATGTATGTATTTATTATTGAGTGAGTGGGCGTATGTGTATGTGAATGTGTAGGTAAATAAAACTTTTCATATTCGTTATACAAAATAATTTTTGTGTGCTTTTTTCGAGCAAAAAATGGATTTTAAAAAAATTTTATTTAACACTTCATATATTAGAGGTGCAGAGAACAAGAAATAAAAAGTGAAATAATTTTTTAAAACAAAATATTTAACTTTCAACAGGATATTAAATATGATCAATTTTATTATTCTCCTTCTAAAAGTTATTGTGATAAAAGTATGGTTTTTTGTGAACATATATTGTAGAAAATCATGGTTCGTTTAGCACTCTACCAAAAGTATTAAAAAATTAAACGTTGCTTACTTTACTAGACTAACGAATATACAGATTTAAGAAAAACTTGGCACTGAGTTTAAAAATCACGTCCGTCTGAACAAGATTTTGTTTACTGATCTTTAATAGAAAATACCACCGGTTCTTTCTAGTTTCACTGTATTGGAAAGATAACATTTCCGGTAATACTTTTTGTAATTTTCTCACTCATGCAAAATGTTGAATTGACTTAAAAATAAATATCAATTTTAACTATAAAATAAAGAATGTTTTGCAGCAAAGAAATGTTTAACCGTTTGACTGCTAAGCGATTGTGGTGAGAAAGTTCGAAAACTGTTCGAAAACTACAATTAATTATTATAATAAAAAAATCTACAAAATTCTAATAACCTATGTATAAAGATTTGTAGGGTTTACTCGTCTTTTAATTATGTTTTTGCTTTTTGACTACATTTTTACACTGAAATTCGCAACGCAAATCGATTTTCGTAACAAATGAATGCAGCGCTTTTACATCGCATAGCAGTCAAACGGTTAAACATTTCCTATGAAAATTATTTGATTAAGTATTGGATTTATTCTGTGCCAAAAATGCTCTTCATTCCAGTCCAACCCAAAGAAGTCGATATGGCAGTCATGTAACCATCAGTGAAGTGTAAAACCTATGGCAAAGACTGATAACTATCCGCAAAGAACTTTTAAAACTGCATTCAAGCCAAAATAAATCAATATTAAGTGTATATTGGAATTATTTTCTTAATGAAGGGCCCCTACTTATGCAGTCCATTGTATTGAGATTAAAAAAAATTGATTTTGTGAGGGAGAGTTTGATTATGCATATCATATTTGAATCAGTTTATATTTTAAGTGACAGCTTAAACAGCTGCATGAAAAGCTTTCCACATAATAGTGAGGCTGATGGACGAATTTTCTCTGCAACCCATTGTACAATCCAGTGGTCAGTTGACCTTGAACGGAAGTGCTCTATGTAAAGATATGCGTAAAACGCAGCAGTCATCTGGCTAAAATTCTGAAAGTAAATAAAATTGCCATGAAAGTTTCTCAAATCTGTTGCTCGGGGTTGACGTTAAGAAACTAGGACACTTGAAAATATGCTGGTTAAAGAGAACATCGTGTTGAATTCTCATTGTTAGAAGAGCTCTAAATTCTCAACATCTATAGCAAAAATAGTTACGAAAGGCTTCTAATCATGAGTTAATAAGTAATTGAAATAGGCGGCACAGCCCCAATTGACCGCATGTAGACTACAAATCCTTCATTCATATTTCTTTCGCCTTAAACTCCAAATGGTTTCATTTACGGTGCTCAGAAGAGTGGGTAGAGTAAATAATTAAATAAGATAAGAAATTGTTAGTGGAGATAGAATAAAACATTGTTAGCTACTTAATTTAGCCTGAACTTATTTGATAGAATACCTCTATAACAACCCACACAACCCACAATGCTGTGTGTCTAATGTTTCAGAAATATTTAGAACCACAAGCTTGCTCTCATCAAAGCGTTAGAAGGATTGGTTTCTCCTTTATAAGAGTAACGCCAATTCGTTAACAGTAGAACATGCCTTACGGGGATAGCATTGCCAGAAGAATGTTTTCCAAGGACAGAATTATCAAATCCCATTATCCCACTTGATCTATAGTAAATTTAGTTTTCTGCCAGTTTTTGATTTCAAACGTTTTTTTTAGTTTCATTAAATGGTGTAAATGTAAATGTGTAGTTGTAGGCCATGGTTGTTATTTTTTTTTTTTTTTTATGAAAAAAAATCAACTTTTTTTTGTTGCGTTACAATTTTATTACACGTTTGTTCTAAAAATAGAATAATTTTTGGGTCACATTTATAGCTTTACTATGCCGAACTAAACTGGAAATAAAAAAATAATGATAAAAACAATTTTGCAAAAATAAAACCTTCATGTTTTTTTTTGTTGTTTCAAAAGGAAAAGGAAATTGTTCAATTAATAACCTTATCATGTTTTTTTGTATACACACACGCACGCACACGCTATTTATTTCTAGCTTTTGGTGACAAGAGCGAAAAGTTAGTCAAACTTAAAAATAACATTCTAGTTTTAGATGTGGGCGTATTTAAAGTTGTTTAAATAATGCCAAACAAAGCCTTAAAAGTTTAATAAATTTCACTAAATAATTCAGATCTTTCATTTTCATTTATTTATCGCTTCAACTGATGTCTTAATTTCCATTTAATTTTTATAAAAATAATGTTTGTGAACACTTAACTTTGGAACGCTGCTTTAAACAAATAAAACATCATTAAAGATTCTATTTTATGTGTAAAAAAAAAACATTTTTTCTTGAAGCAACATTAATGAAGAATTTTCTTTTTATTTTATAGCACCACTCCCGTAGAGAAGAAGAAAACTATATTAAACGTAACTAAGAAATCCTCAACATAAAAGTAGTGACCGGCCAAATACTATGCAGAAATTGAATATTTGTAGGGCAGAAGATAACCTATCGAAACAGTATTACCAGTAGATTACACCTTTGGAATGATTCGAGGTATGAGCTTTGTCTGGAAAACGATAAGGTTAAAACCACATGGTAGATTTTATGCAATTGTGTTCTACGGCCTAGGACCAGATTGGAATTCATGGTTTTTAATCGACGCCAATTGGATTGAGCAGAAATTAAATGTGTTCCTATCGAGGAACTGGAATATGGAATTTTATTCGCACACTGGCTAATTTGCTGCACTAATATTGCTTTTGGCTGGAGACTTATTTGGGGAAAAACCATATAGTCACGCTCACCACCTAGTTTCGTACACCACCCATGTTTTATGTTTTAATTTTATTCATCAGTGGTGCGTTCTACAGTTTAAAGGCGACTCTGAGTGACAAATTTTTCTAAATGACAATTTTATTAACCATCGGAGTTTTTACAAGAAAACTGTTGAGAGGAAGTAGCCGAAGAAATATTTTTTTCAGATTTGGTATTGTTTTTGATATTAGATCTGGGGTTAGAAACACCTGTCTTGACTTATTGCAGGAGCAGTGTTGTCTTGAAGGCGACTAGTTTCGTACACCTGATTAAGGGAACGTGTAACATGAGTTTTAGTAGCTACTATCCTATTGACTATAGGTCATTAGGGTAATTAGGGCCTCTTAATTCAGTATTCGGATTATCTCAAGCGAGAAACGTCGGTCATCCGCTTGGTCGCCATATAATCCTGTTTTTAGTAGTCGTATGCTAATTAAGTGCCCATTGTTTTGTCTTCTGAATATGTTGATGACATTTTCTATGCGTATTGGGCTCGATTTATTACAGATGACTTATGCATGTATATTGTACGTTTAGCTGCAATTTTTTAACGTATGTCTCCGTCTTGATAAACATGTTTCAGTTCCTCTTGTGCGAAGAATATTATTCACGAAACTAACAAATGTTTCTTGTCTTACGGAAGGACTGTTTAT
This sequence comes from Sarcophaga subvicina, assembly GCA_936449025.2. NCBI lineage: Eukaryota > Metazoa > Arthropoda > Insecta > Diptera > Sarcophagidae > Sarcophaga > Sarcophaga subvicina. The sequence goes on along the minus strand of OW388081.2, from coordinate 101,924,712 downwards.
ACAAGTTAATTACATAGTTTAACATTTATTTTCTGCGAAAGATAACTTATTCGCATAAAATATTTATCTTGAATTCAGCCTCGACTTCATTCTTTCTTGTTGCATAGGACTTGAGAGCATTTGTTTCGATTTTTCTTTCTTTATCAGCAAAACTATTAAATTCGCTTCCTTTACGAGAGTAAGCAATGATTCGATATTGTGGTTGCAAGCATATCAATACTATCTGCTTATGTCGGTATCTGATTCGATGACTATATTATATTTATTTCTGGTAAGATTTTTAAAATGTACCATCTTGCCCAAAACCTATGACATTATGAAACTTTTGAGATACAGTTCCAGAAGCATTCAGCCACTACAAGTATTGTTCAAAGTCCTTTGGTAAAGTTGAAAGAGCTTTAAAAAGATATCAAATCAGTCAGAGCTTTCAAAAGTTTATTCAGCTGCAGATTGTCATAAGATTGCTTGATGTTGGTACAATGCTGTTCTCTTATTATATTTATGATCACCTAAATTTCTTCGGGGCAAACTAATGGTAACTCTAGTTACATCTGAAGAACAATGAGAGTTGTGAGATACGAATTCAACAGTATGTGGGTATAGTATTCGAACCATATTGTAACTTGCTGCTGCATAGGAGAGGCACTTCTCTCTTCAGAACCTTTAAGTGGGTATCTGATTATACGAACGTTTCCTAAAGTAAGCTACAGAGTACTTCAAAAGGATATAATAAATCTACGACAAAAGACATGTCGAAAGTCTTGACCTGTAGACAATAACACTCATCGCTTGTTGTTTCTAAATTGTGATCTGTAACATCATTCTACCGGAAAATACTTTACTAAACGAAAAGTATAGCACTCTACGTGTCATCATAAAGATGTATTGAATACAAATGACCTTTTGAAAATAAAGAAAAAAATGCAAATAAAAAGAATACGAAGAAAAATATTCTCGTATCTTTTGTTAACAAAGAGAACTGAAAAGTTTAAACATTTTATTTACATTTTAAGCCATCGTTTGAACGGAGATACGATAAAAGAAATCGCATAGAAAAATCACATACAAACGGTTGCAAACGGAAGATATTTTTTTCTTTCATTTTCACATTTTGAAGATAATCCCGTGTATGCACACACACGTACATATGTAAGTATTGCTAGCTGATGATACTCCCTCAAACACATGCAAGTCTAAAGTTTTTCTTTTATGTGTTCGTTTAACAATTTTCGCAAAAAAGAGGAAAGAAACAAAAAAAAAATAATTTCAATTTCATCTTTTGTGGATGCAACAAATATGCATGCATCATATAAGCATGTATGCATGTCTGTAGATACTGCAGTAGTATAGCAATAACAATAAAGTAAAGAGGATACAAGTATTACAAACAAGCAAGCAAACACTAATACCCTTCAACAACTAAACCAATATGAAGGAAACAAACATCCACGCTTGTAATCCTTGGCAGGTACCATCAATAGATGAAAAGAAGAAAAAGAAAAAAGGAATAAAAATGAAACTGAATGATGACAACGATGACAATCTCCATGTAACACTTAAACGATTTTGAATTTGAAAACACTGAAAACTTCAAAAGATGAAATCGAAAAATAAAAAAAAAATCGAATTTTCTTACAGAAAGAATTTTTTTCTTTGACTTGTTATTGGAACAGGTAGAGTTGAGAGTTTCTTTTTGTGAAATTTTCTTTTCTGTTTAGAGTACTTTAAACGAGATTATGTTGTAAAATCATTTCCATTTTAATATGAAAATAACTTTTAGAAAATCTTTAACCGCGATTAAGTTTTAAATTTGCATTCAAACTGCTTGTCTGTGTGGTGTGGATAATGTTTGCAAATTTGTTAACAATGTTTTGTTAGATTTTGATCTTATTGTTTCAATAAAAAAAAAAAAAAAAAAACAAACAACCTGACGTAAAACGAAACGAAATATTTCCATATAAATTGCCATTTCAAAAATAGTATTCCTTAGCAAATAACCCAATAAACCATAATACAGTAACTCTCAAACTAAACCAAACTAAGATACGAAGTACTGAACTAAAATATTCGTTTTAAAACAACCGAAATTTGGCAGCAATAAAGGAATGCCATATATTTTGTAGGCAATATTAAACTAGAAAACCCCAAGAGGAGTTTAACAAATACTTACATACTTATGTATCCACATACACACATACTACATACCAGCGTACATACATACATAGATACATACATATGGTAGAAGACACTCGCTTCTGCTTTTCGCGGATGGGTACAATAAAATCTGCAAAAATTCTAATATTTTGTTAGTCTCCGTGCTGTACGGAATTACGAGGTATGTTAGAAAATTTACTTTTTTTGTACACCCATTACCTACCTACCTAGTTGGTCACCTTACATCCATTTAGCCAGGATTACAATTTAGCTCTTCATGCCACCCAAGTTTTGTGTTAATTTTATACATGAGTGACAGGACCTACTGTTTAATGTAGGCTCAGGACAACAGATTTTTGAGAAACTTTTCTTTGCAATTTAATTTTACTCTTAGAGGTTTGCGGAAAGACTGTAGACAGGAAGTCACCGAAAGAAATATTTTTTTCATATTTCGTTTTGCTTGAGGTGTCCGAGCTGGGGTTTGAACCACGGACTCTTGTCTAGTAAGCCAACACACTACCTACCAGACTATGGGGACTTTTTACATACAAGGTTTCAATTATTCTTACCAAGTAAATCTTGCAATAAGTAAAGTCATAATATACCTGCCCAAGAAGCACAATTCTTGTCAATATGTCCCGTATACTTTCGGAAGATATTCGGAATAAACAAGTCGACTATAGATAACAGTGTTCCTGCACTTTATATAAGCAATCTGTATACCATAACGGTGTAATCTGTGATATTCTCCATTTACATCGAGCCGCTCTTGCATCGAACCGTCTGGTTTGAGGCAACTGTGGAATGAAGTCGATAAGATCACTTAGGAAGACTCATACCATGTAGTAGCGTCCTCGATAAAAGATAAACAATCTGCTCAACTGCCATGGACGTTTCTTTCTACACTTAGCAAACCGAAGGCAACATCAGGCCCAATAGCACATTGAGGTGACTTTTGAAAAAGAAATCATTTTGTTCACGCATTGGAGGTAACAAAATTTCAAGACTGGATGTAGTTTTCATTTCTCACAAGTCTGAACTGAGTGGGCTCTCGTCTAATAAGCCAACGCCCTACCTACTTAACTACGGCGACTTTGAATAAACCAGTAGGCAAGGGAAATGGGGACACTCTTTGCTGGGTCCTAGATGATGTGAGAATTTAAGAAAATAAGCAGACTGATAATGGTGGTAGTTTCTACTCTACTACTGGGGGGTTTACACAGTTTCTGTGGAATGGAAAGAAAAGTTTAGAGGGGCACAATTTACGAAATGGGAGATAAAGGGGAAACGGAGATTCTTCTAAAACTATACGTCTTTCAAACAAACTCAACTTATGATAGGTGAGTGTGGTAGGAGGAGATTGGAGTCTTGGATCTGAATAGTCTCGATCATCCTGACAATAGTAATCGGCCTTCTAATCAGACGCGGTATGTTCAAAGCATATTTGTACAGAACAAAAACCACTTTAAGTCCTATCTGCGGATTCTGTAAAGAGTAGAGGGATAGCTGAACTAATATTTGGGGACTTATCAAGTAGTTATTGGGAGACATTACAGGGTCCTTTATTTTAGTACGAGAAACACTTAGGCTCTTAACAGATACTAATTGGATAGCTAATGATAGTGGTACGTTACGACAGCAGGGTTGGGGAAGATATTGAAGGGAATCACTAGTCTAACATCTCTACTCGACAATACAACCGGAAAAAACCGAAATTTCGCTGTTTTTATTACGAAAACAACTCAATATTTGTACATTTTATCTATGAACTCCTACGAAATAGAAACAAGCAGTCTTGCATATGTGTTTTGTTGAGTTCCATATCAGACACCTAATAAGAGAGAATACCTAAAAGGCATGGTGTACACACACACTGAAAATAAATAAATTTGTATGTGTGTGTTGTATTTGTGTGCCTATGTAAACAATTTTAAATGGTTTTATTTTATTGTGTTGTAGAATGACAACAACAACAGTAACAACGTCAAATAGAAACAATGGCAAGGAAAATAATAAAAACAAGACAAAAATAAATAGAAAATATAGTCATTGTGAACAAACTTGTTGTTTTATTATATTTTCTTTTCTTTTCTTTTCTTCTCCTTTTTTCTTTTTGATTTTCCTTTCTCTTTTTTCACTCTCTCTCTCTCTCTGCTTCCTATTTCTTTCTGTAGAAAAGTAATTTGCATAAAACTGACAAATAAACTCTTAAATTGTATACATGCATAGAAACATATGAATGTATGTATGTATCCATACTTACACATACATACATCCCTATACGTATATACGAGATAGAAATACTATGGAAATATGTAAATGAAATTATGATTGTGTGGGCATTTACGATTGGTTGTGTTATTTGTACACACAATAGATTCCAAAAATATTGTAGAGACTCTCTCTCTATCTCAAAAGCATACAAGCAAATACACACACACACACTGACATTCTCATGAATATTCATATTCAAGGGAACTGCCGTAGGCAACACCTGCACGAAGAGGGTTTTTAGAAACACAGTGGTTCTCTCCAGGACTGGGGCATAAGGATTGATTTTGTTTTAGAATTTCAAAATTAAAATACCAGGAAGACTTATGCAGTGTGTTCTTAATTTTGGGTGATGATAATATGAATGGAAAACAATTTTCAAGAGGGCAGTAATTTATTTAATTACGTGACTAACATTGGATATCAAAAGTAATGCAGAGCTGAATATAAAATTTAAAACGACAATTATTTGTTTAGTTCCTGATATGTAGTATCCTGATATGCTTAAAGAAAAATTTCCGACACTTTCAGAAATAAGGAAAGATAAGTTTTAATCTGTAATGCTATCTTATGCGAACCATTAATTTGTGAATTCTAAACTGTACGTACCGTAGATTAGGTCAAAATGAGTAAGAGCAGGGTATTAAGAAAGTTTCTTATAAATGGTGCCACTGTAATAACCGCATAGCGTGAAGAAGATGAGGCTGTTGAATATGTACTTGGCAATTGAATATTCTTAAACTTGACCGAACCAAGTGCAGATTCTTATAAAAGACAGCGCAAAAGTATCTATTATGGTGCCAGTTAAGACAGAATCATAAAGGAATTGTAATAAATCAAAAGGAGAAAATCTCGAACTGATGGTAAAAAGATAAATTTACTAAGAAAAGTTTCCTTCCTTCTTTGATAACCTTTAGGGCAACTGCTTGCTACAGCCTCAATTACGCTCATTCATTTAGAAATATGAACTTTGAAGTTAACTATTGAGGGTGTGGATTATATCTTTCTCTTTACTCAACATCGTAGAAAATCACAAGAGAAGTGGAAAAAGATTCTATGCTTTTCAAGGTGATTTCTTTTAAAGTTTTCATGTTGATGATCCCGTCTTCGCGCATGCATCTTTATTATTAAGTTGCCGTAGTCTCGTAGGTATTGTGTTTGCTTATTGGATGCGAACCCGTGGTTTTACTCAAAGCTAAGGCATCTCAAACAAAACGAAATATGAAAGAAAATTATTTATTTCGGCGATTTCCCCACAGCAGTCTCTGGTAAAAAGTCTGAGTGAAAAATAAAAAATTGCCATGAAAAGTTCTTAAAAAATCTGTCATTGCGAGACGCCCTTAAACTATAGGTCTCGCCGCTCATGGATAAAACTAACACACAAAACATGGGTGGTATGAGAATTGCCATCAAAACTTTCTCAAAAATCTGTCGTTCGAGAACGACTTAAAACTGTGGGTCCCCCACTCATGGATAAAACTAACACACACATAATAAGTGGTGTAAGAAGCTAGGTCGTAATCCTGACTAAGCGGTTGTAACGACCAGTTGCAACTTATTTCGAAAATACCGAGCGCGATATTTAAATGACTTTATCTGAAATTTAAAACTCCTGTATCTGGACGGAAAGAAACCCACCTCAGAGATGATTCTTCGAAGTCTATTTCAAGGCCTCAAGTTGATCCTTATAAAGGTCGATAATTTCTTATTTACACATGTCTTAGTTATAATATCTTAGTTATTTATTATGACAAGTATAATATAAATGTATGTATGAGCTTTTTTGTACAAGTTAGTAACAGATAAATAGAAAATTATACTTACAAATTAATATCACTTTTTTTGCTTTTAATGCTTACCTGAAAATAGAAAAATTTTAAGAAATATTAATTTTACTGTACAAAAAATATCAGATATTTTTTAATATAAAAATATATTGTGTTTTAAAAAACTGTAATGTGCGGCCGTCTGTAAACACTGCCTCATAAAACTCAGGCTTTACACGGGTTCTTTCGAAGTAAATTTAGTTTGTTTGCAATTACAGAAGATACAAATTAAGTATACGTATACTATACATTATAAAAATCTTTCCTAAAGAAAACGTAAAAACAAGGTGTTTCTATACGTAAAGGATTGCTATAAAAATTCATTTTCATATGAGCATTCTGGCACATATTTTGTGCATGATCACAGTGTTATTACCAGCCCAAAAGCAAAAAATGTCAATTGACGTTCTCTAAAGTCGCAGGAAAATAATCCGAAATTTATATTGTTTAAGGGCGTTACAGCATAGTGATGAAATTGCGTGACCACAAAGTCGAGGTATTCAACTTCAAATCAGGCAAATGAATGATTATTTGTCGTCTTCATATCTCTTTTCAAAAACATTAAAAATATGGAAAAAACGTCTTTACCATGGAGTCCATTGTGAAATTATGGAAATTGAAAAGAAATCGTTGGTAAGTTGGAAAGAAATTAAAATTTTTGGTTAATGCAATAGGCGATGTGCAATCTGCTTTCTTGTTTTTCGTTAAGACGACTTTCTTTTCAGCCAAATGATTTCATCATTTTAACTCCGAAATATCTTTTTTAAGATAATCAGCGAAAATATTCAGCGATCTTGTCTGCATATGAAACTGCTTTTACTGTCTTTTATCATGATTCTTACAATCCTGTCCACTGTTTGGACTGTATATTTTTATTTCATCTGTAAAGTGGATGCAAGTTCCATACAAGATTATGAATCGACATTAAAAATTAACTTTATTGCAAAGAAATTTTTTCAAAAACTCTAATAAATCACTTATCTTGAGTATAGTTTCTTTGTCACGAGATTTCGAATAGCACTTCTTTAAAAAATATTTTGTATTCGTCTTGGTAGCTGGTGCGATTCCGTTTTAACTCTGCTAACCAATACATTATTAGCGTAAACGCAGGTACATACTCCCTTAGTCTAGAATCTAGCTGAAGGTCAATTTAAACGATTGGGGTTTTCGTATACAAAGTCTGAGTGAAAATATTACAGAATTCCATCCGTATTTTGAAAATGAGAGTAAAAAAATAGTTTTTTTTTGTGTTCATACATAACATAATTGGTCATTACAACCCTTCGGTCAGGATTACGACCTAGTTTCTCACACCACTTATGTTGTGTGTGTTAATTTTATACATGAGTGTCGGGACCTGCAGTTTAAAGTCGACTCCGAACGACAGATTTTTGAGAAACTTTTCATGGCAATTTTTATTTACTCTCAGAGTTTTTGCTAGAAATCTGCTGAGAGGAAGTCGCCGAAGAAATTCTTTTTTGTATTTTGTTTTGATGTCTGGCCTGGGGCTCGAACCCTGGCTTTACGTCTAATAAGCCAGCACACTACCTACTAGACTACGGCGACGATCAATAAAAGATCAAACCAAAGTAAAATGAATTCTTGGTCTAATGAAGTGCTGACTTGCATGATCGCCTAAATCCCCTTTAAGGGGATTATTATAGGATGCTACAACAAGAAAACAATAACGCCTTTACGCCAGGAAACTACCGCAGCATGATTTAACAGATTATTACTTTACACTAAAATAAAATCAAAGAACTGTTGCCATCCACATTACATTGCTATCGCTCTAAACGTTTCCCTTCAGACGAAAGTATACTTCATTCGAAATAAGATGCTCTTAAATTTTGAATAACGAACCCCTACTGAGTTTCCAAGAACCATTCTATCTGTAACCAAACAAATTTAAAAATTCTTTTAAATTCCCCTGTATTTGATAAGTTTGTGTCAAAAGTTTTTTGAATTTGTTGTAAAGTGCTATTTGTGTTGTTATGGTTTCAACCTTGTTTGTGTCAATTATTTTACCATTAAATTATAAATTTATTCTGCTTCTTCTTTATGAGTATGCACTCATGCTTAAATATCTCCAACAATTTTATGTGATTTTCATGTAAAAATAACATCTCAACTTTCTCTGTTCATTCAGAAATAAAATGTTTTCATGTTACAATCATATTAATGTTGTATTAATAAAAAATAATATTTCAATTACACAAAAAACACAAAGAAAAAAGAATGGAAAAAATATGCTGACATTGTTCCCCATACACAATGTTGTATACAACACTATCCACTATCAATGGTGGCAAGATAATATTCAATTTAAAAGCAATATTTTTTATTTCTTCTTTTTATGGCATAATTTATGCGTTTCTAAACATGTTGTAATACTATTTGCCACATAAATTTACAACAAAAAACACATATATTTTCATATTGTATTTTATAGGTTTTATTTTTCTTGTTATTTTTTGTTATTTTTGCTGAATTGCAATTCCTTTGCCAGCCAACCAACTGCGGTAATATTGAATACAGCCAACATAATAAAATATGTTCTCATTGAAAACAATTGATTGTGTGCCAATATGGAGGGGTTCCATAAATATACTGCATAATACTCACATTAATCTCAGATCTATACAAATTTATTTATTTATTGTATCTTCTCATATTAAATTGGCTATAAATTTTCAAATCATAACTAAATACATTATTTGGGACCGGAGAAGTGGGTACAAAGCTATTTGTTTCCCTCAAATGAGCAAAAAACGTGCTTTGTACAGAAAAATGCAAAAAAAAATCAAGCAAAAATGCAACTCATCGATCAAAAAAAATGCAATTCATCGACCCAAAAGATGCAAGATATCTACTAGAAAATGCAAGTCATCGCATAGATAATGCAAGTCGTCGACCTTAAAAATGCCAGTCAATCAAAAAAGAACGGTAATCAACAAAAAATGTAAGTCATCGACCTAAAAATGCAAGTCATTAACCAAAATAAAACAACTCATGGATCAAAAATGCAAGTCATCGACCAAAAAATGTAAGTTATCGACCCAAAAAAGCAAGTCATCGGCCAAAAAAAAAAATGCAAGTCATTGACCAAGAAAACGCAAGTCGTCCAACCAAGAGTACAAGTCATCGATCAAAAAATGCAAGCCATCTACCAAAGGCAACTGGCGCAATATACGACATTTTGTTGTGCCTTATATATAAATGTATATTAACTCAATGAGAATTATTAAAATTTTTAAATTAAATTTTTATGTTAAAATTTTAAGTCTTTAGCTTCATAGTCTATATCTCTGGTCCCAAATAACGCCTGACCGTAAGGACACCTGTTTTGGAATTCTTGATACTAAGGCTATAGCCCACTAAGTCCATTTCCCACACAAGTCCATTTTTATCCGATTTCAATTGGCTTCGTCAGCTATAACTTCGGCCCCAAGTAACGCCCGACGGTAATGAAACCTGTTTCGGAATCCTTGAGACTATTGCTATCCATCCCACTAGATCCATTTTGCCTACTACGTCCATTTGTATCCGATTTTGCCCGATTTACATAGAGCACTTTTATTCTTCAAATTTTAAAAAAAAGTTAACTTCGGCGCCTACATATCCCGGTTTAAGTAACGCCTGACTGTAAGAAAACATGTTTCGTAATTATTGATCTATCCATCCAACTAGGTTCAAAAATCACAGCTCCTTAGATTGGATCTATTTTTACCCGATGCCCTAGGAAGATATATTTAAAACGAAAATAGGGTGAGCCATTTAACGGAGCAGAAGTTAAAAAAAAGAGTTGAGTATAGATGGAGAAGATTATTAAAATGATGTTTGTGAAAACCAGAACGATGGAATCCGATGACGAAACACAGAGGAAGCTCGAGTGATAGATCCTGACATTTATTAGTAGTTAAATTTAACATTTCCCGTGTATAAGAAACGCTTTAAATTAGGTTTCACTACTTTTGTCGCACTCTATTCATTGTATGTTCAAGCAATGCAATTTCGAAGATATCTCACCAATAAATACACAGTCGTTGTTGTGGTTCCTGTGGCAATGTTCTCAATCGTTATCCTTTGTGATGGTAGTAGTTACTAATACAAAAACATTTGCTCGTTTCTATGTATGTAATGCATGTAAAATTACATTTAATACCGCAAATAAATTTCAATCCAACAGTCAATATTACGAAAGCGCAGTATTACAGCGACTGAAAGAGACTCAATGGTTTCCCGCCTTTAGAAAATGTCAAGTAAAAGAGGATAATTTATTCGAAAGGAAGTAAATTTTATTCATATTATTGTTACTGAGAGTTCTGTTAGGGATTTAAAACAAATTGAAATTTATTGCAGTTAATTTAGCTTGTATAAGTAGTTACTTTGTAATATTTTTTTTATAGTGTTACAAAGCACAAAGCACAAAGTGTACAAAAGGCACAAAGACCCTGTTCCATAACAGCGGAGCAGGCTTGCATGTGGCAATGAGGACAGAGCCGTGAAGACTATGGTTAGTTAAATGGGAGCCGAAGTCATGAGTGGGCATTGTGACTTCACAAATCTCTATAATTTCGGGAAATGCTTCGCAACGAGAATGCGTAATAAGAGTAAAAGAAATAATATCGTTACTAAATTTTCTCTTAAGAGAAGGGTCATTCTGGGGCACATATAAGGGAGGGGAATATGCAAAAGCTGGGTGTTCGATCCCACAGTGGAAAATTTGTGGTCCATGGAAAAACTCGGTAGTTGCTTTCGAGCAAAGGTTCATTTCATCAAAAGATATTCTCAATTCAACTTCAACTCAATTCAATTCAACGAAAAGTGAAGAGCAACACTATCTGACGGTTACGTTGTTATCCGTCCAAGCATCTGTGATTCTGATGAGTTAGAATCGATATTAGAACTGAAAGCTGATCAACTAGGTAGGGCTGAATCCCATTTTATGTCGAAATTCGTGGCAATGAGTAGGTACATCAACATAAAACCTTTATGTGGAGTATAGGGAGAGTTTTGGAAGACGAAAGGAAAGATAAAGATAGGTGGACACTCTAGTCCAATCAAACGGGATTCGGTTATGGATTAGGCTATTAATCAGTAGTACTAACCGGCATTTAATGGACATCATAAATTTAAGTCTACGTAATGAGAAGAACGATTCACAAGCTAACATATATGGAATCTGTGCGGTGTTAATGTATCTCAAAATTAAAACAGATATGTATTAATCAATACATAGACAGTCATTCTTATGCTATAAACACAATAAACGCAACGCAGTAAAAACACAGCAATTTTGCAACAACAACTTGATGGTTGTCGTGTTGTGATTGAAATATTGATTTCCATTCTATTTCTGAGAGATTGCTGTGTTTGCTGCTTTGTGTTTATTGTGTTTATGGCATTATCGATGCTGAGCAGCATTGTAAAGTTTGCTAAGGCAACAGGATTTCAGGATACTTTACGAGATACGTATATATCGTCCGCTTATTGTACTTCACTACCAGCTTCCTTGCAACAATGAGTACAATCCATTATTTTAGAAAAATCCTTAGATGCACAGAAAACATAGATGTATTTTGTAAAAAAAACGATGTTCCGTTGTCGAAAAACGCATCGATCTTGCCGTTTGATGTTCACCAGGGGAATAAACCGCAGAACTTCTACTGCAACAGAGTTATAAAGCTAACTGCAAATTGTAAAAAAGCCGTGGCAAATAATAAAGCAAATCTGTTGCTAATTGAAATTGATTACCATTAAAGAAAATTTTTGTTAAAATATTTACACAAAAAATTCACGTAACTTTTACAAAAGTATGTAACAATTAAGTCTGAGGTTTTTATTATTTTTTAGACAATTGGAAAATGTTTGGAAAATATATTTTTTATAAATTATTTCACAAATTTTCTTACCTTTTTCAATCGCTTATTATGGAACGAAGGCCTTAGCTTGTGTGATTTTTATTTCAAATATTTGATACAAAATAATTTCAAATTTTTGTGCAAAACAAAATAAAAGATTTAAAGAATCGTTTTGATTTTTTCGTATAGAATTCTTACATTTTGCAATATTTTATTTAATTTTCTGTTATTGTTGTTATTTTCATGTTTTTTTTTAATTTAAATTCAATTTATTATTACATTTTATATACATTGTATAAAAACAAATCAATTAAGACTGTTTACTCGTGGTAAAACTTGAAACACACATCCATAGTCACATTTAAATTAAACGATTATTTTAGTTTTAAACGCAGATTGGAGTTGATAATTATTATTTTAATTTTAATTGTTTTATTATTATTTGTTTTTATTTTTAATGAGCCCTTACAGTAACATTATTATTGTTTCATAGTTTATTTAAATTAAACTTTTGTTTTGTTTTGTTTTGTTTTTTAATGTTTATTTAACACTTAAAAAAAAACGCAATAAAACACACTTGGGTTATATTTATATGGAGACTTTTTTGGTTGTTTGTTATTGTTTTCTTTTATAATTAAAATTATTATTGTTGTTGTTTTGCATTTGGTGTCCACTTATTTGTATATTTATTTGTAATTTGTATATAAAAATTGAATTATTCAGTTTAACATAATTATTGAAACGATTGAACAATTAATTTGCAACAGGTTGGTTATATAAACATTGAATTTTATGGGGATTTATTGTAATATTTTTTATTTTGGTTTATTTTTGTTAAACTTAAATCATGTAAAAATAATTCAAAATTTTCTTTTTCGTTTGCTTTATTTAACAAGTGTGTGTATGTGTTAGTTTATGCATTTTCACAAGGATATTTTTATTTTTATTTATGTTTATTTTATTTTATAATTCCCATAATTCCCATACATGATATGAATTGAAATTTTATTCATTTGTTTTAAATTTATTTTTATTAATTATTTATGATTTTAAACAGCCATCATTGGGAAGTTTAAAGAATTTAATTTAAAGCAACATGTTGTTGCAACAATCATTATGTTGCTGAATTATGTATTAAAAGCTTCCGTTATGTTAATTATTTGTACGTATTACTGCTGAAATGCTTAGCAGCATATTATTGATATAATTTTTTTGCCAGTTTTTTGTTTTAATTTTTTTTAGAACTGCAGTGTTTTTATATGCCTTCTTTAATATGCTGTATATTTTTTTATCAGCTTGTTGCTGCAACAATGGAGTGCAATAAGTAACTGATTTTATTAGAAAATTTTTTCTTTTTTCTGAATAACCGAAATTTGTTCAAAATTTAAAATTTTTAAATGTTTACTTTTATATTTTAATGCAACATGTTGCTGCGTCAATGTTTAGTCGTATATTATTGCTTTACATTTTAGCGAAATGTTTGATTTTTTTTCCAAGAGCATCATTATTTTCTTAGAATTTGTGATATACTTTTTTAATTCCATCCCTCATGTTGCTGCAACAATTGTCAGCAGCAAAATTTTGCAAAAATATTTCAATATTTTTGGATATACGTTCCCGTAACATTGTCATAATTTGTTGAAAAGCAATTATTGTGTTTAACCACTTTAAATAGATCTTTCTATCGTTTTCCTACCATTCACTTCATTTCAGTTGTGAATTTCCATATTATCGTTACTTTTTATGTTGATCAACAAAATGCAAATCTAAATTTATTTCTTCTTATGCAACATTTATTTGAATTATCTTCTTCTCTCCAGCAACATGTTTTAATAGTTGATTCTTAATAAACAGCAGACATTTTGAAGCCATACAAGTATGACAGTTTAAAGCATCAGTCTTTAATAATGGTTTGCTTCTGGCAACGTTTTGTTGTATATAAACATTGCTTACACTGTATATTTGCCATACCTGATCGAAGATTTTCATTCCATTTTAAAATTTTGTGTTAGAACTACAATACAGAGATTTTCATTTATCTTCTGTGTTTTTTCTTAAACACAAATTACAGGGGACTCCAATATTTCTTTTAATTTAATTGAGTGTGTAACGTTCTCTTGCAAAACTCTGATCCTGTAGTGTCTCTAATTTTTCTGCAACATGTTGATGGCGATTATAAAATAAACTTTCAGTAAAAATGTAATGCCTAAGCAATATATTACCCAAATGTTGTTGTAACCCTTTAAAAGCAGGAACAATGTTTCTAGCAACATAATAACTCATGTATCCGTAATATTTTGTATGTTTAAATTGGTTAAAAAATTTTTGTTGCTAAACTATGGCATGCGACTCTTTACAATAAGATTGGATGATGTTTTTGAGACTTTTGTATTTACTCTTAGCAATAGTTATATGGTTTTAAGAATTGTTGCAAATGCAATATTTTTCACGAATGTTTTTTTTTGGTATTTATTTTATTTAATGTACTTTTTGTTGATAGGTTGAATATTTGAGTGATATGCCACTTGTTGCCTGTTTGCATTACATTTCGGTTGCAAACAAAAGTTAATTTTTTAATCTATTCGCTTATCTGCAATCTATTTACGGTAACATTTTTATTATGCAATCAAAAAATTTATTATTCAATAATGCTGCCTGTGTGTTGGCAACATGTTGATGAAGTTTTTTTGACCGAATTTTTTCGAATTGTTTTGAACTCTTTATACAGTTTCCTTTTTTCTATTACAAGATGTAAATTACAACCTGAGGACTTGCTTACCATGAATTCAAAATCGTTATTGCTGTTTTTGGGTTCTGGCAACATATAGAATATTTGATAGAATATTTTTTAGTTGTTATAAAGTTTGAATTGAAAAGTCACCACTTTGGTTTTTGTTAAATTAAAAGTTGTTATAATGTTTTTCTGCATCATGTTTGGTTTTAGTTACTATTTATTATGTTTTAATTAAATCTTAATAATTTATTGTTTATAATATAATAATGTTTCTTTAATAATGTTTTATTAAGGGTTAGCAACATGTTGATGAATTTTTGTTTGATTTAAAGAATTTATTTTAAAATGATTTATAACTTGCAGTTCCGTTTTCTTTTTAATAGAGATTTTTGTTTAAATTACAACCTATAGCATTGATGAGTGTTTCTTTTAGAGGGAAGGTTGCAAAAATGTTTGAAGATATTACAATTTAAGAGTTCAAAAGTTGCTTTATTGAATTGAAGCAACAATGTTGCTAAGTTATATTGCTAAGTTATGTTTCTTCAATGAGTTATTATGTGTAGGTGTTGATTGAGTTTATTTCATTGGCAACATGTGTCCAGAAACATATTTCTTAGAGTTTTTTGTTGCATTAAGAAAAGTAATGACTTTAATACGTTTGTTGTAATAGAGGGAAACATAAATAAAATCGTTTGAGTTTTAATATGTTGTTTATAATATTTTGTAATAGAATTAGAAGACATTAAGGGAGAGCTTTTTGTTTTTTTTACTTAAAAATTTCACTGAGTTTGTGTTGCATATAATCTATGTTTGGCAACATGTATATATGTTTAGATATGATATACTAAAACATTTATTAACTATTAACACTTATTAACTAATAATACATTTATAAAACCGTTTTGTTATTTATTTTTTGTTTGTTTAATTTACAACACTGTTAACAACACTTTTTATCAAAATAAAATTTTTTTTTAAATATTTTTGTTGTTCATTTTTTAATATTTTAACACTAAAATTGTCTACAAAAATTTTGAACTCATGTTTGTATTTATTTGTAATTATTAATGTAATTTATTTTTCTATTTAAATGTATGTTTTTGTTGTTGTTGTTAATTTTTATTTAAAAAAAAAATATTACACATCACAGCCAATTTGATACTGACACGATGGGTTTTTTTTGTTGACGAAAAAAGAAATTCTTTTCTTTTGTGTAAAAAAAAGTTGATATTTTTTTCTCTTCTTCTTGTTGTTGTTGTAAAAATGTTTTATTAAAATTCACTAATATGACACTCTAACAAACTGATTCACTAATTGCTGCTGGAATGCTTTTCAATGTTTTGTTTGTTCAACTGCTTTTATTTTTGTTAGAAAAAATGTCTCTAAATGAGTTTGAATGCTCGTGTATCGTAATGAGCACGTTTTTCAAAAAGGGGGCTTGGTGGATAAGGTGGATGTACTAACAATTGGTAGGCCTTTGTTATCCATCTGGGAAATTACCGGGTCCCAGCTGAAGTTTATCTCACTTTGGGTCACCCATTGTTTGGCCCACAACTATGATGATGACAATGAAAACGGCCAGCAGCACCAGAATACAACAAATTGCTACGGCAACCATGGCGCTATTACTCATAAAACTGTTTAACTTTAAATCAAAAATAATTAATTAATTTTCAATTATTTTAATTAAATCCTCAGCAATATAATTTACTTTGGAAAACGGAAACACTCAAAAGGAAATTCTTCTTTAATTTAATGTAGTTAATCGTTAATTGTGCAGAGTTTTTTAATTAATTTTTTATTGGTTTTAGATTTTCCTTTGAAATATAATTTTTATTTCCGTTGTATTTTTAATCGCGCGAATTCTCGTTAAAATTCTTTCGCTTCTTTTAATTCTCTTTGCTGGTGTTTAAGTGTGCGAATAAATGTTACTGGTTTCTGGTGTTTCTTTTTATTGTTGTTGTAGTTTTTTTATATTATTATTTCCTGTATATTAAGGAAGTTGTTGTAATTCGTTCTTTGGCATACGTTATATAAATTTAATTAATTTTAATGTTTTTCGATTATTTTTTTCGTGTATTTTTTTTTTAATTATAAATAGAAGAGAGAAAAGTGCTTTTTTTTGTTAATTTTGCACTTTGAGCTGTTTTTACGATAATTTATTGGGTTTTTCCTTTTTTATAATTCATAGTTTGAAATTTTTTTTTGGTGTTTCTTTCGTTTTAACTTGAATTCAAACAAATAAGTATTAAATTTCGTAGTTATTTTCAATTTAATATTTTAAATATGATATGTTGAAAACGTTTAAGGGAAATAAATTAAATAAAAAATTAATTTTTTTAATAATAAAAAAAAATATTCAAATTATTTGAATCCCATTGATTAAGTTTATAGTTATTTTTTTAATTTTTAAATAAAATAATTTAAAGATTAATTTCAGTAAAGTACAATTCCTAGGATTCACTAGCTCTGATCGTCTACCCAGTGATGTACTACATACAAGCTGCTGACAAACTTCAAATTATATGCAAACTAAGGCAAGACGAGTGCTTGCCCAATTGTTTATACATTTTCCGCAGGAAAGATGACCATACAATTGCCCCATGAGTCTATTTTTTATTGTATACAAACTAAGAAGTGTGCTTGAAAATTTACTGTAATTGTAAAATATAATTTGCTTTTGTTAATGATTTATTTCAATTGATTTGTTTAAGACCGGGGGTAACGAACTTGCATCAGCTTATTTCCAAAATATGGCCAGAGAAAGTATGACCAATGATTAGAACCTCAGTGCCTTCGTGGGACATGCGTGTTGCCTTCTACTTATCGCATATATCGATCTTACGAGCATATTGTGTGAACGTTTGAAGGACCTTATCACTGCAGCTGAAGGTCTACCGGGCAGGTCTACCATCGTCCAGACATTCGTAAAACGTCAAATACTCGTGAAAACCGACGAAAGCCAAGTCGATACACAACATATTTTTGTCGAATAAAAAGCAGCCTTCGAAAGCCATATAAGGTTCGTGTTTTTGGAGAACTCAATATTCCTGAAAAAGCTGTGCAGCTGTCAAAATAGA
Organism: Sarcophaga subvicina; assembly: GCA_936449025.2. Lineage (NCBI taxonomy): Eukaryota > Metazoa > Arthropoda > Insecta > Diptera > Sarcophagidae > Sarcophaga > Sarcophaga subvicina. Next base: position 101,906,783 of record OW388081.2, on the reverse strand, counting down.
AATGGACCTCTCCGAACCATTTGATACCGATCGAGGTTTCAGACAAGGCGAACCCCCATCACACGACCTCTTCAACTTCGTAATGGAGAGACATTTGTGGAAGCCAAAAGCGCATCGCAATGGCACTGTTGTCAGCAAAAGCGTTTAGTTGTTTGAATACGTTGACGACATCAACGTCATTGGCGATATGTTACGGGAGTCTATCAAGTTGACTCTGGCACTAAATGAAGGCATAATGTGGTATATGTTGTAGATAACATAAATGTATCGGATCCCATAGTATATCGTCAATGAATTTGTTAATCTTGGAACAGCCGTTATTAGCAAATATGACGTTAGTCTGAAGTTCAAGCTCTACAATAAGCCATTTCTTTCAGTGTTCCTCTATGGCACAGAAGCATGGACGCTGTTGCGCACCGATGCAGCAGTCTTGAGAATATTCTTATGAGAGTTGGAACTGATTTCCGCAACTGATCCTTAACAATATGATCAAAAAAAAAAGTTAATTAAAAAACAGTCCCATTGAAGACATAAAAGCCTTTATTTGTGCATTAGAACTTAAAAAATATTGTCTTTAAATAAAAGTTGCAATAATTTTGCCTTTAAGTATTGTTAATGCCCAAATTTGTTTGGGCGCACTCCTTAATTTGTAGAGCACAGCTTATAAGATTTATTTACGTTAGCGCACAAAAGATAGTGAAAAAGTAAATAAATTTGTTGCTTCATTTAAAACTTAATTATTATTCCACACCAGTTTATTAATAAATTATTTCTATAATTGTGCTTTATTTTAACATTTTCTCTCTTTAGATTTACAATAAGATTACCTTGACAAGGTGTAAATAATATAAACCTTGAAAGCATTAGCTTGAAAACCACACAAACCATTTAAATGTTACGAGTAATGCAATCATTAAAGGTGCCATAATTTATAAAATCGTTTAAAAATAATTTCAGAAAAATTCTATTTCAACACACTCTATAAACCACACATCAAGCAAAACCAATTTCTGAAAATATTTCACAATTTCTAAAAGTAAGCACAGAGAGAGAGAGAGAGAGAGAGAAGAAGAGGTAGTATAAGTGAATGTGTTTTATTTTCACAAATCAAATTATTGTCGAGCCATTACGTTCGTTCGTTTGCTTGTTCACGTAAATGTGTTCGTAAAAGTTTTATACGAACACATTCTCTCTCATAATCAGGGGCATCTTAAAATGTAAAATGATGACAACAACTACTGGTGTGTGCGTGCTTGGGTGTGTGTTTTAAAATGCACTCGGCCTTAATGAATAACGATTCCAGCATCAATATGTTATGGTGTTAGTGCGTGTGTGTGTGATAGCTTTAGAGAATACACTCGAACACAGTTCTAAACACTGATATTTATCACATTGATTGCAGATATTCTATAAACCTTGTTGTTAATGATGCACTTTAAAGGTTCGAGTCTCTCTCTCTTTCTCTCTCTGTGTGTGTGTGTGCAAATAAGTGGGAGTTTTGTGTTTAACAGTTTTGTGTGCATATGAGGAAGTGTTTACGTATTTAACAGTGATTTCAGTATGAACAGGATTATTGAAGCGAACTGTTTGTTCATTGTAAACGAATTAAGATAATTAGGCAAAGAAAGATGTTAAAATTGAACAAAATGCTTCAATAAACAGCTTTAAAGTTATTGTGACCATGTATGTATGTCCAGTGAAATTTAGTTCATTTCATTTAGCTTTTAATGAAAAGGGTTATCCATTTTGTGGTTTCAAAACATGTTAGATGTTACATATTTCTAAGCTAAGGTGCTAGAAATATGAAGATCGTTTAAAAAGCGACAAACACGTAAACATGGTAAAAAGTGATTAAATAGAGCATTACGGGATCACATACATTGGTGAGATGGAAAAGAAATTTTAAAACTACTGCACTCGGAAAAAATGACGTTGGTTTGAAGGTACCATTGGCCATTTATTTTTGAAAATATGTCCTTAAGAACCACATCAATTCAGAGCGCTATGACCGTATAATAACCGATTGTGTTTGGCCTGCATGAATATTATGAATTCGTAGGAATACAGTTTCAACAAGGCGGTGCCACAAGCCACATAACATGAAGGATTTTGGCATTATTGCAAGAAAAGTTTTCTTAAAAGTTTCGGTAGATGTAATTACTCGTTTTGGCTATGCCACTTTGTTACTAAGATCCATGGAGTTCACACCGTTCGACTTTTTATGGGACTTCACCATAGATCGTGTCTACGCGTTTAGTCTCCAAGCGTTGGAGTATTTTAAAGAGATTTTTTAGAGATTATTTACATAATTGATCACCACAACGCTTTAGTCAGAATTACGACATAGCTTCGCACACCACCCATGTTGTGTGTGTTAATTTTTTATCAATGAGTGGCGATAGCGAATGATAGATATGAGATATTTTTTTACGGATTTTTAATTTTACTCTCAGACTTTTTGCCAGAAGGCTACTGAAAGAAAGTTGCCGAAAAAACATATTTTCTCAGATTTAATTTTGTTCAGTATGTCTGTGCTGGTGCATGAAGCACGGCTTCATGCCTAGTAAGCCAACACACTTGACTACGAAGACTTATTGCCAAAATACCAGACGAACTTTTGTTAAAATGAGCGAAAACTAACTCAAAAATTTTGACTGCTGTAAGCAATTCAAAGGCGGACAATTAAATCACAATCTATTTCGTCCATAATAAAATAAAATTTGCATTATCGATTGCTTTTATGATATCTTAATTCTGTTTACGTAGTCAATTAGAATATAATCTTTGCTTCGAGGCGCTTCTGGGTTAAGAGTAGAACTAAACGAACAAGCTTCCTCAGCACTTCATGCTATTCAATGATAGTCAACGATAGATTCAATTCTATTATCCTAGATCGTGTTACTGGAAACCAAACAGGCTGGAAAAATTTTATTAAAGAAATCTAAAGAAGTCGAAGAAATAATAAAAACGGAAACATGCATTATGTTCCTTTAAAGAATAAAAATGGAATACAAAATATCTGATTCTGATTAAAATTACAATTCATTTGAATAATTACGTTGCAGTGTTTTTCTTTCACATGCGTGTAATAAATAGTTCTTATGACAGCCAAGATTCATTGCTACATGCAAGCCTTCGACTGTATGCTGTATACTTTCGCTTCTGTTGAAATATTGCCTGTAATTTGTTTCTCTTTTTGTTTTATCCAACTGTCATCATCCAATCTTTTTGGCAGGCAAATGAAATGAAAAACTTGCAAAAATTTGTTCTTCAACACTTCAAAAGCAGTTTTTTTTGAAGAGTTTCGAATTACAAAAAAAAAAAGAAAAAACGAAAAAAAAATGTTTTCGTTTCTGTCTTTTGAAATACGATTTTAAGCCACAGATGAGAGATGAAATAATTCATGTGCATGAGTGTAAACTTTGATTTACACAAGAGTGAGTGTAAATCATCAGCGTAAACATCACATCACATCTGTCGTCACTATAACCATATCTGTTATGAATTGCGGTTAGTTTTCTTGATGGGAGAGGGGCGAAGGGCTATTACGTTGGTCTCTTTCTTGTTGTCATGTTGGCCATGTGATATGTGAGGGACATTTTATGCCTCAATTTTTTATGTCTTTGACAGTTTTAAATGCAGTGATTTGTTTTCGAAAAGTTTTGTTCTTCGTTTTGTTTTCGTTGGCCCTTTTTCATGAAATCCACTTCTATAGGAACACAGTAAAATTTTAAATATTTTTGAAGTACAGCTTTTAAGTTCGCATGTGTGCAAAAACACGAAAGTTTTATTAACTTTTATGAACTGTACTCAGTGGATATTTAGTAAAATTCTTGTATATTTTTTTAATGCTACCAATTGTAGTTTATTCCAGAACCATGCTGTATTTAAACTTTATTTTAATTTTGTTTTCAGTTTAATCGAAACTTCTAGTAAAACGTCGTGTTTATTTACGAATAGTTAAGTAGTGAGGAACTTAACTTATTAAAACCTACTATTTCTGAAAAAAAGGCGCAGGATTACGTACCACTTAGTTTTTACGGAAATTTTCGTTGTGTAATCGTATCGAACCTGAATTACTTGAGTTTGTTATGAAGAACATGAATCATTACACTATGCAACAATCATAATCAATCAGTCAATGCAATTATTCGGCTTGTTTTGTCAAGTCTGGGGCTAATGTAACATTCAACAACACGTGCAAATAATAAAATTGTTTTATTAAAATTTAAATTAATTTAAAATATTCTGTCGGGCAACCTACTGCGAGATTTTATCAAAAATCCTCTTCAATCCTGAGGCTTGTTTTAGAATGTAGGGGTACATGAAAAAGTCACTGCTTTAGGCTTGGAGTCATTATTCGATATGTGCCACATAGTTTATGCCAAAATGGGTATTCTGCATAAGAGATATAAAGGCATGGTCATCTCACATGGAGGTGATGTGAATTAACCACCAAAATCATGGGTTTTCGACCAATTAGACTTTTCTTGTGAGAGTTACTTAAGCGCCAGATGTTGCGAACGAATGCCACAAATCACAGCGTGCCTTAAAGCAAACATAACACATGCCACCAAATTAATTCGGCCTGATAAATGCAGTGTAAATAAGGCGAAAAGTAACATTGCCAATTAGTTATAGTAAAAAGTCTTTATTAATAGAAGTTACATACACACATACATAACTGGTCATTACAACCCTTCAGTCAGGATTACGAACTAGCTTCTTTATACATGACTTTATACATGAGTGGCGGGACCTACAGTTTAAAGTCGACTCCGAATGACAGATGTTTGAGAAACATTTCATGGCATTTTTATTAACTCTCAGAGTTTTTCCCAAAAAGTTTCCCAGAGTTTTTCCAGAGAGGAAGTCGCCGAAGAATTAGTTTTTTCATATTTTTCATTTTGGTGTCTGAACTGGGGTTTGAACCAACGCCTTTCGCCTAATAAGCCAACACACAACCAACTAATTTAAATTAACAACAGTTTATTATTGATACCTTTTTTGTTATCAAATTTATTCCATGGTCCTTACTACCACCACGATGTCGTAATAATTGTCTGTCGGTCTTTTACATTCGATTTTTATTTTCGGTCTGGCAATTTCTAGAATCATAGTGTTGATTTGTCATTGTAATTTGATCTGTAATTTTGATATCTGTTTATTCCTATTCTCGAAATTTCTTTGTTGTTTGTTATTGTAATGTCTTGCTATCATAATTATAAATTTTCTTCTTCATTTTCTAAAGTAAACAATTAGCGTTTGATTTGATGATAATTTCTTTTTTTGTTTAAGTGCTTACATATATAAAATGTATCACTGAACCTAAAAGACTTGATTTCGTTAAAGAGCGTCCAAATCTTATTGATAAACAAATAAAAAAAATTTTTTTGATTAAAAAAATTGAAAAGTTTAACAAAAGTTATCAAGTGCTGTCACTGATTAATTTTTACTAAAATGTGCCGCACAATCTTTTATGAAATCCATGAGACACAAATCAAACAACACTTACTACCTACTGCTGAAGGAAGCTACTACTGAAGGTAGGAAGGAAGGAAAAAGAAATGAATCAAGTTTAGAACAAAATAAGTTGTTGGCAACATCTGTTTATTTTGGTTTCAATGTAAAACTAATTTTTAGACAAAATGCAAATGCAAAAAAAAACTTTTTTTTTCACTCCCCTCATATATGTAAGGGTAGCCGACCATTACCGTCGCTGTATTTTTAAATCCCAAATTTATTGTGAAACAAATTTGAAAAAAACAACACCATGTTGACTTTATTAAATCATAACGACAACTTTTTATGTGTTAGAAAAATATTCATTTTTTGTGTTTTACATAAAAATTTTAATTTTTCTTTTTGGTTTTCTTTATAATTTCGTTGCCATTGTTTGGTTGCCTATTTGTTTACACACGCGTGTATTTTTTTATTACTTTTTCCATTTGATTTGACTGTCACAGTCTCTAGCCATAGTTTGTTTTCCTTCTCCACTAAATTAATAAAGTTTTAAGTTGTCACATTAAAAAACAAGTCACCTGTCAGCTGTTGTTGTGCTGTTTTTATTGCTTATTCTTGTGGTGGTATTTCTAGGTAAATTGAAACATAACAATAGAACAACATAACCCAGTAAATTGTATTGGAAAGCTAAAGAGAAATTAATGGAAGTTGTTGATTTGATACTTTAAAAAAAATCGTAGGGTTGATGCAAGAAGCATTTTTTTCGTATGTCATGAGATGAGACCCGAACACTAAAAGAAAAAAAATTGGCTTTATTCAATAGGAGTACAAAAAAAATCGTGTGAATGCATCTAAAATTGATTGGAAATATACTTTTTTAGCGTCCCGTAAAGCGATGTCCTGGTTAACGGGTCTAATAGTTATCGTCAGAGCTTTGCATTAAAGCATGAGGTTGTAAACCAGCCTGGAAATTTTATTAATCTGATTAACGATTTGACATCAAGGAACCGTAGTCCTGGTGTAAGCCAACTGACAGAAGTTTAACGAGAGACGTACAGTGGCAAATAAGGTGGACAATACTCTCTTCCACTTCAAGAGATCTGCAGCATCTGCAGAAGTTATTTGCAGTTAAATTTCTCCGTCTGTTTCTTGATCACGCAATGACACTAGATACGGTAACACAAATGTCCCTATGAATTATTTCATATTTATGTATGAAATGAATATGATTAGAAAGCAGGATACCGGATTCTAGTATTCTGCAGAGCTGTGCCTGATTTATCAAGTTCACCAGCTACACTACTAACCGAGTTATCGCTGTGACCAGAAACCCATATGAAGTTAACACAAAACTAAGGCAATAGTAGATCAAGAGATTCCGGCAGTTGTTGACGATTTTAGACTTAAAGTTTATACTTGAAACAGATCTTCTAGACCGTTTGTCTACTGGAGAAGATAGAAAGAATAATAGTTGGCGATGCCTTACTTAGTTAACTTAATTGGTCATTGCAATCCTTTAGTCAGAATTATAACCTAGCTCTCATATTTACAAGCTTAGAAACATCTGTATAGATTTTTATGGAATCCATGGCAATGTAATCATTAGAGGATCAGTCTTACCTTCTTGAAATTCTAATCTGACATCTTCTATAAAGATTATCTTAGCACGAGGTATAGTCAATTTCATTTAGAGCCTGCTTATCTTCAGATAGGATAGAGAAGTTCAAAGAGGGAATAATCTGCTATCATATCTGGGCATTAAGTTGCATTACAAGTACCGCTTGATGACAAGTAGTCAGTTAAACACACTAAAAAGACCTTCGCATTGCAATTTTTATGAAGGGCAGTAATCGTGTAAAAACAATTAATTTTTATGACTGTTTAATAAAAGTATTATTAGCCCTTGGGAAAATTGATTTCAAGGTACTTTTTTATTTTGTGTTCTTTTTTTATTGATCTGTGGTACATTCTTATAAGTAACGAGAATAGCGATATGTGTATGCCTACATACATACATAATTGGCCATTACAACCCTTCAATCAGGATTACGGCCTAGCTTCTCACACCACTTACGTTATGTGTGTTAATTTTATACATGAATGGCGGGACATACAGTTTAAAGCCGACTCTGAACGACAGAAAAACTTTTCATAGCAATTTTATTTACCCTCAGAGTTTTTGCCGGAAATCTGCTGAGAGGAAGTCGCCGAAGAAATATTTTTTTCATTTTTCGTTTTGATGTCTGACCTGGGATTTGAACCGTGGCCTTACGTCTAGTAAGCCAACACACTACCTACTTGATTTTGGTATTCTTTACTTTTGGTATCCTTTACTTTTGGTATTCTATATTGAAGGACTTACATGAGCAAACAAAACGTAATGTAGTGGAGTATCAAACCGACTTTGGTTAATTTTTTTTACATTAGTTTGAGACGATTTTGTTTATACATCACAAAGCCATTCTATTCAAATTTACGTTAACATTTCCTATTCTATTGAATTCTCTTCTTTCTACTTTTTGCTGTTAATTTCCCATTTCCTAAGTATTTAGTATTTAATTTGAGTCTTAAAAATTTCACTTAAATAATCCCGAATTTTTTTCTGCGGAAATTCGTTCGAGAATATTTTCTATAATTGTGGGCTGTTTCATATGCGGAAGTGCGAGAGCGAGTGTATGTGTTTCTATAGTTTACAATAAAGGAATGCAAAGACCCAAAAAAAGTATAATAAGAACCGAAACTTAATTATTTATATCACGTACTTTCCAATGATTTAAATTCAAAACATCGTCATCATCATCATCATCATCATCATCATCATGATTATCAACAACGAATATCATAATATTACAGCTTATGGCAGTAACAGAATTGAACACAAAAATTTAAATGGTGAGAGGATGCTATTAAAGAGCTCGGTGTAGGGAATATTTTAAAAATTTAAATAAAAATTAAACAAAATTTATTTGCAAGAAATTAAGTTTTTGAACAATGAATCGGGGTATTAATTCTGAAAATTAATTTCCCTACCAGAGAACATTAAGTCATGCTATTCACTGATCAAGATCAACATCACTCAACAAAATGAGATGTGAAATCGTTTCACTGCTGAGGAATCATTTCAACATTATTTTTCAATTTCAACTTGAATGTCTATTTTACGGAATAAGGCAGACTTTATTAAACAATAAAATTTAATTGAATATTTAATTGAATTGAATCTCCTAGAAAATTAAGGAGTTCATAAAAGAATTTTTATGTTGAATTTATTTTGTTTATTTGTAAGCACTTCGCGTATCTACATTTAATAGAAATAAAACAAAAAGTAAAGAAGAAAACAATAATTCTGTCATTGTGACAAAAGGAAAATAGAAACAAAAGGAACAGGAACATGACGCATTTGTTGATTATCAATGTTGGGTGTCAGCAGCCTTAATATGCCACCTACCTACCAAGAGGCTCTAGTATAGCCTACATAGGCCTTAAGGTATAGTATTTTTCATTATTTTCTTTCATTCCTTGAATATTTTCTTTTTTGCGTGTTGTTGTTGTTAAGAAAAAATTTATTACAAACACTTGGATGATTTCATATACAATTTAATATGCCTGCGTACGTACATACGTTACTTGTTTTATTTCTTTTCTTAACATTCCTGCTGCTGCTGCTGCTTTTTTTTCATACCACTTATTCCCTTCCCTCTTTGTTTAGTTTATAGCTAAAGCTGATATTGTTTTTGTTGTTCTTGTTGTTATTGTACGTAAATTTAACATAAAATATGTCATAAATTTACATGCCACATACGCATGTGACAGCAACAACAAATTGTGTTCGCTAAAGAAGTAGAAGTTTGCCCATGTATACTGAAATTGGGTCATTCGCGTTTTCACGGCACGCGAATCATTTGCTAACAATATTCCATGAATTATAAGAATATCCTGCCGTTAAGGATTATGAATTGAATTATAATGGAAAGAAAAAAAAAAAGATTTCCACAATCCTTTGAAATTACATACTCGTGTTAGTACCATACTCCTTGCAGGCATGTTTTGAAATGAGATTTTTTTAATTTCTTTTTTTTTTGTACCCAAGTAAGTACTTTATTGTTACGCGGGCATTGTGGCAGATCCGGTTGCTTTATGTTGGTATTCAGGTTAACAATTTAAAATTCAATTTATATTTGAATCCTTTATATGTAAAGTTTTACAACTGTTTGTGTATCCTTATAAAGGAAGCTAAAATTCTTTTTTATTAAAAAAAAACTTTGACTTCGCAATTTCATTATCTTATTGCGGTCATTTGTAATGGCCGTAGTCTAGTAGGTAGAGTGTTGGCGTATTAGACGTGAGGCCACAGTTAAAACCTCAAGTCAGACATCTCCAACAAAACGAAAGATGAAAAATATTTCTCTGGCAACTTCCTCTCAGCAGATTTCTGGCAAATTCTCCAAGATTACAATTAAATTGTCATAAAAAGTTTCGTAGTCCTGACTGCAGGTTGGTAATGACCAAAGAAAGAACTGTATTAGAATCGGGTAGGATAAGAAAGAGTGGCGACTTTGTCAATTCAAAGCTCATTAAGCGATACATCCGAAATCAACCGACAAATCATGATTAACCCGTCTTGGCAATTAGAACTTCGGCGTAAAACATGACTCCCATGGAATCAAACTGAAAACTAGCCTGCAAGTTTAATGAATCTCTCTATCGACCCTATAATAAGTGGCGATTGTTTCGTTAGAGCAAATCAAATGAGAGAAGTCTGTGTCGAGGCAGTGACAGATATTGGCAAATAAGGAGACAATACCCTCTTACTCCTCGAACAATATACAACATCGCCGTGACCAGGGCAGTGACAAAAATACTCCAATCTACTTTTCCTGTCCAACGACTGTAAAGTTTTTAATGCCAGATTTTAAACAATTCTATATGATCTCTTAACATGAACACTGTAGTAGTCGGCTACAAAAACGGTTAAAAACTATATAAAATGGTATGAGACAGTTAAGGACTGAAGATGAGTGATCTCGCTGAACAGACTTGCATTTTAAAGAGTGCTATACATTGCATATTCATTTGAAAAGGACAATGCAATGTACGGAGCGCAATAAAAACCACTTTTTTAAGTGTCAAGGTATCACTTAAGGCATAATACAGGCAAATCTGTAATTTGATTAGAGAGAATCATGTCGAAAAAAGGCGAAGGCAGTTACATCTGCTGGCAAGGCTATAATGTCTGTTTTTTCTGAATACGCATATGATACAATTTTGATTGAATATTTCCAAAAAGGAAAACACCATCAACGGCAAGCACAATTAAAAAATTAATTGCTTTTGAAAATTAAAGTTTCACTCATTATTCTCCAAAATGTAATTTCAATAAAAGCGTTATCATGTCTAATTTTGTGTTTTTTTGTTTTTAATGCCTCTTTGCATATCACTTTCTTGTTTGTTTAGATGTTCAAACTTTTAAAGCAAAAATAAAAACATTCACATTCCAAATTTATACCGAAATTATTTGAAATTTTAATCTTTACACTGAGACACTGAGTCAGTGTGTTTTTCTTTCAATTTCATGGTGGAAAATTGCTTTTGGCACTAAAACAAAACGATTTTGTTTTTGGTTTTTGTTGTTGTTTTTAAGATTATAATTGTTATTGTTTAATTTTGTACATGAAAATAATTATTAATGTTGTTACTTACACACGTGCACGTATACAAACAATGTAGAAGCAATTAATTTCGATGATTTTAAAAGCGAATTTTATTTTTGGAAGGCGAACTGATTTTTGAAAGAAATTTTTTTTATTAAAGAATTAATTATCGATTTAATGAAGTTTATGGTTTCTATCATACTGTGAAGTAAGAATTCTTTGAATAAAAAAAATCCAATTTTCATTACAGTTTCAGCCTGAGCTAATAATAACGAACAAGTTTTTTATTATATTCTGCTTTAAAAGTAATTTTCTAACTTTAAAATGAATTCCTTTCCGGTTTACATGTTGAACAACAAATGCACAGGCTTCGTATACATAGATTGAAGGCCTAACAATCAAGTAAGTAAACAAATTTTTGCTATGGAACTTAAGAAGATCTGTTTTTGGCTGCTTAACTGTCGCATGGAGAAATTCTAGTCTATGAAGCAAGATAAAAACAATTAAAACGTTAGTTTTAAATAAGATTTAGAGGATAATTTTTATTGAACTTCTATGTTCCCAAGAATAATAATAAAAGTAAATAATTGCCACTTACTGTGTAGAGGTATAACGACTAAAAATCAATTTTGTGTTCTATTGCCGTATCTACTTCTGCACCATTTCTGCATTACTTTTGTAGGAAGTCACCGTAGTCTAGTAGCGTGTTGGCTTATTAGACATGAGGCCACGCTTCAAACCCCAGGTCAGATATCTCCAACAAAACGAAATATATACGAAACATATTTCTACGGCGACTGCCTCTCAGTAGATTTCTGGGAAAAACTATGCAAAGTTGCTCAAAAATCTGTCGTTCGGAGTCGACTTTAAACTGTAGATTCCGCCATTCTTGTATAAAGTTAACACATACATACATTCATAAGTGGTGTCAGAAGCTAGGTCGTAATCCTAACTGAAACGTTGTAATGACTAATTATGTATGTATGTATGTATGTATGTATGTATGTATGTATGTATGTATGTATGTATGTATGTATGTATGTATGTATGTGATGTATAGCACTCAATACACTGAAGTCGCCGTAGTCTAGTAGGTAGTGTGTTGGCTTCTTAGATGCAATGCCCACGGTTCAAACCCCAGGTCAGACATCAAAACGAAATATGAAAAAAAATTTTCTTCGGCGACTTCCTCTCAGCAGATTTCTGGCAAAAACTCTGAGAGTAAATAAAATTGCGATGAAAAGTTTCTCAAAAATCTGTCGTTCTGAGGCGGCTTTAAACTGTAGATCTCGCCGCTCATGTATAAAAATTAACACACACAACATGAGTGGTGTGAGAAGCTAGGCCGTAATCCTGACTGAAGGGTTGTAATAACCAATTATTTAGGTATGTATAGCGCTCTTTAAATGTACGTCTCATACCATGTATGTATGTTTCATAACATTTTGTAGACTTATTTTTTAACCATTTTTGTAGGCGACTACTACAGTGTTCCTGTTACCAGATCGTCTGGAATTGTTTAAAGTCTGACATTAAAAAGCTTACAGTCGATGTGGCATTTTTCTGACTGCTCAGGTCACTGCGATGTTGTAGATCGATTGAAGAGGAAAAAGGTATTTTTCTACCTCGACACAGACTTCATCCATTTGGTTCAGTCTAACGGAACTATGATTACTTGATGTAGGATCGAGAGAAGAAACTCATTGTGTGCCCTGGTAGTCTAGTTGGTAGTGTGCTAGACTATTAGCGTGAGGGTCGTGGCTTCGATTCCCACCAGAGACTCTGGTCTGTGGCACTACACCGAGCATATGGTCAAGTTACTCCGCTCGTATATAATTAGAATATAATTTGTAATTGTATTGCAATTAATAAATAAATAAATAAGAAACTCATTAAGATCTCAAACTAGTTTTCAGTTTGATTCTATGGGTTCTATGTCCTGATGCTGATCGTCAAGATCGATTAATCATGTTTTGTGGGTTGATTTTGGGGGCATGTTTCAATGAAGTTTAACAATGAGCTACTATCAAAGCTCAATTGGGCTTTGATTTAACAAAACTATCATCAATCATTACTTTAATAACAGAAAGGCGCTCAATACTTAGTTTAAAATCGATTTGCAAAATAGGATTAACAATTATTCTCAACTGGCTTTTAGTATTATGGTAGCGATATATGGTTTTCGTGTTTTTTTTAATATTTTCAGGATCAAAAACATTTTCATTGCAACACCTTTTTTTTAATTTCATTTTAAATTATTTCAGCAATTTTTCTTTTCTTTTTTTTCTTAGCTTGCTGGCGGCAGTATGATGTTTTTGTTGTAATTAATGGTCGAATGTTAAATTTATAACGTCTTTGCGATTTAAGGACTTTAATTAAAACCAGAAAAAAATGAAAAATGTTTGTCATGTCTTGTTTATTTTTTTACATTTACATGGACATTTTGTTGTTGTTTCCTTTTTTTTTCTATTTTGTTAGCAAATTTATGTAATTTATCAAGTTTTTTTTTGAGTTCAACACTTAAAGTGCCGTTAAGCCAAAAGGTTGCTAGCAGGACATTTTTATGGAGGACATTCAAACCTGCAACCAACTCGGTCTGCTGCTGGCCGCCTGTCCAGCCGCTAATGAAATATTATAATAACACGACCAGCATGTTACAAAATATGTTTCAAATTTGTTTTTTATTTTTGTTTTGAGGTCCTTTTTTTTGGTTTTTTTACTACAGAGAGAGTGGGAGAGAGGAACTCTCATTATGGTATCGTTTGTTTTTTGTAACTTAAGGCTGGGTTGTTATGCAATTACCAACACTTAAAAGTTACACTTTTTTTTATGGGTGTATCAGTCTTTTTTTGTTTTTGTTTAGAAAGCGTTCGGGAGAAGGGGTGTAAGAGTTTTATCCTTCGAAAAATAATGAATGAATTTCATTAATATTAATTGAAAAACACACTCAAATATTTCAAGAGTTTGAGGAATTTTTTTTTTGTAATTTTTTTAGAATTTCTTTATTATAATAACCAGGCGCGATTGCAAAGAGGAAAAATTACAGTAAAACGCCTTTAGTTTTTAATAATCAGGGGGGGGGGGGTATTAAAAGGCAATCAATACAGAAATATTATCTTATAATCAAATTCTATTGCTGTTTTCTGTACGGGTTCTAATTTTTGTTATTTTGCAAATTCAACAACTATGGATTTTGTCTTTAAATTTAAAGAAAATTGTTTCAAATTCGAAGTAATTAAAGTCGGCTGATATTTTCACTTACCACGAATTTGAAAAATAAGTTCAGACAAAATGAAAGGAAATTCGAATTAAATTTATTTTCGATGCCAGGAACTTAAATAGTTTGAATGGTATAGAGGCCAAGCCTATATTAGATAGTAAGACACATGAAAAATTTTTTTTTTGCACAACTACTGCCTCTCGGCAGTCTTTTGGCAAAAACTATCTAAAAATCTGTCATTCGGAGATTTGCTATGTATGGATAAAATTAACACACAAAATAGGTATGGTGAGGAGAGAGGTCGTAATCCCGAACAAAGAATTGTAATGTTTGATTAAGTACTGGCACTGGAGGTTAAGGATTAAATCTATTTCCTGATTTCCTGATTTCTATTCTCCGTGTAAACTTTCTAATATCGATTTAAGTCAAGCTTTTTATGCCGTAGTCTAGTAGGTAGTGTGTTGGCTTATTAGACGTGAGCCACGGTTCAAATCCCACGTCAGGCATTTCCAATACAACGAAATATGAAAAAATATTTCTTCGGCAACTCCTTATCAGCAGATTTCTCGCAAAAACTCTGAGATTAAATAAAATTGCCATGAAAAGTTTCTCGCAAATCAAACGTTCGGAGTCTACCTTCAACTATAGGTCCTGCCACTCATGTATAAAATTAACACATATAGCATAAGTGGTGTGAGAAACTAGGGCATAACTCTGACTAAAGGGTTGTAATGACAAATTATGTATGTATGTTATTATGTATGATATGTATGTATGATATGTATTCGATTGATATTTCCCATCCGTAACTTTTTCAGAAGGTGGCTGTACATCTAGACACTCCGAAATCGGTAGTTGCGTTTTTTTTTGCTTTGAGACCACGCTTAATAAATTACTAATGATGGAACCTCAATCATATCTTCCATTTCTTTCCTTATTATGTTCAATTTGTTTTTGCAGTTGTCAGTGACATTTGTTCAAAGCATTTACTTGATTTAAGAACAAGTCTTTACAAGTTACGACAGAAAAAAATTAAATTTAAAAGCCTAAGCCTACAAAGCTTTGTGGTTGTTATTGTATCAGTAACATTTTTGAAAGCTGCAATGGAAGAGGTCTAGCATTATTAGTTATGGTGATTTGAACTGCATTTGAGAATATCTTATACAACCCAAGAAGTAAGGAATCAAAAACTTATTTCAGTAACGTCCTACTCTAACGGCTATGGTTCACCATAAGCATGCTTAAAGTAATGGAAAATAATAAATTTGACAGTTTTAGTGGCCTAGCACCTAGCCTTGTTTCTGCTCTAGAAATTGCAACAGACTTCTCCATCTTAATTCTGTACATGAAATCCCGAATACCTCAACCCGATAACCAAAATCTTTGTTCTCACTAACACTCCATTAGCGCACTGTAGCAACAATTTGGAAACTAGTACAAGCAACAAAATTCAGTCACAAATTAGAGTCCTTTCGCTGTACGTTAAACGATGATTCGGTATGTCGAAAATGTCGCTTAAACACCAGAGTTTTTCGACTCATTTCTAACTATATATCAAATGGATCCATTATAACGACCCCAGCCGTATTGATAAAGCTATGCAGAGGCAGATAGAAACCAAATTAGAACCTAGAGAGGTAATAGTATAAGGCTAGGGGTACTGAAATGTCACCAACAGTTTGATTATTTGTAATCTACTGTCAGCAATTAATAAATTTGAAGCAAGTTATGCAATTAAAATGGTTAGAACAACTTTACATATATCTTTGCTAATGCGAAAGATATTTGCTGGAAAGCTTTTATGCATCCACCATGTAGCCCAGGCCTTGCACCTTTAGATAGTCATTTGTTCTGAACTCTGCAGAATTGTGGTAAGGAATTAGAAAACCAAGTAAAAATGACTTCACCTCAATAACTGCAAATATAACAGAAAAAAGTGTTTCGTTTTTCTTCCAATTTGTAAACGACCACGATCGTAAACCAATAAACAAATTTAAATATTTTAATTCCTTATTTATGGCATTTTCTGTACAATTTGAAATCTAATCATTGTAGTGTAAAAACATTTTCGTTTTTAAATTAAAAAAATAAAATTCGTCGAAGTTTTCTTTGCAAGAAACTTAACCACATAATTTGCCCACAAACCATCTTATATGGCAAGTTGATTATCAAGAAAACAAATGAATTTCAATTTTAATTGGTTTAAATTTAATACGTTTTTATTTGTATTTATTTTCCAAATTCCTTTGAAAATATTTTATAAATAATTTTCTTTCAAAAATTTCTTGCAAAATGTCAACACATTTCAATTTATTACAATTCAATAAAACTCATACGCACACGTGTACGTGTACGAACATATTTCTGCATAAGATGGCATTGCATATCACTCATACGTATTGTGGCCACAACAAAAATCTTGTATTAAAATTCAAGAGAAATTCCAGAATTTCACAATTTATTGACATTTATTTGTCCGAAAATTATAATGCAAGAGATGAAGTAAATAAATCTGTTTAAGCATTTGTTTATTTGTTTATTTATTTATTTATTTATTGTGTTGTATTTTATTGTATTGTATTTTTATGCCATTGTTTATTGCAATAAATTCCTTTAAATAATTGACTGAATTGTTTTATTTGCCAACTTTTTACCATAAATATTTACACAATAATTGCAAATACAATGTTAAAGAATTTCTTTAAGAGAAAAAAATCCTTAAGACAAATAAAATTTATTTTTCTTTTATTGAAAAATGTTTTAAAATATTAAAGTAAATTAAAACTCTTCTGTTCCTTCAATGAACTCATTAAATCAAGTGGAGAAGTTTAAAAATATCTCAGCAGCAGAATGACTGAAAATGGTAGCACCACTAGAAACATTGCACCACAGATGAAAAAAGCGATAAGAGTATTTACGTAGGTGTATCAAATATTAAACGCTTGTAATATATAGCATTAGCAGTAGAATTTAAATGTTCATTAGTTTGTCACATTGCTTTATCACTATGAAAATTGGTGCCTCACAGATTAAATATAATCTAGAGATTATTCTAAACTGAAGTTTGTTAGAATACTTTAAATGGCCTCATACGATCCGTAACGAATCAAAAAAATTAACAGAAGAAAATTTCGATTCAATGCTCTTACCCTTTGTAAACCTCCGAAGGAGATATGCAATTCTGATCTGATATAAAACCCGAAATATTTATATCAAAAGGAGTGGAATTCAAAAGCGATACCTACAGTCACTCTACACCCCAAGTGGAAATTGCTATATCAGGTCACGTAGGTTAAATCTCCATTAACATTAGGCAACTGAATCCGAGAGCAACACGTCTAGAAAGTTTCATGCAATTATATAGACATCTAGTTCTCGAAAAAAGTGTATGGTGTACATAGCTACAACTACTGCAATTTTCTTGGGGCAACACATCAAAATTTTCTTGAAAAACATTGGATTTTTCTAAATCTGCTCAAGAATCATCTCTTGTACTTTGAAAGCAGGAACGCTCAAGCGTTACATGCTGCACAGACCAAACGTAACGTAAACTTATTGTGATGCCGACATTTTTATTATTTACGTAGAGTTTTAGGTCTAGTTTTTGGTTTTCTGCGAGGAGACTTGCTCAACACAATGCTTATTCACGAAAGATTGGGCCTTTTGAATAATAACTTTAATTAAGTTTAGTTTATATAGTTGGCCGATCAATTTAACTTAACGACTAATGCATAAGAATCGTATGTAATTTGTCCCTTGTGGAGTTGGGACATGTAGTCATCTGTCATTATTGTAAAGCTTGTTAGTCTCTCTCAGCAGCTGCTGTTGATTACTCAAGAGGTTGCAGTTGCATTGCAGTCTTTCATGAACTGTCCATAATGTTATGTGTCTTTAAGGATTTTTTTACAATCAGTACTCAGACAGTGCATTGTGCTCGATCTTTGAAAATTGTATAGAGAAACGAGACAGAGAGACGGAGGACGGTTCTACAAATGCGACAGTTCTGCTGAAGAACAAATTGTTTTGTAATCTATTGCACTTTTCATTTGCAAATTCACCATGAATGGATGTGCTGTAGAAGAAAAACGAGTACATAATATATTCTGATTATTTTAGGGAACAAATTTTTTCATTTCCCCAAAGCAAAATCTGTTGTAGGGGTGATGGAACAATGAAACACAATTCATCTTACGGTAGCGTTCCAATTAATGAATAGATTAATAGAAAGCATCATCGCCCTGTTCTGTACGCTGTCAAGAAGCCTTAAAAGAGGTTTCGAGACAACGGATTATACGTGGTATTGGCATCCCATTTTAGGGGCGCGTATACACACAGTTACTAAATTATACGTACGGTTAAATAATTTCAGAAATTTTTTAACTAATCCGTTTTCGTTGAAAATCTTTATAGTTTCCTTGATGTTAAGACGGTCTTCTGCATTGATTAAAAAATTTCTGAAATTGAACTGAATTGTGGCCCTGCACAGGCCCACAAAGGTATGCATCCGATTCACAAATTTCACAAATTTCTAAACCAATGCAAAAGACCGTCTTAAAATCGAGGAAAGTTGTCAGACAATTGCAAAGATATTCAACGAAAACGGATAATTTAAAAAATTTCTGAAATTTGTTATCCGTATGTATACTTTTGTGACTGAGTGTAAGTGGTGCAAATAGTAAAGAGTTCAGGTGTAGGAGTTGGTCTGCATGTGATCAAATTCATGTAAAAAACAGACATTGCGGTCAACTATAAAATAGTGGGATTAGCAGTTAAAGGGGGAAAATCATTAAGAAGTATAGGAAAACAGTGATAGATAGAGCACACGCAGTTTTCACAGTCGAAGCCTTGCAATAACATCAAAAGTCGTACGTTTAATTCACAAATCATTCTACTTCGTTTTTTTCTAACAAAACTAACATCAAACTTTACAAGGTTTTTAACGAATGTTTCTACTTTTTGTTGTTGTTGTTGTTTAACTCATGTTATTATTTTTTTAAATGAATGAATTGTTAGTAAAAAAAAATTGTTGCCATTATCAAACAAGTGCATAAATATTTAAATATAATTTTACCTTAACATTTCCACAAGTTCTACAAAAGAATATGAAAAAATGAATACGAAAAAAAAACAAAACGACTGCTGGTACATGGAATAAAATTACAAGAAAGATTTTGCATTTGAATAAAACGGTTTCTGCAGTCATTTTCATAAGTTTTACCATAACCATGACCTTCTTCAATAAACAAAATGCACAAAAACACAGCGATTTGCACATATTCTGAACGATTTACCGTGATTCTTTTAGGCGGAGAAGAAAAATAAAACAAGAGGTGTCGTAAGGACAACCTACAAGAACGACGATTTTTTAAGTTATATTTAGTTATGGGATCGTAGAGGTGTTACAGACTGAAGTATTTAATGGGAATCGAATTCTGGGGCCCCACACCAATAGAGCAGCCTAATAAAAAATTATTTTCTGAATATTAGGGCTGAGCAACTATGGTTAAAGAGTATCATAGCGGATGATATCAAGCTTCTTACTGACGTGCGGCCAATTAAACTACCAGACTAGGAGGAATTAATTTGAACAATTTTGTTGGTTTATTTGCTGTGGCAATAAAAAAAAAATAGTCACAAAAGCAATGTCGGTTGCACTTGGCTTTATCAGTCTCCGACCATCAACCCTTTTCAACAATTTTTTTTTTATGTAAAGGCCAAAAACAATGTCACATAAAATGTTTTCCATTCATATTCTAGCGTTCATTCGTTAGTTCGTCAGTCTTTGTCTTCTGTTTTTTTTTTTGGAATTTCTCTCATTGTATCGTTTGTTTTTCTTCAACATTTTGCTAAAATTATTTAATAATTCACTCTTTAGTTTTTTGCTGGTGTTTAAATACGAAGAAAAGAAGAAGAAAATTCTTGCAGGATTATATACAATTGCTGGTGGCTGGTGGTTGCTGATGCCACTGTTGCAGCCAACCAGTGACGATGATGTCAAGTCAAAAGTCAAATGTACATTAAAATAATTGCACGGCACACAATTTAAACGAGGAGGCAAAAAGAGGAGAGCGAGAGAGAGAGAGAGAGGGTGGTGTTAAAATGCATTTTCTGAATGGAAGCATATTTAGTCATCATCATCATCCACGTCGTCGTCATCATTTGAAATAAATTGTGAAAAATAAAATTTTTCTACTAAATTTGCCACTGAGGGTGTGTGTTTGTGTGTATTGCTGAGCACAGTTACAGACACAAATATTTTCACGTTTTTTTCTTGCAGGATTTGTTGTCACTTAAAATTAAGTGGCATTTTGATTGTGTGTAAGTGTGTGTGTGTTATTCATTTATTTAAAAAAAATTTGATTTTTTTATATTTTTTTTTCGATTTAGACTGTGTTAAATTTAGCAGAAAAGTAAACAATTTTACACTTTTTTTGTAGAATTTTTTTTTTGTTCGAAAGGATATCAAAAGAGCAACGAATATTTAAAAAACAATAATTAAAACATCCTTGCCTTAGCCTTTAAATTGTAAAGAATATTTGCTAATCAAATGAGTAGTAAAGGCGTATAAAAGCAGTGTTAATAACAGATCAACATATCTGCGAAGTTATATTTAATGTCAGGTCAAGTCCTAGGCAGTATGAAAATTTTCAAAAAGATTGCCTGAGCTTATGGATGAATCAATTGGTCATCTATTATTGTCGTGAAGAGCTAACTTTGTCCTGCCATCACGTGACATATTGCACGCCCTAGTTATTTAAAGGGTATCACAACAATAACTCTACCAAGTCTATTGTCTTAAAAAAAATTTCGGGATGCTATTCGGTGTCAACAATGCAATTGATATGTTCTCAGGTGTTTCCTCCTGGGTTTCGTTACTGCCTCACAGGTTTCAACAATGTGTTATTCTTATCTTCAAAGAATACGCATGTTTGCCTGGATATAACTCCGATTTTTAATAAGTGTACTCTGAGTCTGATTACCAACCTCAGGTTATTGCTCGATAGTCTGATGCATGTCTCAGATCTCCTTTTATTTTTATTTCAAAAGTTTCGTTTACCCAAGATCCGTTTGGTTTGAGAAGGGCCTTTGCTTCTCTTTATTTTCTCTTTCGTTGGCCATAACTTTCCAAACAGCCGCTCCCGTGCCACAGAGGGGTTCTGGCCCCCATCAACAACTTGGAAGTTCCTCTCCTCGCAAGCTCATTACCGAGAATTCGCACATATCATGTAACCTAACAGAGGGTCAGCTTATTTTGCCTACGTAGCTGATTCAGCTTCTCTAGACGGTTCCATATAATCTTTGATTTAACCTCATAAGGAGTAAGAGCTCAAATAGCGGTTTGACTGCAGGCTTTTGTACCTCCTATCCAAATTGAATTGAGCACATCTTACGATGGCATAAGTCTCGTTGTGAAGCCCGAGAAAACCATAGATTCTACTGGGTACAGTTAAGGAGGGAGCTGTCAGCCAATCGCTTCCTAAGTTCACGTAATCCTATAAAGAATTTTATGTTGGACTTGTTTCCCTTCTCTCCCTTCAAACCTAACCATAGTCTACAACGGTTTGGTTTTCAATACTATGTGCAACAGACCAACTAGCGCCACTGTAGGACAGGTTCGGTTCATATTGTCCTTGTTATTCCAATACACGCTAGTCTTTGTATCTTATCCAACTTCTAATGAAATGTACGATATTTGATATTAACAAGAGCATGCAACAGAAAGCACGGTGTTGTATAAGGTGTTAAAAGAAAATTCATTTTATTTTATTGCTTGCGAGAGTTACATCTCTTTTCACTAAAATACTTCGAGTTAATAAAATCAAATTTATGGAAGTATTTACATACAGATTTTATTTTATTTTTTTATCACAAATAAAGCAGACATACAGAAAGACAGAAAAAAGCAAGAGAATAAAGCTGAAGTCGTTAAAACGATTTATTTGTTCAGCCAATAATTTACAGGCAGCGATCCACAGCACGTATGGGTAATAAAAGAATCATTTATGACTGGCAACATGGTGCGTATGAGGAATATTAAAACAAATTAAAGGTCATTCATCTTTGAGGCAGCGTGTAGACTCAAGGCTTAAAGAAAAACAAAAAAAAAAACATCGAAGAGGTACGAAAAGCATTTTGAAGTGAATAATTTATTGCAAATTATGATAGAAAACCCATGAAAATGGAAATTTTATTTTATTTGATTACACAGATATCGCAGTGATTGATAATTACAAATTTCTGTAGGCTCTTCTACATCCCCTTTGGCATAAATAGTTTGTTTTTAATAAATAAACACAATTGATCATCAAACGAGAATTGGAAAATGATTTGTTTTTCTTTAAAATTTTCGAAATAAACACACACACCAAATAAGACCAACAAACTATGAACAATGAATGAAGAAATGAAATGAATACGAAAATAAAATTGTAAAATATATCTCGTGTAATACATTTTATAGTTTTGAATTGCTAAGAGGAGGGAGAGAGAGAGTGGGAGAAGTTTGTTATTATTTATGTGTGTGTGTGTGATTAAATCATTTCAGCATTATAAACGAGTACATAATAAATCTTATTTATGTGCACATCATTATTATTAACAATGAAACAAAAAAAATAATTTTATTTTCTATTGTTTTTCACAATAAACATTTCACAAATTATTTTTAAAATAAACAATTCAACGAAAAAAATGAAAAATACTTAAAAATTTTGCACCGGATACAACAGTTGGACGCCAGAATTATAATAGAAGGAAGTTAAAAATATATTTGGAGTGAGAAATTTGCAATTCCAAACAAAAAGAACGATTAATATGATTAATAAGACGATTAATATGATTAATAAAATGGAAAGATTACAATTTTTGTTTACATACATAATTGGTCATTACAACCCTTCAGTCAGGATTACGACCAAGCTTCTCACACTAATTATGTTGTATGTACTAATTTTATAAATGAGTGCTGGGACCTACAGTTTAAAATCTAATCTGAGCTACAAATATTTGAGAAATTTTTCATGGCAGTTTTATTTACCGTCAGAGTTTTGCCGGAATTCTGCTGAAAAGAAGTCGCCGAAGAAATATTTTTTGTTTGACCTGGAATTTAAACCGTGGCCTTTAATAAGCCAACATACTATCTACTGGACTACTACGGCTTCAAGTCTTTTAATACGATTTGTTGGCTGCGATTGTTTGATTGATTTACGTCAAGCAAATGCTGGCAAGCCATTGATTTTTTAATAGTTTTTTATAACAATTCAAAAATATTCAATAAGTCAAGTGTATTCGAGTGCAAATCGGAATGACTTAATATTTTCTTTAATAAAGCCAGTTTCTTTGATATTAAAAATACTGTACTTTGTTCTGTTTCAATATAAACTTGGGGAGCTTAACCCATTCGCTACCAAGGACGAGTATACTCGTCTTTGATAGGGTATCCCACACTGCTAAGACGAGTATACTCGTCCTACTTTAAACATATTATAACATGCAGGCTTTTGAATTAGCAAAGTTTTTTTGCCACAAACATAATATAAATATGTAAAAAACTTGAAAAATACTACAAATAAAATTTTTTAAAAAATAATACTTTATCTCTTATAGAGAATGATCTTTCACGCAAACTTTCATCGTGTATTTATAACAAAATTTTATAGCAGCTAAATCACTTATGATACCTTATCTTCATGATAGGATTTGTAACAAAGTCCAATACTACAATAATAATACAATAACACTCAAAATATAAATGGCAATGGGAATGACTTCATATAATTTTGGCTTGGCAGCGAATGCGTCAAGAATACATCCCCTAATTTATTTTTGAGAATTTTTTTTTCCTTAAATAGGTACCCTTTGAACAATGTTTGATAAAATTTTTAATCCTTTATTATAAATCATGTTATCATAGCCTTAAGGTGGAGAGTATAATAATTTACTCTTTTTTTCCATTTTTTTCCATTTCAATAAAGAAACATACATAAATAAATTGCTTTAAGCGGTTTTAAAAAAGAAATATTGCATATTATTCTGTCTTTTTATCATTATCATTACAGACAGAGTAAAGGCGATGGGAAAAAAATGTCTTAAATATGATCCCTTTACTTAAGCAGCAAAAAAAAAGAGACAAGCAACGTAAAAAAAATTGCAAAACCTCACTTTAAAAATGACCTTTTTAGCATTATTTTCTCTCACCATTTTTGGCTTATTTTTTTCTTTATGTAACACGAAACAAATTAAGGGAAACGGAAAGAAAAGTCAGTGACACAAAAAAAAAAAAAACACGCAAACCCAACACTCAACACACACGCAGACAATTGTATTCACACTGTCATAAGCAGAAGAGACATTTACTACAACATCTCCACAAAAATCTTAACAATACTCCCCTAACGATACAATACTCATGCACAACACAATATTCGTGCATTACAATAATCGTACACTACAGTGGTCGTTCATACTTTCTTCAGAACGGTATCCATCGCCTATTTTGCCCAAAAACTTTACCGGTGTATTGGTAAACGACAGAATGAATGTGTTTTAGTTTCGGTAGTTTTTCGGGACTTGTATGTATTACTGTTGTTGTATTGGTATGTGTTTGGGGGAGGGAGTATAATACAATACAATATCTGGTGTATTATGTTCTTATCTGCATGCTTTATGAAAGAGCTTTAGTTGAAGTGAAAAGTCTTCTTTTCTATATTTATTGTTGCTTTTGCCAATTTATACTCTTGTTGTTGTTGTCGTTATTGTTGTCATTTTGCTTAAGGGAAAGAAAAAATTCACTTGAAAACTTTATTGTCTTTATTTATGACATTTTTTCAGTATTTTTTTTGCCTTTCTGTTCATTTCTTTTTCTTTTCTTTACTTTACGTTTCTTTAAGGGCAGAGTTTGACTTTAGCAAACGACAATGACATTGTTTTTGTTGTTTTTATTATCGCATTTGCTGCTGCTGCTGCTACACAGTGATTACGAAGTCTATCGTCTGTATAATTTATAGGGATTTTGAAAAGTTATGCTGCTTTTTCCTTTCACTTGTCCCCAAGCTTGTATGTGTTCTAGCATCCAGCGTGTTTTTTGTGCTTTTATTCCTATCGAAAAATGTTCTCCAAGAAGGTGAATGGAAGGTAGAAATATTTCATGATTTTTTCCCCTCATTTTTTATGTAAAAATATTTTACGTTTAAGTTTGTAAAAGTATTTTCGGGAAGAAAAAAACTTTTTAATGAGCGCTTTAACAAGCAATGAGCGAATAATGTGAAAGTGAAGTCTATAAATTTTATGATCAAAAGAAACTAGAACTTTTGCAAATAGGCTTTAAATAATCAAACTCTGTAAATAAGGAAAACAATAATAATAATAAAAACAAATTATTGTAATAGCTTTTTATAAATGCATACGTAAGCCAAACTCTAAAGAAGTTGATTAATATTAAACGGGGTTGCAGATATTGTCCTGATGGCACATATTTCATTTCATAGTGTTAACTTGAGCCGTCTAATTTTTGGTAAAGCATTTAGCCATAGCAGCCTATCATTTTCTCAATACTTATAAAAAGCAGTATGACTCTAACTCTCCTTTTCGGTTGAATTTTTTCTTTTTAATTGCTAAAAGCCCATATTGACTGGAATAATTCCTTGTCAATTAAAATAAGTATATATGGTGCTTATGTACTCTTTTCGGTTGGATAAATGAAATAGTTTCTATATAAACGTAAAACATGGAGAAGTTTTTTCAATCGAATATATTCAAAGAATTTAGAGAACTTTATAAACACAAAAAAGGTCAAAATAGAAAATATGGCACACACAAGGAACACCGCTAGAGTGAAGGCACGATTTTAGTGAAATATTTTTTTGAGGCCCGCTACTCCTTATAATATTGATGGAATATATTTCATACTACAGAATCGTTGATTGAATATACTTTCCAGTACCCTAAAGATCCCACTTAAGTATAATTTCTAAAAAAATATTGCATTACAATAAGCAGTATAAACTCAATGCAAAAATACGAGGACGGTGTCAAAATTAGCCACTTGTCTAGTAAGTAGTTTATTGGCTTATTAGACGAGAGCCTAAAATTCGAAAATAATATTTCTTTCGGTGACTTACTCTCAATAAACCTCTGGCAACAACTCTGTAAGAAAAATATGATTGTCATGAGAAGTTTCTCAAATGGTGCTACCTATAGGACACATAAAATTAAAACATACTACATAGGTAGTGTAAGAAGCTAGGTTCTAATCCAGACTGAAGGGTTGTAATGACAAATTAAGTAAGCCAGTATGCGTTCAGAACCTGGCCAATTATATAGAAAATATACCAGTGTATAGATAAGGACAACTAAGATCCTGCTCAGCTTACTGCATCCGTTTGATGGTCTTCCCTCTGAATCATCTTAGAGTACATTAGTGGTTTTCCAAAATGCATCAATACGAAGTTTGTATGCAGTCCTACTACTGTATATAAACTATGTAGATATGCAAAGTAACCAAACTATAAATCCGATGCCTGAGTGCTTTTTGACTGCGTTAAAAAAACGCATTGACGTCGTTTTGAAATAGAATACACTGTATATATTTTGTACAGCGGCATTATGAAACACGATACTTTGTTCAAACACAAAGCAACTAACATTTTGGAAGGCAGCCGTATTTTCGAGTTGTTTTATAGCATGTAGCTTTTAATTTTCCGAGTTTACAATAAAACTGAGTTTGTTGTGTATAACCTTGGATGAGAGATGGTTCTATCACTTCATACCTGAGATAAAAGCAAAACAAAGCAATGGCCTGGATTGGAAGTAGGATATCTAAAGAGGCAGTTCTATCAGCAAGCAATGGCAATATGTGACTATTTTGCGAAAAAAAAAAATAATCAACACCGAGCACTGCGCGAATTTTTTGCAACGTTTAAGTAATAATATTAGGGAAAACGGTACCATTTAGTAAAAAAGAACGTAATTTTTCATCAGAACAGAGCAACCACTATTGCAATGACCCAAAAAATCTGAATTAAAGTTTGAATTGCAGCATAACACATCGTATTTAGCAGATTTAGCTCCTTCAAGTGATTTTTTATATCCAAAATTGAAGAAAAGTTTCTTTGTTAAAGGCATTTGTTAACAAATAAGAGATAGAATTGATGGTATATGGCTGGTTTAAGAAGTAGCATAGTTCTGACAATAATTAGGGTATCGAAGGAAAAAGTATTTCAAGCCAAAAAAACAAAAAAAAATTTATTTACCAAATTTGTTGTATTTTCTATCCTTGTGATCAATAATAATAATACCTTAACATTCTCTTTTTCTGGTTGTACTAATTAATCAGTCAGTCAATCTATCAATTAAGTCCAAAAAAAAAATAAATTTCTTGTGATAGATTAACAGCACAAAAAAAAGAAGAGGAAAAAAAGTAGTGAATATTAATGCATTAACTAGCGAAAGCGATATTCGTTTTTATGAAAATTTCTTTTCTTGTGATAACTTTTCTTACATCCTACTTTAATTGGCATTAGTTCGCATAGAACGAAACCTATTTTTTTCTTTCTTTCTATGGCTTGCCCTTAAAAAACTTATTGCTCCACACTGAAGGAGAAAACTTTTTTATTTTTTCAATGATTTTTATTGAACTCCACAGTTAAATGGGCTCTTAACGAAGAAAATTTATTGAGAAAAACAAAGAAGAACTTGAAACAAATCGAATTATGGCTACAAAAAACAAAAAAAAGAAACAATAACCAAAGAAATAATAAAGTAAAGATGGTTTGTCTTGGTCAGTATCAGTAAGGGTTGCCCATAATGGGGATAAAAGTTAAAATAAAACAGAGAGAGCGAGAGAGAGAGAAAATGAAAAAGAAAGTTATGAGGAAATCTCATCAAATTTTTTTATTTCAGTTCTTCTTGAATATCAAGAAAATTGGGGTCATTTTGTAGGTTAAAACTGTGTGTATAAGTGTGTGTTTGAGGGTCTTTATAAAAATCTAATGGCATTACTTATCAATTTTAATTAAATTGTTTTTTTTTTTTTTTTTGTGAAATAAACAAGAACATTTCTTATTTTCTTGCAGCTTGTGATTGTAATTGAATTTTCACAAAAAAATGGAAAGAAAAAAAAGTAGAAAATTATATTAAAATTTTTTATAAAATTTTCAATTGATAATTAAATCATATAAAAATCAATTTTATTTTGTCATTGTGTTTTTTAAGCATCCCCTAACTTTCTTTTTAATTTTTATAAAACAAAATTTAATAATTTTCTGAAAGAAAATTGGATAAAGTGAAGCATTGTTACCCAGGAAATATAAACACATTTGTGAGTAGTAAAGAGAACAGGAAAAACAAATAATAAAGCAACAAAGAAAATATGACAATTAAAGAAATTCAATAACAAAACAACAAATAAATTGTGAGAAAGAAAGCTCAGATTACAATAACAAAAATACATATAGATGGTAAGGTTCTGGAAGTTGCCAGATTGCTAATTAAGGTTTACGGTTTCGTAACCAAAGTTTAAAAACCCATTTAAAGCTAAGATTTGGATGAAACTTATACTTTATTATAATTCTTGGACCTTGTCATTATACAACACCTTCGAAATACATACATACATACATAATTGGTGATTACAACCCTTCAGTCAGGATTACGACCTAGCTTCTCACACCACTTATGTAATGTGCGTTAATTTTATACATGAGTGGCGGGACCTATAGTTTAAAGTCGACTCCGAACGACAGATTTTTGAGAAACTTTTTCATGGCATTTTTATGTACTCCTAGAATTTGTGCCAGAAATCTACTGAGAGGAAGTCGCCGTAGGAAAATTTTTTCATATTTTGTTTTGATGTCTGTCCTGGGGTTTGAACCGTGGCCTTACGTCTAATAAGCCAACACACTACCTACTAGACTACGGCGACCTTTGAAATACAACGTTATTTAATTATTCCTAGTAAGGCAGTTTTTGACCACTTTTTAGCATGTTATAGTCGTTACCTGTACTAAAACTTGACGAATATTGGTTTTCAAATGCTCCAACATAAGGAAATTATTTGTGTAGGCGGAGTCTTTGTCTTACCCTAACTAAAAAGCCTAAGAATGACAAACTGTATGATCTAAAATGCTGATCTACTGCTTCTGAAAACTTCTCAAGGAATAAACCCCAATTCAGACATGTTGCTTGGCAAGTTGCACCATCTTGTTGATACCACATACAGTTCTGTTCATAATTTTGAATTATAGAAGAAAATGTCGATTATTGAACAACAATAGCAGTTTGAATTGAGGGAAACAGTTTTTCTAAGGTTGTTTATTTAAGAAGTATGGCTAAATGACACCTCCAGACACTTTCTCCAATCAGTGCTGAGCTCCTCGAGACTCATATGCGACAATTTTACTTGGTGACGTTATCTCCGATAGAAAGGCGAGTTTCTTATCTAAAGAACAATTTATTTAGAAAAAAAAACGGTATTGAAAGCCTGTTGGTCTAGCACCTAATTGGGATATTTATGACGTTGAGAATGGTCAGATGAGTTTAATTGTTGAGTGAGTTGAAGTTTATATGGATGGAGGTGCAACTCCAAAAGGAAAATATATAACAATGAGTCATAGGATATTCTCAAATGTTGATAATGCCGTGCAATCTACAAATTTCTATTACATGCCACATTTTCTCTAAGTGTAGCGATATGCCCCTCCAGTCTTTTTAAATTTCTTTATAATCTTGTCAGTTTCTTGCACAGTATTTCGGTTATAACGATCACAATCACTCCATAATCATTT
Organism: Sarcophaga subvicina; assembly: GCA_936449025.2. Taxonomy (NCBI): domain Eukaryota; kingdom Metazoa; phylum Arthropoda; class Insecta; order Diptera; family Sarcophagidae; genus Sarcophaga; species Sarcophaga subvicina. The sequence goes on along the minus strand of OW388081.2, from coordinate 101,876,667 downwards.
TTATCATATCATATTTATAGTGTATAATACGGTATTGTTTTGTATTTTTTAATACAATTCTATGGCTGCTCACTGTTAGCATTTAGTTCTATTGTTTTAGTTTGACAACTTCTAGAACCTTATTGTTGATTTGTTATTGTTATTCTTTTCTATGTTGTATGTTCTTTTTATGTGTCTTTAGTCAGGATTACAAACCAGCTTTTTGTACCATTGAGTTAATGTCAACCCTGAACGATAGAAAACTATTAGAGAAACTTTTAATGGCAATTTTATTTTACTTTCAGAGTTTTTGACAAAAGGCTTCTGAGCGGAAGTCGCCCAAAGAAATATTTTTTTCATTTTTCATTTTGTTAGAGATGTCTTAATGAGGGGTTGAACCGTGGTTCTTGTTAATTAACATTGGATTTGTAATAATAAACTAATATTTAAAATATGTTTTATTCAGAATTGCTTTATTTGTTGGAATGTTCTTTACCTTTTTTTGATTATTTAATTTAAAAATTTAAATTATTAACGAAATAAATTCCATTTTAAAAACTGCACAGAACACAAATCAAATATTATGCGCAACATTATATTCGAAATGAAATTCAAAATTCGCATTTGAAAAGCATAAATTTTGTGAAGCGAAGCAGAAAATGCTTTCAGAGCGTAATGGAAACGGAAATAAGAGAATATAAATATAAGAAAGAGAGAGAAAGAGAGAAAGAGAGAGTCATTTAAATAAAATAATGCATAATAAATATTAAACTTCGCATACCATTTACATAAATATTGAGATTACACGCTTACATACACAATTACATGCAACAGTGGTGGTTAGAATAATAGGCATATCAGGTAGAAATTAAAATTGGCATAATGCTGGTAAAATAAAGGCTTTCAACAACTAATAGCGATAAAATAATTGTGCTTATATTTTCACTTTTACTGTGCTTAGCTTACATTTAAATCCCCGCAACTGAAGCGTAAAATGAAATACAAAAAATAGAAAAAAAATATAAACAGAAAATTATATTTCAAATCCAAAAAATTATTAAGAACGTTGAAATAAAAACGAAAAAAACAACAAAAACAACAACATTTCTAGAAATGTGAGCAAAAGTGAACAACTATTTTTAGTTTCAGTTTAAAACGTAAAACTGGGGTTTTTTGTGGTTTCCAAAAAAATTTTTGCTCAACTGATTAAATAGCCCCTGAGAAGGTACTCAAAGTAAACGAGCAAATAGGATTTTATGAGTTACGCAACGAATAGTAAAGAATTTATTACAGATTTGCCACAAGTTTTGTTACAAAAAACAAGAAAAATAAAAATGTAACATTGGCATTTATTTTGTGGGTTTATTTATCTTCATTTTCGTATTTAATTTTTTTCTTTTTTCCATTTAAATATGAAAAGTTTCACAAACCAAACTTATAATTTCAAATATGAGAAAATAAAAGCGTTAAAATTAATGGCATTCCATGGCTTAGACCGCAAAATAAAATGTAAAAAACAATTTGTAACACAAATTTGAGGGTTTTTTTTTTTGAAGGTGATGCTTTCAAAATATTCTGAGAGATTAACATTAAAATATTCCTTTTAGCGTTTAAAGAATGCGTTTTAAAATTTTTTTATTAAAGGAAAAATAATTTTCTTTGTTCCCTTTTGTTACTTTATGGGTTACAGGACTATGGCAAGCCATCTTATTCACTTGCTTGTAATTTCTTAATTATGTTCAGTTTCTTAATTACGTTTTTCCAGCTAAGCATTTCATTCGTTTACTATGACAGATTCGAGGCGATTACCATCTATCATTGTCAATAAATAACGCCCTCTACGAAGCAATCACTTTATTCCACCACAGCATACTTCATTGTAGTATCGATAAAGCAGTGAAATACAAATCACATAATGAGACTGCAAGTAAGTGTCATGGAACCGAATGAGTTGGTTATCCTGCTGTCATTAATAATTACTTTTACCATCATCTGTACTTCGGTTCACCCCATACAAGTGGGTTCATTATCTCATCTTCCCTTTGCAAATGAGTAGAACTTCTGTGCGAACATTCGTTCATCCCGTCTGCAAGAGAATGGCAATCACATGTATGAATTAAATATAGGCGTGTGTGAGCCAGCTGAATAAGAAGGGCAGAAGGCCTTAGGTCCCATGAGAATTGATGCGAATATATAGGCAAAGAAACGGAACTTCCAAGGGGAACTTCCACGACTCTGATGGGTTCTCAACTTTCCTGTAAAGATATGTTTGGAAGGGTTTACTCGACAAATGGCAAGATGAAGAGAGGCGGAAACTTCCTTTTATGCCAAATCGAAATATTTCTTGGTAAATTACAAGGAAAAGAGATTTGAATCATGCATCAGACTATCTAGACACAACTTGAGGTTACCTAACAGACTCTTCCACTTGGCACTGAAGGCCCACAGAGCACTTGTTTAGAATAGGGATCGCTTCAAGCCAATTATGTAGATTTTTCGACTAAAAAAAAGCAACCCATCTGGACTCATTCTTAGAATTTGTGCGGCGTTAGAAGCCAATGGCTTGTCAAAAACGAGACAAGGTGTAGTTCCTACAGAAAACCGGATTGGAGGAGACATTGTTGGTATACATTTTATATTTATATTGAGAACAGTACAGTACAGGTAACAGTTCCCTACCAGTTCTTTAGAATTTTCTATTGTGACAATCCTTGCAAGTGCGTCAGTTAAGTTGCTTGATTTAATGGCTCGCTATGTCTTCCCGACAATCTTGGATGCGGCGTAAACGATCTCTACGGATCAAATGGCCTCTTTACTTTACTTTACTCACACCATATGCTCTAATATTGGATAAGCATAGCAGCAGTCTTTATAGCCACTATTTCAGTGTGATTACGACTGCAGTCTAGGGAGATCTTAATCATATTTCTTCATTTGAATTGTGAAACACTTTTTTGTAGTTAGTTAGGTTAGGTTAGGTCCGAGTGGTAGCTCTGATTTCACAAAGCTCACTTGAGCACGCATAGCGGCCCGTTGTGATGCCACGGGTGAACGCAGTCCCTTTACTGACCAAGTTCCACCAAAAGCAGGGAAGAGGAAGAAGTTGGTCAGCGCAAGGGCTGCACACTTTTTTTAGTTTCTAAGAAAACAAAATTAACGAGCATTTAGAGGGTTAGTGGAAGTCATGCGTTGGAGTCAAGCATTTTTTTTCATTTTTTTCTTTTTAATTTTATTTCACAGTTTTTTTTTTCTCAAACAAAAAAAGGTTAATTAATGTTTAAATACTACAAACGAAATCATTAAGCGAATATTTTATTTTCAAATCTTTAGGGCGGAAAGTTTTCCGGCTTGGAAAAAAAGGCAAAGGAAATGGCTAAAAAAAACATTTTTTTTATTAAAAAAAATGAGAAAAGTTTTAACGCAGAGTCGAGGAAAAAAATTCACTAAATTCCCTAACAAAAGTTAATTTTACTCTTTTTTTTTGGTTTGAATAATAACAAGTTTTTTCTTTTCGTTGTTCTATGTGAATGGCAACGAATTTCTATAAAATTTTGATATTTTTTTCAACACAAAAATATTTTCGCTCCTTTCCGGTATTTTAACACAATACACTCCATGAGTAGGGAACTTCTCTAGAGTGTAGGTTTGTTGATGTTTTTAATTTAACCTTTCTTCATTTAAACAAATTATTTCATTTAAATACAAGAAAAAAATCATCAGTTTTAGTGGTTTTGTAATCCAAATGTGGTTTAATAACCAAAGAAATTATTAACATTGTGTGTTCTCTGAGTGTGTAGACACGAAGTGTGGTTATGAAATGAAATACAAGCTTTGCGAACTTTCACTCATAGTTCCCCCATAGTTTAACCACACAACCTTTAAAACGCTTTTATGGTATAAAACCCGTAACAAATAGAATTATTTCATGTAATCCTTTCGTTTTAATGTGTTTTTTTTTTGGTTTTTTGGTTTTAAAGTTTTATTTTCTTTCTTTCCTTTTTAATGTTTTAATCACTTTATAATAATTTATGATGGATTTTTATGGTTTCATGATTTAATTTGCTTGCCATACCCGACAGATGTTGATTTCTGTAACATTATTAATCAATTTAAACTCAAATTTTTGAAAACATCATCAGATGGTGATGATGATAGGCAATGTTGTTTATTTTATACACAGATGAACATATTCTTGCTTTAAAGCATTCGTTTAAACTAGCAGCATGATTGATTGGAAGTGTAATACTTTAAATTACCCATTCTGTTAGGTTCTATACGAAGACTGTATGCTTTGAAGAATAGATTCCTAAAACCCATCGTAGACCGGTCTAGTAGTTAGTCAGGTCAGACGTCTCCAACAAAACGAAACATGAACGAATATTTCTTCGGCGACTTCCTCTCAGCAGATTTCTGGCAAAAACTTTTAGAGTAAATAAAATTGTCATGAAAAGGGTTGTAATTACCAATTATGCATGTATAAATGCTTTAGGGCCTCAATTAAACCCAAATTATTTAGAAGTTTTAAAAATGTTCACAATAGGAGCTCAACTGGTACTAGGTACAACAATATTATAAAAATTCTGTCTAGAAATCTCCTAGAACAGCTGTTAACAACACATTTTTGTTTGACAACACCATTTTTATATCATTTAGAAGCGTCAGTATTTTGTAAAGTCTTACGATGCCAACAGAAGTAAGAGCAGATAATCCATTAAGAAATATATTATTATAGAAATATATTATTATATAAAAATATTATTATATTTCAGCGCATCCTTTATATGGGAATCTCAGTCTCCATCCAGTCTTTTTGACAGTGGCGAGTAATCATCTCCAGTACCAACCATAGTCCTCTGTAGTACTAGGTAGTGTGTTGGCTTATTAGACGTGAGACATCTCCAAAAAAGGAAATATGAACAAACCTTCCTCGGCGACTTTCTCTCAGCAGATTTCTGGCAAAAACTGTGAGAGCAAATAAAATTGGAAACGTTTCTCACAAATCTATCCTTCTGATTCGACTTTAAACTGTAGGTCCCTCCACTCACGTATAAAATTAACCCAAACAACATAAATGGTGTGTGAAACTAGGACATATTCCAGACACATGGTTTGTAATTACCTCCAGTGATCATAGTGCTTCATGTTACCTTATCGTTTTGAACTTCCAGTCGACTTCAACATTAAGCAAGTATAGTTTAAGTATAAGTATAATATAGTTTTGCTTGTTCAACAGCGATTTGATTATATTTACTGGTCTTACAAGGAGCATAAGTTTTTAACGAATACGTTTCATTCTGCTATTTACGATCTTTAGGTTGTTCCACATTAAAATTTTGTGGCTGCCAGGTTTTAGTTGCCGTCGTCAAGGGTGACTTGACAACTCTATGCTGCTATTGACTTGGGGATTTCATTCCATTATTTCTAATCAATTGTTTCCGCAGGGCATAGGTAATCTAAATAGCCTTGCTTTTTGTGATTTGGCTGCACTTATGATCGTTTGAAATGGGTTTTGAGCATATATTGTATAGAACGGTTAATAAATAGTTGCACGGCATTGATATTGCATTTGTTTGAGTTTTCGAGCTTATAATGGTAACGTGCAACTAAATAGTAAAAGATCTTGTCTTACTGTTTAAACATTCCCGGAATTTTTTGATTAGCCTAGGCTTTCAAGCTTACCTGACTATATGTTGTGATCAGTAATATATTAGAAAGTATTTAGCTTCCATTCGTATACCCTTTTATAAGTCTAAAAGGCAAACCAGATTTGACTTGTTTCAGTAACATTACGCCTGCACTTGTTTGGAAATTTTGTGAAAGAGGGGAATGCTTTACATATCAAACACCACACAAAAGGTTGTTGCTTAAAGAGTAATTTGAATAAATTGATTATGCTGATACCAGTTGCATGAATAAGATTTATTTTTTTATTTATTGTTTACTTGTTGCAGTCGTATAATAAATAAATAAATCAACAGAACCTGCCTGTCATACATAATTAAAGCATCGTTCGCCCGTATACTAAAACCCTAAGAATGCCTTGTTATTTTACATCACAGCACTGAATTAAATTTATTAAAAATAAAACAATATTTTCAATATTTATTGCATCAATCAAATGAAATCAAATCAAATCATAATCAAATATCCTCTCAGCCATAAAGTGCACATCGATGTAAAATTATTGCCCCAAGAAAGAAGAACAAGAAACAAAAGTTTTGTGCAATGCAATCTTGAGTTTGAGAAGCATATAAAACAGCATGAGCATGTGCATGATGGGCAAAGGCAATGAATGCGTCGAACCGACATTAAATTACAAGGATGCACACAAGAGTCCCTATTAAATTAACAGAAAATTGAAAAACAAGAATAAAAAACTTGAATTCTATACTTTTTACAAAGAAATATCCTTCATCCTTTTCTGCACGTTCTCTTTCGATATCTGTTTCTATTCCTATTTTAATTCCAATTTTTATTTATTTATTCATACGCTGTCAGTCATCAGCAATGAAGCAATCAACCAATCAAATACAAACATTATGAGAAAGGAAAGGACTTACAGGGCACAGGGGCCAGTTAAGAGAAACCCTTTTTTTTAGAACAAAAAAAAAACTAAAGGATAAAGGATACATAATATCTTTGAAAGATACACAGCAGGAATATATGAAAAAAAGAGAATGAAAAAAATAAGACAAGTGGAGAGCAAGAACAAGAGTAAATATTGATAGAAATTATATTGAATTCCGAACAGTATGTAGCCACTGCTTCGCTGGTATTGATGTTGCAAGAAAGAAAGGTTAGAATAACAATTTAAACAGAAATTAAAAAATTTCCGTTTTTCCCTACTTTCAGCAGAATAAATATTTCATTTCTTTCTTGTTCACTGATTAAAAGAGCGAATCATTGATTTGGAAAACTAAGTGTGGCAATATTAAAGGATTTTATTTGCTTTTTTTTGCAAGAGAACCGAATATATTTTGAAATATTTTATTGGCCATACTTAGTAAGTGGCCATTTCAATGGGTATTTAATAGCTACTCCCTCTCTCTTTCTCTCTTTCTCTCCTTGCATCTGTCCCTTTACATACACATTAAAAGCTTAAGTCAAGTTTATTTACTTTTGACAACATCTGCTGCCATGTCAACAAATATTGCATTAAATAACGGCATTAATAACAACAACAACAACATTTATAAAAATTATAACCGTAATAAATGATAATAACAATAAAACAAAAACAAAAAACAAACCATTATTCTTGCAATAATACTCGCATTATGGCCAGATAAACACAAAAAGGACTTGGTTTTCCAAAAACTCGTATGCAACCACATGTCATCCAGATAGCATTCGGATACCAGCATATATTTAATCTGCATGTTGTTGTTATTTTCATTTGTTTTCATTATAAGATAATAATAAAAACAATAACAACGACAATAACAATAAAAACAAAAAAAAAGAATTAAAACAACAATAAATGCTTGTTTTATTCATAAAATCTCTCTCACATGTGTGCTGCTTAAAGTCAGACAATGGAACACTTAGTGTAGGAGTGTTATTCACCACACACTCGTCTCCCATATCGTGTGTTAATTTATGCACACAAGTGTGTGGTATTCCATAACCCCCAGCATAATTAATAAATGGCCAATTTGGCAACAATAGCCAAAGAGCTTGGGTGGTGTTTCTATCTGTATAATCTACTAGAACAGAGGCGAAATTGTATAATTTTAACCATAAGAGGTTAATTTATTTAGTTGGGCGCTTTAACATAGAAACGAAAATACTAGGTCCAGTGACTAGAGACTTTTGATAAGAAATGTCCGTCAATTTTTGGAAATAGTTTCACATGGATGGCAACAAAATATTAGACAAGTAAGCGATTTTATATCGTATTTATTAAGTTTTCTGATTTATAGGCTGCATGCTTGCCCACGGTAGAGTACTTTAGGAGAAGAGCGTGGCCAATTTAAAGCTTCATAATGTTTATTGCGTTGTGGGATTTTCCTGTTGATTTACTCAGATAACCAAACAGCAATGTAGTCTATAAATAAAGGCACCTCCAACTCCGCTTTCATTCATAAATTTTGTGAATTTCTCAGGATAAAGTCGGATCGCTTAAAAATAACTTTTATACGAGTACCATTGCGTAGGGATATCGACGGAAATTTCAGGGTTGTTAAAAAGTTGGAAATTTTCAAACTGTTACGAGACATCTTTGTTCCAATTAACTCAGTTAAACTGAGTATCCAGAGGATTACGGTTGGCGCATCTTCTTTACTTGGCCATAGTTTCCGTGACCGTAATTTGCGCAAAGGCGATTTTCACAGACATTCTTGCGGATGACATCTGCAGGAACTGAGAAAGGGGAGAATGAAACTAACACTCACTTCATGTGCCAGTGCTCAGCTCTTGTTATAACTGGGCGGCAGTTCTCAATCTTTTATTACCTTTCATTTTTGACTGAACTCTTCAGTCGTACATTTATCACATAAACCAGGAAGCCGCCTTATCTCCAGAGGAGTGTAAGATCCCTTACGAAAGAGTAGGACTCAAAGAAAATAAAATTCCTTACAAATGCACACAATACTGGAATCCATTATATATGTATACATAGAGAAAGCTTTGTTTTTAGGCAATGGCAACTGACAATCTGAGCTTGTAAGAGCTTGTGTAGCTCCACCCAAAGACCACAAAAGGTCCATTATGGTAACCTTCAAATCAAATTACGAAGGTAACCCAAATAAGGAGAAAGGACAGAGGGGAGACATAAATGGAAGAAAATATTAAATATTATTATTAACAGAGTTAAAGAAGAAACGAGAAAAATAAAATCGAAGAAAACATAGAAAACTAAAAAAGGATACGGAATCATATTAACAACGAACTGATGCCAGAGATGAAACTATCTTCATCAGACATTCAAATAGAGACTAATTATCGAAGGCCGACAATCTTTAGTATTCACTTCTTCTTCACACCAGGCCTGAGAGAGAAAATGTGGTCAAGTTACCACAAAATTTTCAGTAAATAGGTTGTCAATGCCCCACAAACTGATACTCGCCCTCAAGCTCAAACAAATCAGAATCCTAATAGATTTCCTACGCAATTCAATACTCAGCCTGGACATAGTAACCTGAATCTAACCACACGCGGAACTTTCCGATTGAACAACTTGATCGATCAGCCCAAAAACATGTGTCAAGGGAGGCCTGATCTGACTTTTTGTGCCAGCTTATCTACAATCTCGTTATCCTGTATACCACAATGTTGTCGAAACCAGCACAGTAAGACCGTATAGCATTCCAAGTTTTTAAATTGTGGACTGTACTAGTCTGGTTGCTTATAGGATTGTTTCACAAAAGTTTTTAAAGTGAACCTTTGCACCGGAAGCAGCATCAATTTTCGCGACATCTGTACAACTTGAAGACTGCCCAGTAAACTATTTCATGGAACTGAGACAATGTAGAAAAAATAATGAGAAGCTGGGGGGAGATTCATTGTTACAGACCTATGGTTTTTAAAAGGAAGGAAAAAACTATTTCAAAAATGTGAAGATAAAGCCACGTTATTACCAAATTGTATTTGAATTTTTTTTGGACAGTAATGTTGCACTTCAATACGTTACTTGAACTTGAAAGAACTTGTGCTTGAATACATGAACAAAGAAATAAATTAAATGCCGCTTTAAAAACATTAAAATTCCGTGGCAAAATTGTTTATAAATTGAAAATGCTAAACGTTTTCGTAATGATTCCATAATTAAATTCATTTTATTTACAAAACAAAATAAAGAATTCCGCTGTTGATTATTAATTTAATTACACCGAATGGTAATTAATTCTTAAAAGCCAAATAAAAACGAAAACGAAATTATTTTTGAAATGAATTTTTGTTTTTCAAATGCGTTGCAGAAATTAAATTTTGTTTTAATTTTTTAATTTTTACTTTCATCTCGAAATTGTTTATGGTCAATAATATTCCAATTAAAATTCGTAATTTCTATAAAAAAAAGCTCATTGAATTTATGGTCGAAAAACAATAAAAGAAATATTTGAATTGAACATTAGAAAAAAAAGAAAAAAAAACTAGGGAAACTATGCAATGATTTTCAATAGAAATTTTGAAATACAAATTGAAACACATACAGTCGTACAACAGCAAATTGTACTTACTAGCAGGGAAAGAATGGCAAAGGAAACGACAAATAATGGCTACACACAATGCCAGTGTATAGTTATTCCAACTTTCCTTACAATATTAACAGAAGAAGAGAGAGAGAGTGGGGGGAGATGCTTAAGGAACAAGGAAAAAGTATAAGCAAATTGGAAACAGAGAAATATACATATATTTGTATGTATGTATTGTATGTATGTATGTATTGTATTGTAATTGTGTTTTTTAATAAAATATTATTTTTCCATTTCCATTATAATATTTCTTTAAGTTTTTTTCTTTCCTTTTACTATTCAATCCTATTAAATTATAAGATTCTCACAATTCAATAACAATAACAACAACAACAATAATCAATACATTTACGGATTTTATGCCACTCTTCCGATTCGTATAAAGACGGTTAGAGAGGGAACGAAATGTATTATCCTGTTATACGGAAACAGTACAGGCAGTCAGGATATATTGCAGACAATGAAATCTAAGAGCACAATATAATAATTCTTCTCCTTCTGTCTTCCTCTTTTTTTATTAATGAAGACAGGTATGCTGGTCATCTGTTCATTCAGTAAAAAAAAATTAAAAAAATAAAAAAAAATTGTCATGGCATACGACATTTATGTGGCGGCAAATTGAATTTCGTAGAGGAATTAAACAATTCATTGCAAGGATAATCCATTTTAATACTAATACTCCATGAAGTAATTGAAGCAATAGCGCGATTGACGTAAATGTATTAACGTTATTCTCTAGTAAACAATTTATTTCTAAAGTTCAAGTTCTTTAAAGATTCTAGAGTAATTACAACGCATGTGTTTTATGTAGTCGCTGTAATATAGTACGTAGTGTGGTGTCTTATTAGACGGGAGTCCTTGGTTCAAACTCTGGTTCAGGCATCTCAAACAAAACAAACATTAGATTAAAAACCAGAAAAAGTAAGAATAATAAATAAAGCATTTTTTCCGCATTTTTCTTTTCGCAGTCTTCTGAAAAGTGCTTTACAATTAACTGGTAGCCGTGAGGAAGCCTCCCAAAGCTTGTCGTTCGAAATCGATGCTAAACAGTTGACCCCCCGACACACACATGCTAAGCTACGTCATAATCCTGACTAAAGCGTTTTAATGGCAAGAAATAGTAAGAATATCTTACTATTACTTTTACTACTACTTTTACTATTTTACTTTTACTATTACTACTATCAGGCACTGTGTGGTGAATAAATTTGCTGCCAGTGACAGACCAAAAGATTTTTAGTCTCTTACAGAGAAATCTCAGATTAGCTGCTTTCGATAAGTGGAGCAAAAGTATCCAAATTCTTAACGGTGTTCTTTTTGGTCTGCCTGATAACAATATTTGTCGAATTTGTAAATCCGATGCTGAGAGCTTAAAGCACTTACTTACTTACTTAATTGATCATTATAACTTAATTAGTAAGGATTACGACCTAGCTGCTCACACCTCCCATATTGTGCGTGTTAATTTTATCCAATAGTGGCGTTACTTACGGTGTAAAGTCGTCTCCGAAAGACAAATTTTTGAGAAACTTTTCACAATTTCATGGCAATTTTATTTACTTCCAGAGTTTTTCTTAGAAGACTGCTGAAAGTCGCCGAAAAAAATTTTTTTTTGTATGCCATCACATAACTCAGTAGACAATAATATTCCAGACCCTTGAGCTTGAGATCAATGGATATGCATGCAAGCGTTGCTCTTCAATTAACATTTGAGGCACTACTCTATAGAAAATGGTAGAAATTAAAATTTAAATAAATTATGCAGCGTCAATTTTAGATTTCCAACTGGTTTTATTTGGTTCAAAATCCATTCAAGATTTTGGAGTCAAAATAGCAGGAACTGTTTGAACAGATTTCAAATTTGTTTTACTTAGCGAAGCCTACTAAATTATGGGCCTCATTATGAATGTGAGTAGCAGTTTAATTATGCAAGGATCATCAAATTCCTTCGCCCAATGCTTGAGAAAACATAAAATTGCATTAGCCAGATTAATACTTAAAAAATATGGAAATTAAGGTTTTGGGAGACAGTTTGCTGGTTTAATAGATGAGAGAACGTGGCTCAAACGCCAGCTCAGATATCTTGAAGAAAACGAAATGTGAAATAATATTCCTCAGCAGTCTTCTGGCATAAACTCTAAGAGTGTCTCAAAAATCTGTCGTTCAGAATCGACATTAAATTGTAGGTCTTGTTACTTGTGGATAAAATTAACACACACATGATGGGTGATGTGAAAAGTTAGTTTGAATCCTAACTAAAGGATTATAGTGACCAATTAAGTTAGTAAGTAAGTGAACTTAAGCTTCGCTTATTTTAATTAAGATCTTCAAACAGTTCAAATGAGATTTCAGGAGAGCTTTGTACTCAATGATTGAAATAGTGTGGTGTAGGTAGTCTGGTGGTTTAATAGACCAAAGGCCTCAGTCCAAACCCCAGGCCAGACATCTCCAACAAATCGAAATACGAAAAATATTTCTCCGTCGACTTCCTCTCAGCAGATTTCTGGCAAAAACACGGAGAGTAAATAAAATTGTCATGATAAGTTTCTCAAAAATCTATGGTTCGTAGACCCCGCCATTCATATATAAAATTATGACACAACATAAGTGGCGTGAGAAAATAGGTTGTAAACCTGACAGAAGGGTTGTAATGACCAATTATGTTTGTACATATGTATGTATGTATATAACACAAGATTTCTATGGTGAGTAGCTTTAGGAAGAAGCTGGGATTTGTATTTTTTGTAAATTACAAATGATTTTATGATTTTTAAATTTTCGTAGAACAATACATACATGCTTTACAAATCAATTCATTTGTAGTGTAGTTGTTGTAATTTTATTTTATTTTATTGAAATGAAATGCCTAAACAGCTGCTGACTCCTATAAAGATTAATGGAACTTATTTTGTTAACACATTTTAACTTATTTTCGACATTTGTTTGTATTGTTTTTGTTATTGTTATTGCTAATGTCATATCTAAACTACTGAATGACGTCTGCACATCTGTTGCTAATAAATGACAGTCGAATATAAATCGCAAAAAAAAGAAAAATAGAAATCTAAACTAATGGAAAGAGCGGCGGAAATATTTGGTACCCTGAGTTACTAATGAGTTACAGTAGAGCGTTAGAAAATTACAAAAATTAAATATTTGCACAGGCAAAATAAATGATGTCATTATTGAAAAATGCTTTACACATGATATACATATAAAAGAAAGAAAAAAAAAACAACATGAGAAAATCAACAATGAAAATAAATGTAAAGGAAATTTCAAACTTTTGTCATTATAGGCAAGACAAGTGGAATAATTTCAATTATTTTTTTTTACGTTAAAAACAAAGTTTTTTTCTTTTATTTTTCAACTTTCTTTGCTGTGGGAAATAACAAGAAAAAAATTCAATTTTCTGGGTTAAATATTGATTTACATGATGGATCCTTAAAAGTTTTCTTAACACAGAACCATAAAAACTATTTCAAATTGAAAGTTTACAACAACGACAAGCTAAAGAATAAAAAACACTGAAATGGAAGAAAAAAAATCATTTTTTTTTTCAATTTAAACTTTAACCTGTGCTTGAGCACTTTTTTATAGCATTTCCCCTATATTGTCTGGTTATAAACATCAACGTTTAAATCTCTACATAATCATATAAATATGGGTGATTCCTATCAATAAATAAATTTTATCATGAATGATTAATAATTTAATTTATTTTAATTTTTCGTTTCTTTAATATATCCTTTTTCTTATAAATTCTTCTTTTTAAATTTTATCGAATTTATCTAGTGAATTGTCGAAATAAGTGTTGAAACACCCATATGTTTAAAGAGGATTTTATTGTACTTCCTGTTGTTAAACTACAGCCATAATCCGCTCACAATAAATTTAATTTTTAAAGGATTTTCCAACAAATAATCGAGATAAAGACAACTTTGCCTTCTTTTTCTCAATAATTTTTAAAAAGTTTTTAAATAACAGGGCTGCTGATCTTCTCTTAAATGCCTTCGTTAGAAAAGTTTCTCCTTTCGTGCAAGAATTTACATAAAATAAATGCAACTTTTATGAAAATGAATATAAGCAGTGGGTTTTAAATTTTTTTTAATAAATTTAAAAATGTTTGTAAACTGAAAACGATGCTTGAAATATTGCCATTCTTATGCTACTGTAGTAAGCAAATAGCTTATGACATGCCTATTATTATAGCAGATGTCAGTGTGTTAAATTGCCTAAGCCTTTGGATAAGTCTATGGATCTTCTCTATCTTCTCTATAATTCGTACATAATTGGCCATTACAACCCTTCAGTGAGGATTACGACGTAGCTTCTCCCACCGCTTATGCTGTGTGCGTTAATTTTATACTTGAGTTGCGGGACCTGCAGTTTAAAGTCGACTCCGAACGACAGATTTTTGAGAAACTTTTCATGGCAATATTATTTACTCTTCTAGTTTTTGCCAGAAATTTGCTGAGAGAAAGTCGCCGAAGAAATATTTTTTCATATTTCGTTTTGATGCCTGACCTGGGGTTTGAACGGTGGCTTTACGTCTAATAATCCAACACACTACCTACTAGACTAGGGCGACATTATGTAGAAGAATCCAGGGCAGTTAATTTAACGTCTCTTACCAGACCACAACTTGACGAATCTTTCGCCAAAATTGATTAAATTAAACTGAAGGTAAACAACTATAGACAACGACAAGTCGCCGTAGTCTAGTAGGTAGTGTGTTGGATTATTAGACGTAAGGCCACCGTTCAAACCCCAGGCTTATTAGATGTATGTGGATTATTAGATGTAAAGCCAGGGTTCGAGCCCCAGGCCAGACATCAAAACGAAATATGAAAAAATATTTCTTCGGTGACTTTTTCTCAACAGATTTCTGACAAAAACTCTGATAGTAAATAGAAAATTGACATGAAGAGTTTGTCAAAAATTTGTCGTTCGAAGTCGACTTCAAACTGTAGGTCTTGGCATTCATGTATAAAAAATGAACACACACGATATAAGTGGTGTGAGGAGCCAGGCCGTAATCCTGACTGAAGGGTTGTAATGGCCAATTATGTATGTATGTATGTATGTATGTATGTAATTGCCACCGGAGGCCCCCTTGGTCTAGTAGGTAATGTGTTGGCTTATTAGACGTGAGGCCACGATTCAAGCTCCAGGGTCAGACATCTCCAACTAAAACGTAATATGAAAAATATTTCTTCGGTGACCTCCTCTCAGTAGATTTCTGGCAAAAATTCTGAGAGTAAATAGAAAATTGCCATGAAAAATTTCTCAAAAATTCTGTCGCTCGAAATCGACTTTAAACTGTAGGTCCCGCCACTCATGTATAAAAAATTAACACATACTACAGAAGTGATGTAGGAAATTAGGTCGTAATTCTGACTAAAGCGTTGCCATAACTGAATATATGTGTCCACAAATTACCGTGGTTATCAAAGCCAACATAACTCATGCCATGGGTCAAATTCAGTCTAATTTATGCATCAGATTAATGGAAAATTTGATATTTCCTATCCACTTCGCTCAGAGAAGCCGCAACGGAAAGATAAACGATACTAAATTCCAAACGTAATGATGTAAAGAGATCGATTAAAAAATTAAAAATTTCGGTCATAACTCACACACACTGTGTTTAACTGAAAATTAAATTCAAATAAATTCCAAGGACTTTACATACATACATAATTGGTCATTACAACCCTTCAGTCAGGATTACGACCTAGTTTCTCACACCACTGATGTTGTGTGTGTGTTAATTTTATATATGAGTGGCGGGACCTACAGTTTAAAGTCGACTCCGAACGTCAGATTTTTGAGAAACTTTTCATGGCAATTTTATTTACTCTCAGAGTTTTTGCCAGAAATCTGCTGAGAGGAAGTCACCGAAGAAATACTCTTTGTATTTTATTTTGATGTCTGGCCTGGGGCTCGAACCCTGGCTTTTCGTCTAATAAGCCAACACACTACCTACTAGACCACGGCGACTTCCAAGGACTTTAATTATATTGAAATTAAATTATTTAATTAAACTAAAAACTATTTGAACTAAGAACCTATAAAATTCATTTGAACCACCACAAAGCATAACAAGAATGTCGGAGAATAATTTTCATTAAATTTTGATTAAATATCACTGCAGCTGCATAGCCAGCCATATGATGTTTGAAATTTTTTCTGGCTTGGTTTTCTTCAAATAAAAATAAAAGGAAAATAAAAAAGAATAAAAATTTATTATAAATTTTTGAACACATGTTGTTATCGAAAAGTAACGCATTCAACATTTCATTTTTAAAAAATAATTGAAAATAAAATTAAACAAATCCCATGAATTTCAAAAAATTGTGTTGGAAAGAATGTAATTTCCAAGAGTGATGATTAAAGCTATTAAAATGTGTATTTTTTGTTGGAATATTAAAAACACATTTTCAAAATATAAACATACTTGGATTGTTTCTTGTATGATAGGTAAACACAAAATATGTTCACTTTTATTTTTTTCTTTTTTTTCTTTCGTTTTTTTCTTACTTTTAAGATGCTGTTATTAAATTATTTTATTATCGTTTCTTTTTAATTATTTTTTTTTAATTTAAACTTTCCAAGAATTTTTTAAAAATTAATTTTATTTTCAAGTTTTGCAACCAAATTTAAAATAGTTTGTGTTCTTTTATTGTTTTTATTTTATTTTGTTTTTAGAAAAAATTAAAAAAAGTACAGCAGAGTGTTAAACAAAGCGTTTTGTAGATTGACAGAGCAAAATATAAAAAAAATTTAAATAAAATAAGAGGAAGCAGAACAAGTTATTATTTTTATTGTCCTGTTTTCTTATTCTTATTTTTTAAATTTATTTTTAATTTTCTTTTCATAAAAAATTTTAGTTAAAATAGTTTTTTTTTCATTTGCTGTTCATTTGTTTTAAGCCACTCATTCAAAACCATTTAAAGAAACAAGGCGGAGTGTTTGTTTAGATGCGCGCGTTTAAAGAAAAACCAGAACAAGAAATTCAAATCAAAACTTTTGTTTTTTTTTTTAATTCGAAATTTTCAAAGAAAACTCATAAAAACGTGGAGTAAAATTCTGGCAAAAGCAAAAAAAAACGTTGTGTTTGGCAAAAAAAATAAGAAACAAAACTCCCGTTTGAATTGAAAATTTGAAGCTTTTCTTTTGCTTGGCAAGTCTGTGTTGTTGCTTTCAGAGATTGGTTTTGGAAAAAAGATTTTCTATTAAAATTTTGCAGAGCGTTAAAAACGTTTAGAGTGCACGGCCGACGCGGATCGACTGACTGCTTGATTAATGGCCAAAAAAGCATTTGCCTGCTATGCTTGGTCTTGGCACATTGGTAAGAGGGTAGTGATGTAAACAAAAAAAAAAAGAAAAACAGAATCAAAGAAACTTTAAGATTTTCCGGCATATCACACATTTACAATATTTTCATCTGTATGAGGAAACTTAAATGAAAAACAAAAGCTTTTTTTTGATACTCAAAGCTTAAGATAAAAAAGCTTTTTTGCTGATAAGAGAACAAAAATGTACTAAAATGTACTTTTAAGGGTTAAATTTCATTGTGGAGAAATGAAAAAAAAATCTTCATGAATGCATTCATACACGTACAGTTACTAGCCAAATGGCTTTGAATTAAAGGACTTCTCTATTCTACTGTGAGAAAAAAAGCTTTAAACAAAGTAAAATGAGAGAAAGTAGCTTTTATTTATAGTGCGGTGAGTTTCATTTATTTGTTTACAAAAAACCGTGAATAAAAAGCTTCAAGAAAAACCGGCAGGATTATTATCATTCCACAGCTGATATCTTAAGACCATGATACATAGACAATTAATGTAGCAGGTGATTTAATGGCCATTTTTTTATTTTGGATACAAACAAGAATGTGGCTTTGAAAATGCCGTTAAAAATGTAGACAATAATCGTCTAAGAAGCTTTTAAAAAACCGGCTGGTTTTCTTTTGTTAAGAAATTTAAAAGTTTATTAAAAAGATTCTTTCGGTTTTATAACATTTTATTGTCGTTGTTGTTTCCTTTGGATCTTTACAATGCCACGGTATTGAGTTGAAACCTGCTCCTCCTCTTTCTCTAAGTGTAGGGTTCTATGCTACGGACATTTTGATTATGCTACCATCTGGCTTTCGTAATATATGCCCAATCTCTCTCTCTTATCTCTCTCTATATATCGTTCTATGATATTCAAAGTTTATAAGAGTTCGGTCTAGTAGGTAGTGTGTTGGCTTATTAGACGCAAAAGCCTGGGTTCGAGCCCCAGGCCAGGCATCAAAAGACAAAAAATACAAAAAGTATTTTTTCGGCGACTTCCTCTCAGTAGATTTCTGGCAAAAACTCTGAGAGTAAATAAAATTGCCATTAAAATTTTCTCAAAAATCTGTCGTTCGACAGTCGACTTAAACTGTAGGTCCCACCACTCATGTATAAAATTAACACACACAACATAAGTGGACGTTGTACAATGGGTCAATTCGACCTCCGGGTACTGTACTTGTCTTAATTGACAAGTACACGTCCTCTAACCTAACCTAACCTCGGGTAAATCTTTACCAGAAGCTAATTAGAGATCTGTAGGCTCAGCGCACACCTATTAAGATTGTCTCGAGACCAATATGTAGATGAGAATAAATCATCACAGTACCTTCTTAGAAACTGAGGCAATAATGCGTTTCAGAATAAAACACCAGGCAACATATGAGATGCCTGGTAGGTAAACCTTGCATGTAGACACCGAGCAGCATCCTGAAGCATGTCAGGACAATATGTTTGGAGGAGATATTATAGGGTACCTCTATAAAGATGAGGAAAGTACAACAGACCGTATGGTCGCAGTACTATTAGACATCTTCAAGACAATAGTGAACAAAACTATCTGGACTGGATTTTCTGCACTGACATGTAGACATCTGAAGGAATAATTATGAAAAGTAGCCAATTTCAAGCAAAAATAGCCAGGATGTCTACTTAAAACGTTAATGGGTTAAACGTTAGGATTGGCCAACGTAGGTCGAACTCACCGTAGTCTCGTAGGTAATATGCTGGTTTATAAGACGTGAGGCCACGGTTCGAACCCTAGGTCAGACATCTCCAACAAAACGAAATATGAAAAAAAATATTTCTTCAGCGGCTTCCTCTCATCAGATTTTCGGCGAAAACACGGAGAGTGAATAAAATTGCCATAAAACGTTTCTCAAAAAAAAAATCTGTCATTTGTAGGTCCCGCCACTCATGTGTAAAAATAACACACACAACATAAGTGGTGTGAGAAGCTAGGTCGTAATCCTGGCTGAAGGGTTGTAATGACCAATTATGTATGTACATATGTTTATAACTGGCCCTTCAGCTAAACTCTGTGGACTTATACAGCCAATATTTAAACCATCAGAAGCTGTTTTGACCAAATCAATATGAATTTTATTTCACCAGGACAATGTTAGTGATATGCTTGCGGCTTCGAGGGCTTGTTTGTGGATTTTTATTCAATTGATTATCAATTGTCCTCATTACAATTTTGTTGTTAAAAAATTAATCCCAAAAACAACGGGCACCAAAGGGCTATGAAGATGAGATCGTGAAATCTCATTTAAAATTTCAGCAAAATTATAAACATACCGGTACTCATATGATCCCAGTGGAATCATACTAACAATGCTGAGGAGAAATGTAGATTTATTGGAAAGAAAATTTCAATGAAACAATATGGAGTCTATTATCCCGCCGACGAATTTTATGGACAAAGGATCTCAATACGAATTCTTATATATTTAAAGCGTTTATCTGCAATCTCCTTCAAGCCTAGGCTTGATAATAACATTTCATTTATCTTCGATTAGGATTGTCCGGGCACAAAGCACGCACAGTGTTTATCTATGATGATGATGAGTTTGTACAATAACTGGCAATTGCAGCTCAAACGTCAATATATTCTCGTTATAAAATAACAATCACCATTAAGCTGTTGTCAGTTAAAACATGTTTTTACTGGAATCTGTAAAACTAAAGATTCTTAAGCAATTTAAGCTCATTTAAGGGCCAAGAAACAAACTTGCTGTATTGGCCTTTAAAAGTTTTAATTTTTGTTGGTTTTTTTCGTCAAATCTATTGACAAATTGTTTTCTTAAAAGCGGTGCCTGAAAGTGTACAGGTTTTTTCTTTACTTTATTGTTCTCTTTCACATTCATTATCATAAACTTTGAATTTATTTTCTATTACTTTCAAAATAAAACCGCAAAAAAGCATATTTTGTGGTGGGTATGAGTGCGTGTGTAAATTTATGAAAATTATTTACAATAATCGTAAGAAAAATCTCATCCTGCCAACATTAAATATTCGTGTTGCCATTACGATTATGGCCCCCAAATAAAAGCCGAAAAAAAAGAAAAACTTTGCTGGCTGGCAGCTGCTTAAGTAACAAACATTTCAAAACCAACAATACTTTTTACAAGCACTTAAGATTTCTTTCAATTGCTTAGCAAGTGTCTGGTATTTTCACCATTTATTTCTTTCTCTCTTCCTCTATCTCTCTCTTTCAGTTTTCTCCTGGTAAATTTGACTTTTTTCTTATCCAAATATTGTCTGTCTGCTCAAGAAGAGGATTCTTTTAAAATTTTTCTCATTTTCTTGTTTATGCCTGTGGTTGCTGTTATTGTAAGCACCTGTATTTGATTACTTTTGTGCCGATAATACTTTTCAGGCTTCAGCACCAATACCGCAATCAATAGTACATGCTAAGGAGACCCAAAAGCAGCAGCAGAAAGAAATAAAAATACTCGTTGCAGGCTGTTATTAAACGTTAACAATTTAGGCAAAAATGTCTTGCGAACAACAACAAAAAGTACGAGACTGTATTGATGAGCAGCCTTAAATTTATTCGTCTTCCTGTCGTTCCTTTCATTCTGTTCGAATCGTTTGTTGTTGGTTTGCCTTCTTCTTGTATTGACAGCTCAAATTACTTGTAATCTGTTTGGTTTACTTTCTGTAAGTAAAAGTGTGTGTGAGTATGAGTGTCTTTAAGGATATTTCTGTGATAAGATTTGTAGGTGTTGAATGGCAATACAGTTGGTGTTTGCTAATGAGAAATACGGAATAAGGAAAGGAAAGCTTGAGCCTGGATTAACGTTCAGATAAGCTTTGCTGGGAAAGATTGTTATTATTGCCATGAGGAGGTGGAATAATACTGTAGTCGTCCCAAATTTTGTGCGGTATTTTTATAATATCTCCTTAATGATTGTTGCCCTGACGAACTTCAGAGTGCTGCTCAGTGTCCGCAAGAATAATTCCCTGTCCAGCACCTGATATATTCGCAGGTGATTTCTTCCAGGTTCCAATTATATGTCTTGATGGTTCATTCCCTTCATCACAGAGTCTACATATTGGATTCGATACGATCCCCTATTCAATATTTTATGAGTTGACAATGCCTTGTCAAAAATCCGGATACTAACCTCTGGTTATTCTTGGATAGATTGATTCACAACTTAAATCTCTTCCTATCGTAATTCTTCAACAAAAATTTTGATTGCTTCAAACCCATTTGGTATGAGAAGAAGCTGTGCCTCTCTTTATCTTTCATTTCGTTGAACATACCTTTTCAAATATCTGTCTTCACTTCAGATAAAATGTCTGGCCCTAACAGTGGGGTGGAAACTTCTCTCTTGGCCCACTCATCTGCGTGCCTATTGCCTCGAAATTCTACACGGCCTGCGACCTAGCTAACCTCATGGGAGCCTAGCGCTCGAATGGCAGTTAGCAAGCTGAATGGAATTACTCTGCGAGTACCTATGCCAAGGCATAAGTGTACATATATGTATGTACTACACCTTGTTTCTAAGCTTTGAAGCATGCAAACAGCATTATTTACAGATTTTTTTTATTTTGACAATGACACCCAGTCTTGTTTTTATAAGTAACTTTTACTAATTAGTTGCTATCTGCTGTTAAGGTATGTTTACTTAAAAAAATTTTGTTTAAACGTTTCAATTTATTTTCTTTAAAAATCCTAAACAAACACACTGTTTAAGAGTTTAAAAAACACACACATACCCAGAATTAAAACACGTAAAACTTGAATTGTATGACGTTTTTAATGAAACAAAATTATCGAAAAAACAAATCGATTTCATGCCCTTAACTGAAGAAAGTTTTTTCAATTTGATTTATTCACACCAATTCCATCAGAATAGTTTTTTAATGTACAACTAAACCGTTCCTTAGTTTAAGTTTTAGCCCATTTTCATAGCCGGAATTTTTATGGTATTAATACGGTGTTAATATCACATTTGCCGCTTAACTTTGATGCTGATTGTCAATGCCAATCAAATCAATTTTTTTGTTTTTGTGAAAAATTTAAAATTCCGTTCAATTTGTGATTCCTTAAAGGAGAAAGAGAATCCCCATGTTTTGTTTATCCTTTTTTCATCAATTTCAATAAAGTGTAACAGATGCTTTCGAAGCTTTAAAGGAAGAAATAATAACTATTGGCAAAACTGTTAGCACTCATGTAGAAACTTCAAATGAGTTTTGTCGGAAAACCTTTACTTAACCTTCAATAAAAAGTTTATGAAATGTTGACTTTACATTTGATTGGTCGTACACCAATTGTGCTTTCGAAGACAGAGACATGTTCTTGCTGAAAATCCAATCCCATATTATTTCGAATGCCTGTCATTTTCGCTTCAGGCGCAATATTTTGAATTAATGTCCCCAAATGGCCAATATGCACTAGTATTCCTATGGCCTGTAATAAGCTAACAGTCAAACGTTTTTTACATAAGTTTACACAATTTTCACCGAAATGTGATTTGTAAAGGGCTTGCAGTTTGAATGTTATTTTTAGTTGTCGTGATATGGTTCTTGTGTGCATGCTTTCTAATTGATATCTGACAAAGGAAAAATAAAAATAAAATAATAAAAAATTCTAGCAAAAGATCTAAAACGCTCTAGGTGAAGTATTCTCGAAGATTTCCTTGCAGATGTTGCATGAATGTAGAAGAAACATGACTTCAAAATTAGTGGCTTAAGAATTGCACACGTTTGACTATGCAATTCCAAACAGAATCAAAATAGGCACAAATTAATCCAAAACATTTTGAAATACATTGGCTTACATTGGTAAAACTCATACCCGAGATAGGACTACAAACTGTTTCCACGTAACTCTCTTTCGGAAACAATTCAAAGACGCCAAATCAAGTTTTTTACGGATGATTATCGAAGCTCCTGTGGCTTGTCGCTTATTCGCATACACCTCCGACTTAAGAAAACTTCACAAGAAAAAGTCTAAGAGTATCAAACAGCACGATCTCGCGGCTTTTCACATCAACTTCACATAAGATGATCTTGCCCTCAAATCTTTAGTGTAAAATACACATGAGCTGGGTGCCACATAGCGCTGATCAGTTGGAATTAAATGCTGTTGATGTCCATGTCATTAAGTTCAAGCTAGAAAAAAATAGTAATTTCCTGGCTAATTCCTCAAAGAAATATGGACCGACAACGCCGCCAGCTTAAATTCCACACTAAGCTGAGATTTTTGCGCGATATTTGATTGTTCATCCAGAAATGCGTCTCATTCTGACGATGATTTGATTCAATGAAAATTAGAGCTCTTCCATTCAGCAAACATACGTCATTGTCTACAGTTGTTTATCTTCAGTTCCTGGGTCAGTTGAATGTAAGTGCTCAGATATCTCGACCAAAACGAAGTATGAAAAAATATTTCTTTGGCGACTTACTTTCAGCAGCCTTTTGGCGAAAACTTTGCGAGAAAAAAAAATTCAATGAAAACCTTCTGAAAAATTTGTCGTTTGGACTCGACTTTAAACTGTAGATCCTGCCACTCATGCATAAAATTAAGACACACAACATGGGTGGTCTGAGAAGCTTGGTTGCAATCCTGACTAAAGGGTTGTAATGACCAATCAAATTAGTAACTAAGCAGGCCCTAGTCACGTTGCAAAATTCGTTTAGATGTGGTCTGCGAAAGACCGAGTTCGGACTCGGGTTTTTTGCATACTCTCACGGTCAGCGGCGGTGTTTACGGCAGATCTTAGACTTCAGCGACGTATGAGGTTGGTCGATCGTTTACTGAACCATTGTACTCGAATTTATCTACCATGTTGCGAATAGTCCTCTCTGTAAGACGATTATAGCGAAGCGCGCGGTACTGAACACGCATTTTGACGAACCAATTGTATTATCTGCACGTGTTGCGAAATGCCATAACCGTTCAAGGTGGTTTAGTTAAACAAACTGAATAAATGACAACTAATTTGTAGGTTGTAGCTTCAACAAGATCGCCGTTACCAAGTGTCACAGTTCAGATATTCCTGTTGGAAAGCCGGATATATCAGAACGCTTATTATTGATCGGAACTAAATAATTTTAGTTTTTTTATAATATTTATTTTATTTATTTATTACAATACAGACCAGAGTCTCTGGTGGTAATCGAACCCACGACCCCCACGCTGAAAGTCTAACACACTACCCACTAGACTACCAGGGCACCCTTTTGATTTTTGAAATTTCAATAAAAAAAATTTCATGACATAAAATGCCTCAGGTTTTTTGAAATTTGCTATGAATGAACCCCATTTACAGGCTCTCAACAACTCATCAATTTTTGTTTGTTTTTCTTATAAATTTTTTCAATTTATTTTTCTTTAAATCGTTGATTATCATTCAAATTGTTCCAAAAAAATGTCGTTTGGTTATTTGTCACGGTGATAAAAATTTTAAGCGCTACTTTACCTTTTACTTTCTCAAAGAGAGATTTATTCTCAATCGACAGGTCAAGCTAATTATTTAATATGGAAGCTTTATTTAAGCTTATAAAGCTCTGTTGCCTGCTATTTACTGTATTACTACGCCAAATATAAACGAAAATAAAAACAGAAACAAAAAAAAACTGTTTTTATCACAACAGAGAGCATTAGTAATGAGGAGAGTCAAAGAGATTATCAAAGAGAAGCTTTCGTCAATTTAACAGGATTTTTTGGTTTTTTTTTTTTTGTGACTGAATACATCCTTAATGTTGTTGTTGTTATTGTTGTTATTATTTGTTATTTTTATGGGTATTTTTTGTTGTTGATATTTTTGTTGTTAAAGCTGTAGTAGTAACAATAGCGATAGTAAAATGACTGCCAATTACATTAAATGCAAAGGAAGTTCAACTTTCTATGTATGTGTACAGCGTATAGAATAAGAAACATACACACACACTCAAGCATTTGATTAAACCAATTACTGGGTTTTTTCTTCTTAATATTCTGCTGAAAAAATATTTCAACAGAATGGAAATGAAAACTTTCGATAATAATGATGCATTCGTTGATTTTTGAAACTTTGTCGAGAGGTTTTCTTTCTGCAAATGATTTCAATTTTTTGTTTTTTGACAATAACAACGCAATTATTGTTATTCGTGGGTTAAGAACTCTAATTTGGAAGGCGGTGGTTATATGTATATATTGAAACTGTTTTTATTGACTGCAATTCCCTCCTTACTTTTAATTTTTTTTCCTTTTTTTAAAGGAGTAATAAAACAAGATTAAATGAAATTAAATTTATTTCATTTATTGCTTTCAATTTAAATGGTTTTCTACGCCTATATGCGTATGTATGTAGTCTGCTGTATTTGATTCCTTCTTCAAGATAAAACAGAGGCAGTCAAGTAATTTTTCTTAACGTTGATTACATTTAAGCTGCTGGAATATATTTTCCTTTTTTTGTTTTCAAAATAATGCGCAATGTCATTGGATTCTATTTAATCTAAATTTATTGTTTCAAACAATTGGTATGTAAATAAGAAAATCAGGTGCGTAAACAAAAGGGGAAAAAACTGTATAAATTTCTTTCTCTGAATTTGTGTTTAATTTGTAGAAAATTATTTAATTTTCCTATTGAAAGGCTAAAATGCATCATATTTATCGGGATAATAACAAATACATGCCTAAGAAAACAAGAGGAAAAATTTTAATTACAAATCTGAAATACGCTTTCTTATCATTTGATTAGCAGATAAACGGGTACAAAAGGTCTTCATGGAGATATATCTGTGAATTGCATTGAATCCTCTACAGAGAGACAGTGGGCTCCATAAAATATTAACCGATTCTAACAGATCTTGGACACCTTGTTAATGATTTCTGCAGAAACTGCAGTAATGAGGAGGACTGTTCTTCACAAGCTGAGTACATGGCCGACTTTTCTTCTGCTTCTGCAGAAGCTGCAGGGATGAGGAAGAGGAGGAGACTATCCTTCACCAGCTGAGTACACGGCCGGCACTTTGTCAAAGGAGAATAAAGTACTTAGGTGCATACTATTTGGATGATCTGGAGGAATTGTTATGGATTGATATTGGCTGTCTAAGTGGCTTCATTAGGAGTTCCGATTGGTTCCGAAACTAGGATATATCGGGAAACTAGGTAGCCTAAGTGTGTGCATTCAACTCTCTTAGATGCACAGCCACCTCTACCCACCTACGTACCGTAACAGATCTCTCGGTGGTATTTAAATACTTGTTGATAGTTCAACTACTACAACCACGACTACTACTACAACTCACTTAATTGGTCCTTACAACCCTTTTAGTCAGGATTACGACCTAGTTTCTCACACCACCGATGTTGTAAGTGTTAATTTTATCCATGAAGAGCAGGACCTACAGTTTGAAGTCAACTTCGAATGACAAATTTTAGAGAAACTTTTCGTGGCATCACTTTTTTCATTTTATGGGCAAACTGTTTCACAAAACATGCTGAACGGTCTGAAAATCCAAGGTTTTTCAAAAACCATTTTTCTGCTGTTATCGCTATTTTGTAGTTGTATACATAAATTATTTAATTGGGGGCATATTTAAAATAAAAACAACAACAACAATTGCAAGAAAAAATAACTAAAAATTACAAAAAATTAACATTTACCAAGTATTTCCTTAAATGTTTTTGCTGTTGTTATTGTTTTTGTTATTGCTTATATATTGTAGAAACGTATTAATAATATTGTAGCGAATGGCATTACCAACAAGGACCAGTCATTACCAAACGCCGTCGGATTGTATTTTATGTTCAGATTACCAAGGCTATTAGTTAAAATGTTTTTGTTTTTGTTGTTGTTGTTTATGTTGTATTGCTGTAATTAACGCCTAATTATTAAATTCCTTTCACCCACTAAACTGAAGGCTTTTGCAACCTTTTTTTCTGGGTTTTTTATGTTTTTTTTTCGAAAACAAAAGAAAGATTTTCACTTTAAAAACAGTGTGGGCTCTCCCTCCTTCTTTTAAACAAATTTATTCATATTTTAACTGGAATTTTATGAATAATTAATTTTTGCAACAATTACAAGCTTTTAACGAATTTTTCAACAGAATTCCTTTTGTTTTTTTTTTGTTCATTCAAATATTTTCTTAGGAAATCTGTCAGCATTTATGTTCATAATAATTATTGGAAAAATTATGCATAATTATGTTTCAGAAAGTCATAGAAGTCAATTGAAATTGTATTAAAAACTACAAATTTTCTACGCGTTTTTCGGAGCACAGTATTGGATAGTCAATGTTGGAATCAAAATGAGAGAATCATTTTGCTGTAGTAAACGGATGTCGTAGTGTGGTGAGTGAATGAAGGGTAAAGTGTTAAAAAAAACGAAGATTTTCAACAGTTATGCACATAACTGTCTTATTAGAAGAGAGGCCACCGTTTAAACCCCAGGTCTGAGTTTTCAATAAAACTAAATATAAACAAATATTTCTTCAGCGACTGCTGCTCAGCAGCTTTCTAGCAAAAAAAAATGCCATGTCATTCGGAGTCGATTTTAACCTGTAGGTCCCGCCGCTCATGTACAAAATTAACATACACAACACAAGTGGTGTGAAAAGCTAGTTCGTAATCCTGACTGAAGAGTCGTAATGAGCAAGTATGTATGTATGTATGTACATAGAGACTGCATTGGTGAAAGAACTCAAAACTTCATCAAAAAGATTTTGTGACCTGTGGTTACAGTATTTTGAAATGTGAGTCAATACGAATGCCTAGCAATTAAATTGAAAACTGCCTCAATTAGTTCAACAGAGTCATCCCTTTCTCTCTCTTGTTTCCGTTTAAAAATAAAGGCATTTAAACTTAAATATCTGAGGATTTTAAAGTAAAGCAACTAAAAAACATAAATAACGAATGATTAATCGTGTTTTAATTAACATGATAATGAAATTTTGAAAACAATTAATTGCTCTCTCTCTCTATCTCTCTGTCTCTCTTAATTTATTCAGAAATAAACGTGACAGTTCATAAATAAATTTCATTAATGTTCACATTTTAAAATTCATTTATTTTGAATATAATCCAGGAAATTATTTTTAATGCAACAGCGACGAAAACATTTACTCTGAGAGATAAATAAAATTGCCATGAAAAGCTTCTCATAAAGTCTGTCGCTCGGGGTCGACTTTAAACTGTAGCTCCAGTCACTCATGCCTCAAATTAACTCTTGCTACATGGGTACTGTGAGGAGCTAGGTAGTAGTCCTGGCTAAAGGATTGTATTAACCAATCCAACGTTGGGAAATTGTGGTATTTAATGGAGTCTCTCAAAGAAAGCCCAACAATATCGAATCGCGTGATCCAAAGGTCAGATTTCTAATAAACTTTTAAATTTTATTTAATTTTCACAGTGTTTGCCAGTAGGCTGCTGAGTGAAAGTTGCTAATGCCTACTAAACTACGGCAACGGTAGTTGCCGTTTACGTGCATAGAAATGCGAATCTAAATACACAATATTCTATAATATGGTGTTAGCCCAATTGCTAAGGAAGCCGTCAAATTGAAAAATTCGGATTACCTGCACCCTTCTTCTTAGAATTCATATTATTGGCAGAGCATACATTGCGATGATGCGCAGTTCGGACCAAATTTCTAACGTACACATTTCAATCACCACTTTTGAAGTCAGTTCTAATAACTCTGATGTAAGTTTTCGTTTTTACGTGATCCATATTCGTAAATGGCAAGAAAATCTTACATTGAATCATTGAGGCTCGAGATGAAAGGTATTTAACGGCCTGGCAAGCATGGCCGACGGTTTTTAAACGACTTGACCCGCCATAACATCATATACACATACATACGTACATAATTGGTCATTACAACCCTTCAGTCATGATTACGACCTAGTTTCTCACACCATTTATGTTGTGTGTGTTAATTTTTATACATGAGTGGCGGGACCTACAGTTTAAAGTCGACTCCGAACGACAGATTTTTGAGAAACTTTTTCATGGCAATTTTATTTACTCTCAGAGTTTTTGCCGGAAATCTGCTGAGAGGAAGTCGCCGAAGAAATACTTTTTGTTTTTTTTTTAGATGTCTGGCCTGGGACTCCATATACATACATGCATAAGTGTTTCATACAATAACGATTGCAAGATTTTACTTTTTATTCATAAATTCTAGATAAACATCAGAAACATTGTCTTGCGAAAAACTCTCGATCTTGAAGAGCCCTATACTTTACATATTAAGTCCTAGATATATTTTTTTTATCGATTTTGTTTATTGATTGGCGTTATTTATTCCTTAGCTTTCGCAGAAACACCGCAAGCAGTGGTGTTGTCGAGCCGGAACGCTCCGGAACGTCGTTCCGGTACTTCCTTTTTGGACAGGAACGCGTTCCGGAACTAAAGATGATTTCTGATGACGAGAATTGGCTGACGTTTAAAAAAAAAAATTAAAAAAAATTGCTGATATTTTTTTTCTAATTTTTGACGAATTTTTATATGTATTTTTATAAACAAGGGTTTGAACCGAACCCGAACCGGAATGAACCGGCTTGTTTTTCCGAACCGTGAACCGGAGTCCGGAACGCGTTCCGGTAAGAAAAAATTAGCACAACACCACTGACCGCAAGTAATTAAATTTTAGCAATTTGTGGTATTTACGGATGCTGTGAGTACATAAAAGTCATCAATCAATTTCGTGTCGTTAGGTGTTCAAAATTGTGTGTGTTGTGTGTGTCTGTGTGAGTGATTATGAGAAGGTAAATCTAACACACAATAAATTATTTTTATTGTCATGATGATTTGCATTCTCCATGACTGTTACACACTCACACGTATGTACCCATACTAAAACAAGCGAATTCTTAGAAAGAAAAGAAAACGGAGAGAAGAAAATACTTGGAAATTGAAGAAAATAAAATAAAAAAACGTTTAACCAACATGATTAAATTGATTTTTCACACATTAACACATACTACAGAGGTACACACTCACATACATACACTCAGTCAATTAGACAGGCTGTGAGAGTATATTATGCTAGCAAAACGGTATTTGTTTTGTTTATAAATTTACTTCTCATCCTCTCTCTCTCTCGGCCTGTGTATTTACTCACTTGCTTTCATACTCTTGAAAACATTATTGATGTGAGGGAGTGTGTGTAAGAAAATTTATTTGAATGGCGTGTAAATCATTCATCATTAGTTTTTCTTTTGTGTTTAACTTTTTAAATCCGTTTATTTGTTTATTTCTTTCTTTTTCTTTTTCTTTGATACGAGAATTTCAATTTAAAATTTAAATTTTATTTTAAGAAATTTAAAATTACAAAATACGGAAGAAAGAGAAAGGGAAACTCACCTGCAGAAAATAATGGCAGCATATGGAAGATGACCAAGAGAGACAGTAAATATTTGGACATTTTTTGCAGATCCCGATAGAATTTTGTTGTAGTAGTTGTTGTTGTAGTAGTAGTAGTTGTTGTAATGTCGTTATGTTGTTGTTGTAGTTGCTGTTTTTCTTGACTTTGTGTTTCAGTTGTTGTTGTTGTTGTAAGAGAATTATTAAAAATTTGATTTGTTTTAAAAGAGAAATTTCGTTGTTGTTCATGTTTTTGTTTATCATATGAAATATGTTGTTGTTGTGGTTGTGGTTGTTGTTGTATATTTGTTGTATGTATTTCATTATAGTTACACATGTTGCGGCAACATTTTTGTTTAGCAACATTTCTTTGGCAGCATTTTGTAGTTTCTTTGAGGGAATATTTGTTTTGTATAGGGTTTTTGGCATTTGAATTGTTGTTGTTGTTGTTGCTGTTGCATTTACTTTTACTGTTGCTGTCTGGAACATGGCCTGAGACTGATAGAGTTTCCTTAGCAATAGCGTGGTAGTAGTAGTAGATGGCGTTGTTAGGCATTTTTGTATTGTTGTAGTGGTTGTTGTTGGTTTTGTGGCTGTATTTGTTGTGGTTGTAATTTTTGTTGTTGTTATTAGTTTGGATTTTAAACTCCTCAATTCCTTGATAATCATGAATAAAAACATCATCACTATTATTATGTTGTTGTTGTTGTTGTTGTAAGTGTTGTATTTGTATTTGTTGTTGTTGCTGTTGCTGTTGTATTGTCCTGTTGTTGGCAACACCATTGCCCATTGGCAGACGACGACGACGACATTCTCTTTCTGTAACGATATCAGGTAAAATGTCATAAATATTGCCATAAAATTTCTTGTCAATGTTTGTAATGTTGCTGGTTTCGTTTGCTGTTGCTGTTGTTGTATTCTGTTGTTGCCATTGAACACCGCTTGCTTTGACCAACACAACAACATCATCTGTATGAGAACTTGTTGTAACTGTTGCAGCATTGTTTGCTTGCATTGTCGTTGCCGCCAAATGTTTGTTGTTGCTGTATGAGCATTTTCCTTCCGATATTGTACCAGGCCATAGCTTTTCTTGTTGTTGTTCCTGTTGTTGAGAAATGAACACAATTTTCGTATCAATGTCGTGTTTAGATTTTTCCGTTTCAGTGAATTTGTGCGAGTTTCCTTCCTCTGCTTCCACTTTCTTCTCTTTCTTTGCTCGTTGACGTTCGTATTGTGCTTTACAGGGGTTATCGAGGCAACACAATGTTGTCGTGTTCGTTTTGTTGTTATTCTTGTTGTTGTCTGTGTTGATTTTGTGTTGTAGTTTCCGTATCGCGTTCGTATCGTTAATATATCCTGCAATATTTTTTTCGTTTGTTGTACCTCGTTTGACTTCCGTGTTACTGTACAGCGTTGGCTTTTCCTCTGCTTCTTCTGCTTCGTAATGATGAGACTGTGATTTGTGCTGTTGATACTGCTGTTGCCGTTCAATAAATGATTGAATCGTTGTTGTTTTTCTTGGGTTTGTTGAAATAGTTTTCGTTTTTGTTGTTGTTGTTGTTTTTGATTTTGTATCGTTTTTATATTGAAGCTGTGCTGAGGCCATGTTGTGCCCTGAAAATAAATACAAAACCGAAATGAAAAAACACGAGTTGAGAAAAATTTAAACAGAAAAAGAAAATTTTGCTCTGAAGAAAACAAAAACAAAAAAGAAACACTTTTCTTAAGGTCCTTCCATTATTAGTTTATCGGTAAAATTGTTGTTGTAAGGAAAGTGGAATGAGGAAACTGTTCAAAAAGCATACAAAAGCCAAATCAAACACAATCATATTTTAATTCTGTTTTTATTCTCTCTTTTTTTACATTTTCAATATCACGTTCACAAGTTCAACAATAAAATCGAAAAATAACGACACTACCAGACTTCCGGTTAAATGGAAAAGGAAAAACAAACTAAAATCTTGAACTTTGAGACTGTCTTTGCTAACAAGTGTTCAAACTTAATTATCTACTGCTGTAAGCAAATTTCATTATTAACGGCAAATGAAGGGGATGTTACACACAAAGAATGATCATAATAGACACTAAAACATAATCGATTTATATTGAGAAGAAAATGTTGTTGTTTTAATTAATAAATTATTATATTTCAATATATTGTAACGCGTATTAATTCAGATAATTTTTTAGTTAATATTATTAAAAAATTTCTATTAAAAACTGCGAGATAATATCAATTTTATGAAGACAGTGTTTCGATAAAATTATTTTTCTATAGAATACTAAT
The DNA here is from genome assembly GCA_936449025.2 of Sarcophaga subvicina. Lineage (NCBI taxonomy): Eukaryota > Metazoa > Arthropoda > Insecta > Diptera > Sarcophagidae > Sarcophaga > Sarcophaga subvicina. Next base: position 101,843,556 of record OW388081.2, on the reverse strand, counting down.
CGATAACAGAAATAATTTGTGGATAGTTTTAGTCAAAATGTTATTTGTAACTGTTCTTACAAAAAAAAAAGGTAAATTGGTAAAGAATTATTTGTTGTAAGGAATTATGCTACATTAAAAAAATTAGAAACGTTTTCGATAACTTTAAATACGAGTATTTTAAATATTAATTTTTTTTTATAAAATTCTTCGATAACATTATATTTTTTAAGAACATTTTTCGATAACATTAATAGTCTATAGAAACATTTTTCATAATTTAAGCTTTCTACACATAAAATTTCTATAACATTAATTTTCTGTAAAATTTTCTCCATAACATTAATTTCTAACCGAAATTTTTCCGATAAAATTAATTTTCTAAAGTATATTATTCGATAACATTAATTTTCCTCAGAAAATTTATCGATAACATTAATTTTTTACAGAAAATGTTCCGATATCATTAATTTTTTACAGAAAATGTTTCGATAACATTTATTTGATATAGAGAATTATTCAAAAACTTAAGTTTTTTTAGAAAATTTTGAAATAAATTTTTGTAAAATAATTCTCGATAACATCAATTTGTTAAAGAACCGTTTTCAATAACATCTATGTGACTGTGTAGAGATAATATTTTAATAACATTTATTTTCCATTAAAAAATTATCGATAACTTTTCTCTACATTTATTTGCCTGAAAATATTTTTTAATATCATTAATTTTCTATGCATATTTTATTTATAAAATTAATTTTCTAAAATTTTTCCGATAACATTAATTTTCTTTAGAAAATGTTTCCATAACTTCATAAAAAGCTTTTCGATAACATAAATTTCATTGTAAAATATTGCCATTACATCAGCTTTGTAAACAAATTAATGATAACAGGACTTTCTAAGGAAAGATTTCTTATGATATCAAAAAACTATGCTCGATAACAAAAAATGTATCGATAAGAGCAAAGAAATTTTTCAAAGATTTCATAATTTTCTGTAGATAACATTTCCATAAAATTGTTCGATTAAAGAAAGCTTTAATCATAAATTAATTCAATAGCTTGAGTTGTTCATAGAAATTATTTCGATGACAAGATTTCTATAAGAAACTTTTCTTAGCATTATTTTTCAATAGAACAGATTTCGATTTTCTAAACAAATTTTTTTCCTACAAAAACAAAGAAATTCCGAAAACAATTAAATTATAGTATTAAAAAACTTTCGGTGAATATATAATTGATAATATTAGTTATCTATAAAATATGAACTTCAATAATATGTTGTATTTATTGTCGATTCATTGATTCAATAAGCCGTCCAGACAGAAGTTGTTTATTCTACCATTACTTCATCAATTCTCTGTGTATCATTGAAAAAGATTTTAAACCAAGTCCATGGTATTGCTTGAAATGTTAGTGGTCTAATCAAATCGAAATTACTTTTATTTTTGCAATTCTTCTTCCACCCATTTTGGTGGCAGACGTTACAAAAAAGAATTTCCATCTCTTCTAATACGAATAAAACTAACCAACTGTGTCTCTTCGGTTTACTGCGAATGTATACATGTATGTTTGCTTAAAATTAATGTCAGTGAAGAGCACTTAAGGAAATAAACTGAAAAAAAATTCAATTTAATTTCCAAAATGTTGACTTAAACCGTGACGGTCTATTTGCTAGTCTATCCGGCTGCCAGAAGCCTTAACTAGTTTTCAGTCAATTGTGGGGTTAATTTTAAGACCACAGCTGTGATTGCTATGGTATTATTGGGTCACATTTTGAGATAAACAAAAAAAAAGGATTTTTGCTGCAAGAATTGAAAATGTTGCAAATGTTACCAAAAAGGGTTATTTTACTGTCCTTATTTCTTTCTTCATTGGCTCTTAGTTTGTAAATTGAATTGTTTTTATTTTTGTTTTTGTATCATTGAAGTTGTTGGTAAACACAATACTATGTGATACCCTGCATAATATTATGGGCAGTAAACAAATAGATTCGCCTTCCTGTACATATGTACGTGTTTAACAGAGTGTAGCAATATTACACGCTAACAATCTGCCGCTAATGAGATTGAGCCTCCTCGTAAAACCAGTGGAAAATATTCAAATTAACTACGAAAATCGGAATACCTGTTGCCGCCATAACTTAGTGGGTAGTGTGTTGGCTTATTAAATATGAGGCCACGGTTCAAACCCCAGGTCAGATATCTCCAACAAAACAAAATGCGAAGCAAATATTTCTTCGGTGACTTGTTCTCAGCAGATTTCTGGCAAAAATCCGGAAAGTAAATAAAATTGCCATGAAAAAGTTTCCCAAATATCTGTCGTTCGGAGTTGACTTCAGGTCACGTCGCTCATGTATAAAATTAACACACATAACATAAGTGGTGTGAGAAGCTAGGTCGTAATCCTGACTGAAGATTGGTAATGACCAATTATGTGTGTATGCATGTAAACGGAATACCCGTGCCCTAACTTGTCGGAGATTATGAGCGCCGTACCGGCTATGGCTTGCTCATCAACAATGCAATGTCCAACGATATCCCTATGTCCCTGAACCGACGTAGGAGTTACCTTTGAATGATCCGAAATATCACTGGAAATACTCGGCATACATGTACAAGAACGGACGTTGAAACTAAGTTTGTCAGGGAATTAATAGCAGTCTGACTGTAAGAGATCTTCAGTGAAACTCCCGCTACCCAATAAGCATTGCGTCGCTTTCAAAATAGCCATTACCTCTGCCTGGAAAGCATTGCAATGGTCAGACAGCGATTAAGAAAGTTATATCATAGAAAGTTTATATCATAGCCCAACTTGTCACGCATGTTGGAATCATCGGGAAGCCCTGGATCATCATACCTGAAGTTAATAGTTGGAATTTTAAAATCGATTGTTCTATTTAGGAAATTATAAGGACGGCTTTCTTTTCCACTTTTTTTAATGACGTTCCTTTAAATTTAAATTAAATTATCATGACCATTTAGGCATATCCTTTTTATGTTTTAATTCGTTTCGCTGTTAAAAATTCTTACATTTATTACCAGAGGAAGGCTTCCAAAGCCATTAAAATTTATTTCATCCTATCATCGCATTAGATTGTAATAGATTTCCACACACAATATTTGTTTGTTCATGCCGTTGATTATAAATTCGTTAAAATTTTATTTCATTTCACAAATTTGTTGAGTTTTTCATTATTTTTGTTTGTCATAATTTCGTATTTAAAGAGATTATTTAACTTTTATTACGAGCAATAAATTTAATTCTCTGCTGCCAGGAGGCCAGTTCGAAAATAAGTGGATATTTAATGAGCATTATGACAGTGGTGGTTGGTATTTTTAACGCCAACTTCGCTATGCATTGTTAGATAAGGGAAAACGTTATTCATTGCAACCGACACTGACAATCCGAAACAACAGCAACCACCACCACTTAAGTAGAAAAGTGAAAACTATTGTGATACTTATTATGGATATTAACCCTTTTGCAAAGGCGCATCTGTACTACACTTTGCAACTTTTCAAAACAGCTCGACTAACAATAGATAGCCGTCATATACATTACATTACAACCCTTCAGTCTGCATTACAACCTAGTTTCGCACACCACCTATTTTGTGTCTTCTAATTTTATACATGAGCGGCGGGACCTACAAATTAAAGGCGAATCCGAACGACAGATTTTTGAGAAACTTTTTCATGGCAATTTTATTTACTCTCAGAGTTTTTGCCAGAAATCTGCTAAGAGGAAGTTGCCGAAGAAATATTTCTTTTCATATTTCATTTTGTTGGAGATGTCTGACCTGGGGTTTGAGCCGAGACCTACTTACTAGACTATGGCGACTATATAGTCGTCTTCCTTCGCAAAAATCTCTGTGGAGCAATATGTAACTGCCGTATTTACCCGACGTCAGTCGCTGTGATGCACCAAGTGACTGCCGTATATACACTGCACATGTTGCGAAAGGGTCAACATTGACTTCTTACTGTAGTTGTATTTTATTTTGTATTAAAGTTTTAACATCACCGTCAGTTGAAGTAGCTTTAATATGGCTTATTAGATTCGGGTCCATGTTTCAAACCTCGGCACAGATATCTCAAACTAAACGAAATATGAAATGAAAATATTATTTAGGCGACTTGCTCTCAGCAATCTTCTGACAAAAACTCTGAGCGTAAATAAAATAACCATCAGAAGTTTCTTAAAAAATCTGTCGGTCGCAGTCGACTTTAAACTGTAGCGGCCACCACTTATGCATAAAATCCCATACACAACGGGAGTGGTGCGAAAAGCAGGGTTGTAGTCCTGAGTAATGGATTGCAATGACCAGTTATGTAAGTAAGTAAGTAAGTAAGTAAGCATATTTACACCGTTTTGTGTCCATAGTTTGGGTTTGTATTGGACAAGAATGTTTGCGAGAAAATAAAGACAATGGGTGTGTAGTTCCAGATCTCGCAACTAAATCTGATTTTAACATAAAATGACAATGAGTTTGAATGCTCGCTTTCCACAGAGGAGCTTCCTGAAATCATTATAATCATACTGAAGCCGCCAGACTTGGCCCAATTAAATTAAAGCCCTGGCCTAATTCTGTTTATTGTCAATACTTTCGTCTCGCCTCTAATTAGTTATAACTGCGCTCTATTTCTTTTGGCTTTCTTTGCTACATTTCGATGTTTTATATATGCAAACTCGCTTTTGGATTATTTCAGAGTGATTCCCTAATGGCAATTGTACTTTTACCAGCGACTTTATATTGTTCCCCGTCGGGTTTTCGATTTTTATTTACTTTACCTAGATTAGATTTTTTCATTCGTCTAATTCGTACACAAGTTGCTCCATCTAGTGTTATAATTAAAAAAAAAACGCCAAACGGATAAACCAAAAAAATGTAAAAGAAAATCTTCCAATTTAAGCTACCCGTGCTTTCAAAATAGTGAACAAGACCTCTTAAATCGCAACGATAACATCATGCTGATAAAGTCTAACTTAACCTTCCACTAACAGCAGCGCCCATGTTAAACCAACAAGATGTCAAAAATAAAAGCTTTCATTATTAAACTTTACAAAGCTTATAACGTTGCAATTATTATGCTACATAACGTTTTTAAAAAACATTGAAAAAGCCGCAAAGCCCTTGGGTAAAACTGTTATACGATACACTCTATAAGCTTTAACTTTTACTGCTTAATTTGAAATAATTTCCTCAGAGCTTTTTTGAAAACTTTTTAAATTTGAAAGGTTTGTAGCAATAATAATAATCCCTAACAAAACAAAACCATTTAAACCGAGAACTTACGAAGCTTTTTCAATTAATATTTTAATTGAAAGCTTCGTTACTCTTTAAACAATTTTTAATGGCCAATAAAAATTATTAAAATATTCCATGACAGAAAAACAGCAACAAAAAAATATCAATAACACTGTAAAGGGACCCCATTGAAGTTTCCATTTAAAAAAAAAATTAATGTTCGCCAATCATATGAAGTAAATTTTTATTGCTTTCTTCATAGCACATACTGTACTCGTCATATTATTTTATTAATTTTTTCAGAAATAACGCGTGTGTGTAGAAATAGAAAACTAATGTGAAGTGGTTATGGGACACATGAGAGAAAAATTTATTTCCAAAGAAAACAAACGAAAGTGGGAAAAGTAAAGCCAAGGAAAGTAGTAACGAGTGTTTCCTTGAATTTGCGTGATTCAATACTTTTTAGTACAAGTCATAGTTAATTCATTATCGCTGATAATTGACGTTCTTTCCAAACAAAAAAAAAAAGAAAAGGATTTAAACACATGTAAACAGAAGAAGAATTTGGATGCCTACAATCAATATGAAGAATGTCACAAATAATCAGAGGCATCAAGTATCGTATATTCAACATAGATGAGAAGCTTAGCCAGTTGCCGGTTGCGGAAATAAAGCCAGGAAGGTATTGAGCACAATCATACAATACATACATGCATAATTGGTCATTACAAGCCTTTAGTCAGGATTACGTCCTAGTTTGTCACACCACTTATGTTGTGTGCGTTAAGTTTATTCATCAGTGATGGGACCTACATTTCTGTCAGATTTTTTGCCAGAAATCTGCTGAGAGGAAGTCGCCTAAGAAATAATTTTTCAGATTTCGTTCTGTTGGAGATGTCTGTCCTGGGGTTTAAACGGAGGCCTCACGTCTAATAAGCCAACACACTATCCAAGAGACTACGACGACTAGAGTGGCACCTTTCGAGCACTTTTTTTCGTGGCACTTTTGCCAGCAGATTTCTGGCAAAACCTCTGAGAGTAAATAAAATTGCTCATGTATAAAATTAACACACACAACATAAGTGGTGTGAGAAACTAGGTCGTAATCCTGACTGAAGGGTTGTAATGACCAATTATGTATTTATGTATGTATCAGAAAGTCACCGAAAGAATAGCTAATAACGCAACACATTACACCATGACGACATCAAGTCAAAAAGTTGTGTCTGCAGGCAAGAACCAAGGTTTACTGAACTTTAAAAATTAATCTCGTTATGGTGCCTCCAATTTTGTTGCTTTCTGTCAAGAAAAGTCGAGGTAGTAAACTGCAATGGATGGATATTTTGATAGTGTTCAGAAGGCTATCCAAAGTAACTCAATATTTGATTGCCAAATGATAAATAAAAAGAAATTTTTTTTGTTGAATTACTATCCGGGAATCGTTCATTAAATTCAATCGAACTGAAACGTTTTTGCAGCTCATTATTAAACAAACGTGGTCAGTAGCCATAAACTTCATTGAATTCTACGTCGACAGACGGCAAAAAGAAATTGTGCTCTGTGTTTGATGGAATTACTCTGTATTTGAAGGGATTGCTCTGTGTTTGATGGAATTATTCACTATGAGCTGCTCCCATCAGGCTTAACTATTAGTTTCGATTTCTAATGTTTGAATCAGTTGGAAGAGAATGAAATTTGGAAGAGAATAAAACTGAATAAAAATGATTGAAAAAAAAAATCCAAATAAAACCGCATATGCTTTAAATCTCTCTCCACATAGAAAATAATTTTGATTCCAAAAAAACTCAATAAAACTATAATAAATATTGACCATTAAAACGCTAAAAAGGAAAAAAACAAAAACAAATTCGTATAGTTTTTGGTGGAACAGACCTTCGAAATTAAAACATTTTCGAAGGACTAGCGAAAATTCAAAAACAAACATTTCACTACACGGAGTTTTACAAAACGAAAGAAATGAAAAATTATACACACTCATCAGTATGTACGTTTGTTTGTATGCATTATAGAGTGAGCATGAGAAAGAAAGCATGAAAAAACAAGTTTAATTTGCTCCGTTTCAACGTTACACACATACAATGGCTATAAAAAATAAAAAAATGAAAATAACACCAAAACCAGCAAAAAAAACAGCAATATTAGCACTTACTATATACGATATACATATTGTTGTTGTTGTTGTTATTGCTTTTACACCAATCTATACACACACTCGCATATACACATTGTTTTATGGGTTTAAGCTTGCATTTGTGTGTGTAAGTAAAATGGTTTTTACTTTTATTTCTCTCACTAACTCTCTCTCTCTCTCTCTGTCTCTCTGTCTATCTCCTTTGGTTTTTTTTTTTTTGCAAAATAAGCACAAATAAATATTAACTGAGATTAACAACTAAACAGAATAGCAAATGCAAAAAGCCATACGGTAAACATCAGTCAACAGTGAAACTAAGCAACAACAATAGCAACAACATCAACAACAAAAATTATAGCAATAATGACAATACCACGATGATGGCCAATATACTATCCAACACACCACCATACACACACATACACACACATGCATACAATTTAAACCTGCTTACTAACTATCATCATAGCGAGTATAAAATAAGCATTTCTTTAGTGTTATAGTCCGCTGTAAAGGGTCTTTTGTTAAGTGCTTTCTATTTTTAAAATTTAAATAAAACAAGGTGTGTGTATGTGTGAGATATCTACGAAATTTTTTATTCTATTGAAAGACCTATTGATGCCACTATGTGTGGAATACATCGTCGTACAAATGTCCACCACGGCTTCTCTGGGTAGAACGCATCCGAAATGTTAAATTTTACAAGAATCTGGTGCATAAATCCCAGGCTAAATTTGGCGGATGGCATGGATTATGTTGGCTTTAAGGACCGCATACACCTGCGAGTTATGGAAACCTCAAAAGAAAGAGTACAACAGAGTCAAATGGCACATTCTTAATGGCCATTTCACATCACATTTCTTTGAGATGACCATGTCCTCTAATCGCTCGTGCAGAATATCCAGTGAGATATAAGCTATGTAGCATGTAGGGCCGTCTTCTTGTTATCATTAGTGTCCAGATCATCCAAATTAAGCCATAATAAGTTGGTAATCATCAACAGCAATGCTTGCCGTTTACAGTGATGGCCTAGCCTACATCGTTCTCAAAGACTTACATATTTGGGATGTATTGAACGTTTTTTAATCTTATTCATCCAGAAATGGGTCTCACTGCTGAAGATGATTTTTCAATGAAAAGTAGGCTCAATTACGAACAGCTACAGAGCTTATTCCGATAATACAGGTCGTTGTCTATGGTCGTTTGTGATGATTTGGCAAAACAAAATGAAGTAACTGAAGTCGCCGTATTCTAGTAGGCAGTGAGACGAACCCTTGGTTGAAACCCCAGCTCAGAAATCACCATTAAAACGAAAATAAGAAAATAAAGTCGTCATGGTCTAGTAGGTAGTCTGTTGACTTATTAGACGTGAGGCCACAATTCAAACTACAGATCAGACATGTCCAATAAAACGAAATATGAAAAAAATATTTCTTCAGCGACAGCTTCTCAGCAGATTTCTGGCCATGAAAAATTTATGAAAAATCTGTCGTTCGAAATCGGCTTTAAACTGTAGATCCCGCCACTCATGTATAAAAATTAACGCACACAACATAAGTGGTGTGAGAAAGTAGGTCGTAATCCTGACTAAAGGGTCGTAATGACCAATTATGTATGTATGTATGAAAAAATATATCTTTTGCGACTTCCTCTCAACTTTCTTCACTCACAAACTTATTGGAATATAAAAAAAATTCTATCAAAACTTTTTAAAAAAAAATCTGTTCTTTGGAGTCAACTTTAAACTGTAGGTTCCGCCACTCATAGATAAAATAAAACACAAACAACATGGGTGGTGTGAGAAGTTAGATTGCAATCCTAACTAGAGTGTTGTAATGATCAATTAAGTTAAATACGACTAAATAAATGACAACTAATCTGACAGTAGTAGATGTAACTTCAAAGAAGTTTATTGAAAGACCCAATAATGGGTCTTTGTTGATAAATGAAATGTTGATAAATGAAACTAATGTTCAATTTCTTCAAAAAATTCCGTGATAAATGCAATGAATTGGTTTTCTTCACTTTTTTCTCTGTTCAGTTTTTTTGGTGGTATTTTATTCCAGTAACTTTATTTTCATATAAAATGTTTTTGTTTATTTCTTATCCTTTTATCATATGTGCTTGTTGTTTTTGTTTCGTTTTTTATTGTTGTTGTTGTTGTTTTAGATCTACGCATTTATTTGTTTCATTCTCTGCTAATAATCAAGTTAATTATGAAGTTGCTTGACTATGATGCTGATAATAATGAAGATAATGTTGCTTCCATTAATTCACATACACATGTAAACTTTTGCTTTTTCCTGACATGTACATGTCCGTGTGTGTAGGGGAGTACAAATAGATAGTGACAAAAGTACAGAGAGGGAGAGAGTAGGAGTAGGAGTTTATGAAACTAATGTAGTCATCCATAATAAAAAAATATACCATAACGGGAATTGTAAACAAATAAAAAATATCGTGTGTATATTATACACACCCACAAACACGCACATACAGACATTAATTTCCTTCAACTGTATCTGTTATAATCCTATCACCCTCTCTCTCTCGCTCTCTCTCTACCACACTTTCCGTTTTCTGTGTCTGATGCTGACAAAATGCAAAGTTTTGCTATTTTAGTGTTGGATTTCGTTAAACGAAGGTGGGAGTGTGAAGTTGTTGTTGTCGTTGCTGTTCTGGTGATTTGTAAATACCATGTCGACATTAATCATCTTTAACTCCGCCATGACTTTAATTGGATATGACCACACACAAACCTACAAATTGATGGCGTGTAATGGCAAAGACAAAAAATTCAGAATTTAAGAATTAAAGTTTCCTTTAAGCCATTTTAAGGCATAGATTCATGCTGACAGATGTTAATTTTTAAGAGACAGTTTCAAACAGTTTGAAACAATTTTTTTTTATTAGTTTTTGGTTGATGAACCACATTCGCTAGAGCGCTTGATTGCTAACAAAATTCACTTAAGGACCTGTACTAAAAACAGAGAGGCCAGCTATTACCCTAAGTGTCTTCCAAGCAGCAAAGACTTCAGCGAAGAATGCTACAAGTGAACACTAAACCTTTAGAAAGCTTTGCTCAATTCAGTTGTGGAAACTTCGATGTTAAAAGAGCAATTCACTTTTAATTAGCCCGTCTCTGAAAATGTGGCTTAAATTTTGCAACTGCAAAACAATCAAAGTAGTGTGTTGACTTATTAGACGTGAGGCCGCGGTTCAAACTGCAGGTCAGACATCTCCAACTAAAAGAAATATGAAGAAATATTTTTTCGGCGACTTCGTCTCAATAGATTTCTAGCAAAAATTCTGAGAATAAATAAAATTGCCATGAAAAGTTTCTCCAAAATCTGCAGTTCCGAGTCGACTTAAACTGTAGCTCCCGCCACTCATGTATAATATTAACACACACAATGTAAGTGGTGTAAGAAGCTAAGTCGTAATCCATATTTAAGGATTGTAATGACCAATTTTGTATGAATGTGTGTATTGGAAGAGAATTATTGATACATACTTCCACTTCCCAGCGAAATAACAAACCTAATCTCTTTAATTTTCCCATTGACCAGAGCAATTCATGGAAAGGGCACGGACGATGGGGCCCTTCCACCGTGCAGACCTTCTACCGTTGTAGTTACAAAACCCCATTGTTGGTACTGATGGAGAACGTAAAAGCAACTTAAAATCACGAAACCCATACAAATAATTACAGAAAGTGAAATTGGTCGGATATCACCATCAGCCGCATTTAAAATTAAATTTTCTCGTCCTTAGTTCTGCATTTTAATCAGAAAATAAACAAATTAATCATATGCAGGCCTTTATATCAACATATCAACTGTGTAAGTTGAGTAATAAAATTAAAATTTATTGCTTTTAGTTTTTAATTATTATCAGCTTTTCACAATTTGTGTTTGTGGAATAATTAAAACAAAACAAAACCAACAACAACAACAAAAAATTCTTCCTGAGCAAAAAAAAAAGGAAAAAAAAAAACACGTCAAAACTTACAATTCAATTCGAGCAAATGAATACATTCGAAGCAATTTTCATTTGTTTACTGTGCATTGTGCTGTGCATTGTGCAGTGTGCACTTCTGTGTCAATAAATTTATAAATTTATTCTACACGGTATTGTAGCTGTATGTTGGTGTTGTTTCGAAAACCATACAACAACTCAACATTTAAACTATAAATTCGTTTATGGTTGTAAATTTTAATTAAAAAGTTTCCGATAACACCAACAAACAAACTGAGAACAGTGACGCCCATATAAATACGAATACAATTTTGAAAAAATCTCTTTCTATAGGAACAATAAAAGGTTTTTCATGTTTTGTTTTGTTCTCTGTTTTGTCCTGCACTGTATTAGTGTGTGTGTGTTTTAATTTGTAATTCAACAGAATTGCATTTCATAGACATTAAACTCGTCTGTGTAAATTGTAAATGATAATTATGGGGTCGAACAAGGTAAACACATACACGCACGTAAACACAAAAGCATGCATTGATACACTGACCCACATGTACTCGTATGTGTAGAGTACATACTCTTTTGCTCGTGCATGCCAATACAGTAACATTTTGTTCATACGAATGCGAGTCAGTCAATATAAACGAGTTGAATGCTTACGAGCAGCAATCCTCCTGCTTTAGTTAAGTAGCAGAGTTTCGAATTTTAAATGTTTATACCACACACACACGCACACACCAGTGCGTAAAACTTTTTATTTGCAAATGTGAGATCGATTGTTATAAATAATGAGAGATTCTGGTAGGATGTAAATCGTATACTTGACATGAGTGGCCATCGGTAGTAATGTTGTTAAGCAAGCCATATTTATCGATGTTGCTGTAGTCCAGTAGGTAATGTGTTGACTTATTATACACGAGCTCGTGGTTCAAAGTACGAAATAAAAAAAATTTCTTAAACGATTTTCTCTCAGCAGTAATGCCAAGAAAAGGATCTGAAAATCTCTGTTGTTCGGAGTCGACTTTAAATTGTAGGGCTCAAGGATAAACATGGGTGGTGTGAGAAACTAGTTTGTAATCATGACTAAAGGATTATCTCGAGTAAATTAAGTACGTAAGTACGTAAGTTGTCGCAAACCTTTGTCTAGTAGGTAGTGTTTTGGCTTTTTAGACGTGAAGCCATGGTTCAAAACCCAGGTCAGACATCTCCTACAATACGGAATATGAAAAAATATTTTTTCGATGACTTTCTTTCTGAATTTTGAGAGAATTTAAAATTGCCATGAAAAGTTCCTCAAAAATCTGTCGTTTGGAGTCAACTGTAAATTGTAGGTACTGCAAGTCATGGATTAAATTAACACACACAAAACATGGGTGGTGTGCGAAGCTAAGTTGAAATCCTGACTGAACGGTTGTAATGACCAATTATGTGTGTATGTAAGTAAGTAAGTAAAGTAAAGTTACGTGTCATCCTAACCTTTTAACGCTCCGAAATTAATCGAATTTAAATTGTCTTTAAAAAATATATTTTAAATTCCGTTTTTTATAGATTTTTTGAAAATTTATGTGTCTAATAAACGTTAAACAAATATTTATTGTTCATCTGAAAGTGACGAAAAAAAAAATAAAAAAAAAATATCGGGTTTTTCCTTCATTTTTTTTTTGCTGACCTTTTTCTATGGCATTCTTTAGAAATGTTTTGCATTTTAGCAGTTTATGCTGTAACCACAATTTTATCTATTTTTTGTTGCTATTTTTCTCCATTCTTTTTTGCAACACAAAAAAAAATTGTGTCAGAAAAAAATGCAAAATTTTAATACAAAAAAAAAGATTAAAAAAAGATTAAAAAAGGAAAATAAACCCTAAACCAAACTAATTGCATTTTGCGGCGACTCCAAAACATTTTAATATGAATGAAAAAAAAATAAAAAAAAAAATAAATAAAGACAGACAGTCATGCCACTGACTTGCAACACAATCCATAAAAATGTTGAACAAAACTATGAAAAAAACGTAAAAAAATAGAAGAAAAAAAAGAATTACAGACTCATCAGAAAGAGATAAAACCAGCAGCAACTGTAACACACAACCACCAACGTTTTCAGTTGCACACTCCTAACAAAAACAAAAGTACACCCTCGTTTGCATAAAATTTTAGATGACCACAGCTGCGATCAGTTAATTAGCTATGAAATCTAAAAGAATGTTTTGAAAGCAAAAAAAAAAATTCAATTACGTTCCATTGAATTAAGGCTTGAAGGAAATAGACATGGATTATCCATATAACAGCCATGGACTGTATTCACAAGGCCATCTATACGGCTATCACAAGAGAAACTCTGTTCATATTTCATTCACAAAATGTTCTTCATTTCACAAATTGAAGGCGAGTTTTTAAGCCTCTTTTGTTAATCATTTCATCTCTCAATGTCAGTTTTTGAAATCTTGGAAATCCACATGGATATGCTGGAATAAGCATACACTTTCAAATCTATCCTGCTGGATGATATCGTGAGCTAAATCTGTTCCTAGAGAACAGGAATTATACGAAGAGTCCCGATGCAACTCTGAAATCAAAGTAGTATAGTAGATAGCTTGTTGGCTTATTCGATATGAGCTCGTGGTTCAGATCACAGCTCAGACACCTCGAACGAAATGAAATATGAAAAAATATTTCTTTGGCGACGTCCTGAACTCTTCTTGCAAAAATTGTCGTTCGGAGTCGTCTTTGAACTGTAGATTCACATACTCATGGATAAAATTAACACACACAACATTGATGGTGTGAGATACTAGGTTGTAATCCTGACTAACGGATTGTAATGATCAATAAAGTAAGACAGTACTGGGTTGTATGAAGCGGATGGTATTTGCCTACACCCACACGAGATTCTTTAAGTCGTTCACATTAAATTAGCTGCAACCGTCTAGTAACCTATTAAATTGTGGTTCTAATTAGCACAGCTTAACTGTACCATCGTGCAAGTTACAATCATATGAGAAAAAATTGTTATTTTTTTGTATTCCAACGCAAGAATATGGGGGTGTGAGTACGCGTGTGTATGTGTGACATAAAAAACTTTGGCTTCCATGATTTTTTTTTTAACTTTCTTCGTCTTCCTCCCCAATTTGTTTTATTATGATTTTTTTGTTTCTTTTTATTTTATTTTAATTTTGTTGTTGCTGTTGTTGAATATTTTTATTACATTCGCCAGCATAAATATGTGTGAGTAAGTGCATGACCATGTACGTACGTGTCCATACATGAGTGTCTGCTGCATTCATGTGCATGACTTGTCCTCTCTAGACTCCCTTAAAATCGTTTTTATCTGTTTGAACAGTGCATTGGTCATTAGAAATTTGTTTTCATCTTTATTTTTGGGTCACAGGGAATTGTTGCTTCTTCGGATAGTGTCTCCAGCAGCAGCTATCGTTTCAGTAGCAGTTGATAAAAATTGCTGTCCTCAGCACTACTACTCGTTAAGGAAGAGACGGACAATCTTTTGTATTGAAAATTTGATTTCACAATTCTTACACGAACGAATGAACAATGGACGTCAAGCACAATTACAATTAAATTTTTGTAAAATTATTGTGCAAATAATTGTTTAAGATTCTCTCAATTGGGAGATAAACGAAGAATGTACAATTAAAGCGAAAGAGAGCATGAAATTGTTTAAATTTTAGTGGAAACAATTGAGTTCGTTTAGATTTCGGTTTAACAGAGATTTTTCAATACAAATGTAGTCGGTTTTGTGTGCCAATACATTTACAAATTTTACAATGACTTACAGCCATTCAACTATGTACGTACAGTGGCTAGCATTTAGGGTGTAAGCTGCTGATTGAGTGAAGGATGCAATTGTTGTTTGAATAAATGCTGTGTCGTTAGTCGTTTAAAAGCTGCGTCTTTTGTCTGTTAACTAGTATTTTTGGTATTAAATTTATTGTATATTGTGTGGTATAATGTGGTTGATGCAATTTTCGTAAAAAGTTTAAAACATTCCTGAATAATCAGTAAAACCCAGTTTCTATGATTTAAAAATATCTATGCAATGCATAGCATAGGCTCTTATTTAACTTGATCATCATGATTATTGGAGTGCCAAGAAAATTTTATAATCCCTTGAAGTGATTGAAATACATTCTAGTAACATACTTACTTACATACATAACTCAAACATAATTGGTCATTACAATAATTCAGTCAGGATTACGACCTTGCTTCTCACACAGTGGCGGGACCTACTGTTAAAATCGACTCCAAGCGAAAGATTTTTTTTTGATAAACTTTACATGGCAATTTTATTTACTGGCAGAATTTTTGCCAGAAATCTGTTGAAAGGAAGTCGCCGAAGAAATATTTTTCATATTTTCGTTATGTTCTGAGATGTCTGCCCTGCGGTTTTAACCGTGGCCTTACGTCTAATAAGCCTACTAGACTACGGCCTTTAGTCAGGACTACGACTGAGCTTCTCACACCATTCTTGGTGTGTGTTTTTTGTCCATGAGCGGCGGGACCTACAGTTTAAAGTTGTCAACTAATCACAGATTTCAAAGAAAATAAACATTGTAACCCTAGTCCGTTAAGTACCTAAGCTTATAACTGATTATTTCCCAATCTTGAAGGTTACTTGAATTACATACTGCAGATGGTTAACGATGATTACAAATGCCGTGTTCAGAATGAAATCAAATGTAGAAGGCTCTCCAGGGAGTAGTCTATCAAGGGTAATGAATTCATTGTTTCAATGTTCGAGATTCCCCGAAAAACACAACTCAAATGAAAGTTGTCTGTCTAAGCTTAAGTGTAATCAGATCTGCTTTAGAAATTCTTTACCGCCCAAATAGTGGCGAAAAAACTTCCATTGGAAAAACTAGACGACTTAAAGTAAGTCAAAAGGTTGACAGAATAATAAAATGTCTTGGAAAATAACAACAGAGATAGAAAAGTTCTCCTAAACTATACCCAGATACAAATAGATGCTACGATGATGTCACTAAGTTGCCCTGATAACGGTCCATGATGGTCATATCGTTTTGGCTTTTGACCACATGATCCTCAAGTACTCGAGATTCAGGAGTTCAAAAGTTAAAAATGTGAAGAACAAAATACTACTATTCGAAAGGAACTGAATTCGCCGTAGTCTTGTAGGCACCACGTCAGATATCTCCAACAAAACGAAATATGAAAAAAGATTTCTTCGCCGACTTCCTCTCAGCAGATTTCTGGCAAAAATTCTAAGAATAAATAAAAATTGCCATGAAATAGTTTCTCAAAAATCAGTCGCTTAGAGTCGACTTTAAACTGTAGGTCCTGCCGCCCATGGGTAAAATTAACAGACACATCATAAGTGGTTTAAGAAGGTCGTAATCCTAACTGAAGGGTTGTTATGACCACTTTTGTATGAATGTATGTACGAAATGAACTGAAACGCCTACTAACTGTATTCCAAATCTGTCAGGTCATAAAAAAATCTGTGCAATACATGATCAAGTACTGCACAAAGAAAAAATGTCATTCATTGCAAAGAATCAAATACTGAAACGATAGACTAGGACACTAGATTACCAAAGTACTCTAAAACGCTTTAATTTCACAAAATTTTTATTCGAATATCCATAACGAACGATTAGAAATTAATCGGTTTCTCGGTTGTTTAAAAAGTTTAAAACTATTCATGCATACAACTGTTCATGTAGAAAGATTTTCTTAACAAAGTTTCGAAAAACAAAAAAAGAAAATCCAATTTTCCAAAACTAAAATATGTATGCACAAACACATGAAAGATAATTTACGATTAAGAAAGAAAAACAAAAAAATTTCCTTTTTTTTTCTGTTGCATTCTATTAAATTAATGCACAAAGAATTACTCATGGCATGTTAGCCCAGTCATTTGTTTTCAGTTGCTGTTGATAATAATGGAAAATCAAATGCTGGTGCAATATTTGTAATATTTTTTTTAGATTCTCTTTCACAGAGTGTATGATAAGTACGATAGGTTGTTTGACCATTAAAATGAGTCACGCGACATACACTCAGTGTACCAAACAAACCAAAGTGCCATTATAATGCATGTTTCATGGACTCATAATTGTGTTTAAACAGACGCTCGTAATAAAACCCAGAAACGAAAGAAAAAAAGCGGCAAAAAAGGATTTAAAATCCTTCTCTCTCTCTTTGTTTGCTGTTTTGATAATGTGGTCGGGTGATGGTAATAGTGCTGCCATTGCGGCATTACGTTTAAAATTATAAATTAAAGAACAAAAAAACACCACAGAAAAAGAAGAAGGAGAAGAAGATATATGGAGTACCAACATTCTAAAACAATGCCATTTATTATAATAAAAGACACACACACACACAAAATTACCCAGAGAGAGAGGGAGAGAGAGAGCAGAAAACAAATGGAAACAAATGCATTCTACTACCAGCAGCGTTAAAAAAAGAATTTTATTTTTCGCTTTCAGTCAAAAAAAACTGCATTTTGATAAACTCAGCAAACCAAATGGAAAATGCCAACAATACCAGAAAAAAAACTGCAACAAACATGCAAAAGAAACACGTAATTAACTTGGCAATAGAGCTGGAGATTACAACAACAACAACAACTGGATTTGGAGGCTTCATAATATGAAAAAAAGAAGATGAGGTAAGGCAAGTAGACTGCTAGAAGCCCTATTGAATAAAAGATTAAAAGAATGTAGTAATCATTGCAAAGCATTTAGCCAGGACTACAACCTAGCTTCTCACGCAACCCATATTGTCTGCGCGTTAATTTTATCCATGAGTGGCAGAACGTACAACTTCAAGTCGAGTTCGAATGATAGATTTTCGTTTTAAAGGGCAATTTTATCTTTCAACCATGGCCCAGACAATTTTAAAAATATTTCTTTCGACGCCTTCCACTCAGCAGTCATCTGGCCAAAAACTCTGAGAGTAAAATAAAATTGCCATAAAGTGTCTTAAAAACTTTTTGTTCGATGTTGACATTAAACTGTAGGTCCCGCCACTTGTGGATGAAATTAACACACACAACATGGGTGGTGAGAGAAGCTAGGTTGTGATCCTGGCTAAAGGGTTGTTAATGAACAATTAAATTAAGTAAGTAGACTCTGTTACAGTAAATTGAGTTTTTTTTTAACAAAGACAACAAAGAATTTTTCACATTCTTTACAACAAAATAAAGTCACTGTTTAGCATACTTTATGGGTCAAATGCATGACGGGTTTAAATGGTTGGGATCACTAACTTCTTTTGATCTCTGTTGGCATTCTGACAATTCATAAGCATTTGCTAGCCAAAATTGTCTTTCCCATGAAGCTAGTTTCATTACCATGCCACACAATGATGTCTTTTCATTTAATTTTTATATTGTGAACCTAAAGAACAAAAGAATCCAAATTTTTTAGATTAAAGTTCGTATTTTTAGTGGTAACAACCCACACACACAACAAGCGTCTAAATGGTCCCTGGTGTCCATATTTTTTAAACATTTTTTTTTCCTTTATAATGAGACCCACATTGAGGACATAAGGACGTGTAATTATTTTTGTTTGCAACAACCATGTGATGGTGGTACGTGTAAAATGTAAAAGAGACACACGAGGGCATTTTTCTTTATTTAGTTTCTCTGCTACTGTTGTTGGTTGCCACCAATAAAGTAGCAGTTGTTGGCATTGCAGTTGTTGCAGTTTCTGCTGCTGCTGCTGCTGCTAATCATAAAAATTGCAAGTTGCAACACAAGCCAAGTTTTCTAGGCAATAATAGACTAAAAATCTCGTGATAAAAATGAAACATTGTTGTTGTTGTTGTTGCTCCTGCATTTTTTTTCTAAAGATTATGAAGCAAAAAAAGAAATGGTTTTTTGGTTTTTTTTTGGTAATAGAACGTGTTGTGTTGGCAAATTTTTGTTTGTGGGTTTTTAGATTTTTTTCTTTCATTCTGATAATGGTGGTGGTAGTTTTTCTATTCATTTTTTTTTTCTAAAAGAAATGACGAAGAAGAAGAGTGAACAAATGGCAACCGAAAAAATGTTAACAATTTATGGACTCTTTTTAGTTTAGCGTGGAGTTGTTTTTCATGGATTTTTTGGTTTAATTTTTTACTCCGGTTTTTTTCAGGATTTTAACATCAGCAGTAAAAAACTATGTATGTGAGGTAAAGTGGCAACAACAGAAGAAGGGAAGAAGAAGCATGCTCTCTGAAATATGCACCAACAACTGCTTATAGCGCAGCTAATATTGTTTCAGGCTACTCGACTATTGAATTTATTGGAAAAGAAAAAATTTTTTGTGAAAAGCAAGAGAAGGTATATTGCTGACGTTCGCATGGATCAGTGGTGCAAGTCTTTATGTCTTTAATATTCTGAATATTATTCCTTATATTACGAACTTTTTATATAGTTGCGGGCATTTATTTTAATTCTTTCAAATTCGTTAATTAAGATTTTCCGTTAGGTTAAATTAAGCAAGATGGCGGGCTCTCCTTAGGCCTCAGTAGCCTTTTGACAAAATTTCTGAGGGTAAATAAAGTTGCCATGAAAAGTTTCTCAAGAATTTGTTGTTCGGAGATGGCTTTAAACTTTAGATCCCGCCACTCAGGGATAAAATTAAAACACATAGTATAGATGGTGTAATTGGCTAGATCGTAGTCTTAAGTCTAAAGGATTATAATGGATTATTTAGTAATTTTAGGTGTATTAGGTACGCCTATCATTACGCTTGCTTTCCCTTCTTCTTTATCAATTTGCTATGAAGTTTTTCTATCAACTATAGGGAAAGGATTTTCGATATTTTCTTCTACTATAATATCATGGGTGAATCCAGTAATAGAAGTATCATCCGGTAATCTTATAACAAATAAACTGTCATATCCAACATACTAGATTGCCGAATTTCAAAACTGTTGTTCCAGGCAGTGGACAGAAGGAAAACCAGCGAATTATTTGAGTTCGGCAAGAAAACGTTTTGCACTCTGACAGGAATTCTAACGGGAATTGGCAATTTCGCTGACAAGCTCGGTCTGCACCAACAGAATTACTGCAGAAGCTGCCATGATGCTGCTTTTTTTATACGAGTGCCCTGCACATCAGAACAAATGTCATCGGGTTTTGAGAGACAAAAGGTTTAAAGCAAGGTGGTTAACGTGTCACTAAGGGAACTGGCCAGTTTCATCAGAAGCTCGGAGTGGTTCAAACCCCGGAACATAACGAGAGGACTTACCTCATATGGCCACCGAGAAAACTTGACTGCGAACCTAACCTAATTATCATAAATTATGTTCCCCAATAGTCGTCCCAGAACGTAAATTTAATTCTACAGAGTTTAAAGTATTTTTAATGCCCAAAGTAATAGGGGCACACTATTTCCTGATTTTAACCCTTGATCGCCTTTCTCGCTATATACGTGACAGATTGAATTGCACTAATCCCTCACCGTGCAATACATCAAGGACAGGTAATCTTATTCTCGCCTATTTTAATAGTTTGAATGTCTTTATATTCCTTTATATTTCACATGAAATAAATATAAAATATTGCTGCTTAGGGTTACATCCCTTGAGGAACTGCAAAACCCCACATCCACTATTGCAGTCCAAAGTGTTCGCCTTCCTTCATTTCTGTTTTTGTGGAAAATGTTGTTTTTTCCTTTACATTTTTCCTATTTCATCCCACTGTGCAGCCATATAATGGTTATGGAAAATCTATATACACCGCTACTCTGTTATTATTTTTTTTTTGTTTTGCCACAGCATATGAAAATAATTCGTTGTTGCTCGTGTTTCGTTATATTGTTCGCTGCTGCATTGTCTACGTGCATGACAGGCCATTTTAATTCTTAGTTACACCACATCCTCTCTAACCGTTGCTAAGACCCCCTCAGATATAGCATTGGTTGTGTATCGCGTTATTAGTAGTATTTGAAGTTCTTTTTTTTTCTGCAGAGTTTTTGTTTGAAAACCAAACAAAATATATTTCACGGAAGAACAAACCTGTGAGTTTTCCATTCCATTTTGAAACTGACGCGGTTGTCCTAAATTTTATTTGAATTTTCAATTCAATTTCTAACCTGCTTGTTATTTTACGTGTTTTTTGTTTTTTTCGTTTCATTCTGTTTTTCAATAGTTGCGCTAACAACTGCGCTGCATGTTGTGGTGTGTTGTAGTCTGGTAGCTCGGTGTTCGTTGTTGCAACCGCGTAATGGGAAAACTAAAATCTTTCTCCTTTTGTTTGTGTGGGGGCAAAACGCTGTTGTAAGTTAATTAACAACAAATATCTGTACATACTACGAATGTATGTATGTATGTATGTATGTAAGTATGTAAGTGTGGATTTTATTTAATGAAAACTGCTGTTGCCTACAACATAAAAAAAAAATGTTGTCAAAGGCTCAACAACAGCAGACGTCATTAAAAAAAAAGAAAAAACAACTTTTCCTTTGACCGTGTGTTGAAAATAGTGAGACAGAAAGTTGTTGTTGTTTCAACAGGCTTTTGTTTCCAGTAGAAAGAGAGAGAGAGAGAAAGAGTGAAATAATGAGCAGAATAAAATTTGATGTATTTCTTATAGCATCCATCAAATTAGAAATTAGCCTCGAAACAAACAAAAAATGAAAACTACTTTACATTTCTCTTTTCGCAGACGCTTTTGAACCCACAAAGGCTCTAAGCATTTATGCAAAATGGAAAATGACTTACCATGAACTGCAGTTCAGTTGAGACTGTATAGACTGTATAGGACATTTGAAATATTTTGTTCGATACGATCAAAATATCAGAAGATTAGGTATGATAAATTTACTCATGCTGCTTATTTTTGTATGATTTTTTGCTCCTTTAAGGGCTGTCACTTCATCTTCTAAATTATTATATTAGTTTTGTTTCAGCTTCAATTCAAACAATTATAAAGGAACCTATTGATTGACAGGGTCGGCTTGTACCATTTTCGAGAGACAGTCCTCTCTGTAAAGATGTGGAGTTTTTGAAGAATTTTTGTGAAGAACTTTTGACGAAGACGCTCTTCAGTAAACCTACAAGGTTGATTAAAAATGAACACAAGAAAATTCCGTGTAACTCGGTAGATAAGCCACTGCTTCGTGGGCTAAGGAAAATTCGTACGTTTTTGTCGGACTTATCTGAAGTCGCCGTAATCAGTGTTGGCTTATTAGACATAAAACCAGGGTACGAGCCCCAGGCCAGACATCAAAACACAATACATTAAAAAATATTTCTTCGGCGACTTCCTCTCAGCAGATTTCTGGCAAAAACTCTGAGAATAAATAAAATTGCCATGAAAAGTTTCTCAAATATCTGTCGTTCGGAGTCGACTTTAAACTGTAGGTCCCGCCACTCATGTATAAAATTAACACACGCAACATAAGTGGTGTGAGAAACTAGGTCGTAATCCTGACTGAAGGGTTGTAATGACCAATTATGTTATGTATGCATGTATGTATCCGACGCAAAATTGGATAAACAGTACCCATCAACTGCTTGAATTAAATCGTAGGGACATCTCTGTCATCGTATCTATTCCCATAGGCCATTACATTAGGCATGCGGGTAGACTTCGCTTAACTGTCAATGGCTTCGGTAGGGTTTGTAGATCGGATGTAGATTTTATTTGCCTCTGACTCGATTCAGACTTCTCTTGCTTGTGTTATTCTTTCCAGATAGTCTAATGGAACTAAATAACAAGCCTTGATAATGATTGTCTTACTAAACTTAGTTAAGTTCGGATTACGGCCCACTCTTCTCACACCACTCTTGTTGTGTGTGTTAATTTTATCCATGAGTGGCAGGACCTACTGTATATTTTGGGAAGGCCTCTGTTCGCTTGAAGCCAAAGCATATCAAGTCCACATGCGAGAAAAGTGTTCCGGACAAATTAGTCCGTCTCATATAGATCCAGTATACGGTATTCTAGTGTTAAGTGAGAGGCACTTTTGGATGTCTTCGGAAATTATGACCGAGAACTACGAATATTTGATGCAAATCTTAAATCTGTATTGCTTTTCAAAAATGAAATTTGGCTAGAGTGAGTGGAAGCCATAAACAAACTAAGATTTATTCTGGGCACATGCTGGCGTGTTGACTTATTAGCTGAAAGTTCATGGTTCAACCACCAGCTCAGACATCTAGAACATAACAAAGTATTAAAAAATATTGCTTTCGGCTTGACTAAAGGTTTGTAGTCACCACTTAAGTAAGTAATAAGACAAACACCCATTGAACTGAAGATGATATCGTACAACTGAACATAGTTTGGGAACTTGTTGCGAAAGTCGATCAAGATTATATTGTAAAAAGGGCTTCTAACTTGCAGACATGATAGAACGGAAGGCACGTGGTTAGAAAGCTAGTTAGGCTGGTTAGTCAAATCTGTTGATAAGGAACTGAGCTGGCTACAAGAGAAAAGTCTAGGCAAAAATCATAGAAAATTCAAAAAATTTTATGCTGCATTATTATGCTCCATCCAAGCAGAAACAAATTTGTTTCAGACTAAGCCTAATGCTCGTAATATTGCAAAATCAACACCAAAGTAGAATTCTCATGACTTAAGAAAACTGAACTTGATGAAAGAACTCTAGGAAACGCAATAGTCTTGCATGGAATGTAGCACAACATGGTCTCTGGACTTAACCTAGCCAATGTGAATCTAATACTGCTTCATTAGACATGCAATATGTTATAATAATTATGCTTTCAAAACCCCGCGTTTTAAATATGTAAAGAACGCAAAGTGCCTTTAATCTCGTTAATCATCCGTTTTTCATAAGTTTTCTCCATTATAACACGGTTACAGATTTATGCTGATGCGGTTACTTTAGCTAAATCGTTGGCTTAATAAGAAAAATTCAAATTTAGCCTTTGGCAGTCAGGTATACAATAGTTTTATTTCATTCAGTTTTTTTTTATTTTTTGTTCTGTTTTAACTTCGAAAGTAAAATTTATCGCAAAAGAAAAGTTTTGCTGCCAAAAATACAATGAAATCTCTTGTGACATTAAAAAAAAAACTGCAGGAAAAAAAGCACATACACACACAACGAAAGAGTTCACGTCCCTTTAGCACTTAAAAACTTATGAAACTTTCCTTTTGAATTGTTCTGAACTACTTTCGAAATAATATTTAAAAAAAAATTTTTGAAATAAAACGAGATAAAAAAGAAATTACAAAAACCAAGAAAAACAACAGAAAAAAAATTTGAAAAAAAAAATCAGAAAAACTTACCATATCGTCTGCATTACAACGTTTTGGGTACAACACGTCCTAATCACAAAGATTATTCAGTTTCTGTAAAGGAAGAAAGTAAAAAGAAGAAAATAAAAATTAATAAATATTGTTTTGAAAATAAATACGTATACGTACTTAGAAAAGAAAACTTGAAATTTAATTAAATTGACTTGCAAAGCTGCTGATAAAAAAAAAACAAGCGAGAATAAATTTTCTATTTTCTTATGCAATTTAAACATGAAACTTCATGGCAACTTTGCAAAGCAAAATCAGCATTTCAACAGCATTTCAATGCTAAATGTTAACAAAAAAGAAATGAAAAATAAATAGCAGAACTGATGTTAAACAATTTCAACAACAATTTGTTTGTGGATGCAACATTAACAACAGCAGCAGCCAGCCAAACCACGCCATAAGAAGTAAGTCTATCTTAAAGGAGCAGGCAGCAGCGGTGTTGGTAAAGTGAAAGCAAATATTGCAAGTGTAAGTGAAACTTGAAAACTGAAAACTTGTCTCAGCTGGTACACGCTCTCTTGCTTTGTATGTACACACGCTGCAGTTAAAAGCAAACTTTGCTAAGCACTTTTTCAAGGGATTCGTCTTTTCAAATTATTTTCCTTTCATTTCGTATTTTTCTCGCTCCTCATTTTTATTGCTTTTAAAAGTACGAAAAACTTTCAAATGTAATCGAGTTTATGCATGTAAATGCATTCACTTACTCACCGAGTATACCCCGCACACCCGCACACACACTCCCATAAGCCATTACACCTACAAATGCAAATAGAATTGCAACTACAAATACCGTTATATAAATATAAATAACTGTTCGTTTACTTTTTGACGTTATTTTTGTTTTGTTGTTTTTATTCCATCTTTCTTTCATGCTACAAAATCATTTTATCTCCGTTATAATATTAAAAAAGAAAACAAAATGGAAATTTACACCATCTTTTAAAAGTGCAAACAGAGTGGAAAGTAATATTTCGTACAGGAAAATAGATTTGCTTAATAATACAAAAAAAAAGAAAAATTATTTAAATTAATCATGGGAAGCTGTTCATATTGCTGCGAAGGAACAGAAACAGTAACGAAACAACAAATAAGTTAATCGCATAGAGCTAAACGATGATCAAATATTGTAAAAACAAAACAATATAGAAAAACCCTGAAAGATGGAAAAGAAAGAATAACAACAACAAATCAACATTAAGATCTCGAAGTTGCCAGATCGTTAATCAATAAATTATAAATATAACGTTGTGTATAAAATTAGCGTGGCAAGTTTCCCAGATTGTTTTACATAAATGTTTAAGGTTTTCAATTTCGACTTCTCGCCATTCTCCACTAGGCTTTTGAATTCTTTGCCACTGTTAGCGCCCTGTACCCTTGTCCGTAGAGCGAACTTTTATCTCAAAATGAACACAGAAAGCTTGAGAACAATTTCAGGAGCTCTTACAGATCCCTACGCCTGCAATGAATGTAGCACTGGGTCATAGGAAACACTGGCCCACTACATGTGTAACTTTGTTAAATCAAAACTCACTTGATCATTCATAGCCGCTCTTTGTAATACCTCAAAAAGAGAGAAAGGACGCGTAACAAACTGACAAATACTGATTAGTCGGTTTTGATAATGGATATCAGGATTTTGTGTTTAAAACATATACAGTGATTGCGCAGGACTTGCTCACACTCCCATTGAAGGAGCTGGTGCGATTCCTTGAGGTATTAACTCTGTGATCGACAAGGTCATCCCACCAATAAATAAATAATGAAAGCAATGCAAAAAGATCTCTCGGACCTAATCCTATATTTACTTCATATGTTATTCACTGCCAACTACTGCTCCATTCATCATTTTCCCCTAACCATGCTTAAAAGCTCTACAGCTATTTCCTGCAAAGCATTACCTAAGAGTACATTGCTTCCAATAATAATGCCTTGACTCTCATTAAGGCTTTGCTATCGTAAAGAAACGGCAAATCTTTCAAAAACTTACAAATTTTGTTGCGATATACTACAGAGCCAACCAAAAAATGTTTGAAAGTTCAATCAAAATATTATTGGTACACCATCCTCGCTGCTTGTCAATTTTTTCGTTCAAAGAAAAGACCGTCAACAAGCCTGGTTGCACTCAGTATAATGTAGAGTTCCAACTGCGTGGGATAGGATAATTTAGAGAGGCAACTTAGTCACACAAAAACAGCCCACAGTGATAATAAATGAAGCAATGCCCCAGAACTAACAGATCTTGAGGAAGCGCTCTTGACGTGATGGTGATTATCAGGGCTTCACATTTAAAGCATGACACCTTTGGACTCATGCTAAAAACCAGCCTGGAAGTTAAACGAGAGTTTAATGAACGGTACCTAATGGAGATAGCTTCGCTAGATTATCAGGAAAGGATTAGACGAATGACAAAAGTCTGCCAATAAAGTGGAGTATACTCCCTTTGTGCTCAACACATTGACAACCACTGTAGAAATGATTTGCAAGTAAGCGAAGTTCTTTCGTATGCCAAACCATTACGCAATAACCCGTGTGAATAGATACAATACCAGTGATGTCCCTACATATTTAAATTAAAAAACGTTATTGGTACACCCTATCCAATTTTGCCCGGTTACATAAATCTGGCAGCAAAGGCTTTGCCAGTGACCAAAGATACACTTAAATAATAGGCTAAGACCTGTAAGAATTGGAATGCGTTAAGACCGTGACTGTCGTAGCAAATTCATCAGGATCCAACCCATATTGGACTGACAAACAGAATGAAAACGAAACCGATTACGGCACTTGCCATTATAGTTTCGATGTAAAATGTCTCACATTTCCTGTAAGTGAAAACACCATTATTTCTCACAAAAAATGACTCCATTTAATCATATCTTATGCAACATTATGTTGTCAAAGCGCAAAAAAAAACAACAAGAACTTTAGCAAAGAAACAAAAAAGTTCCTAATATCTATACAGATAATATAGAGTAGAACACTGAATGAAGAGAGAATATAAAAAACGAGAAAAAAGAGTTCAAATGGAGATAAAAACTTACTTTTGACATTAAAAACTGCAAGAAAATATACACAGGGGAACGAACAGAACAACACAACGACAAAGCAAAGTAGTAATGCAATGTAAACGTAGAAAAGCGTTAGAAAAACTCAAACTCAGCATCATTGAAGATGACATTTCTGGTGTGAAAATAAATTGAATCGTGCGAATAAGGAAAAAAAACGACGAAGAGAAAAAATGTAAACGCCTGCAAGAGTAATACCAACACACAACACAATTTCCTTGCACCACAACGCCGTTACATTAAGGTTTCTAATACGAGTATTTTTGTACTTATGTTTTAAACTTTTACTTGCCACCAGTCTAATACTAATCATTTTCCTACGCTTCCCTTCTTCCACCCGCACCGTATACGTCAATAACATTTGCTTCCATAGCTTATGATATAAGAGAAGCGACTTTGAAAGCAAAGCAGCATTGTGTGCTGCAACATAATATTGCCTGCCCGCAGACTTAAAACTCCTCGGCATGATATTATTTTCACTATTCTTCCTACTTTACTCACTCATCGTTCTTTAAAACTTTTTCCTTCATCCCCTGCTTTTCCCTTTCTCTTTAGTTTACATGTGTCACTTTGTGTTCGTTTAAGATAGTGTTGAAGAAAATTCAATTAAAAAAAAAGAAACGAAAAACAAAAGAGAAGGGCAGAACAGAACACAGCAAAGCATATATAAAACGGGAATTTAAATTCTCTTTAGCAATGGTTTATGTGTTGTAAATATGTTCAAGTGTTAGTGAAAAGTACGAGCACAATGTTGCCTATTTTATTAGAATTTAAAACGCTTAAATGAAATTTAATATTTAATTTTGAAATAACTGTCTATATATGGTAGTTAATTTTAGAGATGCTAAGGCCACAATCATTGTTTGCAACTCAAACTGAAGTTTTAAATTGTTTGCAAGAAGCAGAATTCATTTAATATCACACGAGGCTGGTAGAACTACGATTACACATAACAAAGCTGCAATTTGAATGCCTTGAATGCCTTGAAAAAGAAATGATTTGTCATTGAACCATAAATTACGACAAATCGAAACGCAAGCCTGATCACACGAAGCCTAAGCCAAATATCCATGACGGCAATACCCTGTATTTGGTGATACTAAGAGCTCCTTACGCTTGAACAAATTGATCACAAGGCATCTCTAAGGAAATGCAAAAAACATGGGGTTATGTGATCAACAACAATATTCTACGATTAACAATTGAAGTCACCATAATCTGCTACTTAATGAGTTGGCTTATTAGACGAGAGTCCATGGTTCAAACCTCAGTTCAGACATCTCCATCTAAACGATATATGATAAAATATTTATTCTTCCTCTCAGCAGATTTCTGGAAAAAAAAACTCTGAGAGTAAAAAAAGGTTTCTTAAAAATCTGTCGCTCGGAATCGACTTTAAACTGTAGCTCCCGCCACTCATATAAAGGGTGTTTTTTATAGAGGTATAGAAATTTAAGTTGCAATAAAACAACGATGGATTATTCGATTGACATGCATTTTATTTATCCGAAAGATAATCTTGCGGCATTACATTTTAAATATGATTTCTGGCATATGAGCGCCACGGCTGGCGCGGATGTAGTCCAATCTGGACGTCCAATTTTCGATGACTTTTTCCAACATTTGTGGCCGTATATCGGCAATAATACGACGAATGTTGTCTTCCAAATGGTCAAGCGTTTGTGGCTTTACCGCATAGACCAATGGCTTTACATAGCCCCACAGAAAGTAGTCTAGCGGTGTTAAATCACAAGATCTTGGAGGCCAATTCACAGGTCCAAAACGTGAAATTAGGCGGTCACCAAACGTGTCTTTCAATAAATCTATTGTGGCACGAGCTGGGTGACATGTTGCGCCGTCTTGTTGAAACCACATCTCCTGGACATCATGGTTATTCAATTCAGGAATGAAAAAGTTAGTAATCATGGCTCTATACCGATCACCATTGACTGTAACGTTCTGGCCACCATCGTTTTTGAAAAAGTACGGACCAATGATTCTACCAGCCCATTATGCGCACCAAACAGTCAGTTTTTCTGGATGTAACGGCGTTTCCACATACACTTGAGGATTACCTTCACTCCAAATGCGGCAATTTTTTTTGTTGACGTAGCCATTCAACCAGAAGTGCGCTTCATCGCTAAACAAAAATTCGCTTATGAAAATCGGGAACAACGGTAATCTCGTTTTGGACCCATTCGACGAATCTACGCCTTACTTGATGATCGTTTCGCATCAAATCTTGCACGAGTTGCATTTTGTAAGCACGCAAACCAATATCCTTCCGCAAAATCTTCCATAAAGTGGATGGACACAGATCCAATTCCTGTGCTCGATGGCGGATGGACTCATTCGGGTCTTCCTCAATGCTACGCTCTACATCAGCAATAGCTTCTTCTGTACGCACCGTACAGCGTCTCTGGGGATGCGAGTTATCAATAAGAGTAAACGTGGTGCGAAAACGTTCCATGAATAATCGAATTAACTGCTCTGATGGACGATTTTGTCGACGATAAAATGGACGTAGTGCGCGATACGTTTTCCGCACAGAACCATTATTTTCGAAATAAAATTGCACTATTTGCAAGCGTTGTTCTGGCGTGAGTCTATTCATGATGAATTGCCAAACCAAACTGAGAATAAATCACTTGACAGCTGTTAAAGTTCTATACCTCTATAAAAAAAACACCCTTTATGTTTGTATTACGTTCTGTTACGTTATACAAACGTTCTGCTAATTCTGGCTTTATTTTAAATACCAAGCATAGGCATTACTTGCCTTTTAATTTTGAGTGAACGTATACGTTAAACCATATAAATGTAAACGATATTTATGCTTGTATAAGTGCACATGTACATATGTGTGGTATAAGCGCTGATTACAAAAATCATTTGCTTTAGAAAAATAACAACAACAAAAAACAAAAGAGTATGAGAGAATACAAGAGAATATCAAACTCTTGCATCTCAATTAATAGAAGAGCACATTAACAATATACTCACATACACAGTATGACTGTGTGTAAGGGATGCTATAGAAAGAGAGTGAATCTACGCCATACACTCACACACACATACAAGAGTGTGCATGATAATTTTTAAGGGCATGTTGTCATGTAACGTGTACATGTTTTGTTTTTGTTTTCATTTATATTTTAATTAGATAAAAAAACAAACAACAACAAAAACTGTTATAATGATATAATCGTATTACTGGTATAAACAACGCAATCTCTATTCACGCACACATACACACAAATACATTGCTTTTGCTATTGTTTAAAAAAAAATTAAATGAAAGGGTTAAAGAGGGTTGAAGCTGTGATAATAGTTCAAGAGTTTAAACACACAGAAATGCAGCAATACATGCCATACATACATATACTCGTATGCGTTTAATTTAAATAAATCATTGACATGACACACACACTCATACTAAGTACGACCGCCATCAATACGAATGAAATAATTGGCTTTTTGAGCAGCTATTGACAGTCAATTGTATTACAATGAAGGCAAAAAACAGAAGAAAAAAAACACAGAAAATTAAGTTTTTAATTTCATTTAATAATTAACGTTTGTAATGCATTCAAATTGAATTAATTTCAATGGATTTCAGTCAACACCATTCAAATTAATAATTGTGTCAAATTGAATTAAAAAATAAACAAAGCAAAACAAAATTAAACTGTAATTAAAAATTGACTTAAAAGTTTAAAAGTTAAGTACAAAGAGCATAAGAGATTGATTACTTCAACGTATAATTGATACGTTTTAGAATGAAATTACTCATACGCAACCAAGAACATTTCTAAGAGATAATCCAATGAAATGAGAACTACAGCAGGTTATCAGAAAACGTACGATATACATAGACAGAAATCAAAGAGTTTTTATAAGAATTGTGACTACAAAGTGTATAAAGTTCTGTAAAAATAGATTAATTACTAGAAGTGATACTCGTTTTTTCAAAAACGAAACAAAGATGCCAAGAACTTTTAAAAAAAATATTGAAAAAAAAATTGTTGAGTAAGAAAGCATTGGTCACCGTGAGAAAAATAGATGACGATGATGATAATGATAATGACATCACGGTTGATTTGTATGCTAAAATTTTCTTTCATTTATTTTGTGAATAGAAAGAACTTGAACTCAACCCAAATCTACATCTTGATTAAATATCAGTTAAGTCTACAGAAGCCACCGTAGTCTAGTAGGTAGTGTGTTAGTTTATTAGACATGAGGCCATGGTTTAAACCCAGGGTCAGACATCTCCAACGAAACGAAATATGAAAAAATGAATATTTCTTCGGTGAACTTCCTTTCAACAGATTTCTGGCAAAAACTCTGAGAGTAAATAAAATTACCATGAAAAGTTTCTCAAAAAAATCTGTCGTTCGGAGTCGACTTTAAACAGTAGTTTCCGCCACTCATGTATAAAATTAACCCACATAAAATAAGTGGTGCGAGAAGCTAGGTCGAAATCCTGACTGAAGGATTGTAATGTCCAATGATGTTATGTATGTAAGTCTACAGAAAATCTATTAAAAAAACAGGCAGACAAGTCATGCCTGTCGGTATCGCTTTACTAAAACCTGAAAGAGTTCTTTGTTTTCGTAGGAGTTGTTTGAACTTTTGGTGGTTCTTGAATAATCTCGGCTATTTGCCACAACCCGATTGAACCACACGCCAAGCAAAACAAAAAGTTACTTTTCTGAGGGCATCTACTGCAATTTCTTTCTTCAGAATTAAAATAACCCCGAAATTATCTTCTAGATGCTATACTCAATGCAGTCTCAGCTGTTTAGTGGATTATATAGACAACGTTGAGTAGTAGTGAATAGCTCTGAGCAAGTTTCGTGTGGTAACACCCAGACCAATATTTGTATTCATCGTCTCAATGGTGGTCACTAACCTCCTCGTGGTATCATCTTGTTATTGGCCTTTGCCATGAGTTGAAAATATTGAGCAATCATGCATCCAGCCATAAGAAGAATAAAAAGAAATGGTCCTGCATGTGATTGATGTCGTGAAATCAATAACGTGAATCCCATAAAGAAAGTGCCCTTAATTCAATAAAATATATACGAATATTGGAACAATAATAATAATAAATAATAATAAATCGTAACATGAACAATTTTTTCTTAAGAGATTATGTGGTTCGGTGTTTAAAGTGCTTGACTACCAACACTAGAAATCGATGTTCAAAGTCAATGAAAAAAAAAATCAAAAAGCCTTCAATTTAAACTCAAATGATTCATCCAGAAAGGCCCTTCACCGGTGAAAAGAAGAACATCATAACACAGGCAGCATCGCCTTTAGAAATCTTAAAAAATTGCCAGAATCAACGATACAAGTTCACAGAAGGTATTGTTTGTAGTTAACGGCAGATGGCAACACTAATACCCGAGGATCTGCTATTGTAGAACAATTACTTGCTTAACTGAGAAACAAATATGGTTGATGAAACTAAAACAATACAAAAGAAATAAAAAGAAGTTGGAGGAGATACAAGGCATTGCTCTTCGCCATCTGATTACGAGTTGCCTCTATACTGGCCCCAGGCTATCCATATGGTGTCTCCATCATTTACGACGCCCGGCCATAGGTCTGAGTACTCCAAGACTATGCGATATGAAATTTATTTTCTATAACTTATTAAATATTAAATTAAATATTAAATTAAATACTAACTTAACTTAATTGGTCGTTACAACGCTTTAGCCTCTAAAGTCTTTTGGCAAAAATACCAGGCGTAAAATAAAATTTTCATGAAAAGTTTCTCAAAAATCTGTCGTTTGGCAAAAATTCTAAGAGTGAAATAAAAAATTGCCATGAAACGTTTCTCAATAATCTGTCGTTCACAGTCGACTTTAAACTGTAGGTCTCACTACTCCTGGATGAAATGGGTGGCGTGAGTAGCTAGGTTCTAATCCCGACTAAATGTTTGTAATGACCAATTAAGTGACTAAATAAAGTGAAGACTGAATTCATTTCGCGGTAGAAAATATTCCCAAAAAGGAATTATTTTTACCTCACCTAAGAAAACCTTTTTGAAGAAATCAATATTGAATTTCATCTTCGATTATAAAGGGAGTTTTTTATAGAGGTATAGAACTTTAAGTTGGCATTACTTTTCAAGATGGCTACCGATTTAACAGCTGTCATTATTCTCAGTTTGGTTTGGCAATTCATCATGAATAGACTCACGCCTGAACAACGCTTGCAAATAGTGCAATTTTATTTCGAAAATAATGGTTCTGTGCGGAAAACGTATCGCGCACTACGTCCATTTTATCGTCGACAAAATCGTCCATCAGAGCAGTTAATTTGATTAACCATGGAACGTTTTCGCACCACGTTTACTCTTATTGATAATTCGCATCCCCAGAGCCGCTGTACGGTGCGTACAGAAGAAGCTATTGCTGCTGTAGAGCGTAGCATTGAGGAAGACCCGAATGAGTCCATCCGCCTTCGAGAACAGGAATTGGATCTGTGTCCATCCACTTTATGGAAGATTTTGCGGAAGGATATTGGTTTGCGTGCTTACAAAATGCAACTCGTGCAAGATTTGAAGCCAAACGATCATCAAGTAAGGCGTAGATTCGTCGAATGGGCCCAAAACGAGATTACCGTTGTTCCCGATTTTCATAAGCGAATTTCGTTTAACGATGAAGCGCACTTCTGGTTGAATGGCTACGTCAACAAACAAAACAGCCGCATTTGGAGTTGAGGTAATCCTCAAGTGTATGTGGAAACACCGTTACATCCAGAAAAACTGACTGTTTGGTGCGCTTTATGGGCTGGTAGAATCATTGGTCCGTACTTTTTCAAAAACGATGGTGGCCAGAACGTTACAGTCAATGGTGATCGGTATAGAGCCATGATTACTAACTTTTTCATTCCTGAATTGAATAACCACGATATCCAGGAGATGTGGTTTCAACAAGACGGCGCAACATGTCACACAGCTCGTGCCACAATAGATTTATTGAAAGACACGTTTGGTGACCGCCTAATTTCACATTTTGGACCTGTGAATTGGCCTCCAAGATATTGTGATTTAACACCGCTAGACTACTTTCTGTGGGGCTATGTAAAGTCATTGGTCTATGCGGTAAAGCCACAAACGCTTGACCATTTGGAAGACAACATTCGCCGTATTATTGCCGATATACGGCCACAAATGTTGGAAAAAGTCATCAAAAATTGGACGTCCAGATTGGACTACATCCGCGCCAGCCGTGGCGGTCATATGCCAGAAATCATATTTAAAATGTAAAGATTATCTTTCGGATAAATAAAATTCATGTCAATCGAATAATCCATCGTTGTTTTATTGCAACTTAAAGTTCTATACCTCTATAAAAAACACCCTTTATAATCAATTCATTACATTATCACTGCATAAAAATATGCAGTATCGATACCCATCGATTATCAACCAACCAACCAATATTTTTGGCACTTATATATACGAGAAGTTTTTTATTTACACTGTGTTGCATATTCAAATGCTGCAATAATTTCTTCAAGTGATTTCTTGTGTATTTATGTGCAAAAATAGCAACAACAACAACAACAATTGCTATTGTGGTTGTGGTTGTTGTTAGTGTTCCATATCCTAAGAAAAAAGATTTTAAAATCATTTTAAGACTATAATGCTCTCAGTTAAACCGATAAATACTGTTGTTTGTAATTGTGATTGTAATTGATTTGCATAAAATCTCAATTTAAAGTGTTTCTCTCTCATTATTAATCTCAATCATGATTATCATCTTCATCATCGCCATCATCTTCATCTACCATAGCTCTCTCTCTCTCTCTCATATCGAATATAATGAATGAATAAATGAACGTTATTGTGGCTAAAATTCTCTTTTTCTCTCTTTCGCTCTCTTTCGCTCTTTCTTTCTTACTTTGGTAAATATTTTCCAAGTGTATGTAAATTTATTTATATTTGTGTGTATACGTGTACGTGTATGAGCAAGTATTGTCGTTGTATAGGTTATCGGGACAATTTAATTCATTTTGCTTTTAATTTTCCAGAGAGAGAGAGACTTTATGTCTTAACAAATTTATTTATTTCAGTCAGAAACAATAAATCATTGTTTAGACGAAATAATCTCAAGATTTTGAAAAATTTTTTCTTTTTATTTTTTATAAAATTAAAATAAAACTTACTAACTTACTTACTTATTTTAATTGTTTGCCTTTTTATTAAAAATAATAAAGTGTGTGCAAAAACAAAATTAAAGATGTACGAAAAGATTAAATTCTTAGAATTATTTTTAAATGACTTGAAATATTTTAAAAATTTGCAAAAAAGGCAGTCAATAGAGAGTCAAATATGAAAGAATATTACTTTTGAGAGCCTAATAAAGTACTAAACTAAAGGGTTATCGATTATGACGTCATAGGGTATACTAAGCGAACTGTTAGTACTCCCTTTAGCGCCATTCCAAAGCGCGAAAGTCTATCAATGTGGTTTTGAGCGGAAAACGAAACGAGCGTAGATAAAGTCAGTGAGATTGTTTATCTTGGCTTCACCGTTACAAGCGAAATTGTGACTGGAGATCAAGCATAGGACCATTATTATCGATAGGTGCTCTACTACAGTTTCGATAGGCAATTGAGTAGTAGAGACCTCTCTTGCGCTACGAAACTAATGCTCCAAAAGGCTGCGTTCCTCTACATATTTCTCCATTGCACAGAAGCATGGACTTTGTTATGCACCGACACAGCATTCGTGAGAGTATTCGAGACAAAAGCTCTACGTATGATGTTGGGTCCAGTGCGAGTTGGCGTCCGATGCAGCTGTATGAGCACGTCAATGACATGGACATTGTGCAGCGTACAACAACAACAGTTGTACTCGACTATGTCGTTCGGATGAATAAGAATGCTCCGGCGAAACGCTGGGATTAGCGTAAGTCGTCTTATAGGACGGCATTGCCTGCGTTGTAAGGACTAAATCGCGAAAGCTCTGTCGTCAATCGATGTAAGCAACTGGCAAAAGCGCCCAAGAAGTAAAGGCGCCTGATCCGTTGTTAATCAGTGCCAATTAAGAAAGTATGTGTCCATTTGTCCTCGCAAGGACATCAACTTAAATGTCACTTATTTAGTGAAAACTTTCCAATATACTCCAACTTAAAAGGCGCCCCTCGCAATGTTATTGAATCACAAAGCGTATTATGTTATTGAATTAAAAGCTTCAAGTCTAAGGCTATTTGAATAGTTGCCAACAGTGTTTATAACACTTTACAAATTGAATACAATAAATTTTGATTGCATATATACACACACACAAACACATTGATACACATATACACACACACAGCATATGTATACGCTTTGTATTGTTCGTTTAAAGGCAATAAAATAAAGAACAACAAACAACAACAACAAATGAGTGGACAACAAACAAAGGATATTGCCTCGAAAGGCCAGCCAGCCAGCCAGTCAGGCTTATGAATGTCAAACGAAATGAAAAAAAGGCCAAATAATCTTATCTCTTGAGACATGAGACATGAGACTTCTTTCGATTTAATATGGGTGCTGCTACTGATTAAAATATTTGTTGCATTAAAAGTATGTTTAAAAAAAAAATTTTTTTGGAACAAAAGTTTGTTTTCTTTTTTTTTTGGTATAATTCTTCTATTTCTCTAACGATCTCTATCAATTGTGAAATAAAATATTGCCGTGAAACGTTTTTCAAAAATCTATCATTCGGAGTCGATTTTAAACTGTAGGTCCCACCACTTACTAACTTACTTAATTGACCAGTACCAACACCATTAACGGATTTCGGTCTGTCTTAACACAGCCTTACAGACGCCTTAGCTTCTTTCGCGCCTTTGCCAGTTGGACACACCAATCGATGGCAGGATTTCCTTGATTTGGTCCTTCCAACGCAAACAAGGTCGTCCTCTTCGCCCACTTCCGTAAATCCCTGCATCAAATACCCATCTCGCCAAAGCATCCACCTCCATTCATTCCTCTCCATTAAGGAGCTCATTTTTACATCGTCAACTCGCACTAGACAGCGTCCCACATACATAATTGGTCATTACAACCCTTCAGTCAGGATTACGACCTAGTTTTTCACACCACTTATGTTGTGTGTGTTAATTTTATACATGAGTGGCGGGACCTACAGTTTAAAGTCGACTCCGAACGACAGATTTTTGAGAAACTTTTCATGGCAATTTTATTTACTCTCAGAGTTTTAGCCAGAAATCTGCTGAGAGGAAGTCGTCGAAGAAATACTTTTTGTATTTTATTTTGATGTCTGGCCTGGGGCTCGAACCCTGGCTTTTCGTCTAATAAGCCAACACACTACCTACTAGACCACGGCGACTTCGCCGCCATTTGTAAAATAATACACACACAACACGGGTGATGTGAGAAGCTAGGTTGTAATCCTGACTAAAGGGTTGGAATGACCAATTAAGTAAAGCAAATAATCCAAAAAGTTCTGAATTCTTTCGGTATATATTTGTACAATTTATTTAATTGAGTTCTAAATTTCAATCAAAAAACATTTTAAAAATTCGCAAAATTAGCAAATTTTTAGTCCTTGCCTATCGCTTTAATTTTTATACAACATTTTGTAAAAATGAAAAACGTCAATTTGAATTCTATTGCAACCAAATGGCAGCACACTAACTTTTTTCTCAAAAATAAAAAAAAAAAATAAAAAAATTTCTGGCATTATTATACACACACATATACACATGCATACATACATGCAGTAAACCTTCAAAAATAAAACATTGAATATTTATTGGTGTATTGTTATCATATCATCATTGTTCTCTCTCTTCTATTCTTTTCTTCCGTTTTTTTTTTTTTTTTTTTTTTTTTTTGTTTTTGTTTGAAATTCAGTAGTTACAGTATAAGAGTCATTGTTTTTTCAATATTTTCTAAAGCATTTCGTTTTTTATTGTTTGTGAATGTATGCATGTACGTTTGCATGTATTTAAGACTTTATGAATGCATGGCTGTATGTGTGTGTAAGAGAAGGCATTGGGTGTTGGTTGTTGTTCTTTTTATCATTTTTGCTTATTGTTTGCTTAAGTACGTCATATCAATTGATTTGAACTTATACTGCAACAACAACAACAACAAAAACAATATAAAATGAAAAGAAAAAGAGAGAGAGAGAGAGTGAGACATTAAATCAGGTTTCAACATTTTGTTTTACAATAACAAATATTTATTAAGACACTGTAAGAGAACAGGGTATATCTTTCAAAGGTGTGTGCATTTTCCATATTGCTGTGATGACAACGTGGTATTTTTTTATTTATTTATTTATTTATTACAAGACAATTACAAATTATATTTTAATTATATACGAGCTGAGTAACTTGACCATATGCTCGGTGTAGTGTCACAGACCAGAGTCTCTGGTGTGAATCGAACCCATGACACTCACGCTAATAGTCTAGCACACTATCCATTAGACTACCACCGCAACCGATATTTTTTTTTTGGGGGGGGGGGGTTTTGAACATAAATTTGTTCGATTAAACCTTTTGGATTCTATACATGTGAAGCACTGAATAATCTACAGGCCGTCACTTTTAAGGCAATCTAATAGCATTTGGCAGAAGGGAAGATTCACAAAATCATATTTTAACCAGGACCCTGTAGAACTTTATCTTAAAAGTTCCATTTTAATTGGTTTGTCATTCCAGCATTTTTCGGAACTTTAGGTCCTAAAAAATCCAGACTTTGTATCCATTCACCATGATTATTTAGCTTGGCGTTAATTTATCTGGTAGGCTGGATTTAACATACGAATGCTCACGTTACGAACTGTCAGAATGCATAAATACATACATTATTGGTCATTACAACCATTCAGTCAGGATTACAACCTAGCTTTTTACACCCATATTATGTGTTTCAGTTTTATCCATAAGTGGCGGGACCTACAGTTTAACGTCGACTCTGAACAACAGATTTTTTTAGAAGCTTTTAATGGCAATTTTATTTTACTCACAGAGTTTTTGCCAGAAATCTGCTGAGAGGACATCGTCGGACAAATATTTTTTCTTATTTCGTTTTGCTCTAGATGTCTGACCCGGGGTTTGAATCGAGGCTTCACGTCTAATAATCCAACACACTACCTACACACATTCCATTCACTTCATAGCGCCAATATTAAGTTGATGTAAACATAACTTATGTTTATGGAATTGAAGCAGAATTTGGGACATACAGCATCGTCTTTCAACATTACATTTGGATAAAATCCCTTGGAATTGCATGAAAACATGCGTTCATCTAGATCATCATCAACAGCTACTCGTTTTAACGAATATAGAATATTTCCTTAACATCAAAGATACATATATGGAATTGAGGTTAAATATGACTGACTGTTGTCTAGCTATCTAGCATGTCTGGTAGCAAACGTATCGTCTTGATGCTTCGCGCAAGCCAGTAAAACAATTAATTTTACTTTAAAAAGCCATTTTTGTAAGCCTTTTCTTAAACTTTTAGTTTTATTTCACCGCATTTACATTTGTATATCCCTTTCTCTCGAATATACTCGTGTACGTTATGCATTTTCACTGTGGCATCACTGATCTCTCATAGCAATTAATTTCAAGGTGGATTATATTTTTTGCTGTCAACCTTTGTTCACTCCCTTTCTCTGTCAAGGCATTACAAAGAAGAGACATTCTTTAAAAAAAAGACAATAAAAAAGGCAATAAAAAAAGAGAAAATAAACAAAAGATTGGCACTTCAAGAAACGAAATCAAAGAAAGTCAATTAACTTTGAAGATTGACAGGGTTTCTACGAAAAAAGAAACAAAAAATTGTTTCATAAAGTAAATGTGAAAACACAAATACGTATGTACATATGAGAAATGATTTAATATGAGTTGCTAAGTTAAAATTAATTTAAACTAAAATAGATTCCTTTAAACTGTCAAATCCTTTAGAATTTTCACTTTCAATTCAAAAAAAAATCGTTTTGAATAACAAACAAGACAAAAGAGTTAATAAAACAACAATAATATTTTAACTTGACAAGTTCTAACATATTTTTATACTTTTTGGGGTTTTATATATTTTTTTTTTGGTTACAAAAAAACCCCACTAAAAACCAATAAACACAGCAAGAAATCCTATTAAAATCATATAAAAACAGCAGCAGCACTCACAAACACTCATATATGCCTTTGGAGCATGCATGCATGCTTGTAAACAAAACAATCAAATGAGTTTATCAGAAACAAAACAAAAAAAACGGAAACACTCACTCACTCTCACTATCTCTCTCTCTCTCTCTCTCTCTCTCTGGCATTAAATGCTTACCAGCAAGTAAATATGTTTGTTGTTGTTTTTTTCTGTTTAACATTTTAATCCCCAAACAATTTATAGCATTTCAAAAACAGTTCAAATATGCTTTCTTCTTCACTCCATATTCCATACCGTCTCTCAACTGTACACCAATGTAAACCCCTTGATAGATGAGAAACATCATTATCATCGTTTTTATTCGTTCGTTGTTTTTTTGTTTTTTGCTTCTCTTACTCTCTTTGGAATTTGTTACAGAAAACACAACATGTAACAAGAAATCATTATAGTCATGATAGATAAAAGAAAAAGAAAAAACAAAAACAAAAACAAACAAGGAAAATAAAAAGAGAGTGAGCGTATATGTATGCACGTATGAGTAATTCGTACTGCTGAGGAGGAGCACTCCTTGCTGCCATTACAGTAATAATGAATTTTAGTTGTTGTTTGTTTATTTCTTTGTTTTTCTTTTCTGCACTAACAACAAAATAATAGAAAAATAATAAACAAGAATAACAACAAATAATAATACTGACAGTGTTTTTTTTTTCTTGTGTGTGTGTTTTTTTATGAACACAGCAAAATGTTTTTAATCACATACGAGAGTTTGTGCTGAGAGTAATTGTATTTAAAATCTGTATAAACCATCATAACGTTTACAAAAAAGTTGCCATGCATTAGTAATTTAAATTATAAATCGATAACTTTTGGTTTTAAATGTACATATTTATTATACCATAGCTCGGCAACTGTATGAAGTCCTGTACCTCCTATTTTCATCTGACAAACTTTAGGATGCTTGATGCCACACATTAATCGCTCGAATCGATCTCCATTCCAAACAAGTGTTCTTGGAACCCTC
This sequence comes from Sarcophaga subvicina, assembly GCA_936449025.2. NCBI lineage: Eukaryota > Metazoa > Arthropoda > Insecta > Diptera > Sarcophagidae > Sarcophaga > Sarcophaga subvicina. The sequence goes on along the minus strand of OW388081.2, from coordinate 101,801,704 downwards.
AATGCTTGTTTAAAGTACGGATTACCACAAGCCCAATTGGCTTGAACAAGGCCTCCATTCTTCCCTTTCATCGAAAATACTCTTTCAAACATCTCCTCTCCCTACACAGAAAGGCTCCGGTTCGCGTTAATAAAATAAAAATTCAATTACAATTTCCATGCACACATTTACACACACAAACACACACTTGCTAATGCATAAACATGCACACACACACACTGGCATACTTTAATGCAAATTATTGCTGTTCTCTCTCATTCTCGTTTACTCCTTCAATCAATTGTTGTCGTTGTCATTTCTGCTTATTTATTGAAGAGAACCAAGTGAATTGAAAAAACATGGGAGAGAGACAAGGAGTGGACAGGCACAGAGCTTAGGTTTAAAATGAATTTAAGTTTGTAGTGTGAATAAAAAGTTTGAATATTAAAAATTAAAATAGAAAAAATAGGAAGAAAAAGTTATAAAATTTATAGAAAAGCAAGAACATAATAGAAATGAAATAGAAACCTTTTTGCGAAGAAATGATTTATAACAACTACAACTACAGGAGCCACTGTTAATGGCAACATTTGTTAACACAAAATATATGATACACTTGGGTGTTAAAAATCGCCAAAAATTCAATAAATTATTCAAAAGGTTTCACACAAGACGCTGATATAGAAAATTGCAAAAGGCAACGCAACAAAAAGATAAACAATGTAGAAAATCTAGTGAGAGAAGGAATTAAAAATTAAAGATTTCTTAATTTCTGCTCTTTTTCGTTCTATTTTTTTTAAGCCAGGGAATGGCATGTACTCATGCATTGCATTGGTTTGAAATTAGATAAGCAAAGATTGAAAGAGCGAAAAACAAGGTTGTATTATACATTGATTACAATGCGTTATTGGTGTAGAATATTTTACACTGAACATACATACATCCTTAGCAGAAATCCAAACTATAACACCACATAATGAAATTATTATGGGGCCCCTACACTTTGCGATTAGTTGTAAAACAAGTTGAATCAACGGTTCATTGTATTTTTCAAGCGTTTCAATTTTTCAAACAAATTTACTTATAAATTGTTATTGTAGCATCATATTGGTCGCCGGTTGATTGAAAATTAAAGATTTTCATTTAACCGCCGACCAAACAGCCCTTCAACATAACAATTGTTGGTACAAACTAACGTGTAGAGGCTTCATTATAACAATTGAAAAGAATTGAAAGTTTTTTCACCGTCTTGTTAAAATAACACACAGTCCAACTCATAATCTTCAATTACAGGCCAAAAGAAATCGTTTGTTATACCGGAATAGTGCTTTAAATTATTTCGATATTTTCGGCAGTGTTAACCACATATGTATGTAAAGCTTACTGTCTCTCTAAATGTCTTTGTAATCCCGTCAATTCCTTAGACAGAAACTTTTGAATTACAATTAAGTACCTTCAAAACGTAGACTGCCAAGTATTCCTCAGAAAAATTTCGCATCATTCAGAGGTAGCTCTTATAAGGATTCCGAGACATATTAATATTGTTGGAAATTTCATTGCTGAAGAACTGACCAGGGCCGGTACGAAACTCGCAATCTCCGATATGTTACAGCGCATAGGTACTCCAATTATTTCAGTTAGAACGGAAATTATTCATTTATTTTGCAGGAAAGCTTAGTATTGCTAACAGCAAGACGGTACGTGCAATACAGTGAACTCGCGATAACGTGAACTAATTTTTACCAAGGCAGTTTACATTTTCGAGTTTATTCACATTATCGAGTACCTAAATTTAAAACAAAAAATTACCCTATTAATATGAAAATATATATTTTAATAAATAAAAATGCTAAACACTATTTTAAATAATTTTTTTTTATTAATTAGTCAAGAACTCAGTAACCTAAAGCCAAAAATTAAGTATTCAGTTTCAAATTTGTCAATTGAAATCCACCTCTTTAACAAAACATTGATGAAACCAGTCATAAAAAATGTTACATGTCATCCACACTGACTTGGAGAATTTGTAATTCACTGGACAAGTAAAGTTTTTGAAACTTTGTGGATTTATAGATTTTCCAAATACCAGTAGACTAAGTTTGTAAGTCCCCGACGCATTTGAACAGCCCATGAATGTTAATCGTTATTTTCTCTATTCTTGCACCTGGAGCACTTTTCTCCAATGATGACACATATGTTTTATCTGGCAACTGCTTCAAATATAGCCCGCTTTCATCAGCATCATAAAGCTGATCTTCACAAAGAGAGAGTTCTTCCATTTTTGCTTTTAACTTTTCCTTAAATGGGTCAACAAGTTGCGCAGAAAGCTTTTCTCTGGAAATTTTAAGAAGGCGAACAGCAAACATTTTCTTAAATTTATGAAGCCATCCGTCACTGGCGTTAAAACCAAAATCATTTTCTTTAATTTGATCGTGAATTTCTAAAGCTTTTGCTTATCGGCATTTTTTTTGTTTCACATGTGAAGGAACCACTTATTAAGACTTTTTCCATTCCTGGAAATTCTGATGCACGTAATGTTTTACGCTTTCCAGTGCCATTAAGTGTATTATTTACACTATTATTAATTTCCCGTTTTCCTTTTTAATGGAAGGGATAGTTGCTTTTGCAACTCCATATTTTCTTGCCAAGCTACTAACACTATAAACCTTTCGCAATAACTCAAGAATATCCACTTTATCTTTTAAAGTTAACACTTTAGGCAACTAACAGATCAAAGCATACATAAACGAGTACAATGAAAAAGAAGTTCAAACATAAGTAACATAAACAAATAAACTGCAGTTCGGGCATTTCCCAATTTAAAAACAGATTAAAAAAATAAAAAAAGCGTTCACGTTTTAGAGCTTTCAGATTTTGTTCACGTTTTAGAATACTCTGTGGAAAAATAAATTTGTTCACGTTTCTGAGACGTTCACATTTTCGAGTGTTCACGTTTTCGCGAGTTCACTGTATTACTAAAGTCTGCTGGACACGTATGGAGAAGGGAACCAACTCACTTTTATCCTTCATTCCAATGGCCATTCATAGCACAATAGTGATCCTCACAGGTCACTGTCCTTTTGGTAGGCACAACCGAAAAACTTGACATTCCACCATAAAATTTCTACAGGATGAACTTGCTACTGAATACCAATCCTTTGGCTATCTCTTAGGCTCAGGTTTCTATAGGCCGGTAAAAATTCTCGATTGAATAAAATTCCTCGCTTTATTGTGAGACTCACCAGGTGTAACTTGAATGTAAAACGTTCCAATCAACAACTTAAATTAGATTGTAGGGACATTTTTGGTCGCAATTTTTTATTCAGACGGCTCGTTGCGCAATGCTTAAACATGCGGATATGACTTCTCTAGAGAGACTTCTGTTGAGAAAGAAGTAAATATTGTTCACTCTATTTGACTACGGCTAGACGAGGACTTTTCTTATTTGACTCAGCCTTTTTCTATATTATAACGGAGCTATTTTTACTAGACATGGGCTTGATTACAAAATTAATTAAACTTTCTGATTGATTTTCAGTTTGATTATAAGGAAGTCAAGCTTTAATTGCGAAGACCTGATGCTGAATGTCAAAATGGTTTTAAAAGACTCTGAGGCACCGCTTAATGCGATACTACAACAGACCGATTTGATTCTATCACTCCCACTTATTCTATCCTGAGACTTTGTCATAAAATTTAGTTTCCGCAATTGTTTTGTAATGAAAATTAAATCTTATTTTAATGAACCTTCAAATCACAGAATAGTAATTAAAAAAATTAATTATTGGCAGCTCTGTGCACCACTTTACTTGCGATTACATTTTGTTTTTATTTTCCTCTCCAGCTCTTGATTTTTCTATTTTTAATGGCGCCTTTAACACAATCGAACAAGCAACGACGACAATAAATAGCAATAAAAACAACATTAAAAAATACCAATACTTTTACAAACACAAATACAAATACACATGAAAACATATTATAAATGCAGTAAAATACAAAAATTATGCATGCAAGAGCATAATAATTATTGTGAATGCGTGTGCGTGTGTGTGTATGCAAAGAAATGCAAACAAAACTTAACAACAACTTATCATTTTACTCACTTATCAATACAATGCCAATAACAGTTGTTTTTACACACACAGACACACGCTCCGATGCATACACATGTTTACAAATATGAATGAATATAATTTATAATCGTAAACAAAAAATGAAAACTTCAGTGAAAAATTGCCAAAAATCACGGAAAATAACAGAGAAACGGAAAGCAATGGATTTTTAAAATGCGTATGTATGCGTGTGTGTATGTTCTCTTTACTTTTTCTTTTGTTTTTAGCAAAATTATTTCGACAAACAACATAAAAGAGGATGTAAATATTTTGTCACTCTCTTTCATACGCTTTTCCTTTGTGTATGTGTGTATGTGTGTGTTTAAATCGGAAAATTTATGGTTGTGTTTTTGCATTTTTATGAGCAGGAAAAGTTTTAAAAACAAAAACAACAAGAATTTGCATTTAACCTTTGAACTGTTAGTAACATACACAGTGTGCTTAAAAAGTATGGCGAATTATGCAGGTTGATGTTAGTAAATACACTCATCACGAACAGATGGTGTTTATTTCTTACAAACAAAATCGAATGTAAATTGTTTGATGGGCGATTCTCTATTGTCGATACAAATTAATCAAAAGTGTTGATGCGCATAAAATATTATAAATGCAGGATCCGCATACTCTGCGTCCGTTAATTAATCTGACTTTTTGTAATCAAGGAGATAATAAAGGGTCCGCCAAATAACTTTTTTTTGAAAATGCTTTAAAAAAAAACTACTGAATATTTTCTCAAATTTCTTTTTTTATTTGAAAGTACAATCCTTCCGGTTAATAATGGAAAATAATTTCATTCAAATGGCTGCCTCGCCTGGCCATGCAGTAGCCTACATGATCGGTCCAATTTTTAAGCACATTATCGATTGTGTGCAGCTGTATTTCACCAATGGCTTCACGAATATTGTCCTTTAAAGCGTCAATTGTCTCTGGCTTGTCGGCGTAACACTTATCTTTGACGGCACCCCACAAATAATAGTCCAACGGTGTCAAATCGCAGCTCCGAAGTGGCCAAACGACATCAGCTCTGCGGCTGATAATGCGATCTTCAAAAATAGGGCGCAAAACATCGAGTGTAGCTTCGGCTGTGTACCACATAGCTCCGTCCTGTTGAAGCCAAATGTTGCCAATATCCTCCTCTTCAATTTTTGTGAACAAAAATTCGTTCAACATGGCCCGATAACGATCGCCATTGACTGTAACGGCCACTCCTTGCTCCTTTTTGAAGAAAAATGGCCCAATTATGCCTCTGAACCAAAATCCGCACCAAACAGTGACTCGTTTTGGGTGCGTCGGCTTTTCAATGTATGCGTGCGGGTTTTCTGTGCCGACAATTGCGACAATTTTGCTTGTTTACATACCCGCCAAGATCAAAATGAGCTTCATCTGAAAAGATGATTTTTTTACCAAAATCGGCATCTTCTGGTGTAGTCTACTGCATGGCCAGCCGAGGCAGCCATTTGAATGAAATTATTTTCCATTATTAACCGGAAGGATTGTACTTTCAAAAAAAAAAAAATTGAGAAAATATTCAGCAGTTTTTTTTTAAAGCATTTTCAAAAAAAGAAAGTTATTTGGCGAACCCTTTAGCTGGCGGATCGTTCTAGTATGTAACGTCCCACTCAAACTGGAGATTAGACCGATTGTGATATCGCAAATCAATATCCAATTCCTGGGATTAAACATTTCGTATTTGAAACTATCACCGACTGCAAAACATATCCTAATAGTTACGTATGTGAGTTGTGTAAAAGCTGACATAGATTAAGACATCAAGAACCTCCTTTCCTTTTCAAAGCAAGACCCGGTAACTGACACTAGAGGTGAAATATAGTCACTTCCTTCTCTTCTAACATCAGTAGGTCCTGCAGAATTTAGTCGAGGGTATGCCAAGTATATCGATATACCATCCAGTCGAGCATGCGATACCTTGTGCTACCTTCCTGAAAATCTACCGCAGAATACACAGTGATTGTAATGACTGTACTATACTTGGAGAGTTCGTCAGCAAAACAATTTTCAACAATATCCTGTATGTTCTGTAACCCATATAAGGTTTAACTTTTGAATGATCTTAAATTTCTTGGACAAATGTCCGGCATTTATTGCGTTCATTAAGGCTTGGCTGTTCGAAACCTAACCTAAGAAAGTTTCAGGGTTCATCCCACAACTCAACTGGCTTTGCACTGCTTGAAGCTGGACTGTAAGTTTCGCTTTACTGCACTATTGAAGCTTTAACTTATACACACTGTCTCAGGGATATTTCGCTGATTTGGCAATTTTTTAATGGCATTGTTCATACTAGTTTAGGATTTTCATGAAAATCCATAATATTCTTGAGAAAAAAAAAATAATAAGTCAAGGTCTTTACGTGCGAATTTACTGGACATTTACTTTACGACAGTAGTTTTGGGTTTTCTGGTCTACGAAAAAATAGGCTAAAGTACCACAAAGTAGAGCAGTTTTGCAGAACGAGAACACTTCACTTTCAAATCTCATAGAATTTGGCAGCAGTACTGGTTTGGCTCTGAAGTGCACTACATGGAAAATGTAAAGGACTCGGTTTGGCAGAGGGAATTTTCATTGCAACACAATGGGTGGTACATTCCTCTATGTTCTCTAATCGAGTGTTGCGTTTCAGAATATAGATTCTAGAACTTGCCATTTGTATAATTTGGGTGCTAGAACTTGTTTAAATTCCCAATTAGCTTGCAGTACGGCCCTGGAAAGGATTTAAATGCTTGCCTCTGACTATGTATCATTTAAGGTTTAAAAATTTATTGGAAATAAAATTAAAAAAATAAAAAGTTTTTTTCATTAAAATGCTTAAATTTTATGCGCATTACACACATGTCAGCGTTTCTTGATTGTTTGCGGAACAAAATATTGAAAATAAAAAATTCAAAAAGAAATCCAAAAGAGTTGCAGATTTAAAGAGGAAATAAAGTTTCATTTTTTTAGAGTCTAAATGGCGGCATCTGCATGTGATGCAGCAGCATTGATGCAATTTATAAAACTGTAAAGCATTAAATAAAGTTTCTCTCTGCAATAAAATCAGAATCAGAATAGTGGCAAAAAATAATGAGAAAAATTAAAAGAAAGTGGAAATAAATTAAAAAAGAAAACACAGAAAATGCCCAATTAAGACACAATTAAAGGGTGTTACTGGAAGAGCTGATTTTAAAGCGCGAACAGCAGTATTTTTCCGTCACCAATTGACTGGTAAATCAAGCAGAGTTCTTTCGATAAGACCGCCGGACCTTTACAGTGATTTTCAAGGTGAAGTGTCGGCCATACGAGATTCCGTGGTGCTTATTAAGGATGACTATAGGTCTGGTAAAATATTTTCATATTTTCACAGCCCACCGAACTTTCAAATGAGTTCTCGACACTGAAAAACCCATTAAGAAGCTCAAAATTAATAACTGATAAAGGGATCAGCGAATAGCTGCTCCAAATTCAAAGCAAATTAAGGTAGTTGCAAGGGTAGTTGAAGTCGCCGTGGTCTAGTAGGTAGTGTGTTGGCTTATTAGACGTAAAGCCAGAGTTTAAGACCCAGGCTAGACATCAAGACAAAATATAAAAAGTATTTCATCGGCGACTTTCTCTCAGCAGATTTCTGACAAAAACTCAGAGAGTAAATAAAAATTGCCATGAAAAAATTTCTCAAAAATCTGTCGTTCGGAGTCGACTTTAAACTGTAGGTCCCACCACTCATGTATAAAATTAACACACACAACATAAGTGGTGTGAGAAACTAGGACGTTGTACAATGGGTCAATTCGACCTCCGGGTACTGTACTTGTCTTAATTGACAAGTACACGTCCTCTAACCTAACCTAACCTAAGGTAGTTGAAAAAATCATTACTGGACATGGCATTATGAGTACATAGGGGATAAGCATTCGTGTTGGCTGATTGGTGAATGACTTATCAAATACGTGGAAAGTCGGGGAAAAAGAGGAAATTGTCCTTCACTTCCTGGATATATGTATGTCCAACATTGTGTCGAAGGAGAAAAAAAGTACTTGGTCGTGTACTATGCAAGCGTCTAAATGCTTTTTGGGACCTATGAGTGCCTATCCTCTTGCGTTGACAGCCACTTATACATACTTTGCTAATAGAGAGAAGGATTCCTTTATATCCAAACATATTTAAACTTGCATTTCCAACCTGCGGACAGAGAGGATACATTAGGGAACAGCGCTGCCATTGGTTTTTTGCTCTATTACTGTCGGAGTAATAGTGCCCTCAGTAAAGAAATACTCGCCTGTAATTACTTACAACACTTTAGTTAGGATTACAATCGAGCTTCTCAAGCCACCTATGTTGTGTGTATTCATTTTAATCCAAGACTGGCGAGACTTACAGAAAATTTTCATGGCGATTTCTTTTACTCTCCGAATTTTTGCCAGAAGACTACTGAGAGAAAGTTGCCGAAGAAATATTTCTTTTAATTTCGTTTTATTTGAGATGTCTGAGTCAGGTGTTGAACCATAGGTTCACATCTAATAAGCCAATACACTACTATGGCGACTTCACTCTGTGTCACTAGAGCACTCTAGCCAGAATTCTCGTACAAAGGTAAAAACATTCATTGAACGCAACTGCAAATAATTGTTTAAAATAAAATCTGTTTTATAAAAACATTTCAAAAACATGATTTATTTTTCATTTACAGTTACCTGACAACACTTCACGCCCATCATGACTATTGTATGAATAAATAATTACGTTTTTTTTTTGTTGTTGTTGTTTTTATTTAATTTTCACTGAATAAATTCGCTTGGAAAGTACGTACTCCCAAAGCAAATAAATTTTTAAAATCAATTGATTATAGAAAAATGAAAAAGTCTCTTGAAATTTATTTGTTAAATTGTCTGACTGACTGACTGAATTGACTGTCATTCAAATAAACTGGCATATTTATTCCCTGGGACTCGTCAGCATCAGTATCCTCATCATCACGGTTGTTGTCGTTGCAATATTTTATTTGTTTTAATAATTTATGGGGAGAGGACTCACTGTTTCACTATTTTTTTTTTATTCAAATCAGAATGAGAAAAAAACGAAAGAAAAAAATTGTAATGAAAACTAAACAATTCCCATAAAAAAGGACAACAAAAGAGCAAAAGAGAGAGAGAGTGGCAGAGAGTAAGAGAAAATATTTAATTTTAAGCTTAATTTAATGCAAGTGGTGCATGCAGGCATACAAGTTGCTGCTGCTGCTGCTTGTTTGAACACTAAAATAAATATTTTCTCTCTCATTTTGTTTTTATTTCATTTTTTATTCACTACTACTGCTACTATCCTATGTTACCCTGTCATTGTATGCGCCCTCTCTCTCTCTCTCTCTCTATATCCCCCTTTCAGTATTTCGCTGCTTTTGTATGTTTTTTATGACTCCATTAAGAGTTCAAATTTAATGCTCTTGAGGCTCTCCTCAATTGTTAAGAGGAGTGTGACTGTGACTGTGTACAATATTTATTTCAATAGTTGCTGTAATAATGCTTATGAGCACTTTAATATTTTATTTTATTAGGGTTGCACCACTATATAAAGAGAAAAGATGCACAATTTAAAACGAATTCAATGCATTGGAAAGAACTTGAAAATTGCTTCCATAACCTTTTCGATTTAGAATCACATTCTGAGTGCAAGGAAGCCGAATTTGCGAGCCTACATACCAGAGATCAGCAATGAGTATTCAAAATAATGAGTAGATTCGAATCATACTCATAATTTCTGATACTTATACGCATTCATACTTATTTTAATATCATACTCATACCACTCATATTCAAAGTTTGATGTTTTTGATTTGATTCTCCTTTAAATGGTGACCATTTACAAGAATCACAAAATGAGTATGATTACTACATACTCACTAGAGGGTTGTGTGTTTTCTTTGCTTGCTGTCTTTGTTTTTTCTTTCTTCTTTTTTTTTGTAAAAGCAACAACAACTAAGACTGTAAATTTTGATGAATGATTCGAATCACTCCAATAATTTAACAAGTATTTCCATAAATTTGTGAATCTGAATGTTATGAGTTTGATGTCTACATTGTACTCATACTCATTGCAACTTGTAAAGGGTGTTTTTTATAGAGGTATAGAACTTTAAGTTGGCATTACTTTTCAAGATGGCGACCGATTTAACAGCTGTCAAGTGATTTATTCTCAGTTTGGTTTGGCAATTCATCATGAATAGCCTCACGCCTGAACAACGCTTGCAAATAGTGCAATTTTATTTCGAAAATAATGGTTCTGTGCGGAAAACGTATCGCGCACTACGTCCATTTTATCGTCGACAAAATCGTCCATCAGAGCAGTTAATTCGATTAACCATGGAACGTTTTCGCACCACGTTTACTCTTATTGATAACTCGCATCCCCAGAGACGCTGTACGGTACGTACAGAAGAAGCTATTGCTGCTGTAGAGCGTAGCATTGAGGAAGACCCGAATGAGTCCATCCGCCATCGAGCACATGAATTGGATCTGTGTCCATCCACTTTATGGAAGATTTTGCGGAAGGATCTTGGTTTGCGTGCTTACAAAATCCAACTCGTGCAAGATTTGAAGCCAAACGATCATCAAGTAAGGCGTAGATTCGTCGAATGGGCCCAAAACGAGATTACCGTTGTTCCCGATTTTCATAAGCGAATTTTGTTTAGCGATGAAGAGCACTTCTGGTTGAATGGCTACGTCAACAAACAAAACTGCCGCATTTCGAGTGAAGGTAATCCTCAAGTGTATGTGGAAACACCGTTACATCCAGAAAAACTGACTTTTTGGTGCGCTTTATGGGCTGGTGGAATCATTGGTCCGTACTTTTTCAAAAACGACGGTGGCGAGAACGTTACAGTCAATGGTGATCGGTATAGAGCCATGATTACTAACTTTTTCATTCCTGAATTGAATAACCATGATGTCCAGGTGATGTGGTTTCAACAAGACGGCGCAACATGTCACACAGCTCGTGCCACAATAGATTTATTGAAAGACACGTTTGGTGACCGCCTAATTTCACGTTTTGGACCTGTGAATTGGCCTCCAAGATCTTGTGATTTAACACCGCTAGACTACTTTCTGTGGGGCTATGTAAAGTCATTGGTCCATGCGGTAAAGCCACAAACGCTTTACCATTTGGAAGACAACATTCGCCGTATTATTGCCGATATACGGCCACAAATGTTGGAAAAAGTCATCGAAAATAGGACGTCCAGATTGGACTACATCCGCGCCAGCCGTGGCGGTCATATGCCAGAAATCATATTTAAAATGTAATGCCACAAGATTATCTTTCGAATAAATAAAATTCATGTCAATCGAATAATCCATCGTTGTTTTATTGCAACTTAAAGTTCTATACCTCTATAAAAAACACCCTTTACTTATAAATCAATATTGTAGTGAGTAAGAATGAATCAGAGTAGTTGAATTTCAATACTTTTGACTCACTCATACTCAAAATTTCATGAGTACTTATGAGTATTGAAAAACGATTCATTGCTGATCTCTACTACATACATACTAGGTTCTCACTCTTCTTTATGGTTTCCTTATACCAATGTTTTTAAAGCATAGGTGACAGTGAGAATATGAGTAACTGTGTCATAGGGTGTAATAAGAAGAAATCCCTTGTATTATCATTACCAGAGACTACACCTTCTCCTTATTGGAAACAAATGTGGAACAATTAATTCTTAAAGTCTTCCTTGAACGAGACATTATTCAAACACCCTATAAAGTATGAGGAGATTACAATGGATTGTATGGTCGCAGTAATAAGGCACTCCTTCACCGCAATAGATTAGGTTATGTTTGAGGGCGTGTACTTGTCATGGGCAAAAGAGCACCCAGAGGTCAAAATGACCCGAAAAGTAGAATAAGTAGACGAAGGAAAAAGCAGACCACAAACCCATAAGAGAGCGTGACTACAACCTAGCAATTCTCAACCAGCTCAACCTATTTATGAGTCTATGGAGAGCCTTAATGTCGGCTCATGACAAAGAGTTCAAACCATGGGAGAAGACCCTGCCCAGGTCTTCAACCTACTAATGGCTGGGTAGTTGCAGAGGAGTTGTTCAATAATTTACCGCAATAGTAATATAAGGAAAATGTCAAATCAAATATATCAAATGCTTTGAATACATTTTTTGCTTCCTTTGGGAACATAGAGCAGTTAGACAAGCATCTATTTCATCTTCATTTGCTTTGTTTCAAATCAATTGATTAAGTTTTTCCATCTAAGCAGATCCAGCAGCATTGTATCAGACCCTAAGATGATAGGATTTCAATCTACGTTGCCTTCAAATACCGCTCTCTGGGAAAATGTATTAAGTTATTGTATTACACAGATTACATCAAGTTTTTCCAGCTATGTAGTTGATTAACATACTTCGACATGTCCTGTAATGATAGGGTTGCCACTTGTCGTTGTCTTAAAACAAAGTCCTCTGTGAACATTTCTTGGTTCGTTGTGCTGGCTGTAGCGGTGAGTTTAGGAAGTTTAATTATTGAATCCTACACTTTATTCTGCTTTTCTAAGAAGAGTTCTATTATTTTCGTTGTTAATTTTGCTTTCTCTGGAGCCTTAGTATTAAAAAATTTCTGGAGGGATTATTTGGTAGGTAGGCGGCAGATAATTAATAAAATTGGAAAGAATTTTTGACTTCTTCCGTTTACGACATCGCGTTTTGCAATAAACGCATCAAATTCGCTAAGAATCCCTTATGTTAACTCATCTGAAAGAGCTGTATACGATAATGCCAATGAAACTTCATTGGCCCAAAAACTATGTCAGAAATATTCTACAAATATAAACACAGTCCCACACACACATATACAGAATCACATTTTGTATGCATGGAATGACATGGCATGGCATGGCATACATAATATCTCGTGATTTATTGTGCACATTTAATGAAAAGGCTGCGACGTACATACATACATATGTACGTACGTACGTGTATTGAAAAATGCATTTTTAATGACAAGAAAATAAAAATGAATTTTCTTTTAAAAGCACAGTTAGTTTAGAGTGCAGAACAATGTTTCTCATTATTTTGCAAAAAAAAAAATAAAAAAAAAAAACATAATAAAACTCTCATATGCTTTGTTCATCTCCAATATCATCAGCCTTGAGATGAAAACTAATCAAGTTTAATTTCTCTCTTTTTCATTTTATAACAACAAAAAAAAGAAGAATTGAAAAGAAAAAACGACAACAAAATAAAGCTGAAATTGTATTAGGAAATCTCAGTTTTCATATAGTTTTTGTTGTAAGAAATTTTCTTACGACGCGTTGTTGGCTGATGGCTTAAAATTAAAAAAGTTTGAAGCAACTCTTGTCAAACTGATTTTCGTTTTTTCAAAATATCGAATTAGTGGATTCAAAGCCTTTGCATATCTTTCACATAAAGTCTCATTTAATCAATGAAAGATTGATTTGCCTTTTCGGAATACGGAACGTTTATACAACAAGGAAGACCTTAAAAGACTTGGTCCTTCAACTCAGAGTCCTATGTGATGTGATTGATACGCTAGGTTAGGTTCAACTGGCATCCGCCTCAATGGGCACAGCTTATTTGGGTACTATAAGGTGCCGTTATAAAACCGATATTACGTTTTTTCGTTTTATAATTACAAATCCTGGTTGGCATCTCTGAGCCACCCCAGAGGCGTATGAAGAAAAGAATTTTTTTTAATCGCCTTTGTCCAGCACGTTTTATTATCAAAATCTGGGTACCTAAAAGTCCAAGCGCCTTACAATGACAAAAAAAATGTTTAGTGGTCTCCTATTCTTTCTTGTCGTTGCAGCTTTTGCGGAAGTCGTATTGAGGTATTCACAATATAAATCCTGAGGTCAGTGTCCTATTATAACTGTTATAGGGAACATTTATATGTTCTATTCAGCATGTATTTATGTCTGTTTGTTGTCTCTACAGATGGGTTCATTCTCTTCATTTCTTACATTTGCCAATGAAGGCAGTTCATGTGAGAATATTTGCTTGCCTGTCTGTCTGTAGAGAAAAGCCAATCTCATGTGGGATTTTAATTGAATTTTCTGTTGTGTCAGCATTTACAGGTGCGTCGGCTTTGTTGTTAACTTCGATGTTCCCGTGTCCAGGTACCCATATGAGGGTAACCGTCAAAGATCTCACTATCTACTCCAGAGACACTCGGCATTCTTGGACTATCTCTGATGTGGTGTACATATTCTCTAGCGATCTAATGGCCACTTTACCCGGATACCGAATTTGCATTTTATTTTTTTGTGGGGCTACAGCTCCTAAGAAGATAATCACACAAAACTTATAACCGAGATACCGCCCGAAATGGTGGAACAAATGGTCAAAATCTACCTCAAATGCAGACAACCAATCTACAGGCTATCATTTAAATGACGTTTTATTTCGTAAATCGTAATGGCAGGGTCTTAGCATTACAATGAAATCAAAAGTCTCATCGAAACCATAGCTCTGTGTGTCTTTTATTTAACTTGACTTTTGAAACAGATAAATGGTTAACCCATAGTTATCCTATAGTTATTTTGTATGACATTTGCTTCAAACATATTTTATACTCAGGGAATTTTGTTTTCTTTTGTTTGAAATTTATAAGACAAACTTTAAATAATCTACACACACACACACACACACACCCTTATGCTGTACAAACAAACGAGATTCTTGTAATATTCAGAGATTTTACATGACACAAAACATATGCCCTCCTTTAATCTCTCTCTCTCACAGAAAAGAAAAAATATGAAATTGCTTGACACATGCCATTTAAACGTTAAAACATACATACACAAACACACACATATCATACAGCCGTAACACTGAAGTAAACAATGTTTCATTATGTATTTGTAATCATAGCATACATGCATTCGTACGTTCATACGTTCATTCATTCAGCCATACTGGCTCATTCATCCATTTCATTGACATTCACATTCATTATTGATTGCATTTTTTGGAACAATATTTCCCCTATACATCCGTTATCTCTCTCTCTCTCTCTCTCTCTCACCCACACACACACACATACACTGATACAATCGCCTGCATAAATGCATTTACATGAGGAATTCATTTTTTTTAGTCGTATGTGCCTTAGGGGATATTATTTGAGCACCAGAGGGAGAGAGATGCAGGTTTAACGGGAGATCACAGTGAATACACTGATTGTGTCGATGGATTATTAATAAAATCACGTTCGTTTCTGCTTCTATTTTTCGTTATTCTTGTTGTCACATGTTTCCCTTGATTTTTGTTTGTATGCATAGTAAGTGTGATTCAGAGAGAGAGAGAGAGATGTTGTGATTTTGCCTATAAATTGTTCTTTTATTAATTTATTATTGTTGTATTGTAGCCTTCTTTACCCGCCTTTTCAGTACTCTATTAGAAGGGTATTCAATCATGAAATGGAATTGTGGAGGCAAACAATTTTTAGCTTTGAAACATCAGCAGATTTATGGTAAAACGAATAAATTTTTTGAATTTGTGAAGCAAAATTCAACGATAAAGTTAAATGATTGTGATGGCAGAGGGAATATTAAACAGCCTTCCATGCCTTACAATGGCCAGCACCTTATTAGTCATATTACAACCTAGCTTCTCACATCACCCTCGTTGCGTGTGTGTTAATTTTATCTATGAGTGGCGGGATCTAAAGATTTCATAAAAACTCTTGATGGCAATTTTATTTTACTCTTAGCCTTTTTGCTAGAAGACTACTTAGAGGAAGTCACCGAAAGAAATATTTTTTTAATTTCGCGCAACAAAGGCGAACCTGAACAGAATATTGAAGTACTTCACAGGCAGAAATAATGGCTGTAAAAATTACAGCCTTGCGAATTCAGTGTCAGAGTATATCGTATGGCTTTATAACACTGCATCATATACATATATTTACCGACAGTAAAGCGGCCATTAGATCGCAAGCGAATGTGTACACGTCAGAATCCAAGAATGCTGGGTGTGTCTGGAGTGGAGCGAGTCATTTGATGGTTGCCCTCATTGGGATTCCAGGACATGGGGACATAGAAGATGACAACAAGGCCGACACACTTGCAAGAGGTTGCACAACGGAAAATTCAATGGAATTCCTACATGAGATTGGCCTTCATCTACAACAAGGCAAACAAATGGTCTCACCAAAAACCTCATTCATTGGCAAAGGAAAGGTAAGATAATGAACCCATATGTAGAAATACCAGACAGATCTAACCCGCTATAAATACATGTAAAATAGAATTTGCGTTAAACCTGTTAAGATTCAATCTAAGGAACCTCATAACAGTTATAACGGGACACTGGCCTCTAGGTGCTCACGCTAGGAGACTGGAAATACTTTAAAATGACTACTGCAGAAGCTGCAACGACGGGAAAGAAAAGGAGACCACAGGATATATTCTCTGTCATTCTACGGCGCTTGGAAACATAAAAAGCAACATTTTTGGGTAACCAGAATTTAGTGAGAAAACATGTCTGGCCAAAGATGACTTAAAAAATTATTTTCTTCGTAAAACTCTTCAAATGGTTAAGAGATGCCAAGTAGAAACTGTAATTATATGATGGAATAGGTAATATTGAAGTTGCCGTAGTCTAGTAGATAGTGTGTTAGCTTATTAGACGTGAGGCCTTGGTTCTAACCCCACGTGGAACATTTCCACCAACTTGAAATATGAAAAAAAATATTTCTTCAGCGACATCCTCTCAGCGGATTTCTAAGAAAAACTCTGGGAATAAATAAAATTGCTATGAAAAATTTCTCTAAGAAATCTGTCATTCGGTATCGGCTTTAAACTTGAGATATCCCCACTGATGTATAAAATGAACACACACAACATAAGTGGTGTGAGAAGCTAGGTTGTAATCCTGACTGAAGAGTTGTAATGATCAATTATGTATGTATTGGTAATATTGGTGTTACAAAGGAACCTTTTAGGATCCAAGTAATCTGTGCCCGGTGAGGCGGCAGCCAGTTTAACCTAGCCTAGCATTGTCCGTCATAGCTAAGGAAAACTTACCCAGAATTATCGCATAATAATCTGAAATCCCCTTCTTGATGCTCATGTCCTTTCTCTGTTTAAAATCCTGCTTATATTCCATAATAATGATTCTTTTTTTTTATACATTTTAATAGAAAGTTTCCCTTGAAATACTTTCATATTTATTGTAAAAGTTTGAAAAAGGAAAACTAAAATTTTCATGAATTTATTTGAAGCGATTAATGTTGCCTTCAATGGTTAATGGTTTTCACTCGCAGTGCATTTTAATAAACATTGCTTTCTAATGAAAAAAAAGAAAGAAAGAAAAAAAGAAAAAAAAGAAAGAAAGAAAACTTTTCATATTTCATTCAATCCAGTCATCCCCCTGTTCTATTTTTTAATATTCCCTAGATTTGTTGAGTTGCAGGGAGAACAATAATTTGATTGTGTGCTTCTAATGTTGCATTTTCTACTCTTTTATTGAAAATCATGCTCTTAAAAGTTTTAAATCTTCAATTTTCTCTGATAAAACAAGAGACCACAGTTAAACGATGGTGGTGGGTGTTATCAGCCACCATCATTACTAACGGTCAGTAGCAGTCGGTAGCAACGGCAATTGTTGCAAACACTTTACGTGAGTGGTCAGTGAAAGCAGAAGCAGAAGAGAAGGAAAAAAAATAAATGTTTTCGAGGTTGAAAATCAAAAACGAAATTGAATTCTTTCATGATTTTTTTTTGGTTTTCTTTTCTTCGCTTTGCTTTATTCTCTTGGTTTTACTTACTTTGTGAATGTTGTTGTTGTTGCTCTTGTTGCTGCTGATAATGTTGATGCTGCTGCTGTTGTAGTATTACTCGAAGCCCTTGTTGCACATTAGCCATGTTTTGCTTGTGATTATTTTCTTTTTTTTCTTTGGTTTTGTTTTATAAAAAAAAGTAACTTGTTATGGTTGTTTTGTGCAATATATTCTCGTAAATGGTTTCGTTTGTTTGTACGAGTATGCATGAAAGTCTTACATGTTATTTTTTGTTTTTATTTTCGTTTTTCTTGCAAAATTGTTTCATTCTAAACCATTAGCAAATTCATGAGAGTAATACGAAATCGTTCTCTGCTGTCTGTCGTTTCCCTAGAGTTAAATCAGTTTCTCTTCACCTCCTGCTTCTACTCTTCCACCAGGCTCCTACTTCTTCTTCTAATAATGTTCGTTTTCTGTTCACGAAAGCAAGGAATTACAATTTATTTTCCTTTATTTCGTTTACTATTCGGTTGTTGCATTCGAATTTATTGTGAATTGCATTTTTATGTTTCTTTTATTGTTGTTGTTGTTATTGATGCTGCAAGTAAGAGAGAGAGAGAAAGACGAAATAAAGCAATTATTGTTGAGAAAACATTCGCAAATTTGTATTTATTTTGTGGTAAAATTTTCATTTTAAAAGTAAATTGAAATACGAAAGCAGATAACGAAGTTACGCTTGCTTGGAACATCAGAATTATGCGAGCCAGCTAAAGGCATCGAAATGTAAAGGGTTACGTACAGTTTGTCAACAACGAATTTCAACATTCTGTAGCAAGTCTTATTGAAATACAACAGAAACAAAAAAAATTTAGACGTAGTTTTTTTCGCTACACCACTTGGCAGTAGGTAGTGTGTTGGCTTATTAGACTTAAAGCCAGGGTTCGAGCCCCAGGCCAGACATCAAAATAAAATACAAAAGGTATTTCTTCGGCGACTTCCTCTCAGCAGTTTTCTGGCAAAAACTCTGAGAGTAAATAAAATTGCCATGAAAAGTTTCTCGTCGTTTCTTTGTCATTCGGAGTCGACTTCAAACTGTAGGTCTGTGTATAAAATTAACACACACAACATGAGTGGTGTGAGACTAGGTCGTAATCCTGACTGAAGGGTTGTAATGACCAATTATGTATGTTATGTACTTGGCAGTTGGTCATGACTTCTCTGCCTTTGACGATTCTAATGTAGCACCATCCTCGTGGAACTATAAGGTTTCTTCACGACGTTGTAACCTATCCACCTACATTATCTACATTTAATTTGCTTCAGTATAAAGAGTCCAGGAGGTAGTGTTCGTGGTTCGAATCACACCTTAGAAATCGTGAACAAAACGAAATCTGAAAAATTATTTCTTCGGGGACTTCCTCTTAGCAATCTTATGGTAAAAACTCGGAACGTTACCATGAGAAGTTTCTCAAGATCTATCGTTCGGAGTTGACAACAGTAGTTCCCACCACTCATGGCTAAAAATTAACACACACAAGATAGGTTGTGTGAAAAGCTAGGTTGTAATCTTGACTAAAGAGTTGTAATCATCATTTAAGTTAAGTAAGTTATCGGCCGCTAACTAAAAAGGGCCTAAGGAAGAATCTCCCTTTCTTGCTATACTCTTCAGGCCTAAATTGTATTGGAAACCTAGCAATTGACTATTTGAACTGAAGTGGAACATCTCAAACACTTATTCTCATCGACCAATACGGCGGGACTTTGCTTACAAACAAATAAATTCTGTATAGGCTTTAGATCGGTGTAGGGGAAAGAGAGTATTTCCCTTTTTATACTCCAATGTTCGTTTCGGGTACGCCAAAGACACTTGTTCAATAGGCTAACGGAACTATTGTTACTACAAATTGGATAGACAACTGAATTCATTAAACTTTCAGTTTGAATTTCAAATTTTCAGCATCAAAGGACGTCATGCTGATGCAGATTGTTAAGACCAGTCAATTGGGACTTGTCAGTTAGTTTCTACAGCGACAGTGATACTTAAATAGGCAACTTAGAATATGGTTAGAAAGGCGCAACAAATCTGGCCAAACCTAGATGGAAAGGGGCACAATAAAATGTGCTTAAACTCCAAAGCAACACGCTCAGTATAGTTGTCGAGGTTATTTGCATTGCATTATGGGTACTCATGCAAGGTATATTAATCGTGGACGCTTTGGAAATAATTTCTGCAGAAGATGCAGATATGGGGAAGAGGAAGAGGAGGCTGTTTTTCATCTACTGGGTACATACCCGGCACTGTGTCGAAGAAGAAAAAGGCTTCTGGCTTTCTACTATATGAATAATTTCACGCATTGACATTGACAATCAGTGGGTTCATCAGAAACTCCAAGTGATTCCGAAACTAGCGTATAACGGAGAACTGTGTTACCACAATGGACCCTATGCGGCGTAAGTGTGTCCATCCAAGTTCTTTGTATCACAGTGTGAATATCAAAAAAATGATTTACCGTGTTTATACAGCCCAATTGATTTATTTTTATTTTTTAATTGAAATAAATAAAGCCATACGAACCAAAAGGTAGGGAATAAAGAACAAACAAAACAACAGAAACTATAGAACCTTTTTCTTTAATAAACTTTTGCATAAACAAAGCAAAACCACTTGAAAGAAAATAAAAAAAAATTGGAAAAAATGAAACCTTAAGCTGCACTCAAAAACCAATTTGACCAAAATGGCTTAAAAATGGAAATTAATTACGACTTTTTAAGATTTTAATCCTGCATTTTCAATAAAACTTTCAAGAGGCCATTAAATGGAATTTTTCACCCAAAACGAAAAAAAAACTGAAGTGATGTGAAGTGATGTGAAGAGAGAGAAAAAAATTCCAAAAAACTTTTAACGTTTGCTACTCTTTGTCTCTGTTGCCATTCTAAATCTACGGCACCCAGACAATTTTGGGAAACTTTTTGTGGTTTTCAGTGCCTATTTCAGTTCTTTTGTTTAATTTTTTGTTTCGTTTTTCTGTTTTGTTTTGTTTTAGATATTCATTATTTATTTACTATTTATTCTCTTTCTTTAAATTTTTTTTCTGTATTTTCTTCCAAAAAACAATCCATTAGAACTCAAAGTATTTGAGTGAATTGCTTTTCTTTAAATTTTTATTTAAAGTGCTCAGTTTTAAATTGAAATCTTCTTTTTAATATTGAAAATTTAGCATTATTCTTGTCTCAATTAAAATTAATGTCTTGACAATAAACTGAGAGTGCGGGAGAATGTAGAGAAAAATCATTAAAAAAAGCGAACCTTAAATGGCTTGTAGAATTAAATCAAAATGATTGCCAATAAATTTTCCTTTAGTGCCAGTGTATTTTTACTGCAATGAAAGCCATTTGAAGCAGAGTTAATAGGGGCATCATTGAAACTGCATACCCTACACACTGTGTTGGCTTATTAGACGTGAGGCAGTAGTTCAACTCCTGGCTTAGATATTTCGAACAAAACGAAATTTGAATAAATATCCTCTAAGCAGTCTTCTGGCAAAAACTATGAGAATAAAATAAAATTACCATAGAAAGTTTCACAATAATCTGTCGTTCGAAGTCAACGTAAACTGTAGACCTCACTACTCATGGATAAAATTAAAACACACAACATGTGTGGTGTGAGAACCTAGGTTGTAAGCCTGACTAATGTGTTGCAATCACCAATTAAGTTAAGAAAGATGTTTAACCTTTGATTAGTTTTACTACAATTATAACCAGAATATGGTCCACAATATTTTTTCTTCTATTTTTTATGTGTATTATTTTTGTTGTTGTAATTATTTGTGTAAAACACAAAAAAAAACAACCAATATTTTCCATTACCTACTGACAATTATTATTAAAACCCAACCATATATTTACTATCTCTGTCTCTATCGCCCTCTCTCTTTGTTTTTCCAATTTCTTTATTCATTTACTCATTCATTATTTAAGGTAATGACGTAACAATAATAACAACAATAAGTAAACAATTAAAGTTTTTCTTTTACAAGCATCTCTTAAAATTAAAACCCACTTAAAGCACTCACTTAGACGACTCACAAATACTTACAAAACCATTTTGTAAATAAACTCTTTAAAATAGACAAGCAGGTACTATACGCCACACTCTCTCTATCTCTCTCTCTCTATCTCTCTCTCAGTTTCCTCTTTTATCATGTTCATCGTACACTTTAGGTGTGTATGTTTTGTTTTGTTTTATTTTATGTTCTTTTGTTTTTATTTTCACTTGGTTTTTATGATGAAAAATTAAAATTTTTATTTGATTAACAGTTTATGGCGCTTTAAAACTAAACAATGATACTTAAACTGTAGCCACAACTTCAACATATGATAAGTAAGTAAGTGTGTAGAGTAAGTGAAAGAGGAAGGTAATGACAATGGAATGGAAATGGTCTTTCAAACGAATATAAAATTGCAATGATACGCATTGACTGTTGGATCTTTTGGCATAAGAGAGGAGTGGTAATGCATTCACCTCTCCTATCTGTCGAAGCTAAAGTTAGATTGTGCAGAAGGCAACCATATTTGTCATTCATAGGCTTTTAATCATAACCATGTCTGCTAAAGATCTAAATCTGAAGGACTAGCTTGCATTTCACCAACAGAAAAATAGTCTCTATTGGGTTATATGAACAGAATCGGCGACTTCCCCTCAGCAGATTTATGGCAGAAACTCTGACAGTAAATAATAAATTTGCCATGAAAAGTTTCTCAAGAAGTCGCCGTAGTCTAGTAGGTAGTGTGTTGGTTTATTAGACGTAAAGCCAGGGTTCGAACCCCAGGCCAGACATCAAGACAAAATACAAAGAGTATTTCTTCGGCGCCCTTCTCTTAGCAGATTTCTGGCAAAAACTCTGAGAGTAAATAAAATTGCCATGAAAAAGTTTCTCAAAACTCTGTCGTTCGGAGTCGACTTTAAGCTGTAGGTCCCACCACTCATGTATAAAATTAACACACACAACATAAGTGGTGTGAGAAACTAGGACGTTGTACAATGGGCAATTCGACCTCCGGGTACTGTACTTGGCTTAACTGACAAGTACACGTCCTCTAACCTAACCTAAAGTTTCTCAAGAAAATCTGTCGTTGCTAGTCAGCTTTAAACTGTAGGTCCCCCCACTCGTGCATAAAATTATTAGAAACTAGGTCTTAATCCTGACTGAAGGTTTATAATGTATGTATGCCTGTATGTGTTCTAAAATAGCAATTGAAAAGAATACTTAAACCCGAAAGACACTGTGCATATGTATATGATTCCGTTCAAAAAACTATTCATTTATTGTAAAAAACAAACAAAATTAGTTCAGCAGTAATATGATTATTTTTTATCGTAAATTTATTACGTTTTTATTGTAATTATTTTTGTTGTTGCCTTTTACAGCATAATTTTATTGTTGTTGTAATTAAAGAAAAGCTGCGATGATAAAGTTTTAAGGGAACGCATTAATAGTTACTCTTCAAATTATATACAAGAGTAAAGCTTAAAAAAAAAGATAAAAACCACCGGGATTTTTTGTTCATACAAGTGTTGACAATTTTCCTGTATTTTCCCTATTTCAACCAGGATAGAATACTTTTACTCCCACTTCAAAGCTTTTTAAAGGAAAAAATGTAACGCTTGCGCAGCAAATACAAAATTGAAAGCAAAAGAAAAGCACACAAAGAAAATGAAAAATAAAAGAGAGAAATTAAATGTGAAAACAATGCCAATAAAACTGTAAAGCCGTCTCGCAAGTAGTAATGCTTTACTCCAATCGTTGGCTTACTTTAGTAGCATCACTAATTATGATGCTGATGCTCGAAATTAATTTCAACCAAAAACAGCTGCTGTTAAATTCTTTTTTTTTATTATTTTTATGATGTATTGTTACTCTCCTCTCTCCCTTGCCCTTTTACTCTCGTTTGCTTACATTTCAACACATGTACTCTTTTTCTTATGCGTACAATAATTTCAGGGCGTATGAGTAATTTCTCATAATATTCTTCGTCGTTATATTTTCGTGCATACATGCATGTGTGTGTGTACTTATGTTTGTGCCAGAGAAATTGTGTATAAGAAAGGAGTTCATGTGCGTGCATGTGTGTGTGTTTTATTGTTTATTTTGGTCACTTTTTCTTTCCTTTATTCTGTTACTCGAAATTTTTATTATCAGTGTGCGTGCATTTGTTTTCCCGTGGATGTGTTGATGTCTTTTTTATGAGAGACTGTGTGAAAATACAACAACAATAACGACGATGAAAGAGGCAATTTATCATAACAGGCAGCAATTAGCCGCTGTTATTAACTGTTTATCATGTGTTAAATACCAGAGCTGGACAAATTGCAACACCAACAAAAGGTTTTAGATTTTGAATACAGCCGTAAAATCACGTTTTAAAGCATTGTGTGGGAAAATAAGAGATTTTTGTTTTTAATTTCCCGATGCCAGTTGCTTGTAATGTTTTTAGAGAGGCTAATAGAAAAGAATTGAAGCAGAGCAGCTAAAGTGAATGGTTGGCGAAATTTTAAGATATTCTTAAGACAGTCAAATATTCAAAGACAAGTATTTTCTAAGCGAGAAATTAGCCGTAGTCCAGTAGAAAGTTTGTGTGGCTTATTAGACGTGAGGCCACGGTTTAAACACCAGGTCTAACATCTCCAACAAAACCGAATATGAAAAAAATATTTCTTCGGCGGCTTCCTCTCAGCAGATTTCCGGCAAGAACTCTGAGAGCATATAAAATTGTTGTTTTTTAAAAATCTGTCGTTCGAAGTGGAATTTAAATTGTATGTCCCTGTACTCATGTATAAAATTAATACACACAACTAAGTGGTGCGAGAAACCAGGTCGTAATCCCTGAAGGGTTGGACTGGAAGGACTTCGAATGGCAGAATTTTTTCCAGAAGACTGAAAAACTATTTTTCTATTGCTGTTTTGTTGCAGATGCCTGAGACAACGGTTGAACCACGGGATCTCGCCTAATAAGCGAACACACTACTTACTAAAGTACGGCGATTTCAATATTGGTAAAAATAAACAAAACTTCCCAGAAATGATGTTTTTTCGCACAAAATCCAGGCTTCTTCTACCCATGACTACACGGTTACAACACATACATATAAGTTATTAAAGACACAAACCATGTATAAACAACACGATACTATTCGGGGGGTAAATACACAAATCAATGAAAGTTTTGAGGCTTTAAGGATTCCATTAATACCTTTGAATTCGATAACATATTCTACACTGCACGTACTTCTTGTTCTTATACAATCACCACAAAAAAAAAAGAAAACATTTCATCTTCATAATGTCAATATAATATTCGAATAATTCCATCGAATAAGGCGTCCTTAAAATATAAATAGCACTGTGAGCAATATTTGTAGGCAAATAAAATCAAAAATAGTTTTTGTTATTGTGTTGCCTCGTATCGTTAAACCTCTTTAAATGATTGGCATCATAAAAATCCCTGTTTAATATTTTGTTATTAAAAAACAGCAAAAAAAAACACAAAAAAAATTAAAAAAAACAAAGCCAAACAAATAATAATCATTTCAAAAAAATATGCCTTCGGCAAGGAAGAAAGAGGGAAAGAGGGAAAGGGAAAGAAATAGTAGAAAACTAAAAAAGAGAGAGAAAAGAAAGAAAATCTAATAAACAATAAACAGACATGACATGAATAATAAAATTTACAAAAACTAAAACAAACAACAGCGAGACAATACAAAACAGAAATAATACATGGGCATCACTAGGAATCATCAAAAGTAAAGTTATACACACACAAGCAAGCAAAATGTATAAGAAAATATAAAACCAATACCTACGTGAATGCAAACCTGAAAGTGTGTTTTAAAGATGAGAAAGAAAAAATACACATGAACTGCACGTAAACAGGCTTTTTATTACATTTTATTTGTATTCGACACACACAAACATGGATACAACTAACAGCTTACACTCTACTTTAACGAACGCTCTGTTACGAGCTCGTATACTATAAATTGATTTATTTCGTATATGTGTGCGTATATATGTGTATGCAAGTGTTACTATTATCGATAATGTCGATAAATACCAACAGAAAGCAACGGAAGGAGAAACAATTGTAAACTTCTGTTGAAAACATTTAATCATCGAAACGAATTAAACACAAATTACGGAGAAATAAGACAGCACGGCAAAGAAGACAGTGCGTTGAAAGAGTGTGGGAGAATACATAAGGATATAGAATTAATATACGGATGTCTAAAAGTAAAATTGTGGTTGTGTTTGTAATTGCACATGCAGAAAAGTTTGAGTCAATTTAAATTTCTACGTCTTTACTTTACTTAACTTAATTGGTCATTACAACCCTTTAGTCAGAATTACTACCTAGTTTCTCACACCACTCATGATGTGCATGTGTTAATTTTATATAGGAGCGGCGGGACATACAGTTTAAAGTCGACACCGAACCACAGATTTTTGAGAAACTTTTTATAGTAATTTTATTCGCTCTTGGACTTTTTACCAGAAGACTAGTTGCAGGAAGTCACCGAAAGAAATATTTTCTTTATATTTAGTTTTGTTGATGTCTGAGCTAAGGCTTGAACCTTGACCTGGTATCTAGTAAGCTAACACGCTATGTACTATACTACAACAACTTCAGTAAATGTGCTTTTATCTGCACTTAATACACTCTGAAATTCACACAGCGCTAGTCTTTATAGTCATCATTTCAACCCGAATTATTCTACAATAATCGAGTAGTGCAAGAGACATTAAACCTGGTCGCGGCTTTGTTTACAAAAAATTTTATTGGCGTGATTTGCAATTAAATTTTAGGAATAATAATTACACCCAAAACTTAATACTTATAAATATCCGCGATATTTTTAAATTAAGAAAGTTTTTTACACCTGAGAGACATCAGACATATCAGGCCTTATCAATATTCCGATCTGAAGAACCTCAGGACAGTTATAACCGGACACTGGGGTCTGGATGTTCACGCCAAGAGACTGCGAATAGGAATAGGAGGTGTTGCAACGGAACTTTATAGCACTAAAGTAAGCTATGCCCATGAAGTCGCCGTAGTCTAGTAGGTAGTGTGTTGGCTTATTAGACGCAAAAGCCTGGGTTCGAGCCCCTAGCCAAACACCAAGACAAAATACAAAAATTATTTCTTTGGCGCTTCCACTCAGCACATTTCTGGCAAAAACTCTGAGAGAAAATAAAATTGCCATGAAATGTTTCTCAAAAATCTGTCGCTCGGAGTCGACTTTAAACTGTAGCTCCCGCCGCTCATGTATACAATTGACACACACAACATAAGTGAGAAACTAGGACGTTGTACAATGGGTCAATTCGACCTCCGGGTACTGTACTTGTCTTAATTGACAAGTACACGTCCTCTAACCTAACCTATGTCCATTGTGATAGGTTAGCCTAACCTAACCTGTTACCTCTCGCTTGAGCACTCAGAATGTAATATCCAGCATTGACTTCGACAACTACGGGAATTGAGCGGACTTTTCGAGCGCCCTTCATCCTGCCATCACCAAATTTTCTGCGCTATCCTAACCATATATGAACCTACCCACTCGGCATTTACGGAATCTCTTGCTAAACTACCAATTTAAAGGTACCCAATGTAGAGAACTCAGTAGAAAGTTCGATAGTATCACATCTGACTAATTCATTAGATCGGCAGTTTGTTGGATTGCTGCTATGTTCCAGTACCCATGTGATATACACATTTTTCCACTCTGTCATCTCTCAACCCAGTGCCCTGATTGGCTGGTATGATAATAGCTTTCACAGAAATATTATTATTTTTAATAATGATTACCGTAGCGCTTTCGCAATTATTCGTTAGTCTTATGGAATGATTCCTCCACCCACAGCTTCATTCAGTTTCGAAGCATCCGCGTAAATTCAATCGTTCATAAGATGTTTGCATGAGGAAAAACAGCAAATGGTTCCTAAAATTTAACTTATAAATGGTATTGTACAATAAATTTTCTTTATTAACAATTGTATTTTAATAAAAATTCTCTTTAAAATTCATTTGGAAATATCCTTCACAAATACACTTCTGAAGTTTTTAAAATACTTTTCCATTAAACATTTCATAAGAAAAATTATTTCGAAATAAAAGCAGAAATAATAACGTGGATATCTTCTTTTCTATTCGTTGATTCTCCGTTGGCTTTGAGGTGAACATAAAAATCAGACTGACTGAGTAACTGATTGACTGACTGTGCGAAACGATTTAAATGTTTCAACCACCTTGCGGCCTCAGCCACAGCGATACTGCGGTATATTCTTTGGTTAATTTTTAATTCTTCTTACCATGTTGCTGTGTTGCATGCACCAACAACAAACAATAAATGGAACATTAAAAACATTCCAACATAGCACGAGTATTTTAAATAAGAACACAAGCACAATCCATAATTGAGGTTGAGAAATGAAAAAAAAGAAAAAATAATAATAAAAAATAAAAATGAAATAATAATACAACATTTAATAGTGTTGCCACAAGTAAATACAAGTCTTTCTCTGTTTTTTTCGTTTTTTTGCTTTTCATTTTAAAAAGGACCCTCTCAAGTGGGTTGACTACAAGTGCAAAGTAAATCTGAGTACAAGACAAATGCCGCCAGCCGTACAATAAGTCAAAATAGAAAAGGGCGGTTATTTTACATGGAAATAGACGACTTTGGAGGACACTACAATAAACAGTAGTTGTTTCTAATGTTACCAATCGATCGGGCTACTTCTGCTTAAAGTTGATTGACAGATTTTCAGTGCGTTTTTATGGTAATTAGTTAGATAAGGTGGTAGGAAGAAATATGTTTTTTTTTTCTTGATATGAAAGCTGAG
Source organism: Sarcophaga subvicina (assembly GCA_936449025.2). Classification (NCBI taxonomy): domain Eukaryota; kingdom Metazoa; phylum Arthropoda; class Insecta; order Diptera; family Sarcophagidae; genus Sarcophaga; species Sarcophaga subvicina. Next base: position 101,772,964 of record OW388081.2, on the reverse strand, counting down.
GAACTCTCGCCTCCTAAGTATTTACTAGAGTACTGGCATAATTAGGCAAACTACTATCAGAAAAACATGACAACATGACGAAAATATTGGATGATGATAATCGCTTACAACTCCCAAAGAATGTCACACAAGTATTCATTGATGAATCACCATTACGCGACCAGATCCAATATGGAATTGTATACAGCCTCCTGCGCGACTCGATTACTGTTGTACCATTCAGTATGAAATAATGATCATAATGACTGCCGCTAAGTGATTTCGGTATCAGAGTACATCAAGTGGAGATATAAGCACATTTACTGAAAGTAAGGCGGCTATTAGATCATTTGATCAGAGATTGTTTAAGAACATCGGATGCCATTGGAGCAGATGGCGAAACGTTTGACGTTCACCCTGATGAATTTCTGGCTACGGGAGCATTGAAGGTAACAACAAAGCCAACGCACTTGTACTATAACAACAGAAAATTCAAATGAGTTCGTATGACATACCTCTCTAGACTTGTTTGCAAAGAAAAAATGTTTCAAAGAAACCCCCTTGTTAAGACGCTGAATAAAGCTGGGTCACTATGGATATAAGAAGAATAAAATTTGTATTTAATCTTAACAGGATCCATTTAAGCAAGGCTGACAATACCTCACCTAATAACGACTACTGCAAAAGTTGTAAGACGACAAGGAAGGACTGGAAGTCTCTTGGGAATCTGAGACGAAGGATTCCTCTGTACCTAGAATTTCTTTGATGTAACGTGTCTAGTTAAAGCATATTTGGATAAAAATCCACCCACATGTCCATAAACTTATTCGGATGCTTGAGTATTGCCGGCCAAAATTTATAATTGAATGACGAAAATTGCACTTTCGGTATTACAACGGGACCCTATATGATATGCCTTTTGAGAAGGCTGCCAATATAATTTAAACTAGCCGAGATTGAAGACAAAACTAGTTTATGTTGAATGATTGGTGCAGTACCAGCTACCGATTATAATTTATACTGTATTTGCAGATTATCCTGCATAATCTAATGCAGTTTAGGGGTTGCACTATAACGCCTAACACCTATACTCGTAAACCGAATACTCATCCCTATTTGTCTCAATGTGACAAAAACAATTCCTTAACTTTTCAACGAAATATTGAAAAACGTTTCAAATTATTATAAAAAAAAAGAAAACAAACCAAAGCCAAAAGTTCGAAACGTTATCTCAAGTTCCATTTGCTATACAAGAGCCCAAGCAAAATCTGCGAGTAGTGAGTGCTTAAAGTGAATGAGAAAAAAAGGATCCGAATTCGGAACGACATCAAAAAGTGGAACAACAAAAAACAAATTGCAGCAAAACAGCGGATTGAACTACAAAGAGAACAAAAGGAGCACACCCCAATGGTAGAAATATTTTTTATAGTTTTCGACGTGACACAAAATACAGAAGAGCCGAGAGGAGAAAAATGGTCTGTAAAAGCAGCAACAGCAACAATTCGTAGGGTAGTAGGGAGTATCTGAATAAATACTAACAATGTACACAAGCTTTTTAAGTTAAATGGTAGGGAAGCAAATACTTCTTCTGTACAACAACAACAACAACAACAATAACATGAAAGAATGTAAATAAACACTCACACAATACAAGTAAACTTTAACGATGAAACAGTAAGCACAGTGGGGTGTGTTTGTAAAGTATGTATGAATTTATGGGGCGTCAATTTGGCAAATTTTGAGCATTTATTGTGAAGCATTAGCAGAATATCCTTTTATTCAAAATATACTTCATATGTACTATCTCTATGGCAACGTATCGATTTTGCGCTGCTTATATTTTAAGGTTAGAGTTTTGATAACCAGCCGTCAAGTAAATCGTATGCCATGGAAAGCTTGATAGACGAAAGAAGCTCGGTTTGGACTACCAGTAGAGAGACTTAAACTTGCCAACTTACATAATTGGTCATTATTACCCTTTAGTCAGGATAACAACCTAGCTTCTAATATGTTATATGTGTTAATTTTATTTGCGAGTGGCGGGACCTTCAATATAAAGTCGATTTCGAACGACAGATTTTTTAAAAAAATTTTGAAATTTTATTGTCTAAGTTTTTGCAGGAAGACTGCTGAGAAGAAATCGCCGAAAGAAATATTCTTTCATATTTCATTTCTTTCTAGATTACTGCGCTAGGATTTGATTCGCAGTCTCTCATCTATTAAGCCTATTAGACTATGAAGACTTCAATGGAGTATGACTCAAACATAAATGTTGTCAGGCAAGGTGATAAACTTTTAGTACAATTACCACATATCAAATGGGAATATGATGGCCAGCAGAAAAATAAATTTAAAATTCATAATCTTTGAATGGTTGAGAGTGACCCGAGCATTCTTTGTATCAAGCTTCCTAGTTCAAAACCGAACAGTCGATTTCTTGCATGTTGAATACGATGGAACATATTTGAAATAAATTTTGATGAGCGATTGATACACTTTTTTCTATGAAACAAGAAAAGCCCATTTTCCAAGCAAAATAAGAGTATTTTTTTTTCTTCTACGACTAAGTCAAAATTCATAGCAGCTGTCTACCTTCTAAAAAATATAATTTTTAACTTTAATCCCACTGTACAAGTAGTTTCACTCACAAATATTTTCATAGATCATAAGGCCACATATTTTTCACAAAACAGAGAGAGAGAGAGAGAGAATCAGTTTTACTAAAATAACGGAATGTTATGGGCAGTTTTATTTCTTCTTCTCCTTTCTTTTTTTTTTTGTTTTTTGCTCTCAATGCACCTTGACTTACACGAGAGATTTTATGGCAAAATTGTTTGCAAATCTCATCTACTACTTCGTCTTCTTTCTCGGTTTTGTTGTCAGTTTTTTATTCAGTTCGTTTCGCTTAAAGGACATTCATTTACATGCACAGCATAGTTTTGCTCATGTTGTTGTTGTTATTGTTACTTTTAATACTCTCTGCTATTTTAGTTGCTATTATAGTTCTCCATTGTTATTGTTATTGTTGGCGTTTTTGTTTTTCTTTTTCTTTTTGTTTTATTACACAAAACAAGTTAAATGCAAATGTTTGTTGTTTCGAAAACAAATAGAACAAGAACAACTTCTTAAAGTTTCTCATTTTCATTGTTGTTGTTATTTTCTACTCTCATTATTAACATGTCATTCGTAATGTCGTTTGGTTGCTTGCCATTGTTGTTGATGGTCTGCTGCTGGTTATTTTATAACATTTTTAAAGGTTGTTAAGTGGCATACTTGAGTTGTTTTCTTCTTCTTGTTGCTGTTGTTTTCTAAAGGCAAACAAAACTATTCTTGAATACAAGCACACATACACATACTATATACATGTATGCACATACACACTTATTCAAAAAAAAACCTAAAAAATGACACGTAAAGTCTATGAAAAGCAAGAAACAAAAATGTTGCCTAAACGCTGTTGACAACAATAAAACAACAACAAAAAAACGAAGACAAAAATGAAACATGAAACACTCAACCAAATACACTCACCATACACATGCATGCATAAACGAGTAAGTGTGTGTACGTAAGTGTTTAGAGAGCGGGGAAGACTAATAGCTAGAATTTGTACGTATTTTTGTATGGATAAGCATGTTTTATTGCTAAATAACGGGTTGTCCATTTAGTGGTCTCATAACAAACGGTCTGGCAAGGTTGTCCTCTGAATTGGCATCAATTTACGGAATGAATTGCTTTCATATGGAAACCGAAGAAACCGAAAGTGATTGTAGGAAAGACAATTAATCCGAAAAAAAGTGACGCATAATGGTTTGGAGGTATCATTGGATCGTATTTTATCGAAAATGAAACTAAAAGAACAGTTACCGCCAATCCACAGCACTATGACCATATAACAACTGATTTTTTTTGCCTTCAAATGAAGATTATGAACTGGACGTCATACAATTTCTACAAGACTTTCACATGAGCTACATAACATAATCGATTTTCTGTAATTTCTCGCCTTAGAGACATTTTTGGGCTACCCAAGCCATACAACTTGGCGCCTTGCTCATAAGCAAAGTAGTTGATAATCTCCTAATGTTGTTTCATTCGCCAACTTGAAATGGAAAACTATAACCGAGATATGTACATATGTCCAGAAAGTGCTAAAAAAGATCCGGAGGCCATCATTTAAATGACACTTTGTTTCGTACACAATGATAAGGTCCTGGTATAATAATGAAATAAACGTTGAATAGAAATCCTAACTACATGTGTGTTTTATTTAACTTAAGTTAAGAAAACCCAAAAATGGATAACCCTTTATTTAAATACTTTTATTGTTATTTTTATATTTACACACTGTCGGTGTATGCATGTAGGGATGCCTACGTATGTATGTGTATGCCTATGTATGTATATGTATCTCCTTTCTCCTTTCAGTATTTTATGAATATTTTACGGGGAATTTTTAATTTCAGTGTCCACTAAAAGGTTTTTAAAACATTTTTAAGAGCATTTTTATTTTTGACCTCCAGGAATATTTGAAATTAAAAAAAAACAGTATTTTCTGCACTAACTTTGTTTTATTCATTTAGTCATAGAAATGCATTTTAGTCAGCATAAAATTTTTTCACTACCCCTTATACATACATACATAATTGGTCATTACAACCCTTCACTCAGGATTACGACCTAGTTTCTCACACCACTTATGTTGTGTGTGTTAATTTTTATACATGAGTGGCGGGACCTACTCCGAACGACAGCAATTTTATTTACTCTCAGAGTTTTTGCCAGAAATCTGCTGAGAAGAAGTCGCCGAAGAAATATATTTTGTATTTTGTTTTGATGTCTGGCCTGGGGTTTGAGCCCTGGTTTTACGTCTAAGCCAACACACTACCTACTAGACTACGGCGACCCTTTAATAAATGGATTTATTCCTATCGTTGGAAGTTTCGGCTTCTTATGATTCGCTTTGCTCCGTTTTAGTTTCACCAGCAGAAAAAGTCGACTCCAAACGACATACTTTATGAGAAACTTTTCATGGCACTTTCATTTTCTCTCAGAGTTATTGCCAAAAGACTGCTGAGAGTAAGTGAGCAAAGAAATATTTTTTTTCTGTTCGAAATGTCTGAGCTAAGATTGGAACCACAAGCTCTCGTTGAACAAAACTACGGTGACTACAGACTTCTGAGTTTAAGAAACCTTACCAAAGGAAACCTACCACGTTTAAATTGTATGATCTTGCCGGCGGAGAGACTAAATAGAATTGCGGTAAAAGATCTTGCAGTACGTGCTGTTATTCCATTCCATTGGAATCACATGGTTTCCAATCTTCGTTTAGTTTAAGTAGCACAAAGTCTTTAAGCAATACTCTACTAAGCTCATCTTTAAAAGTTATTGTTTAACCCGTGGCATTTTCGCAAAATCGAGTGAGGACAACCTCTGCAGCATAAACACCACATACAGTATACAGCAATGGCTCTTTGCATGTTATACGCAGATATTAGATGCTCCTTAACTCATAAGGATCGTCAATGAGCACAAAATCTTGAGCTGTTACACATGCCTGATGGTCAACGGCTTCTAATTGCTAGCCTTTGCTAGGTAATATCTTCAACTCTTTTATCGAAATATTCTTTAAAGACCAGGAATTCATGCCAAATAGAGTGACACTTCGTCTGGTCGATAATTTGGTGTACACCGATTTCTTCAGTCTCAACGACGATATTCTGATTAAAACAAGTGGTCTGGGGCTGCCCAAATTGGACAGCATTTCGTGCTATCCCATATGCTTCTAAGTGGTCAACAGGTCTCCTCAATAGCTACTAGAATACGGAGACTACATATTGGTTCTAAACTACATTGGTTACCGGTTGCGGTAATTAAACCCCTTAACATGCACACCTCATAAAGCAATTTTCAGTTTTTTTTTTTTAGTTTTAATTTTAATTCTAAATTTGAAATAAGATTCTGGTTATTTTATTAACATGTTTATATTTTTAACAAATTAAAACTTTCATCCTTTGGAAGCAAAAACCTGAAATAATAATCGAGCAGATTTTAAAAAATCATTGAAGGAAACTTGTATCTTCTAATGTCTGGTCGCTATTGATTTTATGCTTAACACAAGCCCTGTTATGAATGCTGTGTTCATATTTAAGAATTTTCTTCTCTTCACAAATATTCTCAAAAAAAAAAAAGCAGAGAATCTCTTATAAAAAATCTAAGGAAACAACATGCCAAAGTTTAGAAAATTTATTCAAAATTTTTCTTTTATTTCTGTGTTGTTGTTGTTATTGTTGTTGTTGTTTATAAAATACTGTTTGGCATAAGAAAGTCAGATTTCGTTAAAGAGTTGTTCTTAGTCAATTAGAATTTCTGGCAAAACAACAAATTGTGGCAATATACCCTTACCCTTGCCCGTTTCCCCTGTGTTCTTAATCCTTTATTTGTCGATGAGTCCGTCGTTTGTTATTATATAAGCGCTTAAGTTTTTGGCAAATGTTGTTTGAAATTAGAAATTGGAACAGCAGCTACAGAATCAAACAATAGATAATGATGAGCAGAATAGAATAAAAAAAACGAAGAAGGAGAAGCGAAAGACAAATTTGTTCATTTGATAATATTTTAATCCTTAAAGATGGAAAAAACGAAAAAGAACATTTGGTGGCGCCTATACATTTTTACAGAAAAAATCGATTATTAAGCATCTTAAGCACTGGACATTTACAGCGGTAATTATACCCGGTATGCTAAATGAAACAATAAACTGAAACTGTACGTATTGATAAAAAAAAAACTTGAAGATGCTTCCTTCAAAAATACAGCAATTGTCCGTCAAGCATATACAAACTACGCTTACGAGATCCTGAATCTCGAGCAAGGGAAAGCCACCGTTCAATGAAAGTCTTCATGAACTAAAAAAGTAGACTTAGCGACACCTTAAATCTGCCCGTGGTTCAAACCCTGGCTTAGGAATCGCGAACGAAACGAAATATGAAAAAACTAAATTTCTTTCGGCGACAACCTCTCCACACTCTTCTCAAAAATATTCTGATGATAAGTAAAATTTCAATAAAAGGTCTCTAGAATTTGTCGGTAGGAATCCACATTAAACTGTAGGTATCATGTGTGGTTTGAGAAGCTGGGTAACAATCCTGGCTAAGGGGTTATTTTGACCAATTAAGAAGTAAGTAGGGTATGGTGTTTATGATGCTAACGTCATTCTATCCTTAAATCGCTTGACCATGCGTAGCAGAATTGATTTCTGCATGAACTGTGGGTCTGAGGAGAAGAAAGATACTATCTTTTACCTCACGTAACAGTGATCTGCTTTTGCTGGGAAAAAATTGAGGTTTTTTAAATTTTTCACATTCTAACATCTTTGACCGACCTCTCTAATACAAAGGTTGCTAGAAGAGCTGGTTTTCTGCAAGAGTTTAATATTCATTGTGACATCACAATGAGCCTAAGTGCTGCCCTAAATGGAACCTCTTCCTAAGGAGGGTACGCCACCTTAGCTAACCGAACCCAACGTAGGAACAATGATTCCTGAAGAAATTAAAGAAATCCAGTAATTGTAGAATTAAATAAATAAATAGGTATTGTAACACACTTACGATTTTATAGCGCCATATTGCAATGATATTTATTTGATTTTAATTTAATTTTAATTTTTTTATTGGATTGATTTTAATTCCATTACTTTTCTATTATATTTTATTATTTTATATTATTATATTTATTTTTAATATTATTGGTTAATTCACAGATTTATTTTATATTTTATTTCATTAATAAAAAACGACTTTTTTAAACACTTTAATCGCGTATACGAATAAAACCGCCCGTCCGTCCAATTTCTGCGTCCGCCTACTGAACTAAACACTGAATAAGAGAGACGACTAAACACTAATGCTACTACACCTAAACATAAAGCAATGTATGGTTGCATTTTGTGGAGATTGTTTTGTATTAGTACGACAGGGTTAGTGACTCGACTATGCCACTAATCTAAGTATCTTATGGACACGAGAATTTATTGAAGACACTCTATGGGAGAGAGCGGAAGAGTTTTAGCATAGATTAACGATAGTAACCAAACGACAATTAATTGATGACACTCTATGGGAGAGAGAGGAAGCGCTTTAGCATTTATTAATGATTGCAACCAAACAAGAATTGACCATAACTGCTTTTAGCACATCAAAGAGAACCCCATGACTAACGACCCAACACAAACACACAAAAATAATGGCGGCGAAAACATTTATTCTATCGTTTTGTCAGCAAATTTTAAACACAATTTTATTTGTTATTTTAACACTTAGAGGCACAATTTTTTTAATTTTTTATTAATTCGGAGGTTCATTTAAAAATATCTTATGTTTTATTAATAAAAAACGCGTTTTTAACCACTTTAATCGCATATAAAACTAAAACTGCCCGTCGGTCCAATTTGTTCGTTAGCCAACAGAACTAAATACGGAATTGACAGACTTGACATTAATCCTACTACAACTAAATATAAAGGAAAGAGAGGTTGCATTTTATGAGCACTATTCTGTTATTAGTACAATATGGTTAGTAACTCGACTAAACCGCTAATCTCAGTGTCTTATGGAAACGAGTATTTATTGAACACACTCCATGTGAGAGCTTCCTTTCCTTCCTTTAACAGAGATTAATAAGTACAAAATTAACCATCTCTGCTGATAACACATCATAGAGAACCCATAACTGACAACACAACGCAACACACACACAGAAAAATAATGGCGGTGAAAACATTTTTTCTATCGTTTTGCCAGCAAATTTTAAACACAATTTACTTTGTTATTTTAACGCTTAGAGGCACAAATTTTTAATTTTTCTTAATTCGGGGCTTTATTTAAAGATATCTCATTTTTTATTAATAAGAAACGACTTTTTACCACTTTAATCGCGTATAAAAATAAAATCGCCCGTGTGTACAATTTGTTCGTTAGCCAACTAAACTAAATACTGAACTGACAGACTTGACATTAGTGCTACTACAACTGAACATAAAGGAAAGCAAGCTTGCATTTTATAGGGAATGTTTTGTTATTAGTACAATACGGTTCGTGAGTTGAATAAACCATTAATCTAAGTGCCGTATAGACACGAGATGGGTGACACTATGTGGGAGAGAAAGGAAGTGATTTGGCGTTGGTTAACGATTGCAACCAAACGAGAATTTATTAAAGACAAAATTAATCACCTCTGCGGAAAACACATCAAAGAGAGCCCATGACTAACAACACAACACGCACACACACAAAAATAATGGCGGCGTAAACATTTTTCTATCGTTTACTAGCAAATTTTGAACATAATTTTCTTTGTTATTTTAACATTTAGAGGCACAACCTTTTATTTTTTTATTAATTCGGAGGTGTATTTAAAAATATCTCATGTTTTATTAATAAAAAAAACTACTTTTTTACCACTTTAATCGCGTATAAAAATAAAACCAACCGTCTGTCGAATTTGTTCGCTAGCCAACTGAACTAACAGAATAGAGAAACTAGACACTAACACTACTAATACTAAACATAAAGGAAAGAAAAGTTGCATTTTATGGGCATTGTTTTGTTATTAGTAGAATATGGTTAGTGACTCGACTAAACCGTTGATCTCAGTGTCTTATGGACACGAGTATATATTGAACACACTCTATGTGAGAGAGGAAGAGCTTTAGCAGAGATTAATATTTGCAACCAAATGTAAATTTATTGCAGCTATTGATAAACACAAAATTAACCATCTCTGATGATAACACATCAAAGAGAGCCCATGACTGACAACACAACGCAACACAACACACACACAAATAATGGCGGCGAAAACATTTTTCCTATCATTTTTCCAGCAAATTTTAAACACAATTTTCTTTGTTATTTTAATACTTAGAAGCGCAACTTTTTAATTTTTTATGAATTCGGAGGTTTATTTAAAGATATCATGTTTTATTAATAAAAACCCACTTTTTTACCACTTTAATCACGTATAAAAATAAAACCGCCCGTCTGTCCAATTTGTTCGTTAGCCAACTGAACTAAAAACTAAATTGACAGACTTGACATTAATGCTACTACAACTGAACATAAAGGAAAGCAAGGTTGCAATTTGTGGAGTTTGTTTTGTTATTAATCCGACATGATTAGTGACTCGACTAAACCGCTAATCTAATCAGTGTCTTATCAGTGTTGGAAAATTGAAATTTTTAAATGGTACTGAACTATAACTGTAAGAGTTCTTTTTTGCATCAAATGATACTTTTGTAAAAAAATACGTACATAGATAATTGGTCATTATAGAATATAGATAGAAATATTTTTCACGTCTAGTAAACCAGCACACTACCTACTAGACTATTTATTTATGTATATTAATATACGTACTGAAAGGAAGAAAAAATAAAGACTTATACATATGTGTTCCACACATCCAAAACAAAAAAAGCTGATTCGGAACGTAACAAAACGTAAAAGCCCCATTTTGACAAACGTCGATGGAACGTAATGGAACAAACGTTCGGTTTTAACAAGCGTTCTCATTGCTTTTCGTATTCTAAAAACGAACGTACGATTCCTAGGCGTTCGGCTAACCGGGACCAAAGACTATTTCTACATTTAACATTACGTTGAACATGTTGCTAATGCATTAATAGTTGAAAATCACAAGGCATAAAATATGTAATAATAAAAAAGTACTGAAAGCTTCGCGGAGGTGCTGCGCTTACCCTCTCACATAGAGTGTGTTCAATAAATATTCGTGTCCATAAGACACTGAGATTAGCGGTTTAGTCGAGTCACTAACCTAACCACTAACTAATAACAAAACAATGCCCATAAAATGCAACCTCTCTTTCCTTTATATTTAGTTGTAGTAGTGTTAGTGTCTAATCTCTCTATACAGTATTTACTTCTGTAGGCTAACGAATAAATTGGACGGACGGGAAGTTTTAGTTTTATATGCGATTAAAGTGGTAAAAAAGTAGTTTTTTATTAATAAAACATGAGATATCTTAAAATAAACCTCCAAATTAATAAAAAATTAAAAAGTTGCGCCTCTAAATGTTAAAATAACGAAGAAAATTGTGTTTAAAATTTGCTGGCAAAATGATAGGAAAAATGTTTTCGCCGCCATTATTTTTTGTGTGTTGTTTTATGTCGTCAGTCATGGGTTCTCTTTGATGTGTCATCAGGTGAGATGGTTAATTTTGTGTTTATCAACGGCTGCAATAAATTTACATTTGGTTGCAAATATTAATCTCTTCTAAAGCGCTTCCTCTCTCACATAGAGTGTGTTCAATAAATACTCGAGTCTATAAAACACTGAGATTAGCGGTTTAGTCGAGTTACTAACCATATTGTACTAATAACAAAACAATCCCTACAAAATGCAAACTTGCTTTCCTTTATATTTAGTTGTAGTAGTGTTAGTGTCTAGTTTCTCTATTCAGTATTTAGTTCAGTTGACTATCGAATAAATTGGACGGACGGGCAGTTTTAGTTTTATACGCGATTAAAGTGGTAAAAAAGTAGTTTTTATTAATAAAACATGAGATATCTTAAAATAAACCTCCAAATTAATAAAAAATTAAAAAGTTGTGAGTCTAAGTGTTAAAATAACAAAGAAAATTGTGTTTAAAATTTGCTGGCAAAACGATAGAAAAAATTTTTTCGCCGCCATTATTTTTTGTGTGTGTTTGTGTTGCATTGTTAGTCATGGGGCTCTCTTTGATGTGCTAAAAGCACATGCTAAAGCGCTTCCCCTCTCTCCCATAGAGTGTGTTCAATAAATACTCGTGTCCATAAGACACTGAGATTAGCGGTTTAGTCGACTCACTAACCATATTCTACTAATAACAAAACAATGCCCATAAAATGCAAACTTGCTTTCTTTATATTTAGTTGTAGTAGTGTTATTGTATAGTCTCTCTATTCAGTATTTAGTTCTGTAGGCTAACGAATAAATTGGACGGACGGGAAGTTTTAGTTTTATATGCGATTAAAGTGGTAAAAAGTAGTTTTTTTTATTAATAAAACATGGGATATCTTTAAATAAACCTTCAAATTAATAAAAAAATTAAAATTAAAAATAGAAAAAATGTTTTCGCCGCCATTATTTTTGTGTGTGTGCATGTTGTGTTATTAGTCATGGACTCCATTTGATGTATTTCCCGAGATGGTTAATTTCGTATCTACCAATGTCTTCAATAAATTCCCGTTTGTTTGCAATCATTAATCAACGTTAAAGCTCTTCCTTTCTCTTCCATGGAGTGTCAACAATAAATTCCACAATGCCACTAACCATATCGTACTAAAAACAAAACAAACTCCACAAAATACAACCTTGCTTTCCTTTATGTTTAGTTGTAGTAGGATTAGTGTCAAATCTGTCAATTCAGTATTTAGTTCCGTAGGCTAACGAGCAAATTGGTCAGACGGGCGATTTTATTTTATACGAGATTAAAGTGTTTAAAAAAGTCGTTTTTTATTAATAAAACTCAAGATGCCTTTAAATAAATCTGTGAATCAATAATGAATTAAAAAATTGTTCCTCTAACTGTTAAAATAACAAAGAAAATTGTGTTTAAAATTTGCTGGCAAAACGATAGAAAAAATGTTTTCGCCGCCATTATTTTTTGTGTGCGTTTGTGTTGCGTTGTTAGTCATGGGGCTCTCTTTGATGTGCTAAAAGCACATGCTAAAGCGCTTCCCCTCTCTCCCATAGAGTGTGTTCAATAAATACTCATGTCCATAAGACACTTTGATTAGGGGTTTAGTTGAGTCACTAACCATATTGTACTAATAACAAAACAATCCCCACAAAATGCAAACTTGCTTTCCTTTATGTTTAGTTGTAGTAGCATTAAGCTGGATTCACCGGATTTAATTCTGTAGCCTAACGAGCAAATTGGACCGACGGGCGGTTTTATTCTTATACGCGATTAAAGAGCTAAAAAGTCTTTTTTTATTAATAAAACTCAAGATGCCTTTAAATAAAACTCCGAATTAATAAAGAATTAAAAAATTGTGCCTCTAACCCTTTAAATAACAACGAAAATTGTGTTTAAAATTTCCTGACAAAAAGATAGAAAAGATGTTTCCGCCGCCATTATTTTTGTGTGTGTTTGTGTTACGATGTTAGTCATGGGGCTCTCTTTAATGTGTTCTCCGCAGAGATGGTTAACTCTGTGTTTGTCAAGGTCAATTTTTGTTTGGTTGCAATCAGTAATACATGCTAAAGCGCTTCCTCTCTTCCCATAGAATGCCTTCAATAAATTCTTTTTCTGTCCATAAGATACTTAGATTAGCGGCTTAGTGGAGTCACTAATCATGTCGTATAATAACAAAACAATCTGCACGATATGCAACCTAACTTTGCTTTATATTTAGTCGTCTCCCGTATTCGATGTTTAGTTCTGTAGCCTAACGCACAAATTGGACAGACCGGCGGTTTTATTTATACGCGATAAAAGTTAAAATTTTGTTTTTATTAATAAAACATGAGATATATTTAAAAAGTCTGTGAATTAATAAAGAATTAAAAAGTTGTGCTAATTTTCTGATAAAAAAAAGAAAAAAAATAAAATATACAAAAATAATGATATTAAAATCAATCAATCAGTCAATAAAATTAATTCAAATAAATAACATTGCAATATGGCGCTATAAAATCGTAAGTATGCTACAATACCTATTTATTTATTTAATTCTTCAATTCCTGCTCAATAATCTAATATTAAATGTAAAGCACTATGAAAACCGATTTTTTATGTATCCGCTCTTCATGCCCCAATCGATTTATTGCGTTAAACATTTGATGGCCCTTTATTTAGCTGAAATGGTAATGTCAATTGGCCGCCAAGAAGCTGCGATTTGACACCGTTAGACTAATTTCTGTGGGTTACCGTTAAAGAAAAGTTTTATGCCGACAAAAAAAAGACAATTGGGCATTAAAAGGCCAACATTCGTGATGCCATTGCCGAGATACGAACCCATACACCCGAAAAAGTACACGAAAATTGGTCCGATCGAATGAAGATCTGTGAGGCCAGCCGTGGTAGCTATATGAATGAAATAACATTACATTTTTAAACGGAACAAATGTACTTCATAACAAAAAAATAATTTGGAAAATTTTCAAACTGTTTTTGACTTTTTAAACTTTTAAATTCCATACCCTGTACAACATGGTTAGTGACACAGACATAGTATAGAAAATACTACAGCAATTAGGTGACTTGTACGAATTCTTGAAGTTGGTTCAAATCCCAGGTCAGACATCGCCAAAACATTTCTTCGGCGACATTATCTCAGCAGAATTCCAGCAAAAAAAATCGAAAATCTGTCTTTTGGAAGCGACTTCTACTGTAGGTCCCGCCAATCATGTGTAAAATTAACACACACAACATAAGTGGTGTGAGAAGCTAGGTCATAATCCTGACTGAAGGGTTGTAATAACCAATTATGTATGAATGTTTTGTTTTTGCTTTTGGTTTTGTTTTTGCTTTTGTTTCTGCTTTTGTTTTTGCTTCTGTTTTACTTTTTTTGCTTTTGTTTTGGCTTTTCTGCTTTTGCTTTTTCTTTAGCTATTGTTATTGCTTTTGATCTTGTTTTTGCTTCTATTTTTGCATTAGTTTTTGTTTTTGCTTTTAATTTTGTTTTTTGTTTTAATCGAAATGTGACTGATTGCTATACCAGTGGTCGGCACCCATAGCCCTCAGGAGCCAAACATCTTTGGTTTTTTTTACTTGGATTGACTAATGAGATTTTTCAAAGAATATTCTTCAAGTTTAATACGCTGTCTCTAAGGATTTCACATATTATTATATTAATAGGTAAACTTGAAAATATTACTAACAATTTTCCTCTGGGTTATACACACAATTCTCACAACTACAGTCACAATTCAGTCATGTTCTATGTAAACTATAATTTGGATTTTTTTTCAAATTATAAACTTCGTCCTTCTTTTTTTTTTTCTCTGTTAAAACCATTTCAAGAAAAGTTTTCTATTCAGTTTGGAAAATTTTTTTTGGATAGCAAAAACTCAATTGTTTTTAACACTGGTTTTTCAAAAATTCGATTTTAAGTTACTTCTGCTAATAAAAAAAATTACGTCAAGTGGTGGTTGCTTTTTCCTTGATTTCTTACAAAAACAAGAACAACAACAATTAGGAATATTTCATTAAAATGTTATTAAAAAGTTTACAAAAAAAAAACTTTCATAATGAAACGAAATTAAAACACAGAAAAACTTTCCATTTTCCAGGCTCTGATTTTCACTTGTCATCATGATAAATGAACGGTTGGTGTTCTCTGTATGTATGTAAGTGTGTGTTATTTTTGCATTTTTCTAATTTCTATTCAAAACAGTTCTGTTTTTGCATTTTTTTTTTCGTTATGTTTTTGTTGCATTTAAAATTATAACAACAACAGCAATAAGAACAATTTAGAAAATATTTCTCAAGAGAGAAAAAGTTTTTAATTTTTCTTTTTCTTTCGTGTCTATATTGTTGTTGATGTTGTTGTTGTTGTTTTCCAACTATATGACAATATTTTGAGTTTTAAAAAATATGTTCTCCTTCGAAATGAAAATTTACCCCGTCATTCTGTTGTAGTTGTTGCTAATAGCTCGAGTTTTTCTTGCATAATTTTTGTATTTCAAAGATAAACTAGCGACTGTAATTAGTTTTAAATGCAATACGAATGACGTTTGATGTTCTGCTTTCATCATGTTTAAGAAGCAGTCATCAAATACGTTTTATTTTCAAATCTTTTCTTCAGTGTGAATAATAATTAATTCTTTGGAGGTTATCTCATAAAGAAATTGCAATATAAAGCAGCGTTAATTGGAATTCTAAAACATGTTAAAAGAAAGCCGTGCATATGGCTAGAATTGATTATTAAAGTACTTGGCTCTGTGGCCTTCAAATCTAGCATTTGCCTAAAGAAGTTTTAAAAATCAGATTAAATTAACATGAATTTATGGAAAGTTTCTCACAAATCTGTCTGTAGAAATTTATAAACCAAACTCAACATAAAACAACTGTCAACTGTTTAAACGGTAAAACAAACACTCGAAATTTCCTGCTACCAGCTCCAAAAACCAATAATTTACCATTGGATTGTGGCAAAACTTACCAAATAATCTCACTTCATTGACTTGCAATTTACTTGTGGGTTTTAATTAAAAATCATATGCCAACTAAGCTTGGCTATTGTGGCAAACGTTTATGGTCCGTTCCAAACAGCGTTATTAGCCGGCAGTTAATTTATAATTTTTTTTACGCTTCATACACTCAAAAAAAAATTGAATCCATTTTAAATGCCTGCAAAAGGACATAAAAAAATATCTATTTAAACGTCCTAATCGTTAATAAAATTTATTTAAACTTTAATTTTCTCTTCCTTTGGGGGGCCTTGCCATAAAAGGCAGTTTTTTCTTTTGTTGAGTTTTTTGTCGTACAATTTTTAAAGGAAACAAAATTTAAAAGAATCTCTTCTTATTTAAATATTCATGCACGTTAGGATGTGCCATAATATTTACATTTTCTTTTCGCAAAGGGTTAACCTCTTATTACTATCAAAAAAAAAAGACAATAAAACACTCAATAAGTCATGACTTTGATGATGAAGTTCATTAAAATGTTTGGATCATGGTATTATGCGAGAAACACAATGTGATTTAAAGGATCGCATTCAGGATTCGTACAGTCGTTGATGCTTTTCATTCGTTTTTGGTAATTTGCGACCTTTTGCCACATTTTAACCGGTATTTCAGCAATAAGGCTCCAACGTTATAAGAATATACGCGTAGATACAGCAACACAAAAAAGTATAACGACATCTAATGTCATGATTTTGATTACCATGTAACGCCGCTAAACATGAAACTACAGTTTCTACACACTTTTCATGTAATAAAGCCAAAAACGGTTATGTTATGTGGCTCGGAGCATTGTCTCGTTGAAACCTTACATCTTCCAGTTTATAATCTTCAATTGCTGACCAAATAAAGTCGATTGTCATACCGCTTTAATTGTTGCCTGAGTTGGACTTTGTTTGGGTGAGTGTAAAAATCCCAATACAAAATACACCATAACTACAGCTCCAGGTTTGATTCTCTCGCCTATTCCGAGTATCTTATGAAGTTGTGAGTTTCTTTCAAAACACCACTGGCCAAACATGTTTTGATACTAAAGTCTGGGTACTCAAGGTTTCTTTAACTTTCAGCCGCGATAGTATACAATGCCTTCGATAATATTGTTCTAAGGGCACCTCTTATCATGATCGCCATCATTCTTATAATCCCCTCAAACCGGGTTTAATGATACCTTTGCTCCAAAGCTAGCCAATAAACTGCTGCTTCGTTGAATAGAGTTGGATTACACAGTTTTATAACCCGTATACATTTTTGGGGTTGATGCCCCAGTTCAGTCCTATTGCTCTCTTGCAACAATAAAAAGCAGTAGTCGCGTTAGTGGCTCCAGGTTGTGTATTCAAGTTCCAGTTCAGTTAGGCCCAATTGCTGAAAGCTTTACTATATCTTAAGCAATGATGCATAGACCTAAACACTTTCAGTCTCTTCAAATTTCTTTATAATCTGACCAATACCTTAGCCAGTAGCACAAACATCCCGTAATGTTCGAAAGGAGCACACGTTGAAATCATAATTTTAGCAGACAATTTTAACTATTTTATGCGTTCTTTGTCTGCTAAGCCTTCTTTAGCTGTTTGGATTCCCCTAAATGGATAACCCGATATTTAGCCTATAATGTAGCTGAACTTATTATATCTATTCATTATCTATGTGTTTGTATGTGTGTATTTTTCTGATTTTATTTTCTTTTTTTCTAAAAACACAGGCTTATTTTTGAATTGTTTGTTTTCGTAGTTTCTTTCATTTTTAAAGATTTTTTTTTTCAATTTTTTTCTCTTTTTGTTCCCTTTTCACACACTCGTGTTTGACTTCCTTCTAAAGCCCATTATGAAAACCAAAATGCGCCACAAATCCTTTTTGCATACAAAGAGTCAGCCTCTCTTCCGCTCTTTCCCTCTATCACGCTCCCTCTCGCTTTGATTTAATGTGTGTTTGAGTGGCTTTGTTGGTGGCAACAGTACTAAAGTGGAAATAATGTGTGGGGGAAGGATGGGGGAATAGGCCTGATATTCGTGAGGGTCGTTGGAGTTCTAAGGATTTAATATGCGATTGAGAACAGTAGCAATGCAAAGTATAGTTGCCTTAGGAAATTTTAAATTTTAATCATGATAATGTGCGGTTGATGGCGATGATAAAACAACAACAATTTATAAATAGTTTACGAATACATATACACACCCGCACATGCATATGTACATAGAATAATACATACAAACTTACAAAATTTGTAAATACACAGAAATACAAATACAAATAAGCAGTCGCAGGAAGCAAACTGAGACGTATTTAGCTTTCATATGGTACTTCCTCTATTGCAGTTATAGCCAGAATTTTGTCTTTTAAATTATCTAGAGTTGTAGTTGTACTCTGTTATAAATTTAATTATATCTTGAAAACCACACACTCTTAGCAAATCAAAACTTTTATAAGACGGTTTGTAATGGCTTAGAGAATAATGTTACATATGAAATATAGTCGTTGTTTATAAAATGTAAAATAATAACTCAGTTAACGTTATCATTTTAAGTAACTTAAACGCTTACGTAACGCAAAAGTTTACATAGCGTAATAGTTTACGTAACACAATAGCTTACGTATGACGATAGCTTACTTACTTACTTACTTATTTGGTCATTACAATCCTTCGGTTAGGATTACGAACCATTTTCTCACAGCACCCATGTTGTGTATGTTAATTCTATACATGAGTAGTGGAGCTTACAATTTAAAACCGACTCCGAACCACGGATTTTTGAGACTCTTTTCATAGAATTTCATTTTATTTTCTGATTTTAACCAGAAGACTACTGAGAGGAAGTCAGCGAAGAAATATTTTTACGTATTTCGTTTTTTAAGATGTCTGCGCTGGCGTATGAACTACGAATTCAACACGCTACCTACTAGACCCGGAATCTTTCTACTCCTCAGGCCTATATCTGCTGTAGAAGTAATTCCAGTACTTGACTTTACAGTAGTCTATCCACAGTGAAGTTCAGTGGGCTGTAAGGACCTACAATTTAAACTCGACTCCGACTGGCAGATTTTGGAGAACCTTTTCATCACAATTATATTTCACTTTCAGAGTCTTTGCCAGAAGACTTCTTCTCAGACCTATAGCTGCTGCAGAAGTCATTCCAAATACGTTCCAGTCTCTCACCGATCAAGTTCGGTGGCCTTTAAGGACTGCAATGTTGCTATGGATGTGTCATACGATTTAAGGAATGAAGGCTAGCACCCATCTTCTTACCCATACTTGCCCAACAAAATCTAACAATATTGCACGTGACCTCAGGGTGCCAACGAAGACAAGTCTACCTCTAAGACAACTTGAAAATACCCAGTTTAATATGTATGGCTATGATCTCTGCCTCTAAAACACGGTAAAGTTGAAATGCTGTTTGATTTCGAGATTGAACGCTAATCTCACAATGGGTCTAATTACTGGCCTAAATGTGAGAACTTCCTTCAACGTGGGTCCTAACCTAAACTCCTCAACACTAGATACAACAATTTGCAACAACACCATGAAGAATGATATTTCTAAGCAACAGTAGATAGCAACCATATTATCATCCTAAGGCCCAGGCCAGCTGCAATCATTTAACAGAAAACCATGAAAAAAAAGAAAGGAATAATAAGAAAGCACTATGAAAAGCAAAAGAAAAAGTTGAAGAAGACAAATAAAAAAAATTGTAAATATTAAACACAGTTTAAATGCAATCCCTTTACAAAGTAATTGGGTTTTCACCATTATCACCATTGCTTGTTATCCATTAACAGTGGCAAATAAAAACACAGACGACAAATGCTTTTGACATACCCACTCTCTATAGCAATACGAAATAAACTGAAAAGAAAATCACAAAATCCCCGAAGAAATTCAAGAAAAACGAGGCAAAACATAATTGGAAACAGGAAAAACAAGGATAACATGTGCTTTTGCACGACAATCAGAAACAACAACAACTAATTGGGAAAAAGAAAACATTGAATGAATAAAATATACACAGAGATTTTTCATTCGCTCTCTCTCTCTCTCCCATTCTCTCATATTCGCTCATTTCTAGCTTTTGTGAAAAACCGAAACAAAAAGCCTCCTTAAATTAAGAGAACCAAAGGAGAGTAAAACTGTAAGGTTTTTTGAGGCAAAACCAAAAAGAATAAAAAAAATTTTTAAATAAAACAAAAAATAATTTGATAAATAAACAGGATAATAAACAAACAAAAAAAAGCACAAAAAAAGAGAAAAAAATATTTTATACAGACAATTATTGCAAAGAGATGAGATGAAATGAAAGAAAATATTACAGTGCCTGAGAGAGAGAAGGAGAGAGAGAGAGAGAGTGATAAACTAGTGGTGATAATAACATTATGCTTGTTATTGTAATTCAAATACGTCTGACGGATTATAAATCTAAACGACGAGAATTCTTGGTGTTAAAATACTAAAAGCTGTACCCAAAGCAGCTGAGCTGCTACTATTCAAAAAGGCTGCAGCTAACGAAGCAGCTGCTACTGCCACTGCTATGCCGCAGAAAAATAAAAGAAGAAAATTTCCGAATGGGATAATATTGTATAAACAGGGCAAAATAATGGTTATCGGGAAAAAATCCAACTGACATGTATTGAATGAAATATGTAAAGAACAATGTTTGTTTGTATGTTTTCTTTGTGTAGGTTGTTTCGTTTTTGTTTTCATGTTTTTCTTTCAAGAGAAAAATGGTAGAAAATCAAGTAAAGAAAAGCTTTAAGATGAAAATCGGCCATTATCTTTACATTGCTGCTGTATAAGTATTTTTGCTTTTTTATTTTCCTCTTCGGTTTCTTTTCTTTTTTTGCAAAACAGCTGAATCTATTATACGAATTGTCTTTCTGTGTCTTTTTTTCTCCAAAGGATAACGATACAGATAAACTCAGTGTGTTTTGAAAGGCGTTAGATATAAAATAAACAAAAAAAAATGAAAGAAGAAAAACTTTAGCTTTTTTCGTATTTGGAAAATACACAAAACGATTATTGAAACAAAAAAAAAACAGAAAAGGAAAATGAACCACAAATAAAAACAAATAATATCTGAAAAATGTACTGAAAGCAGAAATAAATAACAAAACAACACACACGCCCTTTTCATTACAACACAAACGATACAAAATTATAATGATTTTCAGTTTTTCGTATGGAAAATGCATTTTAAACTCTCAATAAACTGTAATGTTTTGGTACTGAGATAAAGAAAAAAAATTTATTTAGGAATTCCTGAGATAAAAGCATATTTTTCTTTGTACTCAATATACAGTTGGGGACAAAACATGTAGAACTAAAGCATTATTCCAGCTCTTCAATTACACACTACTTTCCGATTTGTTTTTAATGGTTTTTGGTATACAATTATGTAATTCGACAATAACTGATTAATGAAAAGAACAATATGTTGTTGATATTATCCTCAAAGGCATCCTGGACGAATTATTGGAAAATAGTTTCAAGATTTTAATTTATCAAATTCAAAAATCATTAAAAATTTGCTCCTAATTTCCTATCAGACTCAAACCTGGATTACTCGTGTATGTAGTCAAGCACATACACATGGTTTGTGTCTTTAATAACTTATCTTTATATTATCTTGATCTTTTATCATTTATATCCATGAGGTTTTACTTTAATGACTGAACTGTAAAAGTAAATCAATTTCAATGCACAAGAGATAATTCCTACATTTCTGAATTTAAGGTTTTCACATGTCAAAATTTGCAAATTTGATGAAAAAAAAATCAAAGTCATTAAGTTAAAATATTTTTCTGAAAGTGTAAATAATAATGGCATGCTGGTACCAAGAAACCGATTTTTTTTAAATGTGGTCCTAATTTCCTACCAAATTCAAACCTGAAGTATACGTGTATGTTGTCAGCACATAAGCACTATATATTACACATGGTTTGTGTCTTTAATAACTTATATCACACTCTCGTAAACTTCTTTCATCAGCTTTCATCAGGTTTGTTTTTCCTCTTCAACTGAAAAATAAATCAATTTCAACGAGCCAGAGATAATTCCTACATTTCAGGGTTGTTGGCTTACACATGAGAGGCAAACACCTTTCATGTCAGCAAATTTGATGCAAATGAAGCGATATTTATAAAAGCCATGTTTTTCTGAAAGTGTATTTGCAATAGAAATAAAGGATGGCATGATGGTATCAAAAAACCGAGTTTATTTTGCAGAAGAAATGTGACAGAGTAGGCTGTAGTATACTTATTAAGCGTTCTGATGTTAAACATTTTTATAGGTTGCCTACCTACTGCAGTGTTTTCCACGCAGAGATCATTGCTATTTTAAAAGCGGCACAGTGTTTGTTCGGTGGCGCGATTTGGTCTCCAAAGAACATCGTTTCAACGTCCATTCTTTTTCATGAACGCCGGATCATTTAAAGGTAACTCTTTAATGGATCCCGGAAATATCATTAGAAATTACATTGCTGATGAGCAAATCAGAGCCGGCGAAGCTCGCAATCTCTGACATGTTACAGTGCACAGATACTTCGATTTCCTCAAGTAGATCGGAAAAACCAATCCCGCTGGCATCAAAAGGGTACGTGCAATATTGCTAGGCTCTGAGGGATATATATGGATAAGAAGAGGACCTCCTCACTTCTATTCTTAAATCGCATGGCCATTCATCACACAATTGATATCCTTACGCACCACTGTCCTTTTGTTAGGAATGTCGAAAAACTTGGCATTTCAGCAAATGACTTCTCCATGAGCTGTGAGTCAAAGGAAGAGGAAGAAACTATCCTTCACCCCATGAGTCAGTGTCACGCTCTTGTTTTGAAAATATTTTCTGAAATCCTTGATCGAGCTCCCTAATATGAAGATTGCTGCAATACCAAGATTTATTTTGTGCTCGAGTTGGTTACGCCTAGGAAATGTTTGATATCTGGGTTGTATATTAATAGTGGTATCACTATGGACTTAAATGCTGGTATAAGGAGCTACCTTACCTAACCTAGCCTACAGTTGGGATTGTATTTATCGATTTACAATGAAAAAATTTGAAAAGGCTAGAAGCTTTACAGATATGATCAGGCTTGTGCATCATCACAATGAACACACTGCGGAAAATATTACTTCTGTTAGCGCAACCGTGGCTGATAATTCTAATTTGTTGATTCCACAGTGTTCTCAGCAATCGAATCTATTTTGCAACACATTACGACTTAGTACACATATTGTATTTGGATTTGCATTTTCACTTTAACAAAATCTTACCCACTTAACAATCAAAGCGGCCTGAACATTCACATTTACTGAACAAGAGGCTATTAAGACGTACCTTTGCAAACAAAATTTCAGTGCTGTTCCAAGGTAATACAATATTATGAATAACTTATGATTAAAAAATTTAAATTAAAATATCACTGACCTTAATCCATGGTTATGTGTAATTTTTTTATTTTTCTGCCGTTTTTATTGCATTTTTTTAAATATTTTCTTAGTTGCTGAGGAGAAGAAAATTGAACACTTGATATTTCAGCTATTTTAATACTAAATTTTTTCTTTTTTTTTCTTTTAATTATTAATTAATTTTTATTTTCTATTAAAAATTTGATTTATTTTGTGGCTTTTTATATTTATGCACTGATTATTTTTTTTTTTATTTTTATTATTTTTTTTGTAATTAATATGTAATTATTAATAAAAAAAAATTGCAATACATTTTTATTTTAATCTTTTTTTTTGTAACTTTTTTAATTAAAAGAACACAACAATCATTCACTTTTACTGGCCTTTTAAATAATGTTTTTTTAATTACAATTTAATTAATTTTTTTATTTAAAATGTTTTTGTTTTTAACAATTTATTACGAAATTTATTTGTTTTAAATTGTTTCGTTTTTATTTTATTATAATTTATTTTGTAATTAATTTTATAGATTATTTTAAAAAAATTCTAGCAATTTTATAAAAATGCTGCAAGAAATGAAAGAGAAATAAAAATTTATTTTTCTTTATTATTATTTATTTAACATTTTGTTATACATTATATTACAACAACAATTTTCAATAGAATATATTCTATAATTTTTATTTAATTTATTAACATGTTCACACCTCGCTTGTAAAATATCAACTAAATTGATATTTATTTCCAGAATTTTATTACTCAGTCCTAAGGCTTTAACTATTATTCTTACAAATTGTAAGAAAAACAAACAAAAAATAGAAAAAAAATTTAATTTTTAAATTGTTAAAGAAATCATGAGGGGCTTTCACTTCAAAATCAGCAATTGCTAGAGATTGTCTAAATAAATGAGTGATTATCAGCACACAGGCCCAACACTATTATAAAATTTACTATTGCACCCATAGATCCTCTTATTCTCACTCTCTTGCTCATACACATATATGCGTACACACATACACACACTCATTTATGGATATTAACTGTCATATATATTCACCACAATGGCTTTTGTTTTCTGGTGGTCGTTCTGTTTATTATTATTACTGATGGGTACTGTTATGGCACAGTAACTGTAGTTGTAGTTGTTGTTTAGTTATAAAACTGATCTCAATCACAGTCACAAACACAATAGCAACAGCAACAGCAACAGCAACAACAGCAGCAGCATATGAACAAGTGACATTTAGTATTGTTGTTGGTATTGTGGTTTTTCATTTGTGTTACTTACTGTTCTTGTTGTATTTTTAAGTCAATAACTTTTGCCACAAACAAACGCATAAAATGTCGTCAAAAAAAAGTTCATATACTTTACTAGCTGTTGTTGGCATTATTGTTGTTGTTGTTGTTGCTGCTGCTGTTGATTCAATTCAGTAAACAAGTGTTACGTTGTTACGTTCCAGTCTCATTCATTCGCCCTGTCACATTCTATTCTACTGGTGATGTTTTACACACATACACACACACATTGAATGAATGACTGAATGAATGATGCAAATGATGTTTATCACCTTAAAATTTGTAAATTACACATATACGCACACACACACACAAACATACAAACACAGCTTCGCAGTGAATTCAAAGGACATCTTTAAAGGTATAAATTTTTCGTTAAAACAAATCGAATTTGCCACTCTGACTAGTAATAGCTTTAAGTGTCTGTTACTGGGTTAGTGTGAACAAAAATTAAGGGACATAAGTACACAAAATAGTAATCTCAAAAGCGTTAAAATTCACTGTTATTTCCGTCTATTAATCTAGTAATTTCCATACGAATAGTCCTTCTGAAGTTTGATCCAAATATGCCCGGCTTAGCATTTTTAGCTTGGGTACCACTTTCCGTCATTTAAAGTAGTTCCTCTTATTAAAATCCCTTCTTAAAACCAATTTACTTAGTCCAGCGTAGACCCAGAGTTGAATTTCTAAAGTCAGTTATTCTAGTATACAATAAAACAAAGTGTCGTCTTACTTTCTCTTTCTTAAACGATAAATGTTACAAAACAACTCCACTTAATTTGTTTTTACTTTTCCTGATAAGCAGGAAAACTACTGATCTACACTAACACTCCCTCGGATCAAGTCTCATACTCAAGAGATGGCACTCTTATACCACCTTCCTTTGATGTTCTATTATCCTTTCAGTGCAATGCATTGAAGCCACTTAAATTTATAAAATCGCAAACTTGTTAAGAATTGTTTTACTTCTTCAGGTTTTTTAACCTGTATTTGAGCACTGAACTATCTGCACCACAGTAGCGAAAATCCTTGATAATCAAACTGTGCTTCTCTTCAGTGTGCTCCTCTGTACTATGTTATGTCATTAGATGTGAGCCCATGATTGTAGCCCCAACATCGATCATCTCGAACAAAACGAAATATGAAAAAATAGATTTTCGACAACTTTTTCTCAGCAGTCTTCTGGTAAATTTTTTTCTCAAAATCTGTTATTCGAAGTGGACATTAAGCTGTAGATCCTACCGTCCATGAAGAAAAATTACAACACACAACATGAATGGTGTGAGGAGCTAGGTCGTAGTACTAAGTAATGCCCAATTAAAAAAGATCGCATTATTGACTTTCAGGGCTTCATCTACTGGCCATTACTCTGGGATAGGTAGAATCAATTTATCCAGTAATTTGTTAAGAGTAAGAATAAATTTAAAATAGTCTCTTAAAGGCCATTGATACGATTTTTTACAGTGAATTATAATTGCTTTCAGAATTTATAATAGCGGACACACTTAGGCCACACACAGGGCCACCACAGTTTCACATTTTCCCCTAATCCAGAAGCCACTCGGAGCTTCCGATTACTGCCAATATCTGTGTATGGCAATTCAGTCAGATCCTCCAAATAATAGGATCCCAGGATCTTTCTCCACCGACCAAGTGCCGGGCATGTACACAGTAGGTGAAGAACAGTCTCATCCTCCTCCTCATTTCCATAGCTTCTACTGAAATCAATACCACTTAATAATAAAAGAAAAAATATTATATTCTTTTAAAGTACTGCCAACATTCATAACAAGCATCTGGGGTGCTCAACTGAAGAACATGCTTTAGATTCATAAATCGTTCATCTCTCAGCTCGTCTCAATTTCAGTAGATTTTCCTAATTTTCGTTTTACTGTTCTTAATGTTATTTGTTTAAATTTGTTGATTGTGTTTGAATTAAAAAAAAAAACACCCAAAGAGGAGAAAACAAATTTATTATGATTTTTATTTATTTAATCATTTTAAAGATTCTTCGACTTCTTCATCTTCCATGTCTTATACATAGTATTTGTTAGTTCGTTGCCTCTGTATGTCTTTCTGTGGGTGTAAGAGTGTATTTTATTAAATTCAATTGAATAAAATTCGCTTAAATAAACAAATTGTTATCAAATCATAAGACGTATGGATGCATGAATGAACGACTGAATGGATGTACATGTACGGATGGGTGGATGGAATGGAATGAAACGAAGAAGAAAATTACAATCGAAATCATTTGTTTAAACACTTGATTTCATTTATTTTAATAAAAATCAATGAAAAAAACTAACAAAACAAACACAAAATAACTGCAGAAGTAAGACAACAACTTGAAGAAAAATGATGTCGCAGTTGAGCAAAATGAGCAGATTAGATGGAAAATATTAAAAAAAAATAGCAGAATAAATTTTAATAAAAATTATTAAAATAAATAAAATATTATTACGTAAAGTGGAAATTTTTATTATTTACAATAAATAAAAAAAATATTTAAAAATCATAAAGTGTCACTCCATATGCATTCATTTCATTTGAAGTGGTTGAAAAAAATTCTTTTCAATTTGAAAACCAGAAAATTGAAATGATTTTTTTGAAATTTTTTATGTATTTTGCACATATAAAACGGTCCGAATGAGGCTTTACAACTCAAAGGGGACTTTGGTCAAGCTTTGAAGACGTAAATCACATACTGACAACATCAGACTTTGAAAGAACCAACATTGTTTTCTGGTGCTCATGTTTGGTGAACGGAGCTCAAATAACAATGTCACTGCAGAGTGATAGACAAGCTGCCTTCCAAAATGTTAGTTGCTTTGTGTTTGAACAAATAATCGTGTTTCATAATGCCGCTGTACAAAATATATACAATGTATTATATTTCAAAACGTCATCAATGTGTATTTTTAACGCAGTCAAAAAGCAATCAGGCATCGGATTTATAGTTGATGCATTGTTTGGTTACTTTGCATATCTACATAGTTTATATACAGTAGTAGAACTGCATACAAACTTTGTATTGATACATTTTGGAAGGCAGCCACAGTGTGCGTAGGTTTTAACTTTGTTTATATCACCAGTGGACTCTTTTTCTCTCTAACTTAAGCATTATTTGCTAAACTCAATTGGCTACTCTCTGGCCTTCTATTGTAACAAAGGGTTAAACCGGTGGCAGTGAGGCTAAATGCAATTACATTTTAGCCCAACCAAGCCATATTTACGCATAATTGTCTCGATAGAAAATTTGATTTTAGAACACCAACATGGGTGCCCTGGTAGTCTAGTGGGTAGTGTGCTAGACTATTAGCATGAGGGCTGTGAGTTCGATTCCCACCAGAGACTCTGGTCTGTGACACTACACCGAGCATATGGTGAAGTTACTCCGCTCATATATAATTAGAATATAATTTGTAATTGTATTATAATTAATAAATAAATAAATAGAACACCAACAAGGAGCTTATGCTTCTGGTAGATCTCGTGCGGTGAATCGATGTCTTCCATGCTGAACTAAAAAGTCTACGATATTAAGGTTTCTGACATTAGAGTTTCCTATAGGTTGCTTGACCACTGCGGTGTTTCCGGGCAGTAGTTATGGTCCCGCGTTCAAGAATGCAGGGAATTTCTCGCCAAAAATGTTGACCACTCTTATAAGGATTCCGGGTCATAGGGACGTCAATGGAATTTGCATTGGCTATTGATAAATTTTCCACGGTTGTCGAGCATTGTGAGGTTGTTATGGTCGTTATGTGCTACGTAAAGTAATACACTTTCCAGAAAATGTTATTTAACACATTGGCGATGTCAATTGACCACTAAGATCATAAGCTCGGACGTTGTTAAACTTTTATGTGGGGTTCCGTCGAAGGCCATGTCTGCCTGAATAAGGATTTTTAGTTATTAACTTTATTTTATTACAAACTCACTCAATATTTTTCGACACACCCTGTAATCGTGGCAATTTCCTTTAAATTTCCCATTAACACTTATTTTGTCATAAAAACCACTTCAAAAAAATACAAAATAAACCAAAGTAGAAACGAAATTTAAATTTTAAAATATTTTATTAAACGTCCAAGTGTTGATCCTTTTAAAGAAACAAATGGACAATAAAGAACAGAATATAAATGCTTGGCTGCATGGCTGGTAGGATGGATGGATGTCCTTCACATTATTAACTGAAACTAAACGAAGCGTAACGTTGAATAAAATTTTAAAATTCGCCAAAGCAAAGACAGCAAAAAAAAGGAGGGGGGGGGGCGAATAAAATTGAATAATATGAAGAAAATAAAAACAAAAACAACAACAACAAGGAATGACAACAAATAAAAAGAATCTTTTTCAATCACTAAAACAACGAAACCGAAGAAAATTATGCACTACACAGCATAAATATACGTAAACAAAGACTTGTAAATACAATAACAATAAAGTGTACCTATTATTATAGTACAAACTGTTTAACTCATTCATTCATTGTTAAACTCTCTAAAACGAAACGATTGCTTACAATGAAACGAAACGAAACAAAAGGAAAAGCATAAAACTAAGCTGACTACAGTACCAAGTTTTCAAAGCACACTTTTAGGTGCAGGACATTTGATTTAGACAAATGGAGACTGTTTGTTGTTGGTTGTCTTCTCCTGTGCTCAACTCAACGTCCAATTTTACACACAGGCAGAGATTCATTTTGAGAGAACACAAAAAAAAGGAGCACAGAGAAAAAAAATGAAGAAAGAGGAAGAAAACTAAAGTAAAACAAATAAAAATAAAATGAAAATGAAAATAAAATTTTGTAAAAAGCTTAATTGAAATTTCAATTTGCATAAACTTATTGGGTTACAATGGGGGATTTGGATTACATTTAAATGAAATTTTTATGGTTGTAACACTGTATCCGAGTGGGAGAGAGAGAGAGAGATACCAGAGTGATAGCTCTGGTAAAATAATTTGAAAATACCATGACAACCAGTGATATATTTTTGGAAATGGAAACCAAATTATCTTTAATATCAACAAACTAAGGCAATAATAATAAAATAAGAATCCTTAAATTTGATGGACTTCGAGAGCCAGTCACTATACATGATGTGTTTCGATTGACCTGTATTAAAATCGTGTCACCACTTTCCTTGTTGCCAGTACTGTTTAGCGTTAAAATGCCGGCAAAATAGAACATAAATAATGTGCACTACCACCGGAACATCTCTACTAATCCCGAGATTGTGGTGCCATGGGGCAAAAGCATTTTTACTTCCATATTATAAAAATAAAGAGTGTCCAACAAAATCCATCGCGGAAGCTTTCTAACTTCTAACATCCCAGATTGAACGACATCAAGAACAAACATTGTTATAAGTTCAGGCAACAGTTAAGCAATATAACAACCCATTGCATTTTCACAGACGATGTTATTTTTTGTCAACGGCAGTTGAGGGCAAAACAAAGTATACGTTATCGATAAGTAGAGACGTGCGGCGTATTGATTCTCAGATTACGGCCGATAACTATTCTTTTGATACAGTCAGGGAATTTATTTATTTTGGCTCCGCCGTTACCACCAAAAATGCAGTCAGTCTGGATATCAAGCGCAGGATCACTCTTGCCAGCAGGTCTCAATAGACAATTGAGTAACAAAGACCTCTCTCGTACGACAAAACTAATGGTCTACAAGACGCTCATCCTACCGGTGCTTCTTTATGGCGCAGAGGCATGGACTCTATTAAGCACTGATGCAGCAGCCTTGAGAGTATTCGAAAGAAAAGTCCTACGTAAGATCTTCGGTCCAGTGCGAGTTAGCGATGATTTCTGCATCCGACCCAACAGTGAACTGTATGAGCTCCTCAACGACATAGACGTTGTGCAGCGTATTAATATCCAGCGGCTGCGCTGGCTCGGCCATTTCGTTCGAATGGACGAGGATGTTCCGGCAAGACGTGTATTTCATGCGGGATCTACGGAAATCGGCGAAGAGGATGACCTTGTATGCGTTGGAAAGACCAAATCGAGGAAGCACTGCCATCGATTGGTGTGACCAACAGGCGTAGGCGTAGAAAGATGTGTTGCGGCAGGCCGAAATCCGTTAATCGGATTTCTAATGGCCAATTAAGTAAATAAGTATGTTGACAGTCCTATCATCCAAAACAGCCTTAGATATCCGAAAAGAACAAAAAAGAAACAGAAAAATCAAGATAATGCTGAACACTATTAAAAACAAAACGAACACAGTCAAAGTGATGCTAGAATTTCCGTCCTGGTTTCATCAACTGTACAAAGTCACAGTTTCCGTCCATGTGGCAATCCCAAAATATTTAATAGGATTAGATTGAATATTGGCTATGATATCACTTTTAGGCGTAGCCATAATCGTGGTAGGACAATGGAATTCTTCATTTTCTGTATGCTGGATACAGCACTACCTGTGGGAGCTATTATAGACTACTATAGGACCAGAATCACCGTAGTCTACTAGGTATTGTGTTGACATACAAGACGTGAGGCCGTGGCTTAAAACCCAGCTTAAACATCTTGAATAAAAATAAAATTTCTATGAAAGTTTGTCAAAAATCTGTCATTCGGAGTAGACTTTAGGTGCCGACACTCATGGGTAAAAAAGCTAGGTTGTAATCCTGATTAAAGTATTGTAATGACCAATTAAGTAAGTTAAGTCAGTAAATATGTAAATTAGCTTGTGCTCTAACTAAACTTCATATAATATAGTACTCTTACACGCTTCTAATGAGTGTGATAATGATAATCATCTTATTTTGTTGATATTTTCAAAATAACTTTCCCAATTTATATGTATTTATCCTCCACTGTAGTTGCAAAATTTCTATTAAATGTATCAAATGAATAAACAACAATAACAAAAGATCTATAAACAAAAACGAATGAAACCATCATGTGGAAAATTAAAATTTTTTTCTGCTTCTATTCTTTCGATTTGGCTTTTAAACGAAATGGTAATTTCACTTGCGGTTTTTCTATGATTGACATTTGAGGTGGTCAGTGTTAAAGACCGCGTGGTCAGTGTTAAAATACCTTAAAGATACAATATTTAATTAATTTTTTTTATAAAATTTCATAAATCCGCAATATCAACTAGCTGCGGTAACTTGTGTGATTAGAAGATTTCCTGTTTCTTTTAACGAGTTCAGTGCTTGAATATCACCCACAAAGAAGTGCTGTAAAGAGCAATTGAATCATAACTACACTTTGTAGTCTATGATAAGGAAAGTATTTATAGAGTTTATGTTACAGGAAATAACTGCTTCCTCTAACCAATAGAAATGCTTTAACACTCTTAAATAAATCCTTCGAAGTCTGCATATTTATACTGAATCCTTTAGACAGATGATGCATGTTTTAGCTTGCCGTATAAATATGCAGACTTCGAAGGATTTGTTTTAGAGTGTTAAAGCACTTGGACGTGCAAAACAAAATGGATTTACGAAAGGATTATGAAATGGTCAATCGACAACATACCATAGACAGCAATAGCAAAAACATAAAAAACCAACTGCAGAATCGAGTTTGCATTTGCAAAATATTTTTAAGCTGGACGTTTAATTAAAAGATTTAAATTGCAGCATTCCATATGATAATCAAAATATTAAATGAATTACAAACTATGGAAATAAGACATTAAATTTCAGAATGGCAAGGAAATTCTGTATTTTAAATTTAGATTTTTTATCTTTAAATTATAAAATGCACGGTACGAACTATTGTGAAAGAGTTAGTTTCGCTCTGGTATATCAGTCACTGAAAAACTGCTGGAAATTTCGGGAGGAGAGAAAAGAGAGAGACATAAAGAAACTCCTGGTTTAAGTACCACATGAATAAATGCCAAGAATTTTGATTAAACGAACTACCAACTGTGAATTCCCGCTGAAAGCCAACGAAATCGCAATTATGCTTTGGAACACAATGGCCAATGAAATGAAAAATTCGTAATCAAAATCATCTTCAATTAAAGAATTTAAAGCGTTCATTCAATGGTTATCAATGTTATGTTGAGTTCTTTAAAGAAATTATCAATTATGAGCTAAAATATCCTGCCTAAATTATCAATTAAAATATCTACTGCTAGCAGATCGACTATTTAAACGATTTAAAAAGGAAGTTATTATTTAATTTTGTCATTACAACTCTTTGGTTAGGATTACAAACCGGCTTCTCATGTCACCCATGTTTATTTTATTTTACTACCTACATTTAAAAGTCGGCACCTACAGATAAAACTCGGCACCTACAGTTTAAAGTCGACTACGAACGACAGATTTTTGAGAAGCTTTTCATGGCAATATTGTTAACTCTCAGGGTTTTTGTCTAAAGACTGCAGTGAGAGAGTCGCCGAAAAAATATTTTTCAAATTTCGTTT
This sequence comes from Sarcophaga subvicina, assembly GCA_936449025.2. Taxonomy (NCBI): domain Eukaryota; kingdom Metazoa; phylum Arthropoda; class Insecta; order Diptera; family Sarcophagidae; genus Sarcophaga; species Sarcophaga subvicina. The sequence goes on along the minus strand of OW388081.2, from coordinate 101,739,699 downwards.
TGTTCTAGATTTCTAAGCTGGAGTTTGAACCCCGAAATTGCATCCAAAATGCCAACACTGCCTACTAGACTACGGTAACTTCTATCATGTTAGTTTAATATACCAGTGCTCAAGAGTTCAAATCAAAGGTCATGATTCAACGTTAACTATAAGTCCCATCTCTTATGGATAAGATTAGCGCATAAGGCCAGGGCAGTGCACTATATCTGGAAGCTATCATCGTTGGAAAATCTTAGGTATAGTGGATCTGTATGCTCAATATCTGATCCCGCTTTCAAACCGGCTTTTACAATGAAAATACCGAATAGATCTTATTATGATAATGATAATTCACTGACGGATCTAATAAAGAATCCATAAAGGCTTTCGCTGTGTGAATTCGTTATCAGAGTATATCGAGTAAAGATGTATGCACATTTACTGAGAGTAAAGCAACCGTTAGGTGCCTAGAGGCAATGAACACCTCCACATCCAATATCATCTAAGAATGCCGGGTGTCTCTGGAGGAGGTACAACGAGCAGAGCGATCCAGAAGAAGAGCTTGAGATGTTGTAGAGTGATGGATAATTTGGAGAACATTAAAACCCTCTTAATATTTAAAATTCATCAATGATGAAATTTTTCCTCTGGAATTAATGGAGGTGTGGTATGAAAGTGCCTAACAACAGAGACGAGTGTACATGGAACTAGGATAACAACCGGATATTGATTTACAAAATTATGAAGTTGAGAGGCTTAAAGCCCTTCCAATCTCTTGACTGCTGGTCTCCCAGAGAGTATAAAATCAAAAACTACCAACTTAGGTGCGTCAAATAGTGTCACATTTTGAGAAAAAGTAGGTCTCAATCCGTAGTAACTATTTACTTGCACATAAAGGACGCTATTTCTAGACAAAAAAAAAACAGTTGCACCTGCTATCACTCTAGGACCTGATGCATGAAATTGAAGCTGAAGAAAATAATAAAAAACGGAGGGGAATGTACTTTAAAATAAATATACAACATGAATACTCCTGGATTCAAACCTGCATTGCTAGAACTTATAGTCAAATCAATTTAACCACTACACAAATTAAATTTACATCGATTGTGTCATAATATTTTGAATATTTTTTTTTTTTGATAACACACGGACTTCTTGAAAATAATTCTAAGTTGGTTAATATAACCAAGTATTCATATTTTTCAAAGTGTTAAAAACATTAAAAACGTCTCAATAAAATCCGTTCCATTCATTACAATTCAAATTTAACTTGATGTCCTTTTAACAACAACAAACCCATAAAAAAAGTATGCCAGTAAAATATGTAAACAATTTGATTTTTAAATGCAAATCCAATTCCGTTAGAGAGAGTAGACAATAACAGAGCTTTTTTTATCAAACAACGGTATTAACAAAATTTTTCTTGTTATTTGACATTTTGTTTATCTCATAATTTTTCTTTTTTTGATTACACAAACACGCACACACACACACACTTTGTAAAGAAGAACGAAAAGAAGCAGAAAAACGTTATTTTAATGTGGCTGTCAGAATTGTTACTAAAAAGTCTTTCCCACTTTGTAAGTAGTATGTGTGCATTAAACTGAGTTATTGGCCACTCACATATAGAGCAGAGAACTTCGGCTGCTAACGCTGCTACAGCATCAGCAACATCAGCTGCAGACGAAGCTGTAACAGTTATTGTTTTACAAAGACTCTCTGGATAGCTGACTGACATGAGAGAGCAAGTGTTTGTGTGTGTGATGTGTTCTAAATCTGTGTTGGTGTATTTGTTTTTGTTTTTGTCGTTGTTGCTTTGACGATAGTTTCGCAATTTGGGAGCGGCACCCAATTCGTTTGTAAATGAGAATGAAAAAGAACTGTAAATAAATACGCACACACACTAACGCAGATTTGATAAAAGAATGCATTGAATTCAAAATGATTTCCTTTGTTTTTTATTGTTTTTTAATACAAAAATTTTTTGAAAAAAATTATTTTCCATAAATTTTCCATTTTTTTCTAATTGGTTTCTTTGATTACAAAGCTTTTTCTTGAATTTCTTTTTCGTTTTTTTTTTTTGTTGTCCCATCTTAAGTAGAGGGTATTGGTTGAATAGTGTGTAAAGGAAAATAAAAGGAAATTATTACACACACTCAAACAAAACACACACATACAGGGGTTGTTTAATAGCTCGACTGCTTTTGATTTTGATTTTACCACAAACACACAAAACAAATGAAAGTATCAAACACAAATACACTCACACACGCGCATACTTTGGTTTTATTTCAACAATACACGGGTTTTTCCACTTTTAGACTTTTTCGATTTTTTTTTGTTTTTTCTTTTCTTCTTTTTTTTGGTTTTTCTTTTGGTTAAAGAGAGCAGCGGCAAAGGAAAGGGGAAATTTTTGTTTAATACTAGAAAATTATAACGTTTAACGGGGCGTTGGTGGTTGCTGGATGTTGATTTTTTTTCTTCTTGGTTTCTTGTTTTCTTAGAACCTTTTTCTTTGAATTTTTCTTTAAAATTTCAAAGTTTTCTATGCCTATTATTAATTTTTATTTCTTTTTTTAATAATTTATTCCTTTAAGTTTTTTTTCTGATTTTCTTTTTTTTTTTTTTTTTTATTATTAAGATTTTTTTATTTTTCTTTATTTGTAAAATTACAGGGGAAAAAACATGATTTTAGAATAATTACACCCAAAAATTCCTTAACAAAAATTTTTGTTGTTTTTTTCTTTTGAGACAATTTCTGTTTTTTCTATACACAACCTTCACTGTCGCTCACGAGTTTCAAACTAAATCATATGGAAGCTGCAGCAAAATGTAAAAGTACTGTCAAATGGACCAAGGACTTTGTGTGGTAGAAAAGCAGAGCTTTTTCTCTGCTCACACGAATATATTTCTTATTTTTGTTCTACATGCAGACCAGTGTAAAGGATATATTTAAGAGAAACAAAAGCCAGCAAAACTTGCAATCTAAACAATTTGTTTAGGAAAAAAAGAGCGGTTCAAAAATATTTATTAACAAATTTTAATTTATTAATTTTTTTTTTAAATAAATTTATTTTGTATTGAAAATAGACTGAAAATATACTACATTGGGTAAATGTTTTTGTTTACATATAACATCTCAAAGTATGCTACAATTTTATGCAACTAATATGCGAAACAACCAGCTCACATGCAATTATTATAACAAAAGGTTTTATGCAACAATAACAGATAGCATCAGTGTTGCCGTTTTCAGTTAATTTTTAATTTTCTTGGTTTTGGTTATGCTTTTTTGTTGTTGTTAAAAAATTTAATTTAATTTAATTAATTATTTTGTAAAGTAAATAAACGTAATAATTTAAATTTAAAAAATAGAAAAAGGCTTATGAATTGAAATTTTCATATTTTTTCCTATTTCAGTGATTGTTTTTCAGGAATTGGATACAAATTTTTTTCTTTTCTGGCAACACCGGTGGTTGGAAAAATTCGTTCGTTCGTTCATAAAAATAAACGTTTGTAATTAATTCGCACATTCTTTTTTGTATTCGATTGTTGGTGTTGTGTTGTGTATGTAGTAGTTGGCAGCATCTATCTATCTATCTGAGAAGAAACTAGGTTTTGTTGTGTATTATGTTGTTGTTGCGTGTGTGTGTTTGTGTTTGGAATTTATTTCGTCGGATTTGATTGATTGACAGACGGAAGGACCCCAAAATTAATTATTTTTAGTGCAGTGGTGTGTTTCTAACGTGGTGAATTTATCTAGTGTGGTGAGTTTCTAGTGAGGTGAAATTTTCCGGGGTGGTGAATAAAATTTAAATTCACCAAAATTTCGTTATTCGAAATAGGTACTATGCTACCATAGATCACTGTATTATTAATTGTGAATTTACCGGTGTGTGTCTAGAATAATTAATTTTCAACTCCGTTAGCGGAGCCATTGGGTTAAGTGTTGCCAGACATAAATCACTTTAAAAATGTATGTTATTTACACTTAAAAAATTTGTTATTAGAGAACATTAGGTATAGCCGCTTGGTATTAGAATCAAAAGTTTTCACACAGCACTGAAAAAATAACTCTTTAAATAAAAAAGTACAATTCAAATCGACTAAGAAGATTTTTAAATTATCTTCTGATTATAATTAAAGGAATTTTTGAAAATGTTTAACACTTAACGACAAATGGCAACCCTACTACCTGATTAGTAGTAAAATCTAAATAAGAAGAAGACATGGCACTTTGTGCGAGCTCTACATACAATAAAGAAGCACAAGAGGGTAATTAAATCGATAAAATCTTTCCTAATTATATGGGAATAAAATTCAACATCAAATTCTATTTGCTTTTTTCACAGTGTTTGCGTGCTCGTGTTGTTATTGGATGACAATTATCAATTCTGTTTTGATTTGTCATTCTACTCAGTAGAAGAATAAAAAAATAAACGCAAGTGAAAAAAAGAAAAAGCACAACAAAATCAAAACAAATAGTGACTGACGTCGCACGATACGCAAAAAAGAGAAAACAACTACCTGACATCAGGCAGCAGTCGTAAAATTTATTTCAGAGTGGCTGAATCTGTTTCAGTCGGTCTGTTGCTTTCATTTTTCTGTTGTCATTTAAACGGTGCGGCGGCATTGAATTGCCCGATATTTTTTTTTGTTAGAATAAACAGCCGTAGTGATTTGCGTTTTTTAGTCGCTTTTTTATTGCATTTGATTTGCAACACGAATGCTGGTGCTGCTGCTGCAATATAACGGATCCCCCTAGAATAATAAACAGAAGAAGAAACGAATATTTACATAACTTTTGATCAAATTTTTAACAAAAGGTAAAATAAATTTCCAATTTGTATTTCATTAGATATCAAATGTACGTGTCAAGTTTTGCTTGGAAATAATCATCGTTAGGGTTCAATAAAACCAAACCAATCATCCATCTATTAGTGGATGGAAACAACAACAGCAGCTCGTGTTAATTCGAGTTTGAATGTGAGAAAAAAAAAACTGGAAAAAATGAAAAAAAAATGCAAAATAAAAACGTGTTGCTTGTTGTATTACTCTTTGCTTGTTGTTGATTAATTCATTTCATCTAATCAATGGATTACAATTCATAAATAAAATAAAATTCTCGTTTAATTTACAGCGCACCCCTCAAAGGTTGTGAACATTTTAAAACCACCACACATAAACTATTAGATAAACAATAACAAAATGTCACAAAAAAGGGCAGCCGGTCTGGTCGGGAGATTCGTTGATAATCTCAAAAGTAAAGAATTTCGAGATTATTTAATGAGGTTGGTTTTTGAATAAAGAAATTATTTTTGGTTATTCTTTCGTTACTTAAAAGTATTTTAATTCTTCCCTTTTCGACAGCACACACTTCTGGGGTCCAGTTGCCAACTGGGGTATACCAATTGCCGCCTTAGCCGATATTAAAAAGGATCCCAAAATCATTTCAGGTCGCATGACCTTAGGTGAGTTGAGAATCTTCTTTATTTTTAATACCAAAGTCTTAATAACGTTGTCTGTCAACAATGTGTCTTCTATTTACATTTTTAATTTATTATGCATGTACATATGTATGTAAGTACGTATGTAAAACCAGAAATTTAAATTTTAATAACAGTTGGTTAGCGATTAGCTGCTAGAGTTGCTAAAAGTTTTTTTAGCTTAGCAGTAGCTTCCAATTAACCTTGAAGTCTATAGAATTGCTAAAAAAAATCGGGTCAATTTTGAATACCAAATCGAAGTTCAGTGGCGTCTAAAGTGAGATTTAAAAATTGCGGTTTTTTAAGACCTGAAATAATGAAATTTCAAACTCGCGTTTGTTTTACAATGTGATAAAAACAAAGTGAAAAGAAATGGAACAAAGATAAGGTGTAGACTGAAACAAAGGAAGCAAAAACATAAACCAGCTTTGCAGGGGTGAACGCACACTTCTCAGCCAGTGTAATCCAATTGCAAACCTTGGGAGAACCTGGATATCATCTCTCTACAAGGAATTTAGCATTAAAAAAAACATCTATCAAGAGTAATTAAACTTTCTGTACAAAGAGACAGTCATAGAGGAGGTACCTTATCATCTGCAACTGCTCCTCATCTCGGTGTGCTGACATACCTTCTTACTTAATTGGCTCCGATTCCGCGTTGTGTGTGTTTTAATTTCATCCGTGAGTGTGAGACTTACAGTTTTACTTCGCCTCTGAACAACAGATTGAATAAGCTTTTCAATGGCAATTATTTGCCAGGAGGCTACTGAGAGGATATCATCGAAATAAATATTTTTTTAATGATTTTTCGAGTTATCAGAACTGAAGTTTAAACGAACAAGCACTTGTCTAAAAAGCCAACACGCTGCCTACTAGAAATCTTTTCCAAACCCCTGCCATTGACCTGTCATCACAGTGTCCCATAAGTATACCAATTACCAGTCTCACTTTGGGGTTATTAAGGCCCAGCAACGAGCTTGCTCTATCACCATTGATAGATTGCCAAAATGCCACATTCTCCCTCTCCAGATCCATCTCCCAATGTGTTCACAGAGCATACAATTCTTATTCTCTTTGTCTTTCATAACTATTTGCTGAGCGCCTCCAAAACTGTAGGAAACGTCAAATAAATGATAATTTCGAATAATTGAAATTGTGCTGCTACTTAAGAAAAACAACTGAGGTATCCCAAGTCATACTTTTTGATCACGTTTCGTGTAAAGTAAACTTGCTTGTGCCTAGTAACTCTAGTTGTTTGAAACTGCTCTCTTCAGCTGTGATGTCTTAAATTCGGAGTTCGTTGGAAGTTAATTAATTAAGGTATTATGCTAGACAAAACTGTAAAGCTCAATCAGTATAAGTTCCTCACCACTACTCCTGAAAATGTTTTAAGAACTTGCTACAGTAGACGAGTCATCTTAGCTGGGAAAAACTTAATAAATAAACCGTAGAAGATAATCGTTCACTAAAATTTGGTGGTTAAATAGATGCAAAACATGACAAATCTTTAAGTAGTGTTTACCATATACTGCACCTCTCTAGTCTTCGTACATTGCACGTTCTTAATTTCGTCCCCTAAAATTTTCAATTGTTTTAGATTGTTTGTAACTCCCGCTCTTGGTATTAAGAAAAAGTTCAATTAATATTCAAATAAAAAGAGGGAAACTATTTCCAAAATTTGTTGATTCTCATTTATTGAATGCATATGATTATACAGATTCTCTGTACTTTTTTAAAGTAATATAGAACGGGTAATCTTTTAATTTTTTTTTACCTCATGTCATTCTAATTTTAAATTAGAATTGATAAGAGAGTACTAAAAAATTTCCAACACTACAGACAATTTTATTACATGTTCACGCCACACTATCATGTTATCGTGATTTAAGTGTGAATTAAGGAAGTTATATGAGTGCGATTATAGTGATGGAATGCTTTTAAGATTTCATTTATTTTGCTGGTTTATTGTAGATAATTAATTACTGAATTGAATAGAATTGATTAGAATTTTTTGCTAAATTATTAAAAGACATTATCGATTTAATAAACTATCCATATGGTGTTTCAATTGTTTATGTTATTCGGAATCATTGGCGAAGCCACAAAAGCTAGTTTTGACAGTTTTGTTTTTCCTTTTCCATTTTGACTGGTTTTTGATTGATTTGATTTGAATATTCAAATATTTATTTTATTTCAATAAAAACCGTTTGAAAGGCTTCCGCCATTATTTTTATTTCCGAAATCGACTTGAATCACGGCTCCACTGACCTCATCAACGTCTTCTTCTATTGTCATAGGTTAGGTTAGGTTAGCGGGTATCTTGCCGTTTACAAGCAAGTTTAATCCATGTTACATCTGACTCTACTGCCATAATAATTCCAGTAAACTATTGTTTTGAATATGTTGTCCAGGAGTTTTTACACATGTCCGATTCAATACCATTTTTTAAATTTACTTGCGGGATTATAATTGTTGACTAGGAATAAAAAACAAGCAAATATTAGTGATACAATTTTGCGATCATATAGCCTGTTCTACTGCCGTCAATCCCTATAATGTCTCTACCAAACCTCAATCATTATAAAGTGTCTACCATACATGTTTCTTTGATACACTTGGTGTCAATAAGAAAAACTCAATACCTAATGCTTCATACATGCATAGTTCCTTACTGATATGCATTAAAGCCGCACACGTTATAAGTATGTGTTGTTATAATTACCCTCATCACAAAATTTACGTATTTTGCTTGAGGTCTTCCTTATTCTAAACAAGTGTTCATTGAACCTACAGTACCCTGCCTGAAAGGCTGTTATATTTTCAGGCTCATGCAGAACCAATTGTATTTAGCTCACTAAGGTGGAGATGGTCTCAAACCCGCTTGGATGGAAAAGACTCTCCGAGTCTCACTATCGCTATCTTTCCTTTCGCCATGTACACTCTTCCAAACATCTCATACTTCACAGAAAAGTTCTGGTACAATTAGCGACTACACTCCTCGTAACTTTTTCTACATGCTCATTGCCGTTAATTCCGAGATGTTCTATGATTTAGCAGAGATATTCCCCTGTGTAGCTGATTCGACAGTCCCATACTTTTCTATCAGATAGTACTGTTACGTTTCCACTTGTATGATAACCACCAGTTTCCAAATGGGATCTGAATATTTCTCTCTGTGTCCGAACGCCCCGTTCCTTTATTAAAATGTGACGACAAATGAACACAACAATTTAATAAATATGTGAACATGATGAATGGCGGCAGTGCAATCGTACTATTGGAAATTAAACAACAAGTCTCATTGAACTTTCGGAACTTATCTTTCACAAGTTAACGATCCAATGCACACAGCCGACCTAGCTGAAGGTTAACTTCTGTGTTACATATCAGTTTGCCCTCATACACCGTCTTCGCAAAATTTTCAACAATTAGAATGTCTGGAATTTTTTATGTCATTGTGTAAGCAATCGCAAGCTGTTGTAAGTCGTTATGGTAGACCTATCAATTATTAATTTAGCCACCACTCAGCGGATAATTATTGCATTTACATATGTTTCAATTTGAGTAAACTCTTTAAGATTTTGTTTCATATTCGCTTAAGTTATTGCTTAAATAAGCTTTTTCATTATAATGTAAGATTAAAGATTGATTTTAAAACTATATCGCCTGCAGTATCAAGTTTTTTTATTTAGAAATATAAAGCGTGTGTCAAACTTTTCTCGTCCACTGTATAAGCTTTGTAAACTTTCAATATTATGGTCTTGGATACATTTTAACCTTTTTTTTTTTGATTTCTTATACTTTCAGCTCTAACACTGTATTCATGTGTGTTTATGCGTTTCGCCTGGAAAGTACAACCTAGAAATATGCTCCTGTTTGCCTGCCATTTAACCAATGCAACAGCACAATCTGTACAAGGTGTTCGCTTTATTAAACATAATTATTTAAGCGATAAAAAACAAGCTGCCTAATTGTAGAACAAAAAAAAAATGAAATCTCAAAAAAGACACAAAAATACCAAAAACGCAATACATACATACATAGTAGTACATATGTACATATGTATGTAAATTATTAGTTAAAACCGAAACAATTAAGGAACAAATGAATTTAGTTTCAAGCAGAAAAATATAAAAATAAATAAAATATAAATAAATAAAAAAATATATTAAAAAAGCTTTATGCACGTTGTGTAATGTAGTTAAAAAGTTGTTTTTGTGAACACATTTCATTCGTGTTTCAAACAACTTAAAACACCTGTTAATAATATTTGCATAATGAAAACTAACTGTACAATATTAAAATATAGTTAAATATGTACATACATACATACAGATACGATATATTTAATAGTTGAATTACATACATAAATACTTAAAAAATAAACTCAAAAATATTTTTAAATTATCATACGAGTAAAATTGGTGTCATTGCAAATTATTATTTTTGTTTTTCTGAAAGATATCGTTAAATGCACGCAATCGATTTATTACAGCCTTATTACAATTCATTGTCTACCTATTAACGTGTGATTGGAAAATAGAAAACATATGATTTCTTTGATTTGTTCTTGCCTTTATATTGCTTTCGAAAAAAAACTAGTCTTGCTAGTACAACTTTTTAGTTAAATTTTTTTATTTTTATTTTTGTTATTTTTTAATGTTGTACCATATAAATATAAAAAAAAAGAAAACTAAGCAAATACATATGTACATGAGTACTTTAAGTGCCATTTTCAAAATAAGATCTTAACGTAAATAAAACAAAACAAAACAAAACAAATAAATTAAAATTGTTGAAATTGTATTCATTTGTACAATTTAATCTCATAAGATAATATGTAGTTTTATTCCATTATGTCTACACGTCTTAGATTATGTGTAAGAACAGAACACAACCGTTACTTCAGCAGAAAACGCTGTCAAAAGCAATTGTGGCCACATAATTAAATAGCCGAACGTTACTACAAATACTATCAGTTCAGCATTTACATTTGCTGACAAACAGCAACAATTGCTCTCTTTTGCAGCACCAACATATGGTAGGAACTTGGTTTTAAGCACAAAATAGAAGTATGATCATTTTAGCCGACGATTATGAGACCTAAATGAAGGGAATAAGAGGAAAACGCTGTCAAAATAGAATAGAATCTATTTCCCGATCACTTTTACCCGTGTTTGTGAGACAAGAAAGTTGTCGGTTGTATTCTGTTCTTATCCTATGTGTTAAATAACCGCAAAGATTAACCACAGTTAAACAACAATTCTTAAAATCGAGTAACATAGAATCCATCATACGCTATATTTTTATATTTTCAGCAAAGCGACAGCGTATTAGGTTGACGTATGTAATCAGTCCTTTGACGTATATTGAATTTGGCTGAACGCAACAAAAAAATTTTAAAGAAAAATAGGAAAACAAACCAGCTAATAGCTGTCAAAGTACTCGACGTAAGTTAAGTTTAAAGTTGGCCATTTTACCATTATGCAACGCAGAAGTGCGAAAGAAACCAGCTACTAGCTGTCAAAGTATTCGACACAATTCAAAAGTTGGCCAACTTTACAAAGCACATAAGAATACATTTTTCTCAACTTTGCTGTCCGTTGAAATAATCAAAGTTCTTAACGTATGACGGATTCTATATGACTCCAGCTTTTTCATTGCAGAAATTCTTACTATGGAGCTGCATCAATGTCGCATTTGTTCAAAGTACGTGCTTTGATGTTTCAAACTCCTCATTACAGTATCTACATACTGGGCTTGAGGCTACCCTATTTTCAAAAAGTGTTCTTTGAATCTACAGTGCTCGGCCAAAAAGGCAGTTACATGACTTAAAGCTCATCTCTTTGTAATTACCCAACAAAAGTTTAAATTGTCTGAAATCCATTTGGCCTTCCCACTCGATTGAAAAGTTCTGGCCCAATTAGTCGAGTGGAGTCTCTCCGCCTCGTTAGCTTATCAGCCTGCACATTGTCGCAAATTCCACTTGACCTAGGATGCAAAAGACTTTCACCCTATTTCCACTGTCTAGCTGATACAGCTTTTCCAGATGGCGCCATAATTTTAGAGTTTATCTGATACGAGTTTTGTTAAAATATTTATTTATTTGAACGATTTAAAACAATACACAAAAGCTCAGTCAAAAGGGAACAAATTACGATAGCAAGGTGCCATTTTCGTCACCTATTTATTAAAATTTAAGGATCTATTTAAGATTTGCAATTTTATTCCAACCCATGTGCATGTGCATAATAATTCAACGTATTAAACGATATCCCTCCATTCCATCGCCTAGTTTTTTATTTCATTTGAAAAAAGTACCAAAAACATTTCATTAAAATGAACCGCATAACACATAGTATAGGGTGCATTTCATAAACTAACGGATTATAAATACATTCCTCAGAGTTTACACTAAGAAAAATTTTTTAATCTTTTACTTTCTTTTTTAAATTTTAATTCTTAATTAGATTTAGACTGATGTAATGAAAAATTAAGAATATAAATAAGATTTTAAAATTTTTTAAATTTAAATTTTAAGTTGAAAATTTTTTTCAGTGTACTTTAGCTTAAAATTTTTGGTTTTTATAACGACGTGTTATTTTTCTGATCTCCTATTACACTTACTTGGGTACTAACATATACATATTTTTATAAAGACATAAAGCGGGAAGAAGAAGATAATAATAATGTTGGATGAATGTTACTTCTTGAATTTCTGATCGCCTGTTAGATGTTTTAGATGTTATCAATATGGTGGTTGGCTGGTGGTTACTGAAAACAATTAAAAATACAATTTTAACACTTAACAATTTTAATATGTACTTAAATCGCTTAGTATGTGTATATATAAGCGCTACGATCATTATAGTTAATAGAATGAAAAGCTTCAGGTACCCAAAGAGTCGAAAAGTACTTCAATTACAATTTCAAGTGAAAAGCAATGGTAATCTTTCTATTTCTCGCTTATAAGTTTAAAAATTTTGGTCCTTATTTTTCAACTCAATCTTCAACTTCATATCACCGATTATAGGGTGTACATATATTATTAGAACGGTACTTTTTCATATTATTTACATACTAAAGACATAATTACTCTGACCAATAGGAAAATACTTCAGTTATGCTTGCTAATATTTCTGGTCGCCTAATAATCAGCATGTGCTGAATTCTGTGCTCCTGTTCATATAAGAGGAAAAAAACTCAAGTAAAAATTTCTTCTGAAATGTAAAATAACACAGGCCTGCAGAGAATATCTATCATTTGTTAAGTAATTCCCTAATATGTACATAATTTCTCTTCGATTGCACTTCAATTACAAACAACTTGAAGTGAAAAGCAATGGTACTCTTTATATTTGCCGTTTGTAAGTTTAAAAATTTTGGTCCTTATTCCTCAACTCAATCTTCAACTTCATATCACCGAATATAGGGCGTACATATAATATTAGAACGGTACTTTTTCATATTATTTACATACTAAAGACATAATTAATCTGACCAATAGGAAAATACTTCAGTTATGCTTGCTATTATTTCTGGTCGCCTAATAATCAGCATGTGCTGCATTCTGTGCTCCTGTTCCTATAATAGGAAAAAACTGAAGTTAAAATTTGTGGTTTCTTCTTCTGAAATGTACAATAACACAGGCCTGCAGAAAATATTTATTATCTGTAAAGTAATTCGCTAATAAGTACATATGTATGTATGTATTCTAAAGCTAACCATAAGTTGCAACTGGTTCGTTGTTGATTTTTTGCTTTGTTGATGACAGTGCATCCAACTATGTTTTCATAAGTTTCTCTAAACTTTCACACTTCTACTGTTAGAAACACAATGCCAACCTTAAATTTATATTAAAAAATTTTAATTTATTTTTAATTTTACAATGTTTAATTGGTAGTAAAGCTAACCATTTACTTACCTTTAACAAAAGCATTTAAAATTTCAAATAAAAACAACATTGTGCGTGTATTTTTTTTTCATCATATAAAAACTTTTTTTTTTATTTTTTATAATAATTTTTCAAAGATTTTTAACAATAAAAAAATGTAGGGGCTTTTTTGTTTTTGTTTATGTTTGTTTTAGTTTTTCATTTTCTTTTGCAATTGTTATATAAAAAATGTGTTGATGTTTGTGTGTGTGTGTGTTCGAATTTTAAAATAAAATACAAAATTTATTTTAAATGAATTTGTTTTTCCTTTGTTTTTTCTTATTTTCTTTCTATTTTTCTCATGATTTTCAATAACTCTTTCCTTTTTTCTTATTCTTTTACTATCTTTAATGTTGTTTTTGTTGTTGATGTTGTTCGGGATGTTAAAAAATAGTAAGTAGTTGTTGGTTTTTTGATAGTTGTTGTTTGATTGATATTGTTGTAAAATTTGATGCAGTTGTTGTTGTTGCTGTTGAAGCGATTATTATGGCGACGTTACTTTAAAGCGGTTTATATTATTTGTACGGTTTTCGTAACACATTTTTATTTTATTTTATTTTAAAAACAAATTTCTTTTTTTTTATACTATTGCAAAATAAAACATTATTTATATTAAAAAAAAAATAATAAAAAATAAGTAAAACATTTGAATAATAATTGCTTAAATTGATTAAAAATAAAGTTTCATTTAAAAGTAATAAAAATAAAAAAATATTTTATTAAAAAAAAAATTCTTTACATACATATATCAAAATATATGTATATTTTCTTTAGTTGTTACACGATAGTAAAGAAATATATGTAGTAATAATGAAAACAATAAAATTAAATTAAAAAAGAATGCCAAAAATTGATTTGCAAAATTTAAACTTTTAAATAAAAAATGAATTTGTTTAATTAATTAGAAACTTAGCAAGTAAGCAAGTATAAAGTATACTTTTAGGATTTCTAAATGAATTAATTTAAATTTATATTCACTATAAAAAATACATATTATTTCTTACAGGAAATTAAGTTTTTAAAAAGTTTAAAAATTTTAAAAGCAAACAGCCTTATTAAGATTTTCAAAATGTTATAGAATTTCGTTAATCTTGTAATCTAGAAATTTATTACAAAACTAACCAAATTAAACCATAGTTTCGACAATCAATGTAAGGCATAATTTTTAAAAGTGGCGTGAAATTATTTTTGTTTTTAGTAACAGTTTTTAGAATTTAATTTAAATTTATTATAAATTTCTATAACACGTTTAATTATTTTTAAGAGTCAAGAGAAATAAAAAAAAAAACAATTTCATTTCGTGTTTGTCTGTGTGTGTGTGTGTGTAGTAGTAGTAGTAGTAGTAGGAGGTGGTTAGAGAAAAGATTAATTATAAAAAAAATATGCTACGTTGTATTTAAATGTATAATTAAACAAATATTGAAAATAAAATAAAAAAATTAAAATAAATGAATGATTTGTTGTTATACTTTAGATTTACTTAAAATTATATAAAAACGGTAAAATTAATTATAAAAAAAAATTATTTTATTTCAGTTTTAGTATTTCTCATGTTTTACGTTTAAATACGGATTTCTTTTAATGTTTTTGTTTTATTTATTTTTTATATATAGTTTTCGATAATGCAAAGAAAATATTGTCCTTTTTCTCTTTTCTTATTTTTTGTTTAAAATTTTTGTATAATTTTAATTATTTTACGTTTATTTTTTATTTCGTTTTGTTTTATTTTGGGAGGAAGGAGTTGTTTAAAACGTTTTTTGAAATATACTTTTTTCAATTGTTTCTATTCCTACAAAATTTTGCTTTCAAATGTTATTGTTTTAGTTTTATTTGAGCCAAACAGTGTGTCAATGGATGTAATTTATAGCCAAATTTAGTAAAACCTGTAAAAATTTGGAAAAAAAATCAATTTAGAAATTTTGTTTAGAATTTGGAAGAGAAAATTTTGAAAAAAAAAATTAAAACCAAATAAATAATTTAGAAAAAATCCAAAATAATTTTGTTTTTTTTTAGTTTCTTTTATTATTTTTTATTTATTTTTTCTTTTCTTTTATATTTTTTTATGTATGTATATTTCAATTTGTTTTGTTTCTTTATTTATAGGCCAATTAATAATAATAATAATTATAATATAATATTATAGTACATTTACAATAAAATTATTATCCGTTTTAAATTTAATTAATAATTTTACAAATTTTTTGTTTTTAAAGATTTTCTTTACATGTACGCAGTCTAAGAGATGAGTTTTACAATTACAATATTATTATAAATATTTATTAATAATTTTGATAAAATTAAACAGTAACTAATAATTAATGCCAATTAATTATAAAAGAAAGAACATGTAAAATTATTTAAATAATTTTCATATTTAAGGTTAGTTTAATACAAAATAAAAATGAAATAAATTTTTATTTTAAAATGTATTTCTTTAGAACTTAACATTTAATTACACTTTTTTCAATTAATTTTATTATTTTTTTTCTTTCTAGCTTTAAAATTAATCAAAATTTACATTGTTTTTTTATTATTAATTTAGATTATTTATTTAAAATATATAAAAAATATTAAGATAAATATTTTGCTAAATTTAAACTTAAACAAAAACAAAAAATATATATGAAAAACTATTATTTAACATTGAAAAAAAAAAAATAATATAAATAATTATTTTTGTTTTTTCTTTAAACTTAATTTAATAAAATTTGCCAAACGTTTTCTTTTCCCAAAAAAAAAATTAAAATTTTATGCATTTTATTAATGCTCTAAAATGTTTACTATCATTTATTTTTATTTTTAATATATAAAAAAAAGAACTTATAAAAAAAACTTTTAATTTTTACACAAATTATAAGCATAATTAAAAATTAAATTATTCAAAATACAAAAAATAAAAAAGAACATATTAAAACACAATATTATTCTTAAAGCAATAACTTAAATGACTGCGTATAAAATAGAAATTAAAATAAAAATAAACTTAAAATAAAAACAATTACATAAAAAAATAATAATAAATTTAACAAATAAAATCTAAAATAGCAAGCCAATTAATAATAATTAATAAAATAAAAAAAATAAAAGATCAGTACAAAATTTAGTTTTTAAAACTACGCTTTTAAAACATATTTATGCGAATTAAAAAAAATTAAAACAAAAAATAATAAAAATAAAACAAAAGTCACCAAAATAAAAAAGAAAATTAAGGTTAAATCATAAAATTTTATAATTATAAAAAAAAATTTCAAGGAAATTTAATTTATTTAAAGACACAATCTTTAGCAAAAAAAAAAATATTTTTTTCATTCCAATTTATTAATTTTAATTTTATAATATTAAATTTATCGATTTTATAATGCAATGCCATATATATTTAAATAGAAATTATTTATTGAAATGATTTTTATTTTCTAGATTTATAATTACAAATTTTTATGATTTACTATTTATTTTTAAATTAAGTTTAAACAAATTGGAAAAAAAGTTTAAAAGACAAATAAATTGTTTGCAACGTTAAAATCAAATCAAATCGGTTTTGAATAATAAAAATAAAATTTAACAAAAATTAACAAAAGAGAAAAAGAACAATTTTATTTTTCTTTTCTTATTCAAACAATTAAAAATTTAAAATATTTACCAAAATTAACAAAAAGACAAACAATTTTATAAAAAAAAGGAAAGTTACAAAAAAAAATAAAAATAAAAATTATTTTAAATATTAATTAAAAAAAAAGAATTAAAAAATAATAACATAATAAAAAAAAGGTTTAATAAGAAAATGGCTAATAATTTTACGCTTACAGTGAGGAGCGGGTGGAACCTGCAGTTTATTTTAGATGTTAAACGGGTGTTAATTAATTAATGTTGTTACTTAAGGTATGTATAGTTAATGGAACATCTATTATTGAAATTGATAGAAACAATGGTAGAGAGAGAGAGAGAGAAGAGTTAGAGATGGATAGTGTTTTTTAAATAGTGTTCGTACGTTATTGGTTTCTTTAGGAGCAAGTTAAGACAGTTTACTAAAAAAAATTTCTCTTATTACTTTTTTAAGATTTAAATTTAAATTGTTTATAAATGGAGTTTTCATTATTTACGTGTTTTTGTTTTTATTTTTTTTTTTGCATTCAATTCTATGATTTCCTTATTGTTTTTGCATTTCATTTCTCTTTTTTTTATATAATTATTATAATTAATTTACTTTACTTTGTATGTATTTGTATGTATAAATGTGTGTAAAGGGGGTAGGATTATAATAAGATTTCTTATTTTATATAAAAATTATTATGTATATATATATTTTTAATATTTGTTGTTTTGTTTTCAATTTACTTTTTCAAAAACTTATTGTGTGTTATTTTATTATAATATTTTTTCTTTTTGTCTTAAAAACCAGTTTTAATTTTGTAGTAATTTTGTGTTTTGTTTGTCATTTTTTTTTATTTAAGAAAGAAAATTATTGTTTAAAAAAGTTAAAACAGAAAAAAGTAATAAAGCATTCGATTTAGTTTGTTTTCATTTTAATTTTAATTTTCATTTTTTGTTCATAAATTTTAAATCGCTTTATTTCTTGTGTGTTTATTTATTTTTATTTTAGTTTTCTTGTAGGCATTTAATTCTCACTGTTAAGTTTCCATATTTTAATATTTTGTTTTAAAGTTTCATAGAATTGTTTTTTTTTTCTTGTTAAAAAGTGTAATTTCTGTTTTGTTTTTAAAAACTTATGGTAGATTTTCCTCATTTTATCAAGATTATTATTTTCATAATTTTGTTGTTGTTGTTGTTTATTTTCTTGTATGTAATTAATTTTTATTGTTTTTCATTTTTCATTCTTTTAATAGACTTTTGTTTTTTATTGGTAAATTTTGTTAAATGGCTTTAAACAATGGTATTTAGAGTTTTGTTACTAATTAATTTAATTATTATAGATTTTGTTTTATTGTTGTTTTTGTTCTTGTTCTTGTTTTTTTATTTATTTAAATAGGATACGTTTTTTAAGGAGTTAAAAATTGTCTTATTTTATAATATAATCTTTGTTTTTGTTGTTGTTTTTTTTTGCTTATTTCTTTGTAATATAATTCTTATTGTTGTTGTGTTTTCCTTTTTTTAATTAATTAATTAATAATAATATTATCAAATTGAGCTTAATAGATTTGCGTAGAATTTTTTTTTCATATTTTGTTTTGTTTTCTTTTTGGGGGTAAAATCTTAAAATTATATTTTATTCTTACTTCTTGTTTTTTGTGTGTTTTTTGTTTTGTTTTGTTTTTAATTCTTGTTTTACTTAATTAAGGCTATAGATTAATTGGGAATTTTTCTTTATAATTATTATAATTACTTTACTTTAAAGAGATATTTAATTCTTTTATTCTTACTTCTTTTTTATGTTTAAATAATATTTAAAAAGAAAAAAAAATTGTTGTTTTAAGATTTAACATTATGTTTAAATATTTTCCTTATTGTGATGTGTATTTTAATTCGTTGCAAATGAGTACGGTTTTGTTTTCTTTTTTTTTTAATTAATTTTCATTTAATTTTTTTATTTTATTTTAAATTTGTGTAATTAATTTCATTCGTTACAAAGAATTAACAGAATATAACAAAATTATTAAAACAAAATATGAACTTAACAGTTTTTATCCAATATTATATTAAAGAAAGAGTTTATGTAATTGTAAAACAAAAGCCATTTCCATATTTAAAAACAAAAACAAAAAAAAACCAAACTTTAAATAAAATTTAGATGCTACAAAAAATAAATTTCTTTCAACACAAATTTTCAATTTTTTCGATCGATATTGAAAAAGTAATTTAAAAAATATTTTTAAAATTGCGCAAAAATAAATTTTGAAAATTTTATTTATTTTCTAACAAATTTTTATTAAAAAACGAACAGAACTGGACATTTTAAGGAAATTTTAATGACATTGTATAACAGAACGTATTTTGAATAAAAAATAAAAATAATAAATAATTTAAAATCGTTATTTGAAATTGAGGCCGAAATATTTAATATCAAATCTAAATTATTCTGAGATGAGATATAAGACAATATTTAAATATAAGACAATATTTAAAGAAACGACTTTTATTAAACATGAGTCTAAATCCCTACAACATGGATTGATAATTTTTGTTGCATCGCTAGAACTGTTTTTCAAGAAATTATATGTAAATCAATATCGTAAGAACTTAAATTTCAATTTAATTCAATTTCAATTCAATGAAAATAAAATTTAAAAAATTTGGGAATCAATTTGCACTAAAAAGTACAAGCAATTTAAAACTGGGGAAAAACGCAGGCAAATATTAAGAATTTTGAGAGAAAAATACATATTTATGGTAGGAGAAATATAAAAAACGTTTTTTAACTGAATTTAGTATTAAGTGCCACTAATATGACGTTGCTTTTGTTTACCTTCACTGGTTATAAAACTAAATATGTATATTGAACCGATTTCTAAATCTATTTAAAACAACTACAATGGTTTTGTTTTTGAATATGAATTTTTAAAATTTAGTTTCAAAACTAACAAAAAAAAAAGAAATAGTTATTCAAACGTATTATAAAACGGAAATATTTTGTTTCAATAAAAAATCGAAATATGAACAATTTTAAAAGAACAAATACATCGTTTTAGCTATAAAATATACAGAAAATGTAACTAAAATTTGTAATGCCATTAAAATTCAATTTTTCTGTCAATATTAAAGAGTTTTAAATATTTAAATATTTAATAATATTTAATACGAACCATTTGTGCTTTAAATTTATAGAAATCGATTATTTTCAAATTTGGATTGAAATTTTACTGAAAAATCAAACAGACCTTAGTCTACGTCCATAAGGAATATTTTGCAAAACTAAAATATTTTTTAATTTTAAAAGTAAATTAATTGCTTCTTGTTGTTATTGTTGGCTTGTTGGTTACAATAAAAAATTTGAAAAATTTATAAATCAAACAGACGGTAGGTAGTGTACGCCAAAAAAATATTTTGCAAAACTAAAATATTTTTTAATTTTAAAAATTAATTAATGGCTTGTTGGTTACAATAAAAAATTAAAAAATAAAAAAATTTAATAAATCATACAGACGGTACGGTACGCCAAAAAAAATATTTTGCAAAACTGTTTTTTTTTTTAATTTTAAAAATTGTTAATGGCTTGTTAGTTACAATAAAAAATTAATAAGTTTTTCTCTTTTACAATGTTTAAACTTTTTTTTTATCAATAAATGAAATTTTTCTTTAAGAAAAAAAAAAATATCGTACAGGTTAGGCAAACATTTAGCGCAAATTGAATTTTAATTTCTAATTAAAAATCGAAAAACCATTTTATAATTAATTATTGTTGTGATAAAAGAAAATTTAATTTTTGCTTTACTTTACTTATATATATTTTTTTAATTTTCTTTAAAAATTTGTTAATTTTCCTTTTAAAAAGAGCATGTATAATTATATAATAATTAGATGACATGCTACATACATATATTTTAGATATATTTTTTTTTTTTGTTTCTCAATCATACAAAAGTCTTTACTAAGTTTTTTTTATATATTTATTTTTGACCTATATTTTCATTAATTAAATTTATTTTTTATTGTTTTCCTTATAAAATTTACTTTAGTATCAATTGATTTATGTATGTATATAATATTTTAATTCAATACATTTGAATTCAGTCATTAATTTGTATTTATTTTTTAATTTTAATTTTAATTTTGTTTTTTTTTTTTAGTTAATATATAATTTCGTTTAAGCTTTGCTTATAATTCAATCTTTTAATGGATTTTTTTCTTTTCTTTTCTTTTTTTTTGAATAGAATTAAAAAGGGCAAATTAATTTTAATAAATGTTATTCTTTGCAATTATTAAAACAAAAACAAATTAAAAAAGTAGAATAAATAAAATCAAAAGCAAAATGTTTTCAAGCCTAAATTCAGTGTTTTTTTTTTTGTAAATAGAAAAAAAGCATTTTTCATATTCAAAAATTGTTGTTTTAATTAAAAAATTTTTGTTCTAATATTTCAATATTTAATATAGTTTTTAATGTTTTAAGGGGTTTCTTTTTAAATGATTTCTCTTATTTGTAAATTTAAATGGGTTTTTGTTTAAAGATTTCTACTTTTTAATTTATTTTATTTTATTGATTAATTAAGAATAAAAATTTTAATATTTTTTTTTATTTTTTTTTGTTTTTGTTTAAGGGACGCCTGCTGTTAAATATTGTTTTAAACTACGTTCTGTTTTTTTTTGTTTTAAATATTTTTTTTTATTATTTTCTTGTTTTAATAATTTTGTCCATAAGTATTGCTTTTTTCTGTATGTTTCTTTTTAAATATTTTATTGTTTTCTGTTTTTTCTTTCTTTTTGTCTATAAAATGTAATTATTGTGTAAGTTTTTGTTGTTGTTGTTGTTTTTTAATAATTATTTTAATTTTTAAATAATTTTGTGTGTTTGAATTTTTCCTTTTTTGTTTATTATTTTCTTTTTAAATTTTTTGGAAAAAAAAAATTAAGGAAAATTTTATTGTGTGTGTTTTATAAAAAAGAAATTTTTTAAGATTTTTAACTCCAAGTAGAAAACGTATCCGTATACCATTGTTCACCATTAGTGCCTAATGGTTGTTGTGGTAGTGGTAAACTGCCCCAACTGCCGCCATTTCCTATTAAACCGCCCGGGTAACGTCGCTTAATATCTGCTGGATTTTGGTGACCTCCATCAAATTTACGTTTACCGACTACTACTTCAGGGTTGTTACCACCAAAATGAAGTGCCATTTTATGTTTTTGTTGTTGTTGGTGTACGGTTTAGTTTTTTTTTCAAGGTTGACGCCATAGGGCAAGGTCAGGTCAGCAGTAGTAGTGTACAGTTGGTTTTGTTTTTTTTTTGTTTGTTTTTTTCGTAATACAGTCGGATCAATAAGAAAGTTTTTTTCGTTTTTTTTTTTTTGTTAAAAGAGAAAAAGGAAAGAAAGAAAAGGGATAAAATATAGTTTATTATTAAAAAAAATTTGATTTTATTATTATTAAATATTAAAATTTTGTTAAAGAAATACAATCAATATTAATATTTATTATATAAATATTTTGAAATTTTCTTATAAACATTAGATTTTAAACAAAACAATATAAAATTAAAAAAAAAAAATTTTAAAACCAAACAATTTTTAAGATAAAAAAAATAATCAAAAAAAAAAAAACAGGAAATTATTCTATAACGAAATTTGAAATGAATTTGTTCAAAATTTTTTAGTTTTGAAAAGATCGTTTAAAGTACAAAAACTTTGGATTTTGTTTCATCAAATACAGATAATGACACTGAAATTTGGTTTAAAGCTACTTCGAAGCTACAAGGCAATCCGGAAGGTGTTTTGTTTTTTTTTTAACAAATATTTTACAATGAATATACAAGGGCTGCTATACATACATATATGTATGTATGTTTTGCAATATAACATCATTGATTAATAAGTATCATTAAACTGAATTACATTCTTACCAAATTATTTGCAGTGAATCTAGCAAATGTTCGTGATGGGCAGGTAATGCATGACACTTTTAAATGCATTACTCCATGGTGAAACATTTATGTCAGGAAAATTGATGAAGTTTTTTTATATTTTTTTAAACTAAAACTATCTCTGAAATATGTAAGTTAATTGCCAGTAGAAAAATTTGTTGAAATATTTTGCACTACAATATACATACAGTGGTGGCCTTATAATTAGAAACGACTTAGCAACATTTATGTATGTTTGTTAATTTATTTTACAGTTTTCACTGTGTACCTAGGATCAAGGGCTTTGTTTGGAGGACGTCTTACATACGTTTTTCCATCAGATTGGGACAAATTAAACTTAGATTCGTCACTCCAGAGAACTCTGTTCCAGAAACACCGTTTCTAATTATAAGGCCACCACTGTATGTAATGTATGTACATATATACATACATATACTTATGTATGTTTGTACATATGTATATAAATATATAGCAGCCCTTGTACATATATTCAACATTTGTATGTTTGACGTCTTGATAACTTTTCAATCATATCAAATACCTGGAGACTACAAACCATACTTTAAATTGAATATTTTCTTTCTTTGAACATTTACTTACCAATTCTAAAAATAATAAAAAAAACATTTTTATTAAGAAGATTTCTAAATAATAAAATAACTTTTAAAAACAATTTACCAACTGTACCTTAAATCACTTGTTACTCGCATGTATATGCATACATACATACTACATACATACATACATATGTACGTATGTGTATTCAAATTTCGTTATAGAAAAATTCCCCAAAAAAAATTTTAAAGAAAAATGTCTTCAATTCCTTTTATGACACAGAAGACTCAATTTTATTTCCATGAAATTTGTGATTTATTTTAACAATTTTGAATAAAATTTATAAAAACAAAAAAAAAAAAACTAAAATTAAAATTAAATATAATTTAAAATTTTTTTTTTTTAAGTATTTTTTCTTTTTTATAATTAGTTCTTCAAATGGATATCATAAAAATTTAAAGCAAACTAATATATTTTTCTTTTTTTAAATGAGAGAGTGAGAAAAAAAAAAAAGAAAACTTAATTTAATGAAAGAGAAAAAAAATAAAATAAAATTATAATAATATTACATTAAAAGATATACAAAAAAAAATGTAACAATAAAATGAAAATAAACAAGATTTTTCTATACTTGACAAAAGAAATGGAAAAAAAAAATACGGGGGGGGGACATAAAATAACCAATAATTTAAAGAAAAATTGTTGTTGTTGTTGTAATTGTGACAAAAAAAAATATTCTCTAAAATGAACAATATTTTATAACAAATGATTGATTGATTATTATTGAAATATTGATCTTGATTTTTGGTTTTGGTTTTGGATTTGACTTGATTTTCATTCCATTCTTATTTCTTATTTTTGTTGTTGTTGGGTGAAGAGGGGAGCGTTTTTCTTTTTTGGATTTGTTTGTTTGTTGTTTTTTTTTTTTTTGATAAAAAAGGAAAGAAAAATGAAGAAAAAGGAACTGCTTGCTACTTGATTTTATAAACATGGAAATTAAATTGCAGCAGGAAAAATTGTATTTTGGTTTCTTTTAAAAATTCTTTAAATTACGTTCGTTGGGTTTATTTATGCGTGGACTCCAATCGATGCTATAAATTCATTTAAATTTTTTTTTGATTTTAATTAAAAAAAAACAAAAAAAAACACATATTAAATGAAATGAAGAAATAAGAAAATTTAAAACAAAAAGAAATAATGAAATAAATTTTGTAATCAAAGCAAACGGAAGTAGGATTTGTAAATGCGTGTTTCAAATATTTCAAATGTTTTATCATTTTAATCGCTCTTAACATGGAAAATGTCAAATCTGTGAATAAGCAGGTATTTCTAAGGAATTATATTAATTAACTGCTGTTACGTTTCATAATAAAAAAAAGAGAATTTTGTTTCTCTAGAGGTAATGCAAATTTTGTGAAATTTTTGTATTACTTTTGGAATGTTTTGTGGCTCAGCGATTCGTAATTCGTGTTGATATTGGGACCGTAAATTTCTGTTTAATGAATATTTATCTTTTGGAGTGATAATTTGAAACGTCCACTGGTCTATTAATTAAACTAAAGTTGCTTAATATCGTGTCTTCGAATTCTAATATTTCATAACTGAAAGAAAATTTTTAATGTATTTGGACAACAATGACATGTGGTTTAAACAGGGCGGCGCTACGTATCACACAGTTCATGTCTCATTGTATATAATTCACGAGCGATTTGAGGGAATATTCATATCAAGTGGAGGTGATGTGAAGTACCACCGAGATTGAGCGATTTGGCCAGCATAAATTATGCCAACGGTCACATTCAACCTGATTTATGGATATTTTAGAAAAAGCCATATTAATATTTAACCCCTTCCGGTGCGATTTAATAATGAAAAACTGTGCATGAAATAACCATTTAATTTTTATTAAAAAAAACTTGTTTCATTTTATAATTCTTACATATTCTTAATTAATATCCATTTTTACACATTGTTAATATCAAAAACGGTAAAATTAAGAAAAAATCAAAGCAAAACCTTAATAAGGTATGTAGACAATAGTCTTCAAGCGTGTGATACTTTTCAAAACTCACTGGTAAGTGCAAAGGAATCCTGCATTGTTTACACTGCCAGGGAATCTCACTTCTAATTTTATTTTTGTAACACACATGGCAGGTTTTTTTATTCTGAGTTGAAGGAATGTATTCTGAAAATGTCCCCATTTTTTAGCCTGCAAACTAGCCGGAGTGTCACTATATTAAAGACGCCCACGAGTTTTGTAATCCGGTAATGTAACTTTTTGAAGGATTTGCTAGACTCGTCGTAATACCGGATGGGGTTAACATGCTTAGATTGGGCATCAAAACGTCTTTCAAACGAATAGAAAATGTCTATAAATTTTCAATCTGACTACAGAGGTTAACCTAAACACATTTTAAAATTCGTCGCTCAATACAGTGGTTTAAATATATCATTTATCACGATTTTTTCGTAGATCCCATTACAACTTATACCAAATTGGTATTAAAAACAAATCCGATTCAAAAGATCATCCGAATGTAAGTAGAAAATATCAAAGTTCAACTCCGAGCTTCCGTAATCAAGTGAATTATTAAATGATAACTCTTGATTGAGATTGAGTTCAACCTTAGACATCTCTGAGAATAAGCAACATTACGATCGGACATTAAACAGTTGGTTCCGCAACACATGGACAAAATTAACACACACAACATGGTTGGCGTGAGCAACATCTAAGCTCATTTTATAATTATTTTTTCTGTTTATTCGAAGTTTTATTTATTTATTTATTAATTACAATACAATTACAAATTATATACTAATTATATACGAGGGGAGTAACTTGACCATATGCTCGGTGTAGTGTCACAGACCACGACCCTCACACTTATAGTCTGACACACTACCCACTAGACTACCAGGTCACCCTATTCGGAGTTTTATTCTATTACTAGGGGAAGAAAACTCTGCGCTATCTTTCACAGATCAATTAATCCCTGTATCTGTGCATTTTAATTTGCTGGATTCGAAGCTAGCTCGTTTTAGCCCAGCTGCATATGTTTGGGTATCTGCGCAGTATGCATGTTTTACCAATAATTATATAGGAATGGCATATAAATATAAAATAATTAAAATTTTTAGGCATTACAAAGTAAATTCGCTTTTAATTTAATCAATTAATTGCAGCACGAGTATTGTTTAGTAATGGATTTGATTTTAATTTCCATGTTTAAATTAAAAAGATTTTAAAACATATTTTAATTATTTATCACACACATTTACTAATCCACATTAAATATTTTAATATTAAATATAAAAGAGTAGAAGAATGAACAAAAAAAAATGTTTTAATTAAAAAATAAAAAAAAAAACAATATAAAAATCTTTTATACTCTAATATGAAATGTTTTAAAGTAAAATAGAAATGTTTATTGTTCTGCAAGGCAAAATTAGTGTATGGAAATGAATAAGAAAAAAAATATATTTTTCAACAAAAGAAAATTGTACGAAATAATAGAAAATATATTTTTATCACATTAAAAAAAGAAATGAGTATAGAACACATAGAATAATCAAATATTCATATTAAGATTTATGTATAACAAATAACATTATATACATATATGCATATATATATTTAATATATGTATATAAAAAATGAATCGATTAGTATTTAAAAATAAATAACAAAAAAAAAATAAGAAAAAGAAACATTGATGACCTATTTTCATTTTCTTTAATTTAAAAACATTTGAGAAAAGAAAAAAAATTTTGAAATAATTTTAACAAGTCGAAGAAAAGAAGCCATAAAAAATAAAACACATTTAAAATACGTATGAAAATAATAACAAAAAAAAAGGAGTCAAAAGAAATTTGGAGAAAAAGCCAGCAAACAATGAATTTCAATTAAATGGACTTGGATCTTTTAATAAAAAAATAGAAATAAAATAAAACAAATGAAATGAAACCAAAACCTATTAAGAAATACTAGAGATTTGTTTTTAATTCCTTGTGAAATGCGGAATAATTTTTTTTATGAAATTTGAATATTAACAGTTTAACTATGGTTGTTGTATCTTCTTGTACTAAATTTAAAAATTAGAACAATAAATTCTATTACAAAATTTGTAATAAAACCGGTTATTTTGAAGAAAAAAAAAAAAAAGGATCACCAATGAATCATGAAAATTTGTTTAAAAATAAAAAAATTTAAATGATGATGTTGCTTAAAACTTTGTGCTTAAATTAAGAAAAATATGTATGTATGTATTTATATTTATATTTTAGGAATTCTATTACAAAATTATTATTAAAATGTGTTATTCATTTTCTTAATTATTAATTATGCTTTTAGTTTACTTTAAATGTGTTATTTTTCTTATAAGAGTTTAAAAGGTTAAAAATTTTAAACTATTGTTTTCTAATTATTTTATAAGTTACAACATAAAATTTATGAAATATATATAAACACACAAACAAAAAACCTCTCTAAACTCGATAATATATTAAGTTTATGGACCATATTTCAACTCTTATGGGTCTAGGGATGTTTAAAGGTTCCATGATTAATTTAAACAGGTTTTTCGAATGTTTTTTGTTTTTTTTTTGTTATCTAGATTAAAAACAAGTTCTTAATAGTTATTTAATTTGTAAGCCAAAGTTATAAAGTGGTTGTTATAAAATCTATTAATAAGTAGGGGGTCGACAGACAAAAAAAAAAGTAAGGCCAAATTCATTGTTATTTTCCAAAACATTTATTTTTGATTTGTTTTTGATTTTTTTAGGGTCAAACAGTTTTAATGAAGGATTTTTAAACAAAAATTTAAAAATATGGTTTTTAGATTTTTGATATTCATGTAATTAATTATTATTTTATCTTAAAAAAATTATATATATATATACATAACGTCTTCTTCTTCTTTTTTTTTAGAGGTTATATTATGGTGATGAAAAATTTTTAACAGCACAAATTGTATCATGTCATAATTAATTCATTAAAAAAAAACAACAAAATTATGTTGTTTAAACAAATAGGAGATTGAAATTTGTTTTCAAAAGTTTGCTATCAAAGGAAGGGCTTTAAGGATTGATAATAAAAATAAAACAAAAATTGATAAAAAAAAATAATAAAATAAAACACATAAAATATAAACAAAAAAAATTATAAAATTTTTATTTCAAATTTAAATACTAATCGATTCTTTCTTTTTTATAACAACAAAAAATATATATTTTATAAAAATTGAGTTTTTCTTGTTTCTGCTAAATAAGAAAAATTAGAAAGAAAAACACGCACACACACGCACACAATATACAAGGCTTTCCATATAAATAGTAAAAGAGAGAGAAAAAAATAAAAATAATTTTTATGTTACTCGTTTAAAAAAAAAAAAGTACATTTTTCTTTTGTTTTTAATGTTTAAATTTTTACATGAAAAAAAACACTTTTACTGCTTCATAATGCCATAGAGAATATAAAATACAACAAAAACATGCTTTTATTTTTTGTATAAAAATTGTTTTTTTTTCTTTTACGATAAAAAGAAGAAAAATAATTGTATAGAGAAATAACAACAACACCTAGTTTTTATGTACTTTAAGCAAACAAAGAAAGAAAATTATTAATATTTATGATTTTTTTTTAATAAATTTACTTTATTTTTATTTATTTATTTTTTTTTTTAGCAAATACAAAATGAAAATGAAAAAAAACTTACAATTAAATAAAAGAGAAAGAAATTTTTCTTTAAAACATTACAATTTAAATTAAAAAAAAAAGAAATTTATTTAATTTTTCTTTTCGTCTTCATTTAAAATTAAAACAAAATTAAAATATTACAAATATTTTTTTTTATAATTTTTAAATTAATTAATTAATTTTAATTAATTTCATTTACTAAATGTATATTAAAATTAGTTAAAACAAAAAACAAATAAGTATTAATTAATAATTAATTTCAAAGAATATTTTAACAGTGTAATAATGATCTTCTCTCTTTCATTGTATTAGAATTTAATTTTTTTTAAATTAATTATTTAAATGTAATGTTTTACAGGGGTTTGGAAGTTGTTTGTTTAAGAAAACAAAAGAAAAAAAATAACAAAAACAAATTAATTAAAAAGAGATTACAAAACAAAAAACATTTTCTTTTTTTTTCTTTCTAGCAGTAAAAGTATGTTTTTGAAGACTATAATTAATAAAAAAAAATTGTAGTGGTAGTAGTAGTAGTAGTAGTAATAGTAGTTATAGATAGTGGTAAATTTCAGAAACAAATTATTTAAACATACATTGAAAGTGAACGCATTTAGAAATCCATGTGTTTTTTTTATAAATTTCATTACATGCAGATAGCATGAATTAAATTGTAAAGAAAAATTTAAAATTATTTTGAAAGTAAAAAACTAAATATTTTACACTGATGTGTTATGCATTCATGCTAATCTTTTAAAAAATGTAAATATTTATAGATTTTAGAAGAATAATTTAAGTATTAATTTTTATTTCAGTTGGAAAATATTAGAAATTGATAAACAATGATTTTATATGAGAATTTTCTTGTTTATTGTTTTATATGTTCAATTAATTGGCAAACTGCTTGAGTAGTATTAGATTTCATTTATAGTGAAATCTCCACAATTGAAATTATTTTATTTTGTATTTAAACAAAATGAAATTTCTACTACTTTTGAAAAGTATGATGGGAATATATTCCCTAAAAATGAAATTATATTTAGTATACTAAAAATAAGTTTTAGCCTATACTAAATACAAAAAAAAGAATGATTTTCGAAATATATTTGATTTAAACAATTAGAATATATTCATTGTTTTGCTACAAATTGGATTTGCGAACTACTATCTCTGAAAAATACTACTATTCATGAAAAATACATTCACATTCCTTTCAATGTATGTCTGTCTATATGTAGCTCAGTATGAAGTTAAATCATCGGCATTATTGTTATCGTATGTATGGATTGGTATTCATTATTTAAAAGAAAAGGAGTTTAAAAATAAAATTATAAATGAAATGTTCATAACTATGTTTGTTTTCTTAAAAATGTAGTCGTCTTATATAAAAAAAATTAAATTATAAAAGTATTTAAATTAGAGCTTAATAAAATAATAATAAAAAAATATTTATCGTAATCATATAGTAATAGTACATAAAATAAAATTAAAAAAAAAATATTTTTATATTTATAACCAACATAAAATAAAAAAAGTGTTTGTGTATTTTGTTTGTTTTTGTTTTTGTGGTTGTTTTCGTTTTTTTTTTTTAACAAGTTGAAGATATGAAGGAGGAAATTGACTTTCTTTTTCGATTTAAAATATTGTATTGAATTCAAATGATGTAATTAAATTAATTAATAAAAGGTGGTCTTTTTTATGGTATTGTAATACAATAATTTGAAAAAATAAAATACAATAATAATTAATAATAGAGAGACATGAGAGGGTAGAGGTTGTTTTGTTTTTGTTTTGTTTGGTTTTGTTTTTGTTTTTAATGTTTTTTCTCACCTGGTAAATTTTGTAGCGGTTTGGCGTGCTGAGTGCCACGAGCGCTGGGACGAATTTGTCCCACCCCACGGACCCCCCCGGTTGCTTGCTGAGCCCCCTGAACGGTGGCCCCCCGTTGAGCCGCCACCGCCGCCGCCACCACCGCCGCTTGAGGGGCCCCCTGACGATTGATGTTGCCACGGAGCCCAACGGTTCGGCCACGCGCTGTGATTCCACGCCCACGGCCAACCCCCTTCATAAGTTAATAATAATAATAAAAAAAAAAAACAAAACATACACACACACGCACGCATGCAAACGCACGTTCGTTTACATACACATTTACAATATATGAAAATGTGGTGGGCGTGGCATTTTAAATTTAC
This sequence comes from Sarcophaga subvicina, assembly GCA_936449025.2. Classification (NCBI taxonomy): domain Eukaryota; kingdom Metazoa; phylum Arthropoda; class Insecta; order Diptera; family Sarcophagidae; genus Sarcophaga; species Sarcophaga subvicina. The sequence goes on along the minus strand of OW388081.2, from coordinate 101,708,331 downwards.
ATGCAATGCATCACAATTGATTTGCAAAACGTTATCGATCGATCGATGCATACAAACGACAAACCAAAGTCGTTAAGGTAAGACAGATATAGTGTGACAGACATCGACATCATCATCATCATCATCATCATCATCATCATCATCATCAAGTAAGTTACCAACCGTATAAAGAGATTGTTTTCATTCACACCATATCAAGAGATTTTTGGTTCCGCAGTTTAATTGTGTTGTAGTGGTGGTGGTGGTTAAGATTCCAATCCATTGTGGCCATATTCAATATTCGTATTATATAAAATATATATATGGATCGCCAAGTTTTAGATAAATTTTAATGTTTTGTACAAATCATAAACGTCACAAATTTTTGTTTGAGAAATGTTTCAATATTTTCAATTTTGAAGGGTTTAAATTTTTGCATTGTTTTTGGGGGGACAGAAGGGTGATGGTTTAAAAGATTAAAAAAAAAAATAATAATTATAAATAAAAGTTTTGATGATATTATATTTCAAAGGTGGTGGAGGATCAGGAATTGTTTCAATCATAATTTTGTTGTTTTTTTTTTTTTTTTGTAAGATTTTTCATATGCAGAGACCATAAATAGTAGAAAAAAATTTCAGGGTTTGTTTTTTTGGTTTAAAGATATTTGGTGATAATTAATTATTCAATTTGAATGAATTTTTTTAAAGGGATTTGATTATATTTGTAAATTATATTTTGTTTTAGGTTTTGACGAACATATATATAATTTTTTTAAGACGATTTTTATATTTGATTTTTTGAGTTTGAGAGTATCAACATAAAAAAAGAAAAAAGAAAAAGAAAAAACAAAATCGAAAATGAACGCGTTAGATTCTTTTTTTTTAAGTGTTTAAAAATGAAATTATTTTAATAATTTTTTGTTTTTTACTAAATAATAATTAAAATTAATTGTAATAATAGAAAAAAAAATAGATAAAAAAAATATTTTACATTAAACAAATAACAATAAATTGGTTGTCTTTCTTTAGGTTTTTTCTGCCTTGAACTATATTTTTTTGTAGGTTTTAATTAAAATAATTACTATAAAAAAAAAGTTTGTATAAGAAGCTTAAAATAAACTGTATTGAAATGGTACTTAATTTAAGATTTTTCTTGAAAATCAATTTTGCGATTGACACATATTTTTTTTTTTTTTTTTATACCGAAAATTTATTTTCTTTTAAAGTCACAATGAAATTTAGAAATTTTGCATGAAATATTTTGTTTACTATATACAAATAAAAGCTCTATTCAAGCAATAATAAATAAAACGTAAACTATGCTGAGTATATGAATTAGAAACAAGAGTACATTTTCATTAATAAAGTCCATTTAAATTTGTTTTAATTAGTGATAGTCTTTATATTTATACGATTTTTGGGCTATGTACTCTTATTCATTCTTGATTCATATCTTTACATTTTGTTAGTAAAATTTACTAGAAATGATTTGTATATGATAAAATAATATGAACTTAAATTGTAAGCAAAATAATACTTTTGATTTATTTAATATGCAACGTTCTAATTTAAATTGCATACTTTAAGGTTTAATAAAAATTTTATTACGAAGTTGTGCTGCTTAGGAAAATAGAGATTGAAATTGGGCTTAGATATGTATGTACCTTATTAGGCTTAAGAGAACCTTAAGGTAGTATTAGTATTATGGTAAATAATTAACAACAGCAATTGATTAATTTTTTTTTTTAAATATTTTTAACAGCAACAACTTTAAATAGTAAAATTCTGAAATTTGATGGAATGCAATTTAACAAATAGAACACTTTTATTATTAAATAAATCATATTTAAATAACTAAATATTAAGAATAATAGCACTTTGGTATTCAGCTCATATGTATGACTTTTATTTTAATTAAAAAGCTTAAAGAAATAATAAAATTAAAAGTAAAAGTTAAAAAAAAAGAACTTAAAAATATTAAAAAATAACAAAGCAGCAGCGGTTAAATAAAAATGAAGCAATGAAGAATATGTGCGCAAAACAAAACATAAAAAATAAAAGCGTTAATTAATGTAAATAGTAAATTAAAAACAAAACAAATGATATTATTTAAGTAGGAACTATTGTGTTAACGAGAGACCATGTATAGTAAGGAATAGCTGACTGTTTGGCTGGTTTTGATTTGATGGTTACTGATTGATTGATTGTTTTTGTTTCTTTGTTCTTTTAATCAAAATAAAATATATGTAGTAAATGCTTTGTCAATTTTTTAATTCACAAACATTAATGCTTAAAAAAAATTTTGAAAATTAGGCCTAAATTATTAAAATTAATTACAAAGTTTGTCTTTGGAAGCAGATAAACAAAATCCTCGAATTGGTAAAATATATATGTATGTATAGACATGGTGTACTTTACGAGTAAGTTTCGTTAAATATTTTATGATGTTTAGTATGTAGTAGTACTGGTAAGTATGTAGTTTTATTTGGTGGTTGTAGTTTAAAATCCATAAACGGTTTGTTTTAATGATTTAAAGAAACAAAAAAAAAAAAGAAGAAATAAATTTAGAAAATAAATTATGATTACTTTAAGAAAACAAAAAAAGTATTTGTTCAAAAAAACAAAAAAGTTTTCGAAAATTATTGTAAAAAAAACTAAACTAAATTATAAAACAAAAAATGTAATAAAAAAAAATAATAGGAAAGAAAAAAAAATTAAAAACCCACCACATTATTACGCGCTGTTCTTGGTAAACCACCCGCGGCAGTGGGACCACCAGGCGGTAGTGGACCCACCATACTGCTGGGTGGATAATCAAAGAAATATTCGCCATCGTAGGTACGATAAAAATCTTCATAATACGTATCATTGTAGCCAGCACCGCGATAATCCGAATAACCATAAAAGTCATATTCATAATCTATAAAATATTTTTTGATTTTTTTTTTTTTGTTGTTTTAGGGAAAATTTCGTTTTTGTATGCAAAATCAAACAAATTCAAATTGAATTGTTTTGTTCAGGTTTTTGTTTTGCAATGCCAAAAATAAATTTAGTTTGCGAAAATAAAATTAAGAGAAAATAAAATAAATATGAAATTACTTAATGGGTTACAAAAAAGAACAAAAAACAGAAAACTAATATTAAATTATGTTAACAAAACTAAAGAAAAAAAATAAATTTAATGTGATAAAAATATTTTTCGTTTTATAGAGAAGAATTTGTGAAACTTTATAGTTTAAATGAAATTCTAAGAAATGAAATAATGACGGACAAATTAGAAAATAAATGTTGAAATCAAATTATTTCCAGATTTATTATTTAAAGAAAATTAGTTTTTTATTTTCATGGATGCAGTAAAAACTGGATTCTTTGATTATTTATTGAAATTATTCAATTGACGTAAGTATTTTTTTCAACTTGAAGTAATCATGTACAGATAAAATAACCACAGATTTTTGTAGTATCTTTTCCTAAGTACAAAGGAGTTTGATTTAATTTTTGATTTGAATATTTTTACAGAAAATATATTTCAAAATAATACGAAAATATTTTTATCACATCTTTATTAACTACATTTGTTTTTACTCAATTCAAAAACTATAACAAATAAAAAAATTAAATTAAATGATACGGTGTGCTACAGATTTGCTTTTCTAATTAGAGGGTAATTTTTTTAGGTATGAAAAGGTTTTAAAGAAAAAAATAAAAAAAAATTCCTTTATATCGTTGAATAAAAAAATTATGCCGCCAATCTAACATAGATTGTATTACAACAATCATAAAAACAGAAAATTAGAAAATAATTGTGAATTTTTATTCCATTTTTAATAATTTCTTTAAAATAGTAATCAAACCAAAAACAAAAACAAAAACAAAAAAGAGTTACATAAACAAAAAGAAAAAAAAACTTCTTTTTTGATTCTATTCAGAGAGTTCTGTTTAAATAAAACTTTTAACTTGTAAGTGTTACAAAAAATAGAAGTGTGCTTCAGAGAATGATGAATGTTTTGTATTTGTTTTAGATTTTTTTCTTTTACACAAAAATATTACAGTTTACTTACCGGCAAAACATCAATAAGTATACAGGGTGTTTAACATTTGCTACACAGAGAACAAACAACAACACAAAATTGCAACATTTAATTACAAAAAAATTATAGTATTTTTTTTTGTTTTTTGTTTTTGTTTTATGGTCAACAACAAAAGTATTTTAGATTTTTTTTGGTTTTTTGGTTTTTGTTTTTAATAATGATGCTCTAATATTTGTAGGTTATATATTTGAGAATTTTCTTTTTGTTGGTATAATTTTTTGAAGGCTTAAAAAAACGTACATTTACATATAAAGTACATATACTATATGAATAAAATTTTATAAAAATGGAATAAAAAAACACAAAAATTTTTACTTCTTTTTTTTTCTTTCTTTTTTGTAAACAAAAAAAATTAAATTTCGTTTGTTTTTCATAATAATTTTCTTTGTTAATAAAGAAGGTTAGAAAATAAGGCATGCAAAGGAAAATATTTAATTTCAAGGAAAAAAAGAATGATTTCACTAAAAGTTTTAAAGAAATTCAGATTAATTTTGTTCGTTACAAGACAAAATTAAATTGTTAAAAAAAAATAAACAATTGAAAAAGAAAGATGGTGCATTTTAATAAATTGAAAAAAGAAAAGTATACGAAGAATACATTGAATATCAAATACACATTTTGTATTAATTAAATGAAGCATACAATGAATGAATGAATGAATGATTAAATGAAGGAATGTATTAAATTTCTTAATAATGGTTAATTGATTTATAGATTATACAGAAATAAAATGAAAATAATAATAACAACGTAATTCTTCTTCAACTAAAATAGAAAAGCAGGGTTGTTAAGTAAACAATTTTTTTTGTTTGTTTTGGAAACTTTATAATAAAAAAAAAGAAATTAAACATAAACTAAATAATAAATGAAAATAATACTTAATAAGAGCCCTAACAGATTTCAATATAATTACGCACAACCTTTAATTGTTTTTTTTAGTACGATATTATTACGTGTTTTAGAAATTTTTAATTGTAATTCTTTTCATATGTCAACTGCAAAAAATGAAAATTTCTTTTCTCTTCCAACAAAAAAAAAATATAATAATAATAAAAGTCATATTTAGATTTAAACAAAATAAATACAACTAAAATGAATTTGTTTTTCTGTTTATAAAATTATAAAACAAATATTAAAGTAAAAAAACAATAAAAACAGAAAAAATGTTAAATTATAAATATAAAACAGAAGAGATATAAACTAATTTGTTTATATTTAAATACAAATTTTTTAATATAGTATAATAGAGTAGGGAAAACAATTAAGAGGCATCAATGACAAAAATTAATTAAGACTTACCATAATCACGTGGCATTGGTGTACGTAGAGGAATTCTGGGAGCACCTGGTAAACGCATGGGCGTACCTAATGGTATCATGCCTGGATGTGTTGGTGATAGATTTCTGTATGGAGACAATGGTTCAAAGCTTTTGTTTTAGTACAACATTTATCATTAACAGAATGTAGAAGAATTTTTTTTAAAATATATTTTCGTTATTATTATATTTTATGTTTTTTTTTTTTTTGGGCGCAGCAATTAAATATATTTATGGTATATTTTGTAGGTGGTAGGTGGTGGTGGTTTGTAGTAGTAGTAGTAGATTTATAATAGTAGTAGTAGTATTATTAAGTTAAAACAGTTGTGGTAGTAGTAGTAGTTTATGTGTAAAATTGTGATTAAATTAAACCGGGGCAAACGTAAAATTATTTTTTATTTGTTTTCAAACAATATTTTTCATTTCATTTACAAAACGGACATAAAAAAAGAAAAAAAAGTATAAAATAAAAAACACAATTAATTAAAATTATTTTAAGAAATATATACAAAAAGGTAGGTAGGTTCAAGGCAGTTCGTTAATTTTGTTTATAAGTAGTAAACATCAACCACCTAGAATGCTCAAGAGTGAGAGTAAACTTTTCAATTGGTTTTTGCTTCTTTTTTTTCAAATGAAATTGTCCAAATAAGCTCTTGTAGCTCTTGAGCATTAAATATTAACGAACGTGCCATCATTATTTAGCCGAATTATGAATATAAATTTTTTGTTTTATGTTTCGAAAACTTTATTTTAAATTTTCGCTTTGCCAATAAGAAAAATAAATCAGATTGATTAGTTTTTAGATTTTGGGATATAAAAAATTTTGTTTAAATGTTTTTGGAATTTTTTCTTTACAAAAAACAATAGAAATTTACAACTTACCCTACTAAGCCAGGACGTCCTTGCATCATTTGCATCATCCTGCGTTCACGAGCACGTAATATTTCCTCCTTTTTCTTTTTATCTGAAGGCGGTTTTGCTAAGGATACCTAAAATGCAATACAAGAAAAGGAAAAATAAAAATATTTAATAAAATGTATAATGCCAGGAAGAATTTGTTTTGAAAAAGCTAACGACCTGAAATTAATTTATTGATTTGTGTTTTTATTATTTTTTTTACCTCAATATTAGCAGCACCAACTTCTTTGCCATTTAAGGCCCTCATTGCAACAACAGCACTATCACGATCTTCAAAATGCACAAATGCATAGTCTTTTATTTTTTTGACGCGTTCAACTCTGCCATATTGCTCAAATTGTTCCTAAAATTTAACAAATAAATTTCAAATTCATTAATAATCAATAAAATAATATGAAACAAAACAAAACACACGTACCTTTAATTTCTCTTCTGTAACATCTTGTGTTAAATTTCTTACATAAAGAACTTTAACCTTTGACATTGTTTGTTCGTCTGGCTCCTCTTGTGGATCAGCCCAGTCAACAATAATATCACATCCCCATACCTGCAAATGTTCCTTAAATATTAATATTATTCCTTTATATTAATTATTCATACATTTGAATTTTAATTGTATAATATAACTTGAATTACTTACTAAAAGGCGAAATTAATTCAGATAATTTCGTGGATAATAGTAATTCAAGTTATAGACAATCAGATGATTACGATTATGATTACATACCTTTGTTCTGCCAGTGCCAAGTCTTCTTTTAGCCAATGAGGCGGCTTTATGTGATTCGTATTCGAGAAAACAAAAACCACGATTTTTCTTTTTATCATCTGGAGAACTATAGATTATCACTTCGATAAGGCCAGCTGTGAGTTGAATTGGGTTGAATAAAATAAAAATGATGATGAAAAAGAATTTAATTAATATCGAATGTTTGTTTGTTTTTTTGTTTAAAAATTATTTCATATAAAAAATTATAGGAAACTTAAAAATACAACAAAAAGTAAATAAATTAAAGGAATTTATTTGTTCTTATTATTTCAAAACAAAAATCAAACCTTCGTAAAGGTTTTATTTGAATGTATTTTATTTGGATTTTTTTTTCCTTTTAGATTTTTTTGTTTTGTTTTGTTTTGTTGTAAACCAATGCCAAAAACGCTTAACTGATTTCATTTTAAATATTTTTTTGTTTTGTTTGATGTTTTCCACGTTTATTATCATGTTTTTTTTATAAATACAATATAAAGCAACTTAAAATATGATTTTGTAATTGTTATATAAAAATTAACACTTATGTTTAATAAATTATTGCTTTTTACATTTTTTTTTGATTATAATTTAACACCAAAACAAAAATTATGAACATTTATTGAAAAACCAAAAAAAAATTATTGTTATATATAATATATTTAAAAATATATTTGTTTTTTTTTTCTTTGTTTAACAAAAAACAATAATTATAAAACATTTAGGTAAAGACAGACATAGAGAGAGAGAAAGATAGTTACATAGAAAGTTAAAAAACACAGAATTTTTTTTTTATTTGACAGCTTTTTGTGTAAAAAAATGCTTAAAATTAAAATAAAAAAGGAATAATAACGTATTTATATATAATAGAGTAATTATAAACATTTAGTTACAAAAACTTCCTTAAAACATTGACTGATTGATTGATATTTATAAATAGATTTTTTAAATATTTTTTTTACTTTGGATTTTTATTCACCTGCTTGTAAACGGAAAAAAAATTAGAGGAGGGAAGGTGGTATATTATGTGGTTGGTTGTTGTAGTTGTTGTTTTTTTATATTATTTATATAAAACATAGTCTCCAGTCATTACCATTTATAAGATTTTTATATTTAAACTTTAAGAAAAATACTTAAAAATATTTTTCACTTTGAATTTGAATTTCATTGTAATCAAAATTAAACGAAGAACAGGAGCGAGGAATTTGAAAATCAATATTTGTTGTTGATCGAAAATGGAGGAAACAAATTGTCAGGAAATCTTAAATGGCAGAATAATAAATGGTATGGAAAAAAGTTAAATAAGACCTCACAGCACCTTTTTATTTAATAATTTTAAAATGTTTTTGTAACAAAATTCAAATATTATTTATAAAATTCTATAAAATTACATACTATATATGCATGTAAAGTAATTTTAGCCTCCTGACTTTATATTCCGAATTCGAGAACACATATTGAAAAGCGAAAATATTTTTGAATTAAAATTGAAAATAATTTTTTTTGTAATAAATCTCAGGAAAATAATGTTTTTTGAATATTAAAATCATGTTTTAGTTTTTTGTATCCATACACTATATATGTACATATGTATGTATATATTTTATGCATATTTTAAGCATACTTTAATCCTAAAATTATATGCCACCATTAATTCTTATTAGAACATCTGTACCAACTTAAGATTTCTTGACAATTTAAATTGAATTTGTTTTTTCGCCATACTTTGCTTTGATATTTAAAAAAAAAATAAAAATTTCTTTTTGTATCGTATTCAGGTGAAGATTATATTTAAAATGGTCAGAGATAATAAAGAGATAATTTATATATGTTTGTTGTTATTTAAACATTTCTTACCATTTTTTGTTTGTTTAGTTTTTGCATTTTTTTTGTTTTTTGTCAAGAATTTAGCTGTAGCTGGACAATTATGTAAAATTACCAGGTTAATTAAAAAATACTTAAAAAAAAATCTCATTTATAGCGAATTTGGCATGGTATGATTTAGAAAAATTAATTTTAAAATATTTGTTTATATAATAGATTTTCTTTTATAGTATATTAGAACTTTAGAAAAATAAAACAAAACAAAAATTGTTAAGCTACAGTAGATATTTTTGTTGTATTTTTTTAAAGTTTCAAAGTTTATTTTTTTTTTTTTAATAAATGACAGGGGAAGAGGAAAAATTATTATAAATTCCAATCACAAAATTTCATCTGCAAATGAGTAATACAATGGTGTGGTGGTGTCATAAATAAATTTCGTTTTTTTTTCTCTAAGGGAAAGGGAAAAGTTGTTATTTTTATTACACACAAGTTTTCAAGAGATAAATATAATTTTCACCTGTAGATGAATTTTTGTAGTTAGAATTCGTTTTGTTTTTCTTTTTTTTTAATAATAATACAGCGAAAATTGCAAAAAATTAATTAACAAAAATCCAATTTGTATTTATTTTTTGAAGGTTATTTTTGATATATTTTGTTTCTTAGGTGATCCCATCTTCTGCAACTTACGCTTTTTTATACATTTAAATTTTTTTAGTTTGTTTTTTTATTTAATATTTATATATTGTATATAAGATATTAAGTTACCAATTGTTTCTAGTTACCAATCATAATTTCATAGTGGTGTTAAGGGGTTTGTTTTTATATGTTGTAGTTTTTTTTTTAAGGAGGATTTCATTTAGTAAAATTTATTTTTTATCCTGTTCTTTTTCTTTTGTTTTAGGGGTTTTTTTTAATAATTTATTTTTTTATTTTTTTTTTTTAATTTGTTTTCTTTTGAATCACCACTTACGTGCATGTTTAGCAAATTCCTCAATTAATTCATCATGATCTCTATTCTTAGGTATATTGCCGACAAAAAGCCGGTGATTATTAAATGATATCGTTACACCAATCTTTTTGCCTTTCCGAATTTCATAATCATTCAGCTGGAAATTGTTAAAAAGTTGTAGCAAATACAAAACACACACACACACACAGAAAAAAAAAGTAGAACAGAAAGTGATTTTTTTTTGTTTGTTTAAATTTTCTTTTTTTATAGATTTTAGCTTATTCACGTGCCAAATAATAATAATTATAATAATAATATTAATAATCCAGTATGTAATAGTAAATAAGTATGAAAATAATAAAATTTTTCTAATATAGTTTAATTTTGTTTTAAAAAAATTTGTTTTTGAATAATAATAGTTTTTTTTAAGAGCTTTAAAAATAGTAGTTTAAAATGGTGTTAATATTAGTAGGTAGTATAATAGTAAAAGAAAAATTATAAATAAAAAAAATAAATTATTTCGGAATGAATATTTTTATTTGTTTTAAGTAATAGAGAGAGACAGAGAGAGAAAGGAACAATTATGCGAATTTCTACTTATTAATTGGATTATTATTTTTATTTAATTTTTTTTTGAAAAATAAAAATTATAAAAAGAAAAGCATATCTCATGAGCAATTTTTATTTTTGTTTTTGTTTGGTTTAAAAAAAAAGTATGTTTTTAAGTTACGAGTGTTTACTTTTTTTTGTATTTAACAAATTCCTACTGAATTTTAATAAATTTAATTTTTTAATATCGTTTGCTAGAATCCGCTCGAAAGAAAGTATTTAGTATGGGGATTTGTTTTTAAAGTACAAAACATATGTGTAACTATGATATGAAAATGGAAATGAAACTTCATTATGTATTTCAATTCAATCAAGGGCTACTTGATTCGCTAAATGGCAATACTAGGCTCGTGTTTCTTTAATGATATTGTGAACAAGAAATAAATTTTTAATTTTCTAATTTAATCTTTAACACAAAAATAAATTAGAATTAAAATGTGACTCCACTTTAAATATCCAAAACACGAATGTAATTGAAAACTTTTTTAAAACAGTGGAGCCTCACGATTTTTCTTTATCAACATTTATTTTTAAACACGTTTTTCTTTGTTATACAATAACAATTGTTCGAATTGTTTGCCAAGAAATTATTATTAATTTTTGTCGAGGACAGAAAAGCGTTTGGAGTGCATGTATGTTAAAGGTGGATCATCAATGAAAATCTAATTGACTAGTATTTTTTTTTCTACTAAATACTTTCTTCCTTTTGCAATTCTTTGAAAATTTGTTTCATTGAGGGATTTAAAAAATGTTTTGAAATCCATCGTGGCGGCTTTTATTGTTTTAAACTAAATTTATTGTAATTAATTTAGAATATTTAATGCAAAAAAATTAAATTATTATTAAAGATATTTTGTAGCATTTGTTAAGATTCATTATATATTTAATTCAACATCTTTAAAATAACGTACAAGTTAATGACTGGAGATTTATAGAAATTAAATTTAAAAAAAATATATTCTGTTTTTGCAATGAACATATATGTATAAATATAGTATATAGATATATATTTATAAAGAAAACAAAATTATGTATTAATTTATAATACTATTAAAAAGTAGAAAATAAACTTATGAAAACGATTTAAGTGATTACAATGGAGTGATGAAATAATAAAAAAGAAAACTATACGTATGTACATGATGTTATTTCAGCTGTAAGTTATGAATGAGTGTGATCGAATAATTGATTGCATATTAATTGTATGTTAGAATTACGATATAATATTTGTAAAAATAGAAAGACCTAAAAAATAAATAAATATTTATTTCGCCTTAAGTAATTAAACGTAAATCTAGTAAAAAATATGAAAAAAAAACAACGCATTTGAAAAGATAGTCTCGAAATATATGGATTGGTGCTTTTTTTTGTTTTTTGTTCATTAACAAATATTAAGTGTTCAATGATTCAAAATTGAGGATGATGATTGGATATGATTCAAATAAAGAAATAACGAAATGGTGTAACGGTCGGTAGAATGGTCGATGGATTAGAAACAAATAAAAAAATATTTTAAATGAAAAACGTTTCGATTATGTACAATAAAAAGGATGACAAAAAAAAAAAGAAAACTAAACATGAAACTAAGAATTTTAATTGCAAAAAGTTTAATTGGTGTGCTTGACTATAGACTACCCCTTATCTGCCTAATAACAACCTCCTACAGATATTTGGTAACCCATCTAAACGTCGCCGAACAACAGCCGTTTTATAGTTGATCTTACAAACAGCCAATTATGATTTTAGCCAATTCGTTTTTGTATAATATTCTGTACGTTGTACATTGTTTTTACACTTAAAGCCAATTGGATTTTTGTCTTTAATAGCCAATTTATGATAGTAATAATGCTTACCCATTATTATTATTGTTTTTATAGTTTAATAACATGTAAAATTGCCTTTTTTTCTCATATGATATTAATTTACATGTTATTACAACTATTTTTTATATTAAAATTTAAAAAATATAATTTAAAAAAAAAATGTTTGTGTATAAAAATTTTGTTTCATAATTTACCTGTTAATTTACCAAATTCCTCTAAAATCTCCTCTTTGCCTTTCGATTTGGGTATATTGCCTACAAAAAGGCGCAGGTTCGGTACACTTATATTTATTTTCAGACACTTGCCAGGTTTTATTTCATGATTATCGAGCTGTAGATAATGCGAGGGGGAAATTTGTTTAAAGGGATTTGTTTTGTTTTTTTTTGTTGTTGGTTTAAATAATGTTTGTTGTATAATGGGATTTATAATAATAAATTAATTTAAAGAAAATAAATAAAAAAAACAAAATAATAAAATAAAAAAAATATACAAATAAATTTAAAAAAAATACATGATAAAATGAAATGTTTAAAATTAAAATAAAACGAAAATAAAAAAATAATAACTTTTATAAAGAACAATAAAAATGGAAGCTTTTTGAGTTTTAGGAAAATATGGGAAAGATGTTAAAAGATACGAGGGATGATCAAAGCAAATCAAATAAAAGTGAATTAATAAAAAGAAAAAGTAAAAAAAACTAAACAAATTTAAAATATAATTAAAAAGCAAGTTACGAAAGGTTTGGTTAAAATGATATTGGAGAGATGTATGTAATTACAAATGCCATAGACTGAATTGAATGTTTACAGACAATTAATATTTTATAACGGATCTTTACTTTCATCGTATTAGTTAGTCTAGAAAATTTATCTATAAATTCCTCTATTATTCCTACAATATTGTTTCATTCGAATTTATCCTTGACAAATATAGCCTGTCTATTGTGTTAATTGCCGGTGTTCACTATATCTACATGCCCAATACATTTTCATTTTCTTTTCTTAACATAGGCGTCTGTTTTTTTCGTCTCATAGTAATTGCTTTGCAATAGAGGAACCGATGGATAAATATTTCCCTTTACAAGAAGTATATTATAGTCTTGTCATGAATATTTTCATCCTGAAAGTGCAAGTTATTGCTTTGACTAGAATAGAACAAAAAATCTTTGTGGGTGCATATAACGCATGCCTTTAAAAGTAAAGTAAACGTTAAAGTAAACGTTGATTCATTTATCTAGATATCGATGTTATATTTTGATCATGTATTCGATGACCACATTAAGACTCATGGGCGAACATACTTTGGCATTTATTCAGTACTTAAATCAGTCCTATGGACGATCTTTCGTGTGATTCCATTGCCGCGCGGGCATAATTTTCAAAGTAGACGTTGAATCGTTAGGTTATTCATCTGGATACCGATGTTATATTTTGATCATGCAATCAATGGCCACATTAAGGACTCATGAGCGAATATACTTTAGCATTGCTTCGATAATTTATTCAGTAGTTAAACAGTTCTATGAACGCGATCTTTCGTGACATACCATTGCCGGGCGGGCATAACTTATGCGGATCTTCTGCAGACGCTTTGGGACTTCCAATGAATAACTTATATTAGGTCTCATCAACGATAAAGGAGTTCCAATCATGGTCCAGATATAGTTGTAGCAGTCTTGAAAACGGAAATATATGAAACTGCTGTTTTGGTACTCCTTTAATAATTAAAATAAACGCGAATAAGAGGCAATTGCAAGAGTAGTGATAGAGCTTTTATACACTTGTTTACTTAGTTTAAATATGCTTTTGTTATTATTTTTAAAATAAAAGAAACCTGCAAAGTGTTGCAATATCAACAAGATATGGTATATACAACTAATATTAAGAAATTTATTTTTTATAAAAAAAACAATCGATCATCTATTTATAATTATTTGAAATGCTGTAATAAATAAACCACAATTCAGTCTAATGACGTTACGTTAGAAAATAATAAAACCACAATACAGGAAAGGTTAGTAATTGAAGTAAAGTTATTAAAGAATAATAAAATGAAAAATAAAAGTAAAAGTAAAAGTATAAAATAAATGTAATTTAGGAAGAATGTTTGTAATTTTGAATTTAAATTTTGAAGATTTACACACTTTTTTTATAAATGTTTAAGCCAAAATTGCTGCTATTCCAAAGTCAGATGATGAAAATTTTCGTTATAAAAATCAAAAACAATTAAAATGTTAATACAATAAAATGGAATTAATTTGGTTGATTTGTTAAAAAAGAACACATGCTCGCAATTTGTAGAAAATAAAACCAGACGAATGATGAAGAGATGAGAGTTACACGACAAAGAAAAAAAACTACGAAAATTTATTGTCTTTTCTTTTGTTTTTGTTTTCATTTGAGATGTGAATTAATTTTCGCCGAATGTAGAGATACAAAGTAAAAGAAATAAATTAAACTAAGAAAATATATGTATGTAACTACTAAAGAAAAAACATTTCTTTCTGCTAAAAAAACTAAAAAATTAAAATTTTTTTTGTAAAACTCACACACACACACACATACGAAGGATGGATGTATTATGTGTGGTGGCAGAGCACACAATGTGAATGGAACAAAAATTGTTATAATAAAAGAGAAATTATTTTCCATTTTTTAGATTTTCAATGCAAAGAGGAGAAAAGAGTAAACAATGCTTTTATTTTTTTTTTCAATGATAACCACGTAGATTTTCTAGAATAAATAAAAGAAAATTTAGAAGAAAAAAAAAGAATTTTGAATTTTGTTTCAAATAAAACTAAAAAATAGTTTTTGTTGTTTTTGCTTTTTATCTGGATAATAAATGACCTAAAACGGCTGCCAAACACGTGATAATGGATTACAGAAGAGTTTTATGGTAGATTTTTCTTTTTTCTTTCTTTTCTTTTTTCATTTGTGTTCGTTATTGTTTTTGTTGTTGTCATCGTTG
The DNA here is from genome assembly GCA_936449025.2 of Sarcophaga subvicina. Lineage (NCBI taxonomy): Eukaryota > Metazoa > Arthropoda > Insecta > Diptera > Sarcophagidae > Sarcophaga > Sarcophaga subvicina. The sequence goes on along the minus strand of OW388081.2, from coordinate 101,693,114 downwards.
TGTTTTAAATGCATACATAAGATGGCATAAAAAAACAGAGCTTTTTATATTTTTTGGGGGAAAAAAAAACTAAGAAGGAAAAATTACTATAAATAAAGGAGAAGGTACTTACAAACTAATTTTAAAGTTATAAAACAATACACAGTAACAAACTACACTTAGAAACTATAAAGTATTGTGAAAAAATTAAAGTTTTTCTATACTTTTCTATGAGGAAGAGAACAACTAAATAAAAAAAAAACAGGTGGAAAAAGAATTTTTCGAAGGGAAACGGGAATAAAAAAACTAAAATGCAAGTAACAAACAGAGTACAAAATAAAGAAAAGGCAGGTATGTTGTAGGTGGTCGGGTAGAAAGGTAAAGTAAGGTAAGGATATAATTTTGCTTTTAATTATTATTTTGTAAGGCCAGGACTTTTAAAATTTCTTATTTTGATTGCTTTTGTTCGAGAGACTTCTTTTCAAACCGCAAAATTTTGTTTAAACCAAACTTTTTTCTTTCGTTTTTGTTTTCGTTTTTCTGAATATAAGAGATCCTTATTTTTTGTAAATACTTTGGTATTATTAAAAAACGTTTATAGGTTTAATGAAACCAATTCACGTTACATTAAAATGGTAATTTTTATGTAACTTGCTACTATGGAAGAAAACTTTTATTGTGATTTTCTCTTTTTTTTTTTTATTTTTTTTTTTCAAAACGAATTTCATGCAAAAAGGCAAAGTCAAGCCATGTACTAATAAAAAAAAAACTGTTTAAAACTAAAGTGGCATAAGTAGAAATAAAAACTAGAGATAGCAAATATATTACTTTTAAATACAGCTAGCTTAAGATACAACAAAAAAAAAATTGAGAGAAAAATTTAAAATACGTAAAACAAAATTTTTTTTAGCAAAGTGTAGAAGATAAAAAATACCAAGCTTGGAAATTTATATTAAAAAAAAAATAAATTAAAAGGATAGTTTTTCTTTTTCTAATAAAAAAAAAGAATGTCTTCCCTTTTTTAAAAGCAAAGGAAGACACAATTCGTTTATATAGAGTTATAATAAATACATAGAGAAATATAAAAAAAAATAAAATAAATCGTTTGCCTACTAAAAAAGCCTAAAAATATATCGTATAAATGTATACTTAATTTTGAAAAAGCCAAATAAGTATTAATAATAATAATAAAAGCTATGTATGAAATAGAAAAATTAAACTTATCAAATGATTAGAATTTCTACAAGAAATTGTTTAAAAGAAAATCAATTTTAATACAAAAAATTCTAAACCAAATGGACTTGAAATGCAAGTCCTTCTAAATCATTTGATAAGTCTACACTTTATTTTTTATATTTTATTTGACCTAAAATATCAAATAATGCTTTCTTTCTTTTTTTTCGTTTTGCATTTGATATACAATACATATGTATGTATATTTATATTTAAAAAAAAAAAAGAAAAGAAACAAAAGTTGTAGAGAGAATTGTAATGAAACTAAATTCTATGATAAATACCTGTTTGACGGCATTAGAGGCGGCTTCTCTTGTGGTAAAAGTAACAAATGCATAACCACGATTTGTACCAGTCATGGGATCCATCATTAATCGTAAATCCCAAATGGTGCCACAGTTTTCAAACAGGGGTATTAATTCATCTTCAAACATATCTTTGGGTATTTTCCCACAAAATACCTCGCAACCATTGCCCGGTACTGGACCATCCCAATTTGGAGGTGGTCCACCATATTTGCGCTGGCCTATAAACATATTTTAAAAAATATTTTATTTTTATTCACTTTCAACATTCTTTCTTTTTGTTTTGTGTTTTTTTTTGTTTTTCGATTTTAAATAATATAAGAAAAAAATGAAAATAATTACCCGTGGTCACATCTAAAGTGTAACCGGTACGTTCTAGTATTTTTTTGATTTTCTCCTCATCGGGTCCTTTAACTTGCACTGTGGTTGCTGGTGTTGGTACACCCTGTTGACTGGCTCGACTTTTTTGCCGATAAGTTTTCATGACCCCACATAAATACGCTGATTTATTCGATACATGTTCCAAATTTGATTCAAGGAACTGACTTAATACATTCAAGGCACCATCAACCGGAAACTCTTTAAGCGCATCCAGTGCGCGTTCATCTAATTCTACGTGGGCGAGTTTTCCTGTTTTATATATATCATCTAATTTACCGGCAACCTAAAATGAAACGGGTAACGTTTAATGGTTTAAATATGGGAATGATAATAGAAAAATTTACAATAAATTTTTAATATTTTACGGGCAGATTTGTAGATTTTTCAAAAACTAAACAATAAATTTAGAAATTGATCAACGAATTGATTTGAAATTCAGAAATACCGACAGTCGAAAGACAAATACTTCATTATTTTTCCTTGGAAGAGTTTATTACGGATAATATTTTTGGGCAGTTGTTTTTGGTGTATTTAGGTAGAAGAACCATACCAGCAACATATTTCTACAGCCATACGGCAGGGTAATGATTTCCAATATTCTAATGTATGGGCACTGCTCGTGCTATATATTTAGCGAACCATGTTTGAATGTGGGAGTTGTAAACTGCGGTTTACATTTAGTCTTCGGCGAATTTCGGACAAAATATTCTGAGCCATTTACCGCTATAAAAAACACGATTTTGAATACCACTACACATGCATTTGATAAGCTCTGTAGCCTACAAGTTGGTAAATCCAATATAAGAACAACAGCATCACAGTAGTGAAAACTTGTTCATATTTTCTGGCTAGATTTTCTCATTAATTGAGGTATCAATAGGTCAGTTCTGCAAGCATATAAACAATGTTTTCTGCCATAATAATTGTTTATTGTACAGGTAATGTCACTTACTACCGTCCTCTTTTCCTACGACTCTGAATTAAACTTTTTTTCTCTTGTTTTGTTTATTTTCTGACCTCAGTTCTTTCCTTCCAATTTAACATTCCTTTTGTACCTTTATTTCGGTAACCTGCGATAACCAATACGATCTATTTTCGTTTGTAGGTGGAGGTATATGCTTTTTTCAAATTGGCCTTTGCATTCGAACTTATATTACATCTACACACAATTTAAATATCAAAATATCAAAATTATACGTACTTTAATATCTAAGCCATATTCCAAGAGCTTTGGATAATCTTCTGTTCTTTCACCATCGCCGCGATCTTCTGATTTTTGATTGATGTCATCTACCAGTTCGCCATTGCCTTCCGCCATTTCTAAAATAAAAATAAAAAACAAAAGAAATTTAATTAAAATCATTAATAAAAAAAAAACAATAAAATTACAATGAATAAAAATTATATTAAATTCCGGTGTAAACTGCTTCAGTCAGGGTAATGAACTTAACTGTAAACAAGCCAAAACTATAATACCCAATTGTGTGCGAAAAATTTCTTTTTTTTTTTTTGCAAACAACAAAATTGCCAAAATTTTATAGCACACCTTGTGTTCTGCTCTCCCGTCAGACCGTCTGCCACAAAGCTCTCACCACTTATCGGTATACGCACTTTTTTGCATGCCTGCCACCCAACAACAACAATTCTAATCGAACGGTATCATAGAAAATGTTTTCGTTTTTTTTTCTTTCACATTTTACCTTGACAAGTTCAATGAACGCTTAAAACTATTAGTTTTGCAAAATCTATTACAACAGCAACAGCGAAAATTTCGCATAAAGAAAAAAGTAAAAAAAAAAAATATCAACAAACCAAACGCAAAATTATGCGTAATCTTTGCAAACACACAACATTATTAATCATACGCAATCAAGTCGAATAAGAAAATACCCTGCTTTTTTCATTATCATGTTTCCAACGAAAATACATGAGTACATACACTGTTGTGCAAAATAAAAGCACTTCCTATATAAAAAATAAATAAAATATAAATAAATTTTAAATCTTAAAATCCAATATACGGAACGCAATTGTTTACATACATAAGTATGTAACCAATTGCCCAATGAACAGAATATGAAACATCCCCCTTAGCATAGTGTGCCTATTAAAGTTCTCTGTTTATTTGTATGGTGGGAGAATGTAGGCATAAAAACAGAGCAAAAAAAAACGAAAATAAAAAACAAACGAAAAATTTGCAAACGAGAGAAGACGAGTTCATTAAACTTTTAAACATTTTGAAAATCTTGTTGTTGTAGCAATCTGATCATAGATCGCACGACGACAACAGCAACGAAAATAAAGCAAGCATTCAGAGTGTAAAGTGCGTAGAAATACTTGTTATCGATGCGTAACCATAATAAACCATATGTTTTAATAGATAAAAAGAGAGAGAGTGAGAGAGATAACGAACAACAGAGAGAGTATAATAGGTAGACACAACTAATAATGTATAGCATATTAGGGTGAGGTGGATATTTTTATTTAAGAATTTGGGAGGTGGTATTTGGTATTTATAGAATTAAAAATCGAAAGGGTTTTTAATGAGTTTTTTTTATGACATAAAACATATGATTGTCTATGATATGTCAAATAAAAATAGTTTCTTCGAAAATAGTCAGCAAAATAGAACTCACGCAGATAAGAAACTTAAAGACACTTCTAAGGTTTTTTTTTTATCAACTGAAATAATGGAAAATTTTACTGTGTATCGTCGATTGATTGATGAACTGGGATTACAGTGACTTTGATTTTTATTTTTTAACAAAAAATTGTTTCAATTATTTCCAAATACAAAAATAGAGAGAAAAAATAGTGTAATTTGCTCAAAATTTTGTACTAAAATAAGGGGAGATTCATTACAGGATTAAAACCTAGTTTCTCACACCGCCCATGTTATACGAGTAAATCTTATCCAAGAGTAGCGGGAACAACGTAGGTGGTGACTTGACTTATTAGCGGTTTAACCCTAGAGCTTTGCCGTCTGGAACAAAGCGAAACGGCGACTTCCTCTCAGCAGTTTTCAAAGAAAAATTGCTATGAAAAGTATTTCAAAAATCTGTCGTCCGAAGTCGATATTAAACTGTAGATTCCGCCACTCATGGAAACAAATAACACAAACAACATGTTAGGTGTAATGCTTTAAACACAATAGATGCAACATTTGCTTTGCTGCATTGCCGCTGTTGCCTTTATTATAATTAATACGCACGCAGCTTGCCTGAGACAGCAAATCATTAATTGCTGTGCCTAATATAATGCTTCTGTTGTGTTTATAGCATGAGAAGATAGCTTGTAACCTTGACTAAAGGGTTGTAATGATCAATTAAATATGTAAAGTTATGTCAACAAACAGAATTGCCGAATTTCACATGAAGAACTACCAATGCACCGTAAAAAGTGCATGAAATCGATGAAAATCGTAAGTAAGTACTTAGCTAAACTCTTACAAATCTTATCATTAAGATTTATTAAACTCAACTATTTATAAGAACCGAAATTTAAGTAAAAAAGCAACCCAGAAACTGTGTTAAAATGTCAAGTAACACATTTGACGTCACTCATCAATATTTCTAACAATTTATTATTGAATAATGATAATAAAAAATAAAAAAAGAAGAAATAGCACAATGAAAACTTTTATGTGCGAATTATAACAATAAAATAAAAAAAATAAACTGGTTTAACACAAAAGGAGAAACAAAAATAAATAAAAAATAATAAAAACGAAAAGAAATTAAAACGTTTTTATTTTCTATTTCACACATTGTTTTTCTATACTCTTAGCAAGAACAAACAACAAATGAATGACAAAAAATAAAACTATGTGTGCATACATGTATACATATTTGTTTTATATTAATTGTACACTATAATTTCTGTTATAATTTCTTTTAAAAATACTTGGTATAATACATACAAATTCAAACATTCATTTGTACATACATACATACGTATGTACATATATATAGAATAAAAAACAACAATAAATACACACCAAAAAAAAAAAATAAATAAAAAAAAACAGAAATAAAAAAATTTCAATGTCAAACAAATAAATATAAAACAGTATATTAAAGAAACAACAACAATAAAAGTAAAATATAATATAAAAATACAACAATAAAAAGAGAACTTAAACCAAAAGAGATAAGCACTACGGAACATATGTATGCTTATGATCGGAAGTGTGGGAGGGAGGAGAGCATCTAGAAATAAAAATGAATACTGCAATGCTAAACATATCAAACAAGTCTAAACATTTGAAAACTGTTAATAATACATCCAAACACACACACACATACACGTATCTTTTTGTATTTAAATTACGCAATCTCTAGTTTATATTTTCTCACTTTCTCATTAGAAAACAAAAGAAGCAAAAAATAAAAATAAAACAAAACAGCATGTATGATAAAAGTAGCATAACAGCTTTTTAGTTGTTGTTTCTTTTTCCTAAAATAAAATAAAAATCTATTACTAATCCCCCACCATATACAATGTATGTTTGTATATACAGTATGTATGAAATCATTAAGATTAAAACCTGAAAGCTGAGGGAGTATAATAATAATAAAAAAACATGACGAAAATGGCAAATAAAATATGTATACACAGCGATAGGTATACAAACGAGTGCTAAGCAAGTGTGAGAGATAGAGAGAGAGAAAAAAAAAAACAAACAAAAAATAATTTAAATTGTATAACGACTAGAATGAACCCCATATGATTGACATAATTTCGCATACAACTTTTATTTTTCTTATTCTCTTTCTTTATAGTTTTTTTTCGTTTTTATTTCATTTTGTTATAGTGACCTATTTTTTTTTAATTTTAATTTTTATTAAGTTGCCTGCTTTATATGTATACTGAGCGCCAAAAGTGAGTAAACACCACTGAAATAATTCATTTTCTTATGATAGCAAGAAAAGTAAATGAGAATAATCGAATAAATTTCCAAAAATAAATACGTTTATTTATTACTTATAAAATGTTAAAACAAAAGCAACAATTCATGATAAAGGGACTTTTTTATACTTAAGAACAAAACTGTTTTATACTTAAGAACAAAAGTGTTGACTCACTTATGACGCTCACTGTATGTATGTATGTATGGTATGTGCCTAATTAGTGATTGTATTAATATGTAAATGCTGTTATATCAACAAATGGCAACAATGTTGCCTAAATACAAAACAATATTTATAAAGTAATAAATTTGAATTTTAATATGAAAAGACAAATTATGAATTTTGTTAGAAAAAATAGATGGAGCCATAAAATTAAAACAGAAAACTTGTATGTTTTTTAATATTTTGTTTATAAAGTTAAGGATTTATTATTTTGAGAAACCATACAATGTTTATCTGCGAGTATATTTGGTATCTTCCTCTAAAGATTTGCAATTTTCTGAATGTCTAAACCTAAACGCACTATGGATACTTGCTGTTAAAGGCGATGACTAATTATTAAAGAGATCAATATACTTCTTGAGTTGACATTGCCGTCATTTAGTTAGGATTACAACATAGCTTCTTACAGCAATGTGTTTTATCCATGAGTGACGTGACCTACAGTTTGAAGCCGCTCCGAACGACAGATTTTTAAAGAAACTTTTCATGACAATTTTACTTACTTTGTCAGAATGTTTTCATTTAAAATTTTATTCTTTGTGTTATTGCCAGAAGACTGCTGAATGGAAATCGTAGTAAGACACATTTGTTAAAATTCTTTTTTTGAGCTGTCATACCAGGGGTTTTGTACAACGGGCTCTCATCTAATAAGCCAATATATTACCTGTTAGACCATGACGACTAGATTTTCTATTTTTATTGTTAGAAAATGTAGTAATTCTTTATACATATTCGATAGTCAATACGATGTGTTTCTGAGAGCTTTGCCCTCATGGATCAATATATTTTCAACAGCTGCCGTAACGAGAAAAAAAAACTATCCAGCTTTTATTGTTCGTTTATGGATGGCAACTGAACCCCAGTTCCGTTGCCTGCTGGCAACTAAAATTTTGTAGTGAAATGTTTAAATGTTGGTTGTCCGTTTTATTTTTAATAGCATTTGAATTGCCGTCCATAATCGAGCCATAAATCTTTGTAGTAAAATGATCGTAAACAAATGTAGACAAAATTATAACAACCTGTCATCTACAATGGCAATAACAATAAACTAACTAAACGTACATCCGTTGAACTAATTAATTCCCGGAGTTTACGAATTAGTTACACGGCAACATAATTGCAATTTAAAGCTTTAAAAATTCTAGATTAACAGCAACAACAGAAAGAAAATAAAACAAAATAGCGAATATTTTTAAGGGCAACAACATTTATTGCGTGTTTTAAAGTTTTCAAAATAAAAATAAATTTTTTTATTTCCTCCAGAGAGAGAGAGCAACACATTTACGTATATTTTTTAAAATTTTTTTGACAACAAACTGCAGTAGTGGTGATGGCGGTATTGCCACTGCTGTTGTTGTTATTATTTATGGTTGGCAACGTAGACATTGTCTTTTACGACTGTTGTTATTTACCGCAATCAAGAGAACAACAAAAATAACAGAAATAACACTACAAGACTGACAGTAAATTGAAAAAAGGACACACCATACATTTAAAAGAGTAAAATCATCTTGCAAGGCGAACAAAAAGTAAACAGCGACATAACGAGAGCACAGAATAAAAGCATACCTTTGAAGTTCTGTGCAACTACTACTCGTAACCAAGTGTTTATGTGTTTTAGTTATAGTTTAGGATTTGAAAAGAGGCACGAACGAGTGTGTGTTATAGTAGTTTTTATTTGGCAACATGTATTGTAAATATTTGTTATTATACTTGTCGTTTATTTTTATAGTTTTTTATTTGTTTTATTTTTTGTTGTTTGTAGTAAACACAAAAAAAAAATATACTGCATCATGTTGCAGTTGCCATAAATTCGTTTATTACTATTATTATTATTTTTATTGTTGTTGTTATTTATAGCACTTTTTAGTTTATTTTTTTTTTTGTTGCGTTCCAATAGAACTATTTAAACGGAAATATGCATAAATTAGTTTTCGTTTTTATTACTTCTCTCTATTGCCCCCATTTTCAACTCTCCTCTGGCATTCTTTTCACGTTCCTTTGGAAAATGTTGCACCAAAATGCCACGTATTTTGGTCTTTGTTTTTTTCGTAGAAAAGTTGCCAAAAAAAATTGAAGTTTAAAAATATTTTAAATTTTATAAGAATTTGAAGTGAAAAAAAATGTGCAGAGAATCCATTCGAAGATCACAAATTCTAATATAATATTCACACTCGACTAGACTTTGGAGTGCCCAAAAATGTGAATGAAGTATCAATTGAAGTCTCATTTCTAAAGAAATTTCAATTCTAGACTCACAATTCTTCCGCAAAAAACCCTGAAAATAAAACAAAATTGCCATGAAAAGATTCACGAATCTATCGTTGACATTAATATGTAGGTCACGCCACTTATGGATAAAAATAACACACACCACGTGAGTGCTAAAAAAAACTAGGTCGTTACCCTGTGACAAAGGTTATAATGACCAACTAAGTAAGTAGTAAATACGTGATAAGGGATTTAAATAGAATTCATACCTTCAACAGACTAAAGGTAGAACGTACGTTCATTCCTAGCATATGAAAAGCAGTGAGAACGATTACCAAATTGTAATGTTTTTTCAGAAGATATTTGAATTATTTTCGTATACTAAAAACGAATGTACGTTTCGTCAACGTGCAGTTAATTTTAGCTTAATAGAATGGCTGGAGACTGATGACAGAAAACAATGCCTGCTTACCTGACCTAACTTGTAAAAAAGCGTGCAATGCAATAGAGAAAAACTATTGCTATTTCCGTACTATTTCAAAACAAAGGAAAAAAAAAACTTTATTTTAACCACTGCATGGCATATTTTTTTATGTAGCACCCCAGCAAATGCAGCAAATTAAAACCTTTTCGAGTAAAATTAAAGGAATTCAAGTTATTTCAGGCTACGAATGCCTGTGGTAATAATTTATTATGACCAAAACTACCTCAATATATTTTCTATTAAACTATTAAAAACATTTCAAACAAAATACAACAAAAAGAAGAAGAATGTGGTAGTGGTGGTACATTTGTATGCAATACATACAAACAATTCATATTTTATTTGAAACACCCTCTCTTTTCACCATCACCACGCCACGTTTTCATGCAGAATTGCATTACGTCGGATAGATAATGCGTGGTGGCATATAGGAAAGCAACTGAAAGCAACTCTCCTCTCTCCTTCGCTATTTTTTCTCTGGGTAAATTTTATTCTGTATTATCATTGTTAAAAACGAAAATAAAAACAGAAACAACAAAGAATTGTATCACTATGGTGTTATTTTGTTATTTTTAGTTTCATTTCAACAATATTGTAATAAGTTTGAGGGTGATGACCACAGACAACAGTTAAAATGTTTGCAATTTGCGAAAAAAAACACACAAACATTGTTGAGTTGAGGGGGGGGTGAATATTTTTACACTTTTTTTGTTTTTGTTTGTTTTTATTTCAACTCTCTTTTGTTTTTATAGTCATAAGGGCGCAATATTTGCATAACCCAACTATGATTTAAAAAAAAGAAAGGAAAAACAAAAAACTCTCTTTTATACATAAATTATAAAATTTAACATGGCAGGAAGAGAGAAAATAATTTTTTTTTATGCATAAAAATATCATAAATTATTTATTGTGGTCAGAGATGGGAATAGGCAGGCCTGTTATGGCTTTTATGTGCAGCATTTGATTTGTTAAACACAAATTAAAATTTTTTAAAGCCAGTCGTACACAAAAACGCTGTATAATTCCCTCCATTTACTTCCCATAAAGCTACTAATAAACTTTGCTATTATATTAGAAAAAGGCATATCTTCAGACATAAAATTCGTTCGATCATGATATCGACATATAATAACATAACACTCCGCAGATTATTCTCTTTCCATTCTTCTGATAAGTCCTTTTTTCTATTGCGTTTAGCCTTTAAAGTCTCTATCAGGCATATACTCTGTGCCTGTCGTCTTATATAGCGTTTGGCCGCCATTATTCTTCATTCATCGTGCTGGTTTACTGAAGGTGTGAATGATAGTTTACAAACCTTTGGTTGGACAGGTTTTTTCATTAATTTTTGGTTGCCTTTAGGTCCTCAAATGTGTAATAATTTCGTTAGAATCCCTTAAAATTTTTTAACCTTTAGAACTGCTTAGAGATGTTTCTTAAAGCAAAGTTCTCAATATATCCATATGGTTTTAGATTTACTTTTATCAGTAATTACAGGCCTTTATGGAACATTCTGTTCTGTTTATAAATCGCCACATTTTCTCTTAGGTGCCCTCTTATCCTAAAACCCTCTGGTTGTTGGGCAAAAATGTCTTTAGCTGTTGCAGCACTTTTTTATTGTTAAGACATGCAGCTCCAGTTAATGATTGCACCGAGATTCGTACACTCCCCTCTTAAATTAAAATTGGGCCAACAGTTTTAAGCTGTATTTTTGTTTCAAACCTAAATAGGTTGCCGTACGATAGGACCTGTTCTAGCCAATGTTTTATAAATGATGATGCGTTATCGCGTTTAAGATTGAGAAACCAGGTTTCATTAGGCAATTCTATGTACATACATATCGATGGCTTAATATAAAAAAGGCCTAACTCGATTTTTTGCTTCGTTACAGGAGAAGAAAAAAAAACTTAATAAAATTCGTAAAATTTTAGGTACAACATAAATTTTAATACAATTTTTAATAAGAAACAGCAACACATTTAATCTCTCATTTAAAAAAATTTGTATTTTTTTTTTGTGCATCTGACATTTGTCTACCAGAATTAACAAAAAACTTTATTTTGAAAAAAATTGAGTTAGGCCTTTTTTATATTAAGCCATCGATATATGATCTAGATTTAAATATTTTAAAAGATTTATTCATTCTTCAATTATAAAGAAATTTCAATTTCACAATTTAAATTACTTTTAAACTCCCTTATACAGCCTAAAGGCTTCTAATGATTTTTAATTATTTTACAACTATTTGTTATTAATTCATGTAAATCCTGTATCCTGTACGGTTCTGCTTTAAGTGGTTTATTGTATCATTAAAAGTTTTTGCATTAAATATTTATAACATAATGCAGAGATAACAAAATAGCCATTAATTTGCATTCGCTTCTACAATTAAACCCACAAAGGAATTGAGTTTTCTAGCAGGAGTAATAATACTACACTACAACACTACTAGGCAAGAGGCAAGTAATTTATGCACATCCGGTTTTAAACTTAATATTGCATTTTGTCTAGGATTAAATATTAAAATGATGTTGTTGTTGTTCGTATTAAAAGACATACTCTATATGTACATACATCCATACGTATGTATGTATATAAGCTTTTAGTTAAACATATATAATGTGAAGTAAAAAAAAAAAAACAATAAAAAGTAATACGAATACCAGCAGAAGCAGCAGCAGGCCGGCCCTATAATTATGCAGATGTTACATTACATTTACGAGGTTACAATTTATGTGCATATTTTAACATACTCGGAACTGTTAATATACCAGGAACGACTATAATCATAAAAAACAGGATAAAATTAAAAAATTTAATACAATTGTGATGAAAAACAGGAATAATTTTTAAATGAAATTCGAAATAATATTACAAAGTATTTAAAAATCTATTGCAACTCAATAAAAAAAAAAATAATAAATATTGACAAAATTCAACAAGTTATGGCATTTTAAAGCCGTTCAATTTCTAAATACTGCCATTGTGTACATAATTATGTTACCCACTGTAACAATGTAAAGCTAAATAACCTTTATAAACGGATATCATGTAAATAAATATGCAATTTCAAGTGTCTGAGTGAGTGTGTGTGTGTGTGTGTGTGTGTGAGTACAAAGGCATGTAAATTTTCCCAGCTGTAGTAAAAATTTACAACAAAATGAAGCAAAAACAGTGTGTGCTTGTATATGTGAGAGGAATGCCACCATACAATGTATACCCACAAAACCAAATAGGGAGAGTGAGTGTAAATTTAAGTTACCGTGTGACATCTGCTTTAAAGTTGCATTACTTTTTCCTCTTTTTTTTTTATATTAACAGTTACAGTTTTATTGTTTTAATAGCAGTTATCATAAATCAGCCATAACAATAGCATATGTATACATATACATATGCATGCGTGTGTGTAATTGTAATACCTGCCTATCTGAAACAGTAAAGCCCAAACTATGATGAAGAAATTTTTAAATTTTTTTCTATTTATTGGTGACTGAAATAAAAAAAAATCATTTATTCCCCAAAAATAGTTCACACTGAACTGAACAAGTAAGATAAGCAGTTTGAGTTTTAATGATATTATTTGAAGATGTTAACAGAATTTTAATGGCATATTGCCTCAAAACCTTTACAGAAAAAGCGATTGAGAAGGAGGGTAAAGATGGGGGGGTAAGTTAGTGTTATAATACATAAATCACCGCTAACGCACAAGAGAGCCGACACATGCAATCTTTATGTTTATGCAAAACGAACGAGTGCAGTATAGCACACAAAAGAGGAAGAAAGGCAGAAAAAAAATTACACAAAAATAATCGATAACAATGAAGTTTATTTATGAGCTTCCAGACAACAATTTTCCCTTTTTGCAAAATTTTGCCGTTGTTCGCCCCGTTTGCTCTATTATTTGTTGTCTGCGCATTTTAATAATATTTTTTTTACTATTTTTTCAATTTCTTTTATTTTATTCAACATATTCGCGTAGTTATGTTATGCAATTTTCTCCGTACAACCCATATAGTCTGATAAATTTTTTTGCTTCCACCGTTTCGAACATTTACAGTAAAGACACAATTAGTAGAACTATTCCAGCACTATACACAAATGTGTTCAAATATCGTATTTTTCTATTTCACTATGCTAAGAAGATTCATTGTCGAACAAATTGAAGTTAGAATGGATTAAAGGCAGAATCTGAATTTCTAAAAACGGTTCTTAAAAAAGAAGTTTCTTCGGCGACTATCTCACATTATATTTCTGGCAAACACTCTGAGGAGTAAATAAAATTGCCCTGAAAAGCTTCTCAAAAATTTGTCGTTCGGCGTCGTCTTTAAATTAACACACACAACATGTATGATGTGAGAAGCTAGGTCGTATTCCTTACTAAGGGGTTATGATGACCAATTAAGTAATTTAAGTAAGTGTAATCTAAATTTCTTCTTTCGTTTTTATTTGTAAGATAAAATTTGTTCGGAATTCTTCTAAGTAATACTGCTACTGTCTTTGGTCTAACCGGAAGAAAAAGCCTTCTAATTAAGACGTAAAACTCAAGCAATTATCAAAAAATTATCATGGTTTTATCAAAATTGTAGTTTTGAATCTCCTTTAAATAATTTATTTAACAAAAAGGCCTTTGACCCTTGCGTTACAGAGGAAAGAAAACCCATTACGATCAACATAGGACAGCTAGGCAGTGCCACCTTTTGACAGATGACAAAGAGGGGGCTTCAATTAGCGACCACACAATTAATCCAGAAAATTCTCTGATTTCTGAATACCCAGGGAGTATAACAAAAAATATTTCAAGATGACTAGGCAGCGTCACATTTGGGATTAAGTGAGCTTAGTTCTTCACCGCTGCACCAAGCATAAGTTGAAAGAAGGCATTGTTTCTCGGAAATAAATCTCTTTAATTCTAGCACTTGCTAAAACGTACCAAACATGTGTTTAGCCTGGATAATAATAACAATAACATGAAGATGGAGATACTTGTGACAGTGAATGAAAGGAAAATAAATTAGTTTTCATGGAATACAATCAATAAACTACATCAGTTGATAGAGGGTACGACAATAAATATTTGACCTCAAAATTGATATTGTAAACGAAGTTTATAGACTTTGTGACAGTCATTAGGTATGACCTTTGAACCCTTAATATTGTTTTTAAAAATTAATATTGTTTTCGTATTGAATACATATATTCTTTACTGATTGGATTTAATATTCGATTACTTTTTCTTCACTGTTCTATTGTCTTTCAAAGCATCAATTGCTTTGGACATACTCACTGTATTCATTATTTGTTCCAACACTGTATTTACACCCAAGCAAGCATGTTATTGCAAGCAAATAAATGAATGAGTTCAACTCTTTAAAGAGCAACTACAGCCGTTGAGAGAGAGAGGGAGTTGAAATAAAATGAAGAAGAAAAATGCAATTTGCAGACACGATTACACTACACACACATACAAAAAATCAAAAACACATGATAACCCACCCAAAGCTGCCAGATGAAAATGAAATTTAAAGCTTTTAAATTCATTAAAAAAATTAATAAAAGAAAAAATGTTAAAATAAATAAATGCTTGGCGTAAAAAGAGCAAAAGAAAATGGAATTTCCATGGAAAAAATTTCCTAAATTCTATTTCACATCTGGTAACTCTGTCGGAGTTACAATATATAGAAAGTTTGTATGGCTGCTTAGAATGCAACAAAATGCATCAAATTACATCAAAATATAGACGACATACGGTGGGTGGGTGGGTTGTGTAATAGAGAGCGTGGTGGGTCACAACAGTATGCAGTGCTGAGAGTTGGTGGGTTAGAGTGTTTTAATATTTTTTTTTTTGCTTTCATGTCTCGTCTGAGTCAAAAGCAAGTCATCCATCAGTTATGGATGTTATTGTTGTGTGTAAGATGATGACGATGACGATGATGTTGATAATGACGATGACAATTGTTTAAACCGGAAATACTTGAATATGAACGTAAAACTACAATTTCTTTTACTATTTGAAGTCTTCTAAACTCTTTTTCCGTTTTCATACAATTTTCTTTCTTTCGTTTTGCAATAATTTATTGCAAATTCCCTGATGGTTTATAAGTCTCTATTTTTTTTCTCTCTCTCTCTCTTAAGAATTCTATTTCTTTTCATTCATTCCTTCATAGACAATTTAAAAATTTTTTAAAATTTTTTTTGCAATGATTTAAGCTGTTGTTTTGCGTGGCACAGAATGTAGTTAACAGATTCATTCCACAGTATACATAATTTATTCCGGTGGAGAAAAAAAAGAAAAGAAAAGAGGTTTATAGAACATCCGTTACAATTTGTTTAATATCCGTTATTAGATATTCTGGAATATATATCGTATCTCTTCCCTTTTTCCTTATTTTCCTCTATAAAAGAAATGGTTTTTTTTTAGAGAGAAATAAACCTTGAATATTTAAAACTTAAAACTTTAAACACTGTTTACAACATTTATCATGATTTTTTTTTCTTTGTTTGCTATTTGAAAATGTCTTCTCAAAACCATAAATTATTAAAATGTATGTACTATACATATGTATGTCTAAGCCAAAATGAGATGTCAATTAATTTATTACCTTTGCAAACAACAACAACAACTAACAAACAATGCATAGGGATTTTAAAATACTCTTCAGTGCCGAAACTACAAAACTACTGACAAAAGTGCATAAATCAACATTTGCAAATGTCAACGGTTTATAAATGGTAATGGTACATGGGTTTTTGAACACCACTGGACCATAATATTGTAATGAATTTGAAAGGAAATAATAAATATGCACACTACAGTAGTGGCTAAATTATGTTCTTGAGTGTACCAATAATTTACGTTGGCTCTGAAGGATATTGCTACCTAAAAGAGGAAATGAGTACAATAAATAAAAGGGAGAGGAAATCATAATCAAACTACGAAAAATATCTAAAATATTAGCAGGTCCCGCCTAATGGGTGGTGTGAGAAACTAGGTTCTAATCCTGACTAAAAAGTTTATAATAAACAATGTATTGCCTGCCATTAACATATATAGTTTTCAACCGAGAATTTATTTAGGCATTGTAAATTAAAAAAAAGATTAGAAAATATTAGAAATATGAGCGCTTTTATTGAATGACAAAAGCAAGAGTGTGATAAGAAGAGATTCAAAACCGATATTTATACCTCCTAGTTTTCCCCTTTTTATAATAATTAAAATTTACTCGTCCCTGAACGCAAATGGAAAGAGAACATTTAATTTTTCTTGGATTTTCAATTTAGATTTTCATTTAGTCCAATATTACACAAAAATTTAGGGAGAAAAGTAAAAAAAAGCTCAGGGACACTTGAACCTTTTTACTAGAACTTTTTTCTTTTTTATTTAATGAGCAATACTTAAATAATAACGACGACACCATCTTAGTTTTTATTTTTTTCACTGATGATGGCACTTGTTAAAGAATGTCGAGTTGAAGAGGACACAACTGTTATGCAACCATAAAGTGATTTTTGTTTTTACAATTTTTAAATTCCTTTAATTTGTAAGCGATTTTTATGTTCACATTTAATGCTGAAAGCATTATACTCTGTTACATTTTCTCGATTTTTAAATCATGTCACGAAATTCAGAAAAAAAACGAAGGAGTGCTATTTCTTCCTTTTGCCTCTACAGAAGGCATTAGTTTATAGGATTTGCCAATAAAAAATTTTTTTACTTTTTTTTTTTGTCATTTCCATTTATATTGTTTAAGAATAGTTGCCATGTTCGAGGACATTTCTTTTTTAATTTTTGGTGGCACATCATGAATTTTTTTGCATTTCTTTTCAAATTTCATTTCTCGCTTAAAGTGTGTATGAAAGAGAGAAACAATAAAATAAAATTAAATGGAAAACGTAATGGTTTCAAACACAATTTCTTTCAAAAACATGCTCCTCGCTCTTCCTCTTCTTTCTTATTTTGCATTTCTTATGAGCTCTTTTTCATTGGGGGCAATGGCCCCGCGCGAATATTTTAAACAAGCAAAAGATGTTTTGTTTTGTTTTGTTTGTACTTTGAAAAAATCATTTCGAATATACGAATTGCAAGTAGAAAAAAAATTTAAACCTTTAGGAGCTGAACAGTTTTTTTTTTCTAATAAAAATAAAAATACATTTTTCTTTCACTTTTCAGACGAAACAATACGGAATAAAACAGAAAAAGGAAGATGTTTTCAAAAATATAGTCCGTGGTTCAAACCTCTGTCGTTCGCAGTCGAATTTAAATTGTAGATCCCACCATTCATGAATAAAATTAACACACACAACATGGATGGCGTCAGCAGCTAGCTTGTCATCCTAGTGATGACCAATTAAATAAATCAAGTTAATAAGAATTCAAAGTAAATTTTTCATTTAAATACTATAAGCATAGCTCAGTAGTCACAGATATTGGCCGAGATCTTCAAATAGATTGCAACATTTCGAATGTAAATTTATCAAGTTAATGCGCGCTTCAATATCCTCTCAATTAGTTGAAGATATCGCCTACAAATTGGTCAATACACATTATGTTTGTAAATACTATTAAATTTGGTTTCACCATACAAGTTCTGGAGATGTTTACAGGGATTTCACATTCAAAGCCGAGCGCATCATATCCAAACGGGGCCAAATAATTACTTGTATATTTAATAGTGTCATAAAATTTACTTAACAAGTCTCTTTCTATTATTAAAAAAAAGTCCCACGTTGGCAACGTTATTTACAAGTGTATAATGCATGCAATTAAGTGAACACTCCACTCTCTCTCTCTCTCTCTCTCTCTCTCTGTACACTTCCTCTCCTGCTATTAAACACACGCAAAACACAAAATATTAACCTCTTTTATTTAAGGGAAGCCACATTGGATTGGGTCGTTGTATTTTAAATTTATTTTACGTGCAAGCACACACGCACACATATACACATACATACACTGGGGCACTCTCTTATCATTATTATCGTCACCATCGTCATCATCATCATTATCATTATCACCATTAAACATCATAATTAACAAAGTTAACATCATTTCCAAATTTAAATTCTCGGCATTTGTAAAAATGCAAACACATGCACAAGCTCTTGCGTTTATTCTCTCTCTCTCTTTCTCTCTCTATTTCTGTATGCATACTCGTGTACGAGGTACGTAATAATTCTTAAATTCATTTTAATTTTCTACCATCATTTTCTGTGCTTCTCTTTTTATGTTTGCTTTACTGTGCTGTGTGTTTCGTTATCTTTTCGTTTAGTGTGTGTGTGTGTGAGTGTGTTCGTGCGTGCATATGTATTTTCGGTTCGTTGCTTTATAAATCTTATTGTTGTTGTTGCTCTGCTTGCAAACGATAAGCTTTGCTGCACTTTAGCATGTTTATTTAACGTTTTTTTCGATTTTCTTTTTTTGCCCAATAAATGTGTTCAAGATGGAACGAGAAAACAAATATTCAATTTCGTTTTGCAATACTCATGGCTGGCTAATAAATTCGAATGTTTCAAACCAGTATCTCCTTTTTGTAACTATGTATACTTGCAAGAGTGTGTGTATGTCCGGGTGTGTGTGTGAGAAAACTTTTATTTTTTTTTTTGGGGCTTGTCAGTTTCGCAATGCAGTACATGAAAAATCATTATTCAATTTCGTTTAGTTTTTGTTGGTGTTGTTGGTGTTGTTGTTGTTGCTGTTGATGCTGAATGCCATTTGCATGCAGCATTATTTTTGTAACAGTTGTAACTATACAGTGTAAGTTCAGTTATATATTCGTGTTCTTTTTATAGTCTGGCCTAAAAGTGAACAATCATGCAAACACATATATATGTATGTACATATATACAAACATACATATGAACATACTATACTATGTAGATTGCACACAGACAGATATTAAACGAAATAATGTTTTGCACGTGTTTGACCCATTTGTGGACAACTAGCTTTTTCTCATTCTTACACTTTGCCTCTCTTTAATTTTCTCTTACATTTATTACCCCCTACTTATACACTCCCTGTTGTGTAAAGGATATTTCATGTAATGAACCAAAAAAAAAAAAAAAACAGGAATAAAACGAAAAATAAAAAGAAGCTTTTAATAGATGCCAGCAGTTAAATTATTTACAGTACGTAGTGTCACTATTTTAATAAAAGCAACAACAAACAACAACTCTTTACACAACTACAAAACTACAATAAAGGGCAGCATAGTTTCGGTAACATAGCAGCAGCTGATATTTAAGAGAAGTCGAGTAAGGAAATAAAAAGAAGAATAAAAAAAAAATTACCAATTCTAGGCAGGCAGGTTTATTTATAGTTTCAGAAATAGAAGAGCTTCCGTTGTGGATAACGGATTTTTAGGTTAATTTTGTATCTTGACCAACAACAGTTGCATTCTAGGATATTCTAGAGTATTTTTCCATTTAATTTTTAAATTTCTTGTGTAATAGTGTGCATTATCTTTGGCCATGCCTGTTATCATTAAATGCACAATTCATTTGCCAAAGGTTTTCTTTCATATTTTATTTGTTTGTTTAGATAAGACAGATACGTACTTAGATCTGCGACAATAAAAAAGTAAATTAAAGGTTATATAAAGCAAAGATAGAATTAGGTACAGTTTGCTACTTTAGCAGTCTTCTACACCCCGATCTCCCGGCTTACACCTGCATATTTACAAGGATTACACAATTTTTGCACGACAATAAGTAGCGGATGTTAGTATTCTGTACAAGTTTACTTCATAATTTATTAAAATTTCCAAATTTTTATTGTGTACAGCAACGAAACAAAAAATAGGGACACTACCGCACAAAAAATTACCACACGTTTACAGAGTTCGTTGTATTTAAACTAAAAAAAATGATATTTTTCTAATATAAAATCCTTTTTACTTTTACAACCATTTACTAAATCAATAAGTTGCTCTTATTTCAATCGCTACTGTAGACAACTTTCCAAAAACTTGCTACGAAATTACAGGAAGGAATTAAAAAAAAAATTAAAAACAATAAATGCAGTCAGTCAGTGATGTTAAATCTGAGAATAACTACACAATTATTGTGCATTACATATACCAACACAACCATATACACACAACCACCGTAATAATTACGGTTGGCATGGCAACAGAGTAAACCCCCCAAACTAAACAATAAAAAATTAAAAAAAAAAATACCATAACTCTCACTCTCTTCCTCTTAATACAACCAATCTCCAATAATGCTTACACTAGTACTACTACTACTACCACTGCTAATAAAGGCAACTATTAATGCTACAATCTTTACTCTCTCAAAAACACTGCTGTTATTAAAAGAAAAGCTAAAAAAAGCAAAAAAAAAATTAATGGTTTGTCTGGTTAAAATAAAGCCAAAGCCAAAGAAAAAACTTCAAAATTACAAAAAAAAAAATTGCAACTGACAACTACACACCCTACATCATACAACACTTTAAAGAAAAGCAGGTTCACCTCTGGTTAAAATAACCATGTGAGAAACATGTTTTGTTTTCTCCGTTTTTTTGTGTTTTTTTTCTTTATCACAACAACAAACGTACTAATAAAATGGTTGTTTTTAGATGCAAAAACAAATTCTCCAATTGCAGAAAATAAAAATAAAAATAAAAAACAACAACACAAACAAGAATATGCATGTTTGGTTCCTATCTACGTATGCATTGTTATTGCCACCAGATTGTCTTGTTTGGTGGAGCAGTCGCCAAATACACATTTGCACACACATATACATATATACAAGAGTATAATGAATAATGGCAAGCCGCCAAATTATGAACACATGCTGAGAAACTGAATAAATAGAAACACAACGCGAAATAAAACGACGACGACGACAGATAACGAAACAAACAAGAAAAACACAGAAAAGAAAAAAATAAAACATGGCGTGGCTGTAAAACAGGGAGCATTTTCATTTACACAAATACTAATGCATTAGCCGCCATCAGTAAATGCATTAAATGCATGTACACATACACACATAGCCACACCACGGGTACAATTCACACATTTACAGAACCAGTCACTCTTAGACAAAAGCTAAACAGAAAAAAGCTCCATTTGAGTGTTTAAAACTGTAATGCCAACCAAAATGTATAATAAAAGTGAGAAATAAAATAAAAACGAAAAAAAAACAACAACTAAAGTTGAATGAATAAAATACAACGATGACGAATGTCAAAAGAAAAGAAAAAAAGTGAGAAATTGCAATGCTTCTACTCTTTCAAACCAACACTATGAAAGTACACACACCATTCGAAGTATGTATGCACTTATACACATACAACAGTGAGGAAAAAAAAATAATAAAACTTCGGTGGGTGTTCGTTAGAAGGTAGAAATGTATCGTAGAGAGAAGGAAATATTTTAAGATTAAAAAAAAAATAATATTAACCCCTAGAAGGCTTATTAGTATTTTTACGATAGAAATTTATTGAACAACATAAGACGACTGATTGATAAGAAGTGATATTAACCGTGCAAATATGTCAGCAAATTATGGTCCAGTAGCAAGGAAATGCTAAGGCCATCTGTACGTATAATAATAAACAATATTAACAATGGTGAAAATAATAATAATTTTCTAATGGTTTCGAAGTACCATATACAGGGTATTGCTATGTTATTATTATTAGAAACGATTAAGTGAATACTGATATTACTTAACTTACTTAATTATTCATAACCACACTTCAGTTACGATTACAACCTAGTTTCCATGGTTGTCCATGAGGATCTACAGTTTAAAGTCGACTTCGAACAACAAAGTTTTTTTTGACAAGGTTTTCATGGCAATTTCGTTTTATGTATTTCAGATGTCAGAGCTGGGGACTGGCGTGTAATAAACGTACACTCTACCTACTACCTTACTACAGCGACTTAAATATTAATATAGCCCTTAACCTAAGACATGTCAGCAATCCGGCCTAGAATCCATAACAATATTTGCCAGAAGGAACTGATCGAATTGATCGTTTTGTATGAAATGGCTGTAAGCATTCCAAACAATAACAAAACAGCGAAAAAGTGACAAGTATAAGGATAGACAAAGGCCAAATTATAGTAACAAAACTACATGAATGATCACATTTGATAGACAAGAAAAAGAAAAGGTTTTAAAAGCAAAATACGCAAAATTGTACAGTTCAAGTTCGAGAATTTTAAAAAAATTATTGCATTACGTATTTTCCTTGCCAAAAAAAACCCCTGAACTGAAAATCATTACTACTGATTTATTTAAAAAATCAGTAGATTACGTTACATTTTTTTACCATAAAGGGTTAATTGCATATGCCTGTATGGTAAGTATGATAATATGAAAAAAGAGAAACACACGGCAACACTTTTTTTCCATTTGAAACTATTCTGCACTTGTTTTCTGCAATATTTCAATTAGACTTTACAACAACAATAGAAAAAAGCGGGACTTTCAGAAAAAAAAGGAATTCCTTTATTTGTTATTCTCTGTTAAAATGCATGCGAACACAAATGCATTACGATTGAAAGTTGTTGTTATTGTTGTGCTTTTCACAGTTTCACACACACTCTAATCAAACAGACAACACAAACGACCAACTAATGCACATTTTATTTGTTATTGTCGTTGAATATTTGAGAGAAAAAAATTAATACAAGAACACATAGGTAAAAGTTGGGGAGAAGTGTAATGGTATTGAATAGAATTTAGAGAAAAAAAAAATCAACTGTAAAGTATGAGAGTTAACACACACCCATACATAAACACTTGCAATTTGTAATTTTCTGTAAAGGTGGTTAGAGAGAAAGAAGTTGTCTTCATAGATTTCTTTATATGGAGACACATACAACAAAAGAATTTTTTTTGTATTTGTGATGTCAAGTGCATTAGAGTAGCAACTGTATCTCTTTTTAAAACAACTCCCTTTTTTGTTCTTGTGTGATGTGAAGAGCAGTGACTGCTTTTACTTAACGCGAATTCCAATCATAATTTAAAAAGTTTATGATGACACCATATGATACAAGAATAGAGAGAGAAAAGATTTATGGCAGTAAAGCATGAATAGTGGCAGTCATTTGGTATGTACTTACAAACAATGTGAAGAGTTTACAACAAATGCCAGTACAATATTAAGGCGAGTTTATTTTAAATTTAAAATTTTCATTAAAAAAAAACTTGTTCTTTAGGAAAATATTATTTTAACATTTAAATGCAATTTTCATTTAAAGGAAAAGAGAGAAATTAAAAGTAAATAAAAGAGAAAAATCATAACAATGCAATACAAAGAAAATTGAGATGAAATCAAAATAAAAGCAGAACAAAAAAAAAACAAACGAAATTTTATAACAAAATGGTGGACCAAAAAGCAAGAACAACACACGAATCATTTCAATATATTTTTTTTTTAATATCATGAGAGCACAAAAAAAACAACAAAACAAACAACTTTAAAATAATACAGAGCAGAAGAGAAAGAAATCAAAGAGAAAAATGAAGAAGAAGAACGATAACAAAAACGACAAAGGCTCCCCATTGTGAGAATCGAATATGTGCTCACAAAAAACAAACACCGGACAAAAGGAGAATTTGTAAAAATACAAAAAACACGAGTGTAATCGGAAGAAGTCTATTTGTATGAGTGTGCATGTGAATGTACACTGCGTATTGGTATGTGTGTTTGCGAGTGTTTATAAAAAGAAATGTAGACGTTACTGCAGTTATGAGAATTTGTATTAAAAAAAGCTATAAAATATATACCAACACACACATGCGTATACAATTATAAACATGCACAGAAAGACAGCATTCGAACATTTAAGAAAGGAAATTAAGAAAAAAAAAACACTAACAGAGTTGGTAACTTTTAAAATAGAGAGAAAAGAAGCAAAACTCTTTTTAAATTTTTCGTTTATAAACAAAGAACACAAGTTAACTTAAGGCAAAATTCATTTTAAATGTTTATTTTTTTTTCAGTATAAGAAAATCCAAAAAAGTAAAAGAAACAATTTCTATTGTTAATAAAAATAAAGAAATAATTGCAATTTCTAACAAAGATTTGCTGTTGTTGCGGCAAAGATAAGCAAAATAAATTTAATATTTTTTTTTTAAATCTTTTCATAAATTGAAAATTTATATTAAAAACAGAGACGGCAAGAGAGAGAGAGAGAGAAATTATTTTATGATGATTTAATACAAATGCAATTTATTTAAATTTTCAATATTTTTCGCATTTAATTTTTAGATACGTTTTATAATGGGTGTTTAGTAAGCAAAATTAGACAAAATATGTCTATTAATATTTTTTTTTAAATTTCTTTCTACTACCGATCTAAATATTAAAGAAAAGTATCAAAATCGAATAAAAATAAAAAATAAACTCCATTTTCGAGTGCTACTAATTTCCTGAAATTATTTTAGAAATTACAAGATCTTTTTCTGTATAGTAAAGGAATTTTTAATAGCGGCAATAGTATATCTATCATAAATATTTCTCCCAGTGTATTCCTTAAGATTATTTAATTATTTCATGTAAAGAAATACGAAATAAAGCACAATCCATGAGGCCTCGCAAGCAATTCAATTGCATTTCAGACCAATCCATAAGCCCGGCAAAAATTCAAGTAATTTGGCTAGGAAATTTTGATGCACCAACCGCTTTACTAAAGCAAGTTCCAAATACATGCATATAAAAAAATTATGTTTTATTTTTGAACAAATTTCTAATCGATTTTTTTCGAATTCCCAATATATGATTTGAAATTGAAATTGTCTTTGTTGTTTGTGATTGCCATAATCAATCAATTATAATATAAGATAATTTTGATTCGACAGAAACAAATACAAAAAAACCGAAACATTAAAATTGCCAATCTTGGACGTATCGAGAATATACAGTAAACTAGCGGTAAGGTGAACTTCTGATACAGTGAACTATGACAGTAATGTGAGAACATATTTCTTTCTTTCTTTCTTTATAATACCTGTATAATGAATGAATCATACATAACCTTTGGAATTACATTCAAAAAATCTCTTAAAGTTGTTGTGCAACAACAAGCTAGGCTTTCAACTGATTTTAGAGTTTAAGCAAAAGAATATAAATCGAAAATGTGAACAAAGTTAAAAAATCAATCAAAAGTCCAATGGAAAACCACATTTGCTTTATCTTCACACTAGCGTTCACCCAATAACTTAAAAAAGAGCAGAAGAATTTCAAGGAAAGTAAACAAACTTCAAGCAAACAATTATGAAAAATGACTTACTTAATTGGTCATTACAACGCTTTAGTTAGTATTTCAACCTAGATTCTCACACTATCCATGTTGTTTGTATTAATTTTATTCATGAGTGGCGGGACCTACAGATAACGCCAGATTTTTGAGAAACTTTTCAGACTCCGAACGATTAATATTTTTCATATTACGTTTTAATTGAGATGCCTGGCTTAGGGTTTGAACCACGGAATTGTGTCTAATAAGCCAGCACACTACCTACTAGTCTGCGGCTATATCGGCCATAGACAGAAGACTTTTTGTATTTTTTGTTTCGTTTAATTTTTGTAACATAAAGAATAAATAAAAAAGATAATGAAATTAAAAAAAAACCTATTACAGTTTTTAGACCTATACAGTTCTTTCCCAATATTTATTAACATGTAATTTTGCCACGATATCTTCTTTAATACCCGGTAAACCTGTATTCATGAAAAGCATGATGAGAAGTTACGAAATTAAAAATCTTATTAAGCAAATTTTTAATCATTAACACTTTTGAAACCTCAAAACTATTGATTTAAGGCTGATTTTTCTATTGGGTTTTGTCAAAAACGTTTAAGCAAACAGATTTTTAGAAGAAATGTCTGAACTTTTATTTTTCAATCATAAAATTCAGACTTTAATTTAAACTCGTATATATGGAAAATATTTTTCCCATCAAAAAACAAAAAAAAATTGAGTTTCAATACAAAGAAAATATAAAAGATTTGTTTCCCTGTTTGATTTCTTTTCTTGCCCAGATTTTTGTATTTTTCTGGGGGTTTTTTTTTGTCGCACACACCCGTTATTGTGAGATTTGTTTTTGCTCAAGTCTTTTTTAAGCAATTCTTTTATCGTTTTATATTTCATACAGTTTTTCATCTCATGCTCGATGGCGTTGTTGTTGTTGTTGTTGTTGATACATTATATATATTTTGCACTTAATTGCACACGGACACAAACAATTGTCTACTGTAATATGATGGCTGGCTGGCTGCCTGCCTGGCCTGCCATCAACACTCACTTATACAATTGCAAATGCACACTCTCATACACACACACACACACACAAACACAGATACAAAAAGCTCTCTACTTTGTGTTTTATACATTTGGTTTTTATAAAAGAGCTCGCTCACTCGTTCGTTCGTACACACACACACACACACACACACAAACGTTCATATTAGTTTACATTCTCTCAGACGCCTACTAATACTACTATACAACACAATGCATGCATGCACGTACGTAGTAGTAGTAGTAGTAGTAGTATGTACATGTGAAACACTTGATATGTGTGGTTTGGCTGCTTTTTTATGCATAAAAATTTGCAGTTTTAAACGTTTTAAAAAAAATTTTTTTCTTTGTTATATGATTTAAAAAAATCTCTGTATATGTATGTAAAAATTATAACAAAAAAAAATTTACCTTTTTTTGAAAAAATTTTTTTCTTTGATTATTTTGTGTGAAAAATTTTCGTTATAAAATTTTAATTTAATTTTCTTTAAATTTATTTAATTTTTTTTTGTTAAAAATTTATTTGTTTAGCTTCATTTACTAAATATACTTTTTTGTTTCAATAATTTTAAAATTTCTGCACTTTTGTTGATTTTGTTGTTGTTGTTATTATTTACAAAATAATAAAATTTGAGATCACAGGCAAAAATTAAAAATTACTTTTATTTTATTAGAATTTTATTTAAATAATATTTTTTTAATTTTTTTTTAATTATTTTGCACTTTTTAGAATTTCTCTTCTTTTCTTCTTCTTTTTTTAATTTTTTTTGATACAAAAACAAAAATCACTTAAAAAATATTGCAAATTTGTTAATTTCCTTTTAAATTTTTATTTTAATAACTTTTCCCTTTGATTTCTTTTGTTGTAGTGTGAGCATTAAAGAAATTAATTTGAAAATTATAATTCAACTGATCCAAAAAGCAATAATTTTTTGATATTTTTTTAATATAATAATAGTGCCGCGGTGTAATATGGCGGACGCTACGTCACCGGTTTCAACGCTCGTCTGCTAAAGCACTCAACAGTCTCGGTCTTCACGTCGTCACTAACGTTGAACAACACAAATTGGCAAAACGATGCAAAGGCACTCAGACCAGACTATAGCACACATACGTACACACACTCATCCAAATAGGCAATACTCAGGCTCAGGCGACGAAAAAGAATGCTACTCACTTACACATGCAAGTCTTTAAGCACTCTCATACATACATACATACATAAACTTGCAATATTTTTGTGCACACTGAACTTTTATAAAATGCACACAGATACACTCGCTCTTCCTATCTCTCTGTGTGTTTTATGTGAACGGTTAGTTACTCTCTCTCTCTGCAAATTATTGTGTCTCTTTGTTTGGGGGTTTGCAAAAAGAAAAAAAAGTATCGCAAAAAAATCCGCTTTTTTTTGCAAACTTTTGTTCTGTTTTTGTTTTATAAATGCCAGAGAGATAAGCGCGCTTTACGCTCGTGAGGGTTATTTGCAAAAATCAAGATACAAAATACAAGTGAGAGAGAAAAACATTACCCTCTTAAGAATTTGCAAACGAAAACGTAACGCAAAAGAAACGAAAAAAAATACTTTTACACTCAACCACAAAATTCCAGCATTAAGAAAATAAACACACAAAAAAGATATCGAAAGAAAGCTTTTTTTTTGCAAACGAACGATCTTCTGAAATATTTTTGCAAATAAAAAAAAACGCACACTGAATACAAACAAATATAAATGAATTTCATTTAACCGAGTGAAAGAGTGACAGAGAGGGTGTGATAGAGAGAGAACGAAAAATGTTTGTATGTGATGTGGATCGTAGGAGAGCAGGATTGTTTAAAAAGAGTATTTCTTTGTAATTGTTTTTTTTGTTTTAATTTGCAAAAAAAAAAAGCTTTAAATGTGATAAGCATTAAGCAACAACAACATACAGTTGAAATACATTTTTTTTTCAATGATTATTCATAGCCAGAGCAGCAGAGTCAGAACCAAAAAATGAGGCGAATACGAGTACAAAACAACATACAAAAAAGAAAACAAAAAAACAACAGCATTTGGAAAATATTATGTGGGATTTTTATTATTAATTTGTTGAGAGGTGCATGTGTAAGTTATTTATACACGCGCATATACACACACACACACATACTCTCATGCTGACGTTGAAGAGATAATAATGTTTGCGAATGTTTGTTGTTATATATGTACCATGCATTGAAATTTTTTTTTATAAAAATCAACAATAGCACAGAGAGCTTATTGTTGATAAATGGGAGTCAAAATACAAAAAAGGAAGAAGAAGCAATAATAACAATACATAATATAAAAATTATTATTTTATCACTTTATTTTAAAGAAATATTAATTTTTTGTTTGTTTAATTAAATCATAAAAATATTCATTGTATTCATTTTGGTAAAAAAAAAATTTATTGAATGAAGGAATGTTCAACCTTTTGAAAACCGCAATAAAATAACTTTGCTTAGAGCTTACATTATTGTAACTGCAGCCTGTCTATTTTAGGGGATTGAGAATAAATGCGATTTTCCGCAAAATTATTCAGAATTATAATCACTGAGCATGTACACAAATACACATTGAAATCACAAAAAAATCAATTTCAAAAAAGTGTGAGTTAGGGCCTTTCGACATGAGACCAACGATATATTTTATTAATTGTACTTAAAAACCAGAGACAAAATATTCTTCAACGATAGTGCTTGTTTGAATAAAATCTACAACCTTAACGTGATGTGTATATGACTGCTCTGCTCTTACTTAACTGGTTATCAGAATTACAACCTAGCTTCTCACACCACCACACATATTGTGTGTGTTAATTTTAATCATGAGCGGCGGGGATATACAGACAGTATAGAGTCTACTATCGAACGGCAGATTTTTGAGAAACTTTTCATGGCAATTTTATTTACTCTAGTTTTTGCCAGAAATCTGCTGAGAAGTCTCCAAAGAAATATTTTTCCTATTCTCGTAATTCATTTAGTGTTTTCTATTAATTTCAGAAATTTTATCAGAAGACTGCTGAGAGACGTTATTACATACATACATACGTACGTTTTATAATCCACTTATATTTTGAAAATATTTTCATTTAAATATTAGTTATTCTCAGACTTTTCGCCAAAAGACTGCTGAGAGGAAGTCGACGAAGATGTTTTCTTTTTAATCTCGTTTGGTTCGAGATGTTTTAGCTGGAGTTTACACCACAGGCTTGCGTCGAATTAGCCAACTAAGAACTAGACTATGGCTACAGATGTGTGGAACAAAACTATTGGCTACAATTGCACACACTTCCCATTGCATAACTCGTTGAAGATGAGGAAATAGATTGGCTTTTGGAAACGTGAAACTAAAGGCTTTTAAGAACCTAATTCATCAACATTTGAATTCTAAAATTTTAGGCATTCCTGTCCAACAATAGTCCATGATGTTGGAAGCCAATGGATTAATTTTAAAATTTTTTAAAAGCAAATAATTTTTCTTGAAAACTCTTGCTATACTCTATCACATATTGTATAAAAACTAAAGCAAATTTAAAGTTAATAAAAATATTTAAAATATAAAAATAAAGCGAATAAATTGCAAAATATTTCAAGTCTTTTTGGTGGCAAAATAGCCTTATCGCCACAGTCTTAATGAGTTTTATTCGAAATTTGAAACTTTTCTTTTATTTCTGGTTTTATCGCTCTCTCTCCCTCTATTTCCCTAACAATTGCAAAAATTAATAAAAAAAAAATAAACAAACATAAGACACACACACACAGACGATACAAGCAAATAAACCAAACAATGTTGTCAAAAATTAAACAACAACAACACCAACAACAACAATAAGAAAAATATCAACAACTTTTTATTTCTTTCTCTGACTGTATTGAATTCCAGACACAAAACTACTCTCCTCCTGGTTTAGAAAATGTTTTGTTTTGTTTTGTTTATTTTTCATTCTTCGTTTCGTTTGCGTCTTTATCTTATTTTTCTTGTGTTTTATTTCATATTCCTTTCTATGATTTAAAGTTTCTTCTCGTTTTTTAATTCCTTTTCTTCATTCTCAATACAATACTTTGTATGCTTGCAAGCATAGCAACTGTCGACGTTCCACAAATTGATCCACAAAATCCACAAGCACAGCATAAATGTTTATGTGTTAAGATGGGATTTTCGACATTAAGAAACAAAAAACAACAAAAAAAAAAAAACTAAAAATAAACAAAATACATAGAACCAAAGAGAACAAACATACGTAAGAGCTGGAAGTTAATTCCTTAAAGGCTTTTTCCTTAAAAAAAAACCAAAGAAAGCATAGCAGGCAATACATACATACAGTCGGGGGTTTAAGTTTAGCAGCGGTACTAACAAAAATAATGTTTGGTTTTAAATAGAAAAGAGAACAATAAATATAAACTTTGATTATGGATTTAAAATTGCAATGCAAAGCCAAGCTTTTTCTCTCTATGACTTCAACTTTGGTTTGAATCGCCTTTTTGTATAATAAATAACAGAAAATGCGAAACTGTGCGTTGTCTATAATATTTTAAATGGAATGAAGTTGAAGTTGAATGCAAATGCATTTGATTGCTGCGCAAATTGCTCAAATAAGATCGTAATACATTTTCCATTTGAGGAGGTGTTTGCAAACAAAAGTATTTTTTATCATTGAAATTTTCACTGAAAAGAATGCCTTCATTTCGAGCTTGTACCCCCACATTTGAAAACTATTTTAAGGTGTTTCGTTAACAGCAATTAAGAATAATAAAAACTACGACAGATGCATGGCTTCCCCTTAGATGACTTGGTCTCTCTATTTGTTAATAGAGATTTGGAGAAGACTTCAATCAAATCAAATCAATCAAACTCATTTTTGTGACGTCATTTCTCACAGATGAGAAGAAAATTAAGAATTTCCACTTTAGTCTTATTATTCTTGCTGAACTTTAATTTTAGTAAAACAGAAGAACAGTTACAGTTTAATGATATATTGTATACAGAATTCGGTGTTGAAAGGTGACAGAAAAGTTTTATTCCCAAAATCATTAAATAGAGTAGAGGTGATATTGCGATAAAAAATAAAGAACGAATAGAATAAACAGAAAGTATCATACAGATATAATTCGCAATATCGGATTGCCTTATGCCAAATAAATAATTCCCCTTTAAATGGTGTTTTAATAACATTATGACCCCGATTTTAATCCAGACTTAATCACATCGAATAGTCGCCGTAGTGAAGTATGTAGCGTGTTTTAGCCAGTCTTATGCACATCGAATAGTTGCCGTAGTGTACTCGTAGTATGAAGCGGACGCGAACCCGCGTCAAATCGTCACAAACAAAACAAAATAAGAAAAATATATCTTCCGACTTCCCCTCAGTAGTTTTCTGGCTAAAACCAAAAAAAAAAACACAAAAAACTGAAAAGTTTCTCAAAAAAAGTCTGCTACAAGCATATTCCAACCTCTTTCCTAGCTCTACTATGATTCAATTACTTAAACTTCTTCAAACACCAGCCTAGACATTCGGCAACTTCTTCTCAGCAGTTTTCTAAAAATTTCCATGAAAAGTTTCACATAAACTGTCGTTCGGTTTCGACTTTGAACTATAGCTCTTGCCGCTCATGGTAAAATTAACACACACAACATGAGCGGTGTCAGAAACTAGGTTGAAGTCCTGGCTAAAGGGTTGTAATGACCAATTATGTATGTATGTAAATATGCACATCGAATCACATAAAAATAACCAATTAAAGCGCTTCAATTTAACGTATATAGGAGAACAATTCCATCGAGACTTGCAAAAAAAAACTAATGAAGGCGATGTTAAATCCGATTTGAAATAATAAGTAATGGTTGTTATATAAAGTGCAGAGATAAATAAATAAATGAAAATTAAATTAAATCATTAAAAATCATTAAAAACATTCATTTAATATAATTTCAAATAAGAAAATTCTTTTTCTCCACATTACTTGCTTTAAACACCGCAGCTTGTGTAATGTATCTACACTGTGCACTTAATTTAATACTACGTACTGCTATTAGAATTCCTCCTTTTCTTATTTAGGGTTGAGTAAAGGGAAGAAACAATTTATTTATTTTTAAAATAAGGTTTTTGGTTTTGTTTACATTTGAAATAAAAAAAAAAAAATATTTTTCTCAGTCACTAGATTCACTTTCGAAATTATTTCAAAAATACATAGGCAGAGAAGGAGAGTTTCCTTATCAAACTTGTTAATATTTTTTACTGGCATTCAATTTAAGATTGAAAAATAATCAACAAATATAATTGCAAGCTTTAATATTTTTAAAATACTTCATAAATTTTTTTTTTATCAAAGTTGCCTGCCAATGAAGAACAAAAACAGCAGAAGCGTTTTGACAAATACACGTCATTTTCGTTGGAATTTTTATAAAAAAAAAATGGAGGGAGGTGTAGGGAAAAGTTATTGATAATGAACTTGTAATAGCTGGCGGCAGTATTGCAAACACTGCACTGCACTATACTTAACAGCTCTGCTGTATAAATTGCTGAGAAGACACAGCACAGCTACTGCTGTTAAGTTTCTCATTAATTGCCGGCTAAAATAATAATAGAGAATGCAATATAATGAATGAATGAATGAATAAATGGATACATGAAATGAAAAACATTGCGCATGAAAACTATGAAAAACAAACAAGCCAACCCAACAGAAAAACCAAACCAAACCAAACCATTTCAGACAGCCAGTCAGCCAGGCAGCCGGACATTGTAAAAGACCCAACAATTATTGCGTTGGCCGCCTGATAGTTTTTCTTGAGGGTGTTGCTTGCTTTTGGTTTGTTACACGCACACTCAATCTAGAGAAGACAAAAGCTGAAAACAATGAATTTTTTCCTCCTTCCTTCATGTTCATTATACTAATAACCGCAATTGTTTACAACAAATACACACTGAGCTTTGCGTTACCCATCCATCCATCCTTCCCAACCACCCGCGGCTTTTGTTAAACTATTAGCAAGACTGGGTTAACAGTGTCATCATTGTGTGCGGGAGGCAGAACTGTTGTTCAACGAAAACTTTTCAGTTTTTTTTTTGCTGCCATCGTTTGTCTGTCGTCTTTTATTTTGACGAGACAAAATGTCAAGTTGAATGAAACGACCAATAATTACTTGTAGATATGCACATAAAAGCGGTCAAAAATTAAAAACTTAAACACCACTTTGTAAAAAATGTCACCTCCAAGTGCCATCATACATACACCACATACACCCCACCCACCTCCCCTGCTATTCCAACAATTCACCTCTTGTTGTTAAAACATTTAATGGCACACAAAACTTGTCAAAAGTCTACACGTCTCGCTCTCTCTCTGTCTGTGAGATGGTTATGGTGCGATTAAATCATGGAAACGGCAAAATAGAAAATGAAAAAAAGAGCCCCCGATTTCATCAGACGATGTCAGACTACAAATGAGGAAATTGTAAATGTTTGACAGCAACAAGAAGAGCTATTTTTCGTTTTCTTAATAGACTTGTAATGAGCAATTAGTAAGTCGGCGGTAATGTGATACGTAATGTCTGTCCCCGTCTGACTGTCTTGTCTGTTAAGAAAACAATAGAACTGCTTTTGAATGTGTGTGTTGGTTAGAGGAGAATGGAAAATTCTTGTGGAAAATAAATGAAACGATAGGCTTGGCTTTTAGAAAGGAAAACGAATTACAATTTTACAATTAAATTATTATTTATACACACACTTGTAAGCGCAATGCATATGCTCTCAGCAAGGTAGACAAGTATTCCCACGAATTTTTTTAAGGCCTAACATATGCGTGCAATGTTTGTGTAAATTGAATGAATAAAGAGGAAAAACGTGACATAATATTGTAGTTCAGATTATATGATCACAGCAGTTTGTTTCAAACTTTAAAACGCCGATTTCTATTAAAACCTTGCAAGGGGTTTTCCTTCGAATATCTTTTCCATTTGTCCTTAGCGCAGTGAGAGTACAATTTGTTAACACATTGAGTGCCACGTCGTACGTTTTCGTACGACACCTATTCCGTGTACGACACAAAAAAGCCTATATAAAATAAAAACAAATGGCAGAATGGACTAGGGATATCTCAGGTATCGGTTTTTATCAAAGAAGAAAATTTGGCCTTCTGGAAAGGCTTTCCTCTTGTTAAGGCACAAAATTGCAAAATTTTGTAAGTTTTTGTCTTGTAGTTAGAAATGACAAACTGAACTTGAAATAAGAAATAAAAAATTGCAGAAAATTCTTAAAGCCAAGACGGAGAGAAAACGCGTTATCTAAAGAAGTGAAATATCGCGCAATAAGCAGACTTCCGCAGTAAAGAGAATCTAGTAAGTGTAGCGAGAAATAGGGATCTGCTTTGGAAGAACTGTAAATGCGAAAGCAATGCCCCAGTACCTAAATGAATGCTTGAATCCCTCGCATTAAAGCATGGCTGCCATAGAATAACACCAAAAAACGATGTGATTGTTCCTACTCACGCACTGTTTTCTTGATAGGGACGTGGGAACATTTTTGAAGGAATAGTTTTCTTGAAAGTTAAAATCTCACATTATAAGAAACAGTATTTTGCAATTCATTGTAATTTAGAGTACAATTAATTTCATTATTAATAAAAAATTTGCACTTTTAACTCATAAAATGACACTCATTGCTGCTTGAAATTATATTCAAGTATTCTCGACAACGTTTTCCTAATTTTTTTTTATTATTTTTATTTAAGTTTTATAAATTACATAATATGTATAATTCATTTTCATTCATTTTTATGTTATTTTAAATTTTTTTATATTTTTTTTTAAATTTAATTTTTTTTAATTTAAATTTTTATTTTTTATTTTCTATTTATTAAAATTTTTTTTGTTATTTTTTACACTATGAAATTATAAATATTTATACGATATTATTTAGAAAAGTTTAAATATAAATCGAACAACAGTTTCATTACTTTACGAAAATATGCATTAAAAAAATTATTGAAATTTTATATTTTAGAAGTGATTTAAATCCCTTGCGCGAATTTCTGTAAAATATTAATTAATGTGCATTATTTTTAGGTACACCAGAAAGGGGAAGTATTAATAGTTTGAAAAAAGAAAATTTTTTTTTTACTAATTTCTATTAATTTCTAAAAATTATAAAGACAATGAAAATTGTGTTCGTTTTTTTTCTATTTTTATTATTTTTCATTTATGGATGGCAACCGAATTTTGGTTGTTAAAAAAGAAAAAAAAATTGCAAATGCCGGAAATATTTTTTTTTACAAGCAATATACATATGAATATTGCGTTTTTAGTAAAAATATACTACTAGCCTTAATTTCTTGTAATAGTACCAATGCATTTCGTTATTTTTCCTATAAGAACTCATAAAAAAAAGTTTTGACACACAAAATAATTTTAAAGTTTCAAATCTGAATTTGATTTTCATCAAAATCGGCATTAAATAATTATGTTTTGAGAATAACAGTTTCTGTATCTTCCTTTCCCTGTAAAGTTGAAATTAAGAGAGTTATGTGCCCTTTATACATAAGACTGTATCGACTACATTAGCTTTTGGTAAATTAAACTGAAGAAATTTGATAGAATAATGAATAAATATGTAAAATATACAATACAAGTTGATAATCCCATCTTTAAAAATATGTACTATTGATTTAGGGAGTACAGCGAATGTAAGTTTTTTATTTCTATAGCGAGAGTATACTCGAAAAATTACTAAAAAATAATTATTTTTTTTAATTAAAAACAACCAAAAAATTATTTCCTTCTGACTAGTGTACTTGTGCTAAATATGTTACGATAGGCTTTAAATTCTATTCTCAATATTAAGAATATAAAATATAAAAAGGGTGTCCTGGTAGTCTAGTGGGTAGTGTGCTAGACTATTAGCGTGAGGGTCGTGGGTCCGATATCCACCAGAGACTCTGGTCTGTGACACTGTACCGAGCGTATGGGGAAGTTACTCCGCTCGTATATACATAATTATAATATAATTTGTAATTGTATTGTAATTAATAAATAAATAAATAAATAAAATATAAATAAATATTAATTAAATATTGTCGTTATTGGCAATATTTCCCCCGAATATTGTTCTCTATTGCTCAAAAGACTTCTGGAGTTTAATACTAAAAGCTCGTTTAATAATTGTAATTTTATTGCTTATATTTTGTGTATAAGCTCTATATGGCCTTCAGGAACTGAAAATATTATTAAAAATATTAAAGAAATATCAGAAAAAACACATTTCTATGGTATATAAATTTTGCCTTGAAATTTCTTCTTTTTTACTAAAATTCTTGTATACTTCATTCAGTATTACAAACTAGAAAAATTCCAAAAAAAAATAGATCGTAAATCATTAGGTCATATTTTTTATTGTTAAATTTTTAAAAAATTATTGTAAAATATTACTATAAAGCAGTCTTTTTTATTTTTGTAGTCGTAAAATACGTTACACCTTGCAATACGGAATTTTCAATGCAAAGCACGTAATATTAGGAGCGTAGAGAATTTTTTTCTTGTTCAAGTATCACTTTTAATTGCTATTCACAACTAAACAATAATAAAAAATATTTGCAAATTTCCAAAACGGAAATAGTCTTCGTTTGCAAAAATTTCTATTAAAAAAAAAAAAAAAGAAAAATTAAAAAAAAATTTAAACTTACTTAAATGTGTTGTCGTTGTTGGTTTAGTTGATATGAGTTAGCGAACGACGTTGGAAAGGGAAGTTGTAGTATTGGTAGTTGCAATAAAATCAAACTGATGGAACTCTGCTACAAAACGTTGCCGGAGAAGATTAATCCAATAAAAAAAATGTGTTGAAGTTTGAGTGTGTGTGTGTTTGTTGGTTAGTTGGTTGTTATCGGCTTTTGTTTTTCTTTTCTCTCTTTGACGTAATTAATTATAATTTTTTAATGTTAATTTAACTCACTCTCTCTTCTTAGTTTTTCTAACACAGCTTCTTTTTTGTTGTAGTTGTTTTAGTTAAAAAATTATTTTTATTTTATTTTTTTTTAATTATTTCATTTATTTACTTTATTTCACTAAATAACATTCAAAAAACAAATTGTTTAATTATTTTTAATTTTTTTGTTTTTTTTGTTTTTTTTATAAAAATTATATAAAAAAATATAATAAGAGGAGAAGAAAACTTAAAACGTTGCAAATATTTTCAATAATAAAAAAATTTGTTACTAATATACCACGAGGCGCAGTAAGGAGGAAGAAGTGTGTAAAGTGCCAACAAATTAAAAATATTTAACGTTTTTGGTTTTTTTTTTGTTTCTTATGTTCACTTTATTTGATTCTTTTTAGTACACAATATTAAAAAAATTTTTTGCTTTTATAAAAACCACGTTTTTCTTTAAGAAATTAAAATATTTGCAGTTTCTGTCTTTCAAAGCGCGCGTTATAGCACGAAAGTCGAACACACAACTGGTTAAGAGCGGAGAGAAGATGCAATATGGATGCACTTTTTTTTGCACAAAAAAAGCCGATGACGTTTAACGAAGTTCGTTTAAGAGCAGTACAAGAAACTGATGATGATGAGGATGATTATTATTTATTATAAAAAAAAAAGAAAAGGAAACACACACACAGCAACAACAAAAACTTTGGTATTTGCAAGTCTTCGTTAAACAAACAAACTTAAAAACCGAGGGGAGAATATTTCCCTGTGTTTGTTGTTTCCTCAAGGGGAGAGAGATCGTTGTTGAATGCACTTCTCACATATACACACACACGCAGGGCACAGGCACACACGCGCTTACAATCAAGATGAGAGCTTTAGTTGGCTTAAGTGTTAGTGTTAGAGAGTGTAATAATGCAGTTTTAATGTAACTGCAGTCGTTGATTATGTTTTCGTTTCTTCGTTACACGTTTTAAATGCACTTTTTTTGTCGTTCTTCTCGATTTTGTTTGTTTTAAAACACTTACGAAGTACTTCGATTCTTTGTTCTCTTTAAAAGTTTAATGTTTGTTGTTATTGTAAATGCATTCACTATAAATAAAATGATGTTTTTTGATGTTTAATATGAGGAGCAAATGAGAGCAGCAGCATAAATTGCAAAAGAGAGTGTTGTATTGAGATTGGTAAGTGTGTTGTATGTATTTATGTATGTAAATGTAATCGTAATGGTTAGAATGATGATGATTATAATGATGATGATGGCTGGTAATAATGGTTTATTGAAATTAAATGATCGCTCTATAGTTTGTTGCTACGTATCGTATGCTTTTAATGAGAGTAAGAGTATTTGGTTGATCTTTCTTCGTGTATCTTTCTCTTCAAGAGAGACAGAGGGGGAGTAAATAAAGTAAGTATTGAGTTAAAAACTTGTTTTATTTTAATGGTTCGTTCTGTTTTTTTTTTCTATTCTATTCGGTTTTTTTTTCTTTCTTTTTCTTTAATATGGTTGCTGTGCTGCACTGAAGATGCACTTTTTTTGTTGTAATAATTTTATTGAATACAGAGTTGTATTTCTTATTGTATGTTTGTATATGTAATAGTTGGTTGGTTGTTAGTTGATTGGTTAGATTATTTTTACCGGTTTCTTTTTATACGATTTTTTTCTGTAAAGCACTGTATAATAATGATTTGAACTGCCACGTGTTCGATTTTTATTAAAAATTTTTTTTAAAAAATGTTTACGTTATATTTTTTTAAAAGTAAAATGTAAATGTAAATAAATGCTTGTTTTACATGTCATATAATAAATTTAAATTTTTTGTTGTTTAAATTATTTTAAAACTAATAAAAAATAGTTTGTTTAGGCACATGAAATTTTTTCTTTGACAGTTAAATTTTTAAGCGTTTTTAGCATTGAACTTCAAAAGTTAAAATATGTTTGTATTTAGCGTTTTTTGTATGTTTAAAAAGAAATTATTTTTTGTAGCAAATATTTTTTTAATATTTTTTTTATGTTTATTAGTTAAATTTTTTTTCTTCGTAAACTTTAAATCGAATTTTAAAATGTTTGATTTTTATTATTTACTCCACTGAATTTTCAAAGTTTAAAGCGCTTTCAACTTTTAGTTTTTCGGTATATTTTTATTAAAATTTTATTTTTTTTATTTTAAGAGTATTTTTTTTATTTTATATTTTATTTTATTTTATTTTTTTTTTATAAATTATTTCGTTTTTTTCTTATCAAGTAGTATTTATTTCACTTTTTTGTGGTTTAATATATTCAAAAATAATTTTGCATTCCCTAACATGACGATGCATTTTAGTTTAAATTGTTACAAATTCTCATAAGTTTTCTTTCGAACGATGAAATGGTAAAAGTAATTTACTTTTAATAAATGGTACACGACGCCAACTTTTTAACTTTTTTTTATGAATTTTTTTTTATAATTTTATTTCAGATCTTCCGTTTTAAGTATACGCGGACTTGTTGTTTTTTCTGCTTTTTCTTTCAAATATTTGCACGTAGTTTCAGGTTAAAATAAATTTTCGTTTTTGTTTATATTGAAGACGATGAAATGTATAATTAAATTTAAATAAATTTTAATTATTGAAATCCCAGAAGAAAAGTTTATTTATATAGAGAAGAATTGCATTTAATCCAATTGATTGCTGATGATGATGATTGTGGTTATATTTTTTGGGTATGATTTTTTAATTTTTTTTTTTTAGAAAAAATAGAATTATATGGAGAAAAACGGCGATATTTTCACATTGTCGTCCGTCCGCGATACTAACGAGTGGCAGGCAATAATATTGTGTCTGACTCTACTAAAGGCTGAATAATCGCATACAATGCCAATAATTTGAAAATATCGAAATAGAAAAACAAAAAAACAATAAGAACCAGAAAACACAGCAACAACACTCATATGCAGCAGAGCTACATTTAGCAGC
The DNA here is from genome assembly GCA_936449025.2 of Sarcophaga subvicina. Taxonomy (NCBI): domain Eukaryota; kingdom Metazoa; phylum Arthropoda; class Insecta; order Diptera; family Sarcophagidae; genus Sarcophaga; species Sarcophaga subvicina. The sequence continues at coordinate 101,652,233 of OW388081.2, read as the reverse complement.
CAAACAGCATTGAAATACCTAGTGGTAGTAGTGAGGGTATTATTTAAGAAAAAAAAAGAATAAAAAGCTTGTGTATTGTGCACTCTCACTTATACACACATACAATGCCGGTTGCTCTAATACTAATGCATATACATATATCTACGTGCACATACATATGTTGTTGTTACCCCCTCCAAAGCTCTTGAGTGTCAAAACATATCCTTACTCAACATTTTCTTTGCATGCGACAACACAACGGCAACGCCAACAGCAACCTCCACTACCACCACTATGTTCATAAGAAAGCATGAGTGTGTTTCGTTTTTTGTTTTGTTTCTCCTCTTCGTCTTAAAATCCACTACATATGCACATGCGTCTCACTTATACACTAACACAATGCAGTTCAACCACCCATATTTTTTTTCTTTTGCTCGTGGCAAACAAATCCTCTAATGAAATTGCTCTCAAGCTTATACAATCTCTCTTTCTCTATCTCTTTTAGCGAAGGTTTAGCTCTTTTGCAGTTTTGCAGCTTTAATTATTTGCACTACAAACAAAAACAGAATTTATTTGCAGTTTTGCAATTATTTGCATATAAAAAAAAGAAAACCTCTCGCTCTTTCACTCCTTCTCTCTCTCTCTGTCACTGTCACTGCGTGAGTAAAACTTGTTCTCTCTCTGTCAGAGTAAACTTTGGCAAATATTTAATCTGTTTTGTTGATTTTAATTTATTTTATTATTCTTAATATTGTAGTTCTCTCCTGTTTCTGTTTCTGTTTCATTTATACTGTATGTTATATGAAATAATGAGTGTGTTTCATTGCAATACCTTTTTGGTCTCTTACTCCAGTTTCTTTTTTAAGAACATTTCAATTAATTGCAGCAGTTTGTATGAGAAAAAACGACTCAAGTACACAATACAAGTACATTTATTAACTAAAACACAAGAGAGCGTAATTAAAGCCAAGGAATGAGAGACATACGAAAACAAAGAGAGAGAGAGAGAGAATATATCTGTTGGTTGGCTGGCTGGCTGGTTGACAAAATGCTTGTACACTGGGCTCCAATAATAAATAAATTCTTGTCTTTATTATTTTATTAATTATTACTCTTCTTCTTTTTATCTCCGTTATTATTATTGTTGTTGTTGTTGCCTTATTATTATTATGACAACGCTGTTGATGAAGACGATGATGAGGATAATTTGACAGGCAGGCTGGCTGGCTGGCTGGCTAGCTGGTTAGTTGGTTGGTTGGCTGGCTGTGTCTGTTTGTAGATCAGATAAGATCTTTTAATGATATTAAATTAATACTTGAAAGATTTTTTTCTCTTTACTTTCCATTCTTTTTCTTTGTATTTATTATTATTATTATTTATCATTTTCTCCTTTTTTAAACATCTTATTTCTCATGTTGATGTTGATGTTTCAAGTTAATAATTCGAAAATAAGGGTTGTATGGAGTATAGAGTGAGTGGGAGGGTGGGGTGGTAAATGGATTAAATCCTTAAAGATAATTAAAGATTAAAATCTTTAAGGAGTTGACTTCACATAACTGTTCATGTGCAAGAGAGATGAGATGTTTATGGGTTGAACAAGGTGCTTAAATAGTTTAATTATTAAATTTAAGATTCATGAAGTAGAACAAATAAAATAGGCCATGAATACTTTCATTACACATACATACATAAGTTAAATGTATGGAAGACAATACAGTAGAGAAACGAGTGAACTAAATTGAATGATTTAGAGGGCGCTCAGTCTAAATAAGAGGATTTAACAAGCTTATTAAAGATTGCGTGGGCTTAAAATTAAAAGCTCTCTATTGAAGTAAGATTTTCCCTAAAAAAGTTTTAAACAAGAACATAGAAATTTCATGAAATGTATGAATAAATTTTGTTGCGATATTTCTGAAGAAAATAAATAAAAGAAAAAAATTTAAATGTATGCAGTACGATTAAAAGTATATCAAAAGGAAGTTTTTATTAACTACTTAACTACTATTAATTAACTGGTCCTTACAACGCTCTAGTCAGGATCACAGCCTAGCTCCTCACACCACTAGTGGCAGGGGACCCACAGTTTGAAGTCCGAACGAAGAAGTTTTGTGAAAACTTTCATGATAATTTATTTAATTTTTTTAATTTTTTTTTTTTGCCAGAGAAAGTCGCCGAGAGAAATATTTTTTTCATATTTCATTATGTTCGAGATATTTGAGCTAGGTTTTGAACCAATACACTACATAGTACACTTCAAAGTGACCATATGGAAAGATAAAATGAGTTGTGCTGTTGTGTCTGAAGTAAATAACTTCCTTGGTTTTAAGCAAAGAACATATTTGCAGATATCAATCTAGATTTCGTTAGACAATTAAGAAACGTTTTGTGTGAATCAGAAGCATTACTAATGCCATCAGTATCTGAGCAAAACACATGCAGTAGTTGCTTCGTATGATTAAACAGTTTCATAAAAAAATTTTCTCATTTGCCAAACATGCGATAAATTTAAGGGCACAAGCAAACAAAGACGATACGACGTAGATATAAATGAAAAGGGGAACCGTGTTTTCGACTGAAAAAGAGTACCCAAACTATGGATTACGACCTGGTACAGCATAAAACGGTTTTACCGACTGTAAATGCCTCATTTGTTTCTTTTTATTGTATTTATTACATTGAAAAAAAAATTACACAATTTCGATTAAAAAACTTACTACGTACGCTCTACATTTTAATCGTTTAATTGGGTCTGTTCCCCAACGATGGCAAAATACGATGAAATAAATAAATTAAAAAAAAAACTATCCATTAAGAGAGTAAAAGAATAAAAACAATTGCACAGCAAATTAATTTTATATTCCCTTTGCAGTTCCAGTTAGTCATACAGTGAACATTTACGACGACAACAACAACCATCGTTGCGACAAGAGTTACATATACAATGGTCTCGCAGTTTGATAGTTCACACTGCAGCACAGTATGTAAACAATAGGACTTTCAAATAAATATTCAAATAATTACTCGAATAGAAGTCTTCGATTAATATGCTCATATCATATGCTCTTTATAGGAACGGTACCAGAGCCAATATGGTTTTAGTATGTGCTTGTTAAGATTGGCAGTGAATTATTTACATGAATTGAAGTCTAAGAATTGGACACAATTGTCATAATCTCTTAGCCTTGGCCAAAAGAAGAGAAATTGTGTCCCATCAGCTCAAAGCTGAAAATCCCTAGCGCAGTCATCTCCAACAAAATATATAAAAAGCAACACACACAACATATGTGGCGTTAGAAACTAAGCCGTAATCCTGACTGAAGGAGTGCAATAACCAATTATGTGTGCATGTATGGTGTGTTTTTGCTTTTGTTTTTGATTTTGGTTTTTGTTTTTGCTTTTGTTTTTGTTTTTGATTTGTATGAAATTGTCATGAACAGTTTCTCAAAAATCTGTCGTTCGGAATAGACTTTAAACTGTAGGTCCCACCACTCATGTATAAAATTAATACACGCAACATAAGTGGTTAGAGAAGCCAGCCCGTAATCCTGACTGAAGTGTTGTAATGACCAATTATGTATGCAGACGTGAGGCCACGGTTCAACGCAATTCAATTGGCGATAAGACTTCTTCCAGATTCATTTTCGAAAAATTAGTCCCAATGACATCTCTACATCATAATGCACATTAAACAGTAAATTTTTCCGGATGTAATGCCTTCTCAGGCAAATTGCCATGAAGTTTCTCAAAACATCTGTCGTTCGGAGTCGACTTTAAACTGTAGGTCTCGGCACTCATGGATAAAATTAACACACACAACATGAGTGACGTGAGAAGCTAGGTTGTGATCCTAACTAAAGTAAGTAATCAGGCATAACCGGCTAGCAGTTCGTCATACAAGACCTAACACATTTCATCACAACAACGCCAGGACTTGGAACGTTTTTATACCTTATAGCCTGGGCGTGAAATGGGCCGAATAATTCAATAAAAGCCTGTAAAAATCGATTATCACTATCTTTTGGAAATAGCGACGAGTTTTTTATGAGAGAGAGGCCAATGTACGTGTTAAAATGGCAGTAATTTCATAACCAAAGAAGCGCATATTTGACTTGAGTGGGATCATACTATGCTGTATGAAAACAATCCTCCAATTTAATCCAAAATTATTGAATTATCCTTTTTCTTGTATTTAAATTTGCCACAACGCGTTGCCATCATGGGGGCAAAATCATTATTTCAAATTTTTTACAAAATCTTTTGTATATTCACCCCATCAGAATATTATTTAATCGACGAGTCAGTTGGCCTTGTTATTAAAACTGTTACTTGTCAAATGACATTAACCTGTCGTTTACCACAAAGGATTTAGTAGGATCCAATAGAAAAACGATCGATTGAGTTCCCCAATATCACCAAATAACAGTGGCATCAGCAAACAACGCAGTGTTTTCAGCATTAAGTTCAGCTGCAGCCAAATAAAAATCTGACAAACGAAATAAACAAACAGACTGACGAACGGACGAATGGTCAGATAAACAAAAGAATTAAATGTGCACACAAGTCCTTGTGGTGGTGATCACTTTTCCTGAGCAAAAAGTGAAAAAAAAAAGTTTTTTTTTTCTTTTTTTAAGGAAAAATAAATAAATGAGCGTGTATTTGTGTACATAGCAGCATTTGCCATCAGCCGTCAGCATCAGTTGCAACAACAACAATTTAAATTAATATCAATTTTATAAGGACAAAAACAAGGACACGTTAAGGAATACAAAAACAACAAATTAATGCACGAAGCTTTATCATTACTACCTCTGGAACTACATTTGCCACTCAGCCTCTGCCTATGCTACGGCTATGCTTTGGCTATTTTGAGAGACTCATATTTTTCTGCTTTTCGTGTGGCACTAACAAAGTGAGTGCTGGTATGATTTGTACCCTATTTTTTTTTTTTTTTGTATACTGGCGATTTTCTTTTACCTCTTGTCTGTATATGTGTGTGTGAGTATGTGTGTGTGTGTGTGCCTGCTTTAAGAGTAAATCATTTTATACCCTCCACTCTATATAAGAAGAAATCAGCAGCCAAAAGAAGTGTTGGATGTCATTTTATTATCATTTTTTTTTTTCAGTTTTATTATAACGTTTCAGTTTTTTTTTGCTTCGTCCTCCTCATCCTTCGTCGTAATGATATTGATGATGATGAATGAAAAAACGAAAAGAAAAAAATGTAGGGAACCAAACTGTGGGAATAAAAACAGGATTCATATGTTTTGGTCATCTATTTTTTTTTGTTGTTTATATGTGTGGCATCCTTTTTGTTGGCATTAATATGATTACACTAACAGCAACAACAACAACAACAACAACAACAACAATAACATACAGCATCATCATCATCTGCTGCTGTTGCTGTTGTTGCTTCGGCTTTTGTTGTTCCCCATGTGCTGCTGATGCACCACATTTCTTTATAGCAGCGGTCAGAGTCTTTAAACTCCATCATGTAAAATAAAATTTACTTTTTGTTATGTGTTGTACGTTGTTTGTTGTTACTCTTTTTTAGTAGTTGTAGTCTACTGCAGTAATTTAGGGAATTAAGACGGGCCAAGAAAAAAAAAATGATGTTGTATTCCCCAAATGTTGACGAGTGTTTCCCCCAAAGAATGGAATATTTTTGGTTGAAATGTTGAAATTAAAATTAAAACAAGTGTCTGTTGGAATATTTTTTATTCTGCACAGTTTGAAGTTATGTCAGGTATGGTCAAATTAATGATCAAACAGACACTTTAAGAGTTTGAAATTGAAATATAGAGAACACTTGGAAATAATCGTTTAAAACATCGTCCAAATTATCCTCCTTATAAAGAAAGTACAGATCAGAAATCGACAAGACAATGTAATCGGAACACAGTTTTTGTATCCAAAATTCGATATTTCTTCACTTATCGTTGGAATTTGCATTGCTGGACAGTTTCGGCGCCGGTACGTAGCACGGAATCGCTCACATGTTACAGGGCATAGGTATTTCGATTGCCTTTGTTAACTTGGATATCATCCGTTTGCTTTACTTGAATCTCACTGGTGGTAAGAAAGTACGTACAATATAGTTAGAATCTGCTGGAAACTTATGGATAAGTAGGGATCAGGTTCACTTCTATCGTAAAATCGCACAATAGCCACTCTCACTGGCAACTAACATTTTGGACTTATTTTGAGCCCGACTTGGTTTGCTTTAGGGAATGTTTAATCCTCCGGCTGAAGTCGTCGTAGTGTAGTAGGTAGTGTGTTGGCTTATTAGATGCAAGCCCATGTTTTAAACCTCAGCTCAGACATCCCGAACAAAATGAAATCTGAAAAAATATTTCTTTAGGCGACTTCCTCTCAATAGTCTATTTGCCATGAAATTTTTTTAAATCATCTGTCATTCGGAATCGACTTGAAACTGTAGGTTTTGGCCCTCGTGGATAAAATTAACACACACAACGTGGGTGGTGTGAGAAGCTAGGCTGTAATAGTAACTAAAGAATTGTAATGACAATTTATAACCAAACTTTTCCCGTTCTTTTAGGAAACTGTAGGACAATCAACAAAATTTTTGTCAGTACTTCACCCGATATACATACGATCCGCAGAGAGCTTTGTAGATGGCAAACATGTCAGATTTGATACAGTAATCCAGTAACCCACGCAGTTGGAAAAACTTCTTTGAAAGAAACTGAAGATTGAGGAGATGATTTGCGACAGCCCCATGTTTTTTAAAGGAACGAAAAGGAATAAAATGAAGATACATCTTGACGTATGTATTATTAGTTTAATATATGGTGTTTGGATACGTCCTTGAAACCACCGCAAGTAGTGGGTTGTCAGCAATTTTCCTCTCAGCAGGAAATAAAATTGCCATGAAAAGTTTTACCAAAATCTTTCGTTCAGAGTCGACATTGAAATTTACGTTCCGACACTCATGCACACAAATTACCAGCCGCTGTAATCTAGGAGGTAGTGTGTTGTCTTATTAGACATAAGGCCGCGGTTCAAACCCCAGCTCAGACATCAAAACGAAAATATGAAAAAATATTTCTTCGGCGGCTTCCTCTCAGCAGATTTCTGGCAAAAACTCTGAGAGTAAATAAAATTGCCAATGAAAAGTTTCTCAAAAAACTGTCGTTCGGAGTCGACTTTAAAATCTAGGTCCCGCCACTTACGTATAAAATTAACACACACAACTTAAGTGGTGAAATAAAATGATTCTGGAATCCGTCTGTAGGTTTCGCCACTCATGGATAAAATTAACGCACACAATATGGGTGGTGTGAAAAGCTAGGTTGTAATCCTAACTAGAAAGTTGTAACGACAAATTAAGTAAGTTAAATATTAACTGGGGTATCACAATGGACCTAAAACTGGGACTACTTCCTTCAATGGGGTTCGCCAGCCCTAGACCTTATTTAGAAAACGAATTTTATAAAAAAAAAGATTTAAAAATATTTGGAAAGAAATGTCGTTTTTCATGTTAAGTATGGTTAGAACAATTTAACACAGCTATTTTCTGGTTCGATTTAGAAGACAAAAAATTTTGTGAAAAACTGCTAAAAAAAATTGATTTTAGTAACATCCCCACATGTTACGAAAGCTGCCGAAGATGTGTCCATTTTTTTTTTAATCTAGTAGAAAACAAAAAAGCTCAAAATATATAATTTATACTAAAAAAAAAAAACACTGCAACTAGGCAGCTCTACTAATTCATAGCTTTTAAGCGTTGAAAGCTAGGTGCTGTGTATTTAAAATGAAAAATGAATAAAAATCTGACAATATTTCAAAATTGTTTCGGTTTTTATTATTTATTATACAATCAGCAACCTTGTGGAAGGATAACGTAAGTAGAATGCAATTTTCCTGATTATCAAGCAACAATCTTAACGAGAACAAAACACACACAATCTAACCGAAAGTGTATCAAAGTAAATATGATTACTTTTGTATACGAAACAATTCAAATGTAAAATCATTGACGGAAACTAAACTAAAAAAAAAAGAAACTAAAACGACAATGAGAATGAGAATGACATAACACAACAATGCCAATGTGTAACACAAAAGGACACCACAAAATTATTGTTGTGGCCTGGCCAAAGCAAAGCAAATCAAGCCAAGTCAAGGCGGCATGCCATACCGAGCCGAGCCGAGCCGAGAGCTAAAGGAGGTACTGGTAACACAATGCGACATTTGCATTTTTAATATAAAATTAAATATTTACTCTTTTACTGTTATACTGTTAGTATTGTATGTTGTATAGTTGTTGTTGTCGTTATTGTTGTTTCAATTGGTCTGAGAGTGTTTGTATTGGAGTAAACGGCCACAAAATTGGCAGGCTGCAGACAGCACTAAAGCGAAGGAAAAACAAACGAAATTGAAAATGATTTCCGTTTTAAACTAAAGTTATACGAATAACACAAACACGAATACGAATACGAATGAATATTTGCTTTCCGGTAATGGTGTCACATTCTATGCCTATTAATAATGATAACAACCAAGAGCAAGAGCCAAAAGTGGTCAAATAAAGTGCTACCAACCAATGTGAACCATACACTCGTCTCCCGTTGCACTCTTTCCTTTTTCGTTTTCCTTGCTTTTGTGAACTCAAAGTACGAACAAAACAACACTCTACTGCTACTCACATCACAGCCAGAGTAGTGAGTTACGGAGGAAAATGTTTGTGGTAGCAAAAGAAAAGGAAATCAAATAAACCAAAGAAATGAAAACCAGAAAAATAAGGAAGAAAAATTAAAAAAAATCTAAGACAACAACACCATGGGCGTACATTGACACTGATAGAGAGCGAGAGAGAGAGAGAGAGTCTATTTGATTTTGTTATAAAAAGGATACCCACAAAAATTATTCATAAAAACACAACAACAACAACAATAGATACAACAATAATAATGCTTCTATACAAATGATGATAAGACGAAGAAAAAAAGAAGGTTAAGGTATTCATTCATCATCATTACAAAAACAATAGCACAAACGGCACAAAGAAAAGCTCAATAGAGTCACAGAGAGAAAATATGATGATGCTCTGATGCTGATGCAGCAATTTGGGTAGAGGTTCTTCCACCACTGAAAGCCCAGTAATACGAAAGGTACACAAAGAGACCCACCATCACATATATGTCCATACATATTCACACTGCTGCTTAGACAGACAAGCGTTTAAATACAGGAGAACTGAAGAAAATATTCTTGAAAATTTTCGGAGCAAAAATATATTTTTTTATTCAAAATAAAGAACCAGTTGTTCAGCAGATATCCATACATCATTGGGAGAAAGAGAAAAATCTAAAATTTGAAATTGTAGTAAACCATACTACCACTTAAATGGGTATACAGTCAACCCTTCTATAACGCGGTACTCTCAGAACGCGGTTTCCATATAACGCGGAGCTGAAATTGCGACAGCCCTCATATAACGCAGTACTTTTACAAAGCGGTTTCCGTTAAACGACATCCCATAAGTGTGAGTCTAGTAACTAGATATTGTAAGAGGGTTTAATATAAGATTTATTTTCGACAGATTAGAAAATAGACCCATGTCATCAGTTTGCGCGGAAATTATACCATCAACCATCAAATGGTTCAAGCAATACAATATGTTTCTACAATTTCACTCGCGGTTACAGAACTAGTAAACATTGCTTCTCCTTGAAGCAATGAAGAATGCAGTAAACCATCAGGACTTAAGAGAACTAGTACTCAGGGAAGCAACTTTAGACGAGGAAGAACTGATGGGATTAATTGATGCACGCACCTCAAATGCATTGGTAAACGAAAATAAAGAATGGGTGCCAAATTTCGATTTACAAGATATGAAAAAAGGGCTAAATTTGGCTAAAGAATTAGAACTTCATTTCATTCAAACTGATCGTTAAACGGTGCGCAGCGCAAAGTTTAAAAGAAAGTTAAGAAACTCCCTAGCTCCCTATAGGTTTCAGTGGAGTTGGAAAAACAGCAACAATCGAAAATCAATGTGAAGATGAACCAAGTGAAGAAGACATTTTGCCCATTAAAAGAAGACGAGTTAGGCCACTCATATCTGACAGTGAAGATGAATGTTGAAAAATTACATAATTTTACAAAAGTCTTTCTTTCTTTCCACAACGCGGTAGACGGTTTCCATAGAACAGGCTACGAATTACCCTGGTTTGTACGGTTAAATCCGAGTTTCTTATAGCGCAGTTTCCATACAACGCGGTACGCACTCACCGCGCTATAGGAGGGATGACGTACATAGATCTAAAACACTAGTCATGATAGAAATTAAGTCGTCGTAGTATAGTGGGTAGGATAGTGTGTTGGCTTATTATACACGAACCCAAGTTTCAAACCCTAGCTCAGACATCTTGAACAATACGAAATACATATAAAATATTATTTCTTTGATGAGAATAAAGAAATTTGCCAAGTTTATCCAAAATCAGTCGTTCGGAGTCGACCATAATATTTAGGTTCCGCCAATTATGGATGATATTATGACACAAAACATGGGTGGTGTAATAAGCTAGGTTGTAATCCTGACCAATGGTCAATTAAGTAGTAAACTAAGTAGTATGGATAGATCTGTAAATAGGGATCAGTGTCTAGCTACATATCTGATCAAGAATTCAAAAAAAAAAAAACAATTTAGATTCTGTGTTTCAGAATACTGGGAATAGAACACATGTCAACCATGACACACATTTTTTAGAAATCGTTTCTTGGAAACTTATTATAAAACTTAAGACTTCTAGACAAGAATATCTTCTCTCAGGAGTGGGGTATCAGATGTTTGTAGAGCTATTCTCAAAGGATAGAGCTAGAGAAGAGGAGAAATTAGGCCAAATGGGTCTGTTGGTAGTACTATAATACTATCCAATAGTAACCGGTCTTTTGACAGGAGAATGGGAATCGCCTCGATCACTAAAAGACACGGTAAAGACACTGACCAGGAAACTAAAATTTGTTTGAGCAATAGAAATAATAGGCATAATAGAGGAGCTATTGCATATTCCTAAGGACAAGAGCTGTTTTAATTTTCAAATTTGTGCGAAAAAACCCTGACATAGTTTTTCAAACAGAATCAAGCAATTGATAACACAGCCCTGCATGGGTTTTGCAAATAAGATGGCTCCAGGTGTTCCCGAAGGCATTTTGCGTGCTAAACACGAATCAAAAACTTTCCATCACGTCAGGTTTTCGAGAAAAACTAGGGTGAAAACACTAAAAATAGCGTTTTTGGCCATTTTTGAAAATTTGTAGAGCTAAACAACCGCCCTATTGGATCCGCCATTTTGAATTTTTTAAATCTGAATGAAGATCTGTAATCAGTGACCCCAAAAACCCCTGAGTAACCCCTGACGTGATGGAAAGTTTTTGAACCCAGATTCGTGTTTAGCGCGCAAAATGCCTTCGGAAACACCTGGAGCCATCTTATTTGCACAAAAAGTCCAAATTTGCAGGGCTGTGTAATCAAATATGGCGTATATTCTCTTTAAACAATTCTGAGTTAAGTTTTCGCCAATTTTTATTTAATTTTTGTATTCTACAAAGTGTAATGTAAACGGGCCTCTCCTCGACTCATAAGGCACATCACCATTTCTAACATAACACTTCCCATACCACTATAACTATGACAAGAATGAACATGTAGCAAAGTTTAATTCGTTATCTTTTTTAGGAAATTTCCCCCCAAGGTTTAGTGTAATTTTATGATTGGGACACACTGGACATTGTCCTGATGGTGTTAACGCAGGCAGATTAGATTGATCTTTTACACGACTTTTGTAGAAGCCGCAGTGGAACGAAAACTTCGATATTATCACCTCTTTTTTCTGTCACTGTCATTGTAGTTAATTGGTCATTGCAATTCTTTAGTCAGGACTGTTCAATGTCGATGTTGAACGCAAGATATGAGCAGCTTTTTATGATAAGTTGATTTTACTCTCAGAGTTTTTGCCAGAAGACATCTGAGAGGAAATCGCCGAATAAATTTGATATACATTTCGTTTTGTTCGCGATGCCTGAGCTTAGATTTGAACCACGAGATCTTGTCTAATAAGCCAACACATTACCTATTACACTATGGATACTTCTAGAGTAGATCGAAGATTATTTACATATTATTCCTCACAGGGATTGCAACGCCCACTAGAAACATTAAACATTTAAACTGTGAACCATTTAAAAAGGTGTTGTTTCAGAAAACGACTAAAAAGGAAAATATTGGCTGGTATCGTACGTACCGTCCTACCGAATATTGAAAAAACGTATAATTTTCGTTGAATTTTCTTTTTTGTTTTTGTGTGTAATTACACACTTCAAACAGAATTTTGTTTGATCCTTTGATAATAAACACCTCAAAGGCTTTGCTGCTCCAAAAAAAAAAGTTTTTCTCTTTTTTATAAAATCAAACGATTTCGATGCAGCTTTAATTCAATTAAAATTTTTCATGTCATTAAATTCATTCATATTCAAAATGGCACAAAAAAATCGCAGAAAAAAAAAGTAGAATGAATATGACACTTCGTGTCTCTCTCTCTCTATCCTCCGGAGATTTTTCATTCTTTAGCCGTTATTTTGAAAATGTTGATTTGAACTCTATTCGGAATATGCCAGTGTTTGTGTTGTGTTGTGTGACATTAAAAAAAAAGTAAAACGCAGAAGAAAGAACTAAAAAAAAACTATGGATAGAGAATATAGTATTTGGAATCTCTTTATATTTTAACACCTTCATCCAATTTCTTTATTGTTCTTTCGGAAATATATGAAGTTTTTTTTTTGTTTTCTGTTATTTTTTGCATCGTTAATTTATGGACATTAAATAATTTTTTTTTGTATAGTTTGGCAAGCAAAAAAAAAATTAACAAAAAAGAAGTGACGACAAAACATTCCACAATATGACAAAAGTTTTTAAAAGATTTCTTTATGTTGAAGAAAAGATGATGAGCTCCTTGGAAAAAGGAAAAAAAAAAAAACCAAACAAAATGATTTTTTTTCGTTTTTTTTTTTTTATAGAAATAATTCAAATACAAAAACAACAAAATGATAGTGAAATAACAAAAAAAAAGAAGGAAGATGTACAAGACTTTGGCTTGGCTGCTGATTTTCTTCTTACACAACGATCGACAATAATTTCAGATAAAATTTTCCCACCAGCAATAAAATACAAAAAAAAAAAGAGGAAAAAAAAACATGCTGCAAGGAAAACGATGAGGCGCACAACACTAGACTACCAAAACCAACACCCATTGCTGCTGCCTGTTATGCCCCTACACAACTTACTAATGCTGCCGCTGCTGCTGCTGCTGCTGCTGCTGCTAGTTTCTTTGTGATTTTGATTTTCCTTAAGTTTGCATTTCATATTACCGTATTGTGGTGGACAAAAGAAAGAGGAGCGTTGTGTTGTCGTAGTGAAGCTGGCTGAAAAGCAAGCAGCATTAAGAAAGGGGTGTATAAATATGGTAAATTTTATATTGTACCCCTTCTTTATGCATCGAACAACAACAACACCATCAACAGCCAGCCAGCAAGCAAGCAAGCAACACAACCTACAACAATAATAATAAAAATAATAATAATAATGAGAGTAGAATCATAATAAAAAAAAAAAAAGAAGAACCCAAAGACCCTGAATGCCTTAAGCAAGTACCTTTCTTAAATGTGATACAAACAAACAAAAACAAATACAACACCAACAACAACAGCACGAATAAAATGAAAATGAATACAACAAATGGTTGGCAAAAGAAAAAAAAAACCGTGTGGTCATGATTTCATTATTCAATTCTGGCATAATTTTTTTTCTTTTCCTTTCTTCCTCTTGCTTGCTTAAAGTCTTAAGAGTTCCAGCCTCATCATTTTTTATGTTCAAATTTTTTTCTCCTTTATTTTTTTTTGCATATCAAATGATAGATTTTTTTCCTTTTGAGGTGCAGCACATCATTTTCGAGAAAAAAAAAGCATATTTTTCTGGTAAAATTTGACTGAATTTCATTCCTTTTCACAAGTTTTAGGTGTGTGTACACAAGGGCTTAGCCACACAAAGTATTACAATAGAAGGAAGCTACTGCAGCGACTACATCTTTCTTCAGGTACAACTTACTTTCATATATGTATGTACATACGTACATATCTCGAACGTTAAACAATAGATCAAGAGGTGGTAGCGGTCTCTCTGGTCAGATTTCAAAAGCTTGTATGCCTCAGTTAGTTATCTAATGTTTAAGCAGTAAAGAAGACCAGTTTTCTATAACGAAGGCAGTAAAATAGGTTTTCCCTTTCTACATTGGATATATGCATTGCTAGATCAGTTCAGGTTTGCTTTATAAATGGACTCAAAGGAGATTGAATAGGATCTATAGGATTAGATAATTTAGAGTTCACGTGAAGCAATCAGCATCATCATCATAGTTTGACTCCCTTAGAATCAAGTTAACAACCAAATGCCAAAGATCCGTAAGAATAGATGCACGTTTGAAATAAAATTTAGGTGATAAGTAGCTGTAGTCTAGTAGATAGTGTGTTGGCTTATTAGACGTAATGCCACGGATCAAACCCCAGGTCAGACATCAAAACGAAATGTGAAAAATTATTTCTTCGGCGACTTCCTCTCAGCAGATTTCTGGCAAAAACTTTGAGAGTGAATAAAATTGCCATGTTTTTCAAAATCTATCGTTCGGTCTCGCCACTCACGTATAAAATCAACTACATAAGTGGTGTGAGAAGCTAGGTCGTAATCCTGACTGAAGGGTTGTAAAGGTCAATTATGTATGTATGATAAAACAAGATTCTTTCTCAGCCCACAAGAGGTAAGAGGAGCTTGGATTGGTATATTCATTAGGAGTGATCCATAAAATATGGAACTGTATCTTTATAGCTTTACAACGAAAGTAAGTATGCGCGATTTGGTTTATTACTGAAAAAATCCGACATAAATCAAGAATTTCCGTCAAACTCTTTAGAAAAAGATGATAATTCGGTTGGATTGGTAATACCTTGAAGACATTAGAAGCTATCACGGCCAAAAAGCATATGGAGGTCATCCACACTAGACGAATCAAATATCATATCGTAATGCTTTAGAAGAGTTCAAAGATTAAGGACTTCACATCGACAAAGATGCCCACTACAAAGGCACATACATACAAAAAGAATTCGAAATAAATGATATCCAAAAGTCTTCAGATAACAAAACTTTCATTCTCCCGAGTGCAGTAGCAAAGTTCTTATCAGAAGATACAGGCTTTTAGGGCATATCCGATCTATGACTGCTGATAAAGGCTATCTTGTTAAAGCCTTATTTGCTTTACAATATTTACAAAGACGACCACAGCCAACGGCGTGTGTTCGCTAAATGGGCTCTGGAACAATTGGCAACTGAACTTAAAATCCATCGAAAAATCATTTTCGGGCCTATTTTGTGGGTACGTGATAAAAAAAAATTGATGAAATTGGGACGATATTAGAATTCACAAGAAAACCAAAACACTGCTTGGTGTGGACTTTGTGCTGGCGGCATTTTCGGTATATATTCCTTTGAGAACTACGTTGGCCGGGTCCTAACTGTTCACGACGAGCACTATAGGTCGATGATTACAAATTTCTTTAATCCTACTAGGATGGCATATAGCTCATGCCACATTGGATATTCTACATGAGCAATTTGAGGGCACGATCATCTCACATGGAAAAGATGTGAAAATGGCACCAAGATCGTGCAATTTAACCTGGGTAGACTTTTTCTTGTGGGGTTTTCTTAAGCCAAAAGCAACAGCGGTTCTTAATGCCAACATAACACTCATTACCTCGATCAAATTCAGCTTGATTTGTGATATATTGAAGACTTCGAGTGTACTCCACTCAGAGAAGCCATGAAGGACATTCGAACGATGTTATATTCCACACATAATGGCATCAGTATATCCTTCAAGTGAATAAAAAAAGTCGATCATGAGTTATTTTTTTAATTTTAAGATAGGAAGCGCTTGGAAACAAAACACATACATACACATATTCGATTAAAATAACAGAGAATACAAATTAACTTATTCCAGCATTTCTACTAGAATGAGCGCTTGAAGTAATTTAATTAAAAAATAAAAACTATCACATGTAAGTGCATTAAACATTTATGGATAAATGGATTACAAAATAATAAATTATATCGAGACTTTTATTATGTACATAATATGTATGTACATATGTACACTTTTTATTATGATTGGCAGACAACTGATAGTATTTTAAAATGCTTATAATTCGGCCCACAAACGGAACAATTTCCAAATAATCATGAATAATCAATTCTGTTCATGTTGATATTGAAGTAAAAAAGCGTTTTTCAATCTTACTAAATACAAAATCATAAAGAAAACGAATAAAAAATTGGCGGGAAAATTTCACAAATCGATTTAGTATTACGCTTTTGCTTATTATAATATCGTATACATATGTACATATGTATGTACGTATGTATGTATACCCAATAAAAAGACAATAAAATGAATCCTATTAACGCGCTTGTTTTTCAATGCGTACCAATGAGTGCGGAAAGTAACACAATAAATGAGAATTTTATTGTAAAAGAAAACCTAAAAAAAATTAAAACCTCAACAGAAAACGTGTTGACAGTTCAGTTCAGCTTATAATTGCACTCAAAAAAATGCCAGTTGCCAGCCAGTGCCTGCTGCTATTGTTGGCTTTTTTTTCTTGTTTTTTTTTCTGTTTTTTTTTTAGCAATTCTTGTAATAGTGTAATGCAGTATATAATGTTATTACATTAAGCACATACATGCACACATACATACATCAATACAGATACATGCACATGCAAACAAACGAACTTTGTATATACATACATAAATACATACATGGAATATGCATATGTAGTAGTGTTAACATCTAAAGATTTGAATTTAAAAAAAAAATAAGAAGGAACTGCAGAACAAAAACAAAAACAACAAAAATTAAATAAAATCCCAACACATGAGTACAAGACACTTTAATCAACACATGGTTGTATTTTAACCAGTAAAACAAACAAAAACAAAAACAAAATGCATCGCAGCAAACATTTTTAAAACAAACATTTTCCAAACCAAGCGTACCGAACGAACCACACCACACTGCACCACACCAATCTGCACAGAACAGAACAGAACAGCACAAACAAACAAACCAACCAACCAACGAGCCATAATGTAAAAATAATAAAAAATAAATTGTAATGCAAAATATTAATAAAAAAAAAACAAAAACAAAAAAAATACTAAAAATATGTTTAAAAAATGGTAGAAAAATAATGCCATAAATGCAGCCACTAGCAAGCGCAAGTAAGCGAACGCATATTAAGAACTTTGATACCCTGCAGTGTGTTGTAATACCCTATAACACTTTACGAGTACAGCATTCATTAGCTAATTAGAAATATTGAGTTATCCTGTAAGAGCAAAATTTGCTAAAAATATTCATTCCTATAGAGCCATTTAAGTTTTGATTTGTTAAAGTCAAAATTGCTTCAAATAAATTTTTTGGTTTGCATTAAGTTTGAATTTATCTTCATACCCCCATATGTAATTCGGTCATATAAAAAATTTAAATGCATGGAGAGCACACGAGTTAATGTAATTGCAACCTAATGGAATAAGTTTTCATCTCTTAATCGCTGCTGGTGTGCAACATAATTGAGAGACGCTTATAGACGTTGGCAAAGGCAAGATTGTTGGCCAGAAAGGCCAGGCCTTTATCTCCCTGATAATTCCCTAAATTTGGATTTATGTTAACTATTGAACTACATGAAGAAAGCGAGCCCCAACGAGCGAGCAGGTTTCGGCCACAAGAAGCGAATTTTGTCAGTCTTTCTGTTAAGCAGTAGTAGTAGTAATGTAGTAATTATTTATGCTAGTGAAAATTCGTTTTAATAGAAGCTTGAGATTGGGCTTATTTTTTACCAATAGGGACAAAGATAATAGATGAAAAAACCTTCAAAATGGCAACAATTTGCCAAGCAAACAATATATATTTGACAGGAATGGGATTATTATAACTATGATATGCAGAGTTAATTACAAAAGGCTTCACTTTAATGGTAAGGCTATCAGGAAGAGAGATATACAGTTAACTCGCGATAACGTGAACTAATTTTTACCAATGCAGTTCACATTTTCGAGTTTGTTCACGTTATCGAGTACCTAAATTTAAAACAAAAACTGACCCTATTTAATATGAAAAATGATATTTTAATAAGTAAAAATGCTAAACACTTTTTTAAATCAATTTTTTTTATTAATTAGTCAAGAACTCAGTAACCTAAAGCCAAAAATTAAGTTTTCAGTTTCAAATTTGTCAATCGAAATCCACCTCTTTAACAAAACATTGATGAAACCAGTCATAAAAAATGTTACATGTCATCCACACTGACTTGGAGAATTTATAATTCACTGGACAAGTAAAGTTTTTGAAACTTTGTGGATTTTTAGATTTTCCAAATACCAGTGGATTAAGTTTGTGAGTCCCCGACGCATTTGAACAGCCCATGAAAGTTAATCGTTTCTTGTCCATCCTTGCACCGTTTCTCCAATTGCGCTTTTCTCCAATGATGACACATATGTTTTATCTGGCAACTGCTCCAAATATAGCCCGCATTCATCAGCATTATAAAGCTGACCTTCACAAAGAGAGAGTTCTTCCATTTTCCATTTTCCTTAAATGGGTCAACAAGTTGCGGCTGCGCAGAAAGCTTTTCTCTGGAAATTTTAAGAAGGCGAACAGCAAATCTTTGCTGAAATTTATGAAGACATCCGTCACTGGCGTTAAAACCACAATAATTTTCTTTAATTTGATCGAATTTAATCATCGATCGTTTTTTCTTTTTAATGGAAGGGATAGTTGCTTTTGCAACTCCATATTTTCTTGCCAAGCCACTAACACTATAACCCTTTTGCAATAACTCAAGAATATCCACTTAATCTTTTAAAGTTAACACTTTAGGCAACTAACAGGTCAAAGCATACATAAACGAGTACAATGAAAAATAAGTTCAAACATAAGTAAACAAGCACATAAACTGTAGTTCGGGAATTTCCCAATTTAAAAATAGATTAAAAAAATAAAAAAAAAGTGTTCACGTTTTAGAGCTTTCAGAATTTGTTCACGTTTTAGAATACTCTGTTGAAAAATAAATTTGTTCACGTTTCTGAGACGTTCACACTTTCGAGTGTTTACGTTTTCGCGAGTTCACTGTATCGCAATCTGAGTTTGCAACGAAGCAAGTGCCACCAGGCTTTGGACATTGCAAAATGTCTTCGTAGGCTCTTAATTTCGTACCTGCAACCATCGCCATTGATATAACTAACTAAACTACACTATTTGGTCGCAGATAATTGACGAGAACACGCGAGTATAGCAAAACGAAAAGTCTATTGAAGAATAAAGTCAAATTAGGGGAAGGTCAACTACGAGGCAGCTCAGTTCTTGATACAATATGGGTGTTATGCCTTGGCATTTCATCACAATTCACCAAGTTCCAATGAACAGCAAACCGTACTTATTTTAAAGAGTAAGAATTTAAACATCATAGCATTGGAATCCAAGGAATATAGACCAGATTTTCCTACGTAAAAAAGCAGAACAAAACAAAGCTGTACTTGCAATTTATAAGTAATTGAGTAATCTTTATTATCTATATAATCTATTTAGCTGATCAGCACTGTGCACGTTTTGTTTGAAAATAAAAACAACAACAACAACAACAACAAATAATATTAAAACAAGTAAATAAAGCCAACACATGTTGGCTCTGAGTATTTTCATGTTTTTTTTCTTCTTATTTTTTGCTTCTTTGCCAAAGAGTAGAAACAAAAGCTGAAAAAACATGTTAATGGCCGTCAACTTTACAACAAAAGCAGAGAGGAGCGGGAAGCAAGAAGTAAGGCAAAGAGGAACAAACCAAAGAATATTAAAAAGAAAAAGCGAAACTGAATTACATGATGATGCATCTTGAGTTTATGTAATCCAACCAACTAAAAAATATAACAACAACTACAACAAGAACTAAAACATACGATACCAAACAAACATGTAAAAAAAAAATTTACAACAAAAAAGGAAAAAAAAAATCGCATATGAAACATCGGGAAGCGTCAGCAACATCAGCCATAACTACAGTGGCTGGATGTGGAAGAAATGAAGAGTTTTTACGGTTGGCTGTGAAACACATTCATATTCACTCACTCACTCACTCATTCACTCACTTATTCACTGATTTGTGTAACGACCGACGATGGACGTCGACAACGCTACACTACTGAACTACTAAACGCATGCAACACATACTGACGCACAAACAAGCACTCTCACACACATACACATACACATACACATACTCATTCACGAGTCATCACCTCATCATACCGCAATATCCACTAGTCATATACAGCCTTATAAGAGGCAAAAAAAAACGGGCATTAAAATATTGAATAAAAAAGATACTTCGGCTTGACAGAGGTTTAAAACGTGATTTTCTAAGTGCGAAAACATTTTTAGATCAAAATTGATTAGATTCTCTTGGAAATAATAACAATAATAATCTGAATTATTTGGAAACTTTATTCAATACTTAACAGAAACGTAAAAAATTTTTTTCTAAACAGGAAATGAATATCGGAATAGCAAAAGGTTAACATGGGTTCAAAACGAGTGAAATTGTATTAAACAATCTAGCCCTCTTTGCAGTACCTAATCGCAATATCAAATATCAAGAGGTTATTAGAGTTGAGTTCAAATAGCCATCTGACGATAAGATAGGTTAAGTGACGTCATCACACGTATTCACGTGAGGCGCACACTTTGTCAAGTTCATTAGCTCAACCCATTTAATTCAAGAGGTGCTGATGTGCACCACTAGAAATAGTCGCCTATCCCTTTTTTATATACCAGGAAATGTCATTTATCCTAACTTTATACACTTCCGTTCCGTTGAGGTTCCTAGAAAGCGCTACAATTTCTGCAGAAATGAAGCGATGGGACGCTTAGGCCATAGGCATGCATACACATTCGACAATGTGTCATCTGAATAAGCAACCACGCAGTTAATGCTGAGTTGAAAGAAAAAAAATGCTGTTTCTTCCTCCCTGAATTAAGATTGGTCCCGCTTAACCTGGCCGTCAAATAGATACTTCTTAAAATTGATACTCTTACTTTTTAGGAAAGCACTGGAATGTACCCCTAATCATAGCCAGTCCCTTACAACTTCTGGCCATTACTTTCGCAACACAGGTTGTCTATGTTTAGGACACGAAAGTTATTAAGGTTTTCGAGAAATAGGCGACATTTGTAAGATAAGCTTGAAAAGTCGATGTGACAATCGTGATTTTGAGATGAATTACATCAAGAAGAACTTGCATAATTATAGAGAGGAACTAATGCAACAATCCCAAATCATTTGGAAGCAGCAGTATTCACACAAAACAAGACAAAAAAATATCCACTATCGATGACAATCAGTTGAAGGTGCAGGAGCTAGTTCAAATGATAGGTATTTCAAAAGATGACACCCGTTGTTATGGAACGAGAATGTGGTGCTATGTACACGATATGTTAGAACGAAAAAAACGTTGAGCGATATTTCACAGAATAAAGCCGAACTTTTTTGTTGACTCGTTAACATGGTTTCCCATCTGAATAAAAAAGAATAAATAAATAAAGCAAAATAACTCGATAACTGTTCTTTTTGTTTGCATAAGAAATGAACAAATTCCTTTAATTAACTGATGTCTACCATATGATGTTATAAAAAATACGTATGTTCGAAGCGAGATGAAAGCCCACCACATGTGTACATACATACACGAGGAGTACTGTATTGCTGTAATACCCGCACCCATATATGGTTTTCTATTCCAGCCTTTATTTTTTCCTATAATATCTCGAAGCACATAATCATCAGCAATCATCGCCAACGTTATCATCATTACCACCACAATCGCCATCATCATCATCCACACACAGCGTCATCATTATTAAGCCTAAATACAAGTTACTAACTAAACTGGTGGCAAAAATGAAAGAAAAAAAAACCAAAAAAAAGAAAGAGAAGAAAAAACTTGTCCCGTCAACGACCGACATGAAGTAAGAAATTATAAAAGTCCTTGAAATGCAGTAAATGCAGCGTGACGCATTTTGTTTTTTTTCTTTTCATTTTGTTTGAATGCATTTTGTTTGAATGCAATTTTTCAACTTTAAGAACCAGAATATCTTGTAAAAATTTTCTTCTATAGCCCCGATACCAGTTCTTTTTTCTTTTTTTTTTTAATGCATTTTTGTCTCGTTTTGCCTTCGGTTTCTTTTAGTTAAAGTTCTTCGTTTTTCTGTTTTATCAAGTTTAAAAGGAGAAGACGTGATCGAAAGAGAGAGAGAGAGAGAGAGGCAGCAGAGTAGCTATTTTGAATTCATATTCTCTATTCTAGATATACCACACCACACCACACCATACACACAACACACACAGGGACCCAGAATAGACTCGACTACTCAAACTAAGTTTAGAACTTGGTTAACAGTGCTGTTGTATACGATGACTGTTTGAATTTGCTGGCTTAGTAACAAGACAATATTTAAAGCTGAGCATACGTATGTATGTGTGCATATAGAAACCATCTGATCAACAAGAAAAGAAAAAAACTACGACTAACGACAACTAATACAACAAACAGCTTTAACGATGGCTGAACTGGGTTTTATGCATTACAAATACAACACACACACACACACATCACACACACTATCATTTGAAAGTTCTCTCTATTTTAGAAAAGACCCCAGAAACTATTAATTTATTAAGTGAATGTCAAACTGTACCTGAAAGTGAACTAAACTGACAAACTGCTCTTACATTCACTAATACGCTCTTGCACAATACTCATACAGCACGTTGTCAAACTTGCAGTGGTTGTATTATGGATTTTTGATTTGATTTTTTAATTGCCAATTAAAAGTATGGTTATGTACTTTCAAAAATTATCAAAAACCATTAGAAGTTATATTAACACGATGCAGCATTACAGCTATTTACCTTTTCTAACCCTAAAATTATTAAAAAGATCGTAAAAAAACGATTAACATAGCAATTGAGACCTGAAGAGGATCTTACAATCTTAAAGAAAATATAATTGCAGTGAATACATTAACATTGCATCCTAAATAACAGAAAAAATAGGCAGAGCATGTCATGATGTAGTGTGTGTAACGGTGTATTTTGTACCACATAGACTGGCCTGTAGAACCTAATTGACTGATTGCATTACAATCGAGTTGCAAAGCGTTCCTTATAAACCCCCTACAGTCGAAAGTGATCAATAGAAGTCTTTCGAATCGCTATTTTGACTCACATAGGTACGATTTTATCATATACTACAATTCTGGTTTAACAAAAACGAAAACTTTAGTCGGTTTGGAGACTATAAAATCTAATCAGGAAATTGTCGTGTAATTGATCAGGTTGCTTTAATTTTGATTAATTAATCTTGAAAAAGAAAGAATTAACGAACAGGGAACAGGCTGCTCTCCAAGAGATAATCGGTGATTGCACGAAAAGTACGTGGCTTTGCCTTCCAATTTACTTTTAATTTGATGAGTAGGATAGGATTGAACCCCTATTTGCGTTTAAATTCAACTTTATTCAAGTGGTTCAAGTAGTTCGACGAAGCCGTAAGGGAATGTAATCAAGGTATTGCATATCGCTCCTACTCATCAAATTAAATTGTAAAAGCCAAATAGAAGGGCAAAGGCACGTTAGGTTAGGTTAGGTTAGCGTGGTAGCTTTAATTTACCAAAAAGCTAACTTGAGCACGCATAGCGGCCCGTTGTGATGCCACAGGTGAACGCACGTACTTTCGTATGATTTTCCGCTAACTACATTAAATAAATACATTACGAAACTTCCCTTTACGTTAATGACCTTTCATGGGTCAAAAGTACGTTTATAAAATTACGACAAAATTCTGCAGCGATTAATGACTGGTGAAAGAAAGTGGGCCATTTACTAAAAATATAAAGCAAACATTGTCCTGTTCGAGTAGAGATGAGAAGGCGCATACGTTTGCTAAAGACAAAATTAATAGTCAGCGAAATTTTGTCGCTCATTTGATGTGATTGACAGGTAATACGAGTAGAAGCATTACCACATCCAGATCTCTTAATTCGAAACTATACAGGCAGTAATCGTACTATAAACGCCCTGCTATGGCCAACAAGTGAGGAATTGTGAACAATACATTGATGGTGTGTCTTTTTAAGCTCCAGGATCTTGATTACTAGGATCTTCGCGTAATAGTCACAAGCTGGCACCAATTGAATATTTTTGTTGACGATGGAAACGGCTTAACATGAATACTTGAAATGTATTGCTTGAAATGTATTCGTGGCCTTTACGTCAAAGGAGCGAACCTTTGAAAATCAATATGTATTGGCCAATATTGGACAGATGGCCAGATGGATGATAATTACCAGAGACTTTCTAGTAACAAAGTCTGACGAAATGGATGTGCTTTATCAGATAACCTGACTTTTTGCAGAATCTCGTTTATATTGCTAAGTTTAATGAGGATATTTTACTTTTCAATAGCTAACTTCTAACTTACCCTCACATTTAATTGGAAGCATTTTTTTTTGAAATAGAAAACTTACCTGAAAAGAGAAAAAAAATGTTAAATGAAAACAATGTCAAAAATAATTATTATTTTTAGATAATAGAGTTACAAATGTGATAATGTTTCCTAAATTAACATTGACCATATTAATTTTAAAATACATACATAATTGGTCATTACAACCCTTCAGTCAGGATTACGACCTAGTTTCTCACACCACTTATGTTGTGTGTGTTAATTTTATACGTGAGCGGCGGGACCTACAGTTTAAAGTCGACTCCGAACGACAGATTTTTGAGAAACTTTTCATGGCAATTTTATTTACTCTCAGAGTTTTTGCCAGAAATCTGCTGAGAGGAAGTCACCGAAGAAATACTTTTTGTATTTTATTTGATGTCTGGCCTGAGGCTCGAACCCTGGCTTTTCGTCTAATAAGATAACACTAGACCACGGCGACTTAAAAATAAAATAAAGATTTGAAAGTATACATACAGTCACACCGATAATTATACGTAACCCCCTAAAAATCATTTTTTTAAAAATGATAATATATGGAAAAGTCAACTGATTTTTGCGCCAAATTTTTTGTTTTCCGTCACAGCCGAACAAATTATATTTGTTCTCATCACTAAATATTACATTCGCCCAAAAATCAGTTCACTTGTCCATATATTATTGGGCAAATTCCAATCGTGGCTTTTTTCTCGGCACTCGGCTGCGGAAACCGTTCTGTCTCAGAACACTTCGAACTGTTTCGGAACGCACAATAACATTGTGATCACTTTCCGAAGGTAGTTCGTATTTCTACGGCTGCAGTCCTAGGATTTTTATCCACAATACAATTGGAGAAATTTTATACGAAATATACGTCGTACGTATAATTTTCTGTGGTGCCATATTGGTTTTAACCAAACTGCAGTCAATAATTCATAAATTTTGGGAATCTTTTTTCTTTATTTAAGTAAATGTGTCGTTACAGCCGCTAATGTAAAGAAATTTTAGATTAGAAGTTCATTACTTTTTAAAAAAATGATTTTTAGGGAGGGTACGTATAATTATCTGTGTGACTGTATATAGAATATAGGATATTAATAATTGTACATACACATGTATGTATGTATGAATGAAAATATTATTCAGCATTTAAGAAGAACAATCCTAAGCCTAATCTCAACATATTTACGGAAATAAATAATTTTAAGGTCAAAAGGCACAGCAGTAATACAAATTGTGGTTGCTGAGTAGCCAGAAGGAACACTGACGGTTTGTTTCCATGTTTATCCATGCTCAAGAGCGCAGTATCAGGATTACGACAAGAAAAGCAAGAAAGCAACCTTTCGTTACATTTAAGACCTGTCTTCTCACACCACCCATGTTGTGTGTGTTAATTTTGCCTGTGAGTGGCGGTATATACAGTTTCATGACAAATTTATTTACCCTCAGAATTTTTGCCAGATGACTGTTGAGAGGAAGTCACCGTGAGAAATATTTTTTCATATTTCGTTTTTGTTCGAGAACCCCGGCCTCAAGTCTAATAAGCTAACACGACGCTACCTACTAAACTACGGCGACTTTTAAGACGTATCAAACCACCATCTCTTAAGCTAATAAATATACTCCTTATCGTTCCTTTAAAAACCATGGGACAGTCACATCTCCTCAATCTTTCAAAAAGTTCAACTAAGTAGGCTACAGGACCACTACATCAGATTTGACATGTTAGCCACCTACAATGCGCTCTGTGGATCCTATGTGTATCAGGTGCAGTACTACAGAAGTTTTGCTGATTGTCCTACATTTTCTCAAGAAAACGGTTCTTGCATACGTGGATTTTACGTAGTGTTTGATGAAAAGTTTAAAACAACAAAGTCACACTTTTTTTTTTGAAAAGATTTGTAATCCTAATTTTTCTAAGCCTACGATGGCAACACAAATAATTTCTGCAATTATTTATTATTTATTTATTTTTACATTACATGTATCATTTGAAATCGCTTAAAACGATGTAAAATCTCCAGAAACTTTCTTCTTTAGGCAATAAATTTTAATCAAATTCTAGTATCCTGGTTTATGTCTCTGCAATGACAGTCGTTCGTTAAATATCCCTCTAAGCGCAGGGTTACTACAACGCTCCTTATTGATATTTCCGTCATGTGTAAAGCTGCTGTTGTTACTGCTTAAGCCAAATGTTAGCAATTCGAAGAAGAAGGGAATAAAAAGTGTAATGCATTCGCCGTTTAATACAAGTTTTAGACAAAAAAAAAATTAAAAGAAAAAAGGAAGAAAACGAAAAAAAGAACATGAAACTAAAAGAAAAGCTGCATTTTGCGAATTTAGAGCAGACCAGGTAAATCGTTTACGGAGAATAAATATTGAACAGCAGACAGTAATAACGAACAACAACAGATCAAGGGAAACTTACAACACATTACAGAATACAAAACAATGGCTTTAAATATACATCCTCATTTACGTACGTATGTACGTATGTATGTATGTACGAATAATAAAACTTGATTTTCGTTTCGTTTTCATCATTTACTAAAAAGTCTTTAAACTCGAAACAAAACAAAAATATCATCTGAAGACCAGTTGGAGTTTGAGTTGAGTTCCACCTTCTAAATCAATACAAAAGGAATACGAAGAAATATAAACAGACTCGAGAAAAGTAGGCCAAGTTAAAATTGATTTAATGTGTGTACATTGTGTCTGGTGGCTGCTGGATTGTCTCTGTTCCTCTTCTGTCTATATGTTGCCCTCCTCTCTGATGCGGCTGTTTTGCAGTTCCATTTTATTTTGATGCACAAAAAAAAACGAAAAAAAACTCTTGAGAATAAAAATCTGTTTGTGCTTGGATAGAACCGCCTAAAAGAAACTACGAAATGAAAAGAAAACTAAAAGATGTTTATTAAATGAAATTTATGTATGTATTTCCCTTTGTGTGGGGAACAAGAAAGACAAAGAAAAAAAGAGGAAAAAGTTTAGTAATTATCTAGATTTGCATTGCACTTTGAAAATAACGATTAAGCCATACATACATACATACATGCATGCACTTCTCTTTGAAGTCGTTCGGAAGTGCCAAAAGAAACGGATTTCAATAGAGAGGGATGCTTGTCTTTGTTGCTGATGTTGCATGTAAATTCAAATGGATTTGTTTTAGTTTTAGAAATCGTAAGAAAAGCTTCAAAATTCAATTTTAATTACAAACATTTCTCGCTCTTTGTCAAAGCTTTCCGCAATCGGCTTTCAGAATTATTTTTAATTTTTCAGATGGTATTACTCTAAAGTAAACTTTTGCCACCGAAAAGTATTTTCTAGATAACGCATAAGAAATTTGTCCACAAAAAGTGTTGGTTTTCATCACACCGAGAAGATGAAGCAGACATAACTGAGGAGAAGATTCATGATATTTGCTTAACAGTCTCAATCACTCAATCAATAGAGTTGATCACCAGTAAACTCAACACATACGCCACAAAGAGACATCGAATGAACTTGTATGTGAACGGCAAATTACCCCCTCAATCTAACCTAAACCAAATACAAGTTGAGTGAGGGGCAACGGCAGCTAATAACCACTAGTTTACCTCGATAAACAAACCTTAACTTAATAAACTTACCTTAATAAACAAACGAAAAAAGGAAATACATTGTGACAGTCCTAGGTTCCTTGAAGACAACAAGGATAACTACTTGCCCAGTACATGATATGTACCCAGATGTTTCTGAAGTGGCTTACAGGTTTCAAAAGAGTGTTCTGAAGATTTATTTCTATCATCAGAAAAGTAATATATTGGGCTTCAAGTCACAGAAGGGTTTTGGCATCTTCAGGGCAGTGGAAGCATTCTGCTTCTGCATGGTCTTTGCCGTAAATTCCAACATAACCTGGATTTTTTTATACGTGCGCATTATCACATAATCTACTTGTTAGATTCGAGGCGAATAAGCGTACTTTGAACCTACAGAGACCTGTCAGAAGATTTGTTACTAACATCAGGGTATTTCTGGATAACCTGATGCATGACTCAAATCCCTTTTATTATAATTTTGATTGGCTCAAACTAATTTATGTCTTTCTACAAGAGTTGCGGCGCACCTACGGTTTAAAGTCGACTCCGGACGACACATTTTTGAGGAACTTTTCATGACAATTTTATTTACTCTCAGAGTTTTTGCCAGAAATGAAGTCGCTAGAGAAAGTCGCCGAAGAAAATTTTTTTCATATTTCGTTCAGTAATAATGTAATGCCCGTCTATAACAAAAACTGTTTTGCAATCCTTGATAACAGGGCTATCTAGCCCACTAGGTCCATTTACATACATAACATACATAATTTGTCATTACAACCCTTCAGTCAGGATTAAGAGCTAGTTTCTCACGCCACTGTGTGTGTTAATTTTATACACGAGTTGCGGCGCACCTACGGTTTAAAGTCGACTCCGGACGACAGATCTTTGAGCAACTTTTCATGACAATTTCTATTTATTCTCAGAGTTTTTACCATAAGTCTGCTGTGAGGAAGTCGCCGAAGAAAAATTTTTTCATATTCCTTCAGTTCCATACTGTCTTCCATTTAACCTCATAAGAGCACAGTTTTTGTATACAAAGCACTTTCCAAACTCATATCAGTGTACTGATCCTGTCTAAAGGAAAGTCAATGAGGGAGCTGCCAGCCCCTCGATTCATAAGCTCATGAAGATCTAAGCTTCGGAATACACTACCATGTTCAGCGAACTGTGTTTTTGGATAGAAAGGACAAATAAATGTAAGTAATGGCATGTGATGTCAGCGTATGCTTTATACGAAGCGCAAATATTTATCTAATGGAGCCGACTTTACTATACGAACTTTAACAAAGAATCTTGGTAGGGAGGGAAATAATTTTGCAAAAATGGTTTTAAGTTTAATGAGGATCATGTGACAACATTCATATCAGAGTCGGTCTTGTCTATTACTAGTAACAGTCACAGCTAAACTATTTTAAAGAATCTTATTAAGCGTACGACCAAAATCCGCAAAGCAGTTGTATCACTTTATGAATTGCTTAGCCGCTTAACCCTGCGAAAACTTACTAAGTCTGATAGACGAAGAATCTTTATTTCGCTTTGATTCAAAAATCAAAATTAGGAATTCGAATATTCTTTGCCTGGTCATTATCGCAGCGCAAGGAGTGAATCATAATATCCCGATGTTGTTTTATTGGAAAATTTTCGAATATTCTTCATTTAAATTTTCTGTAGAAAAAATACTACGCAGCAGAGGCTTTAATAATATGAATATTTTTGTTGGGCTGCTTGCCATTATTATTGAGAAATTTCGCATAATATTGAATTGTTCATTATTAAGCTTTAATTAGCCCCTATGGTAAGTAAGTCCACTTCAATTAGCATAAAATTTATGAACTATTAGTTCTGGCTGAAAAACTGTTTTTTATGAATAAAATAAAATACAGGGCATGATTTAGCCACAGGGTGGACCAATCATAATATCCACTTGCAGCAACTACAAGTCTTAAACAAAGACAAAAGAATGAATGAAAGAAAAAGTGCACTTGTATCTTTAATATACAGCATACGGTATACGGTATACAGTATATGGTATACAGTACAGTATAATTAAAGAAGTACAACAACACAAATAATATTTATTTATTTAAATATGCCTCATGGCGAAGTTTCACTCCTTCTTGCAAACGCTGCTGCTGTGTTACAAAAATTTTCTTTCAGCTTATTTTTCCTTTTTCATTCGCTTATAACATTACGTTCGTAAGAAAGACTTGTACTTGCACTCGATAACGATGACGATGACGGTGCTGATGATGAGGATGATGTATTTGGGCCTTTTGAAGTTTAGCTAGCAATTAACCTAAATGTTTTTGCTTTTTCTAGATTATATACATACGTACATACACTCTCTTTTATAACGACAACAACAACAACATCGACAGCAATATGTAAAATAATAAAAAGGTATTAAAAAAATAATAAGAAGAGAAAACGAAACGTTAGTTTTTAGTTTCGTTTTTCCTGCTGTTCGCTCATCTTTTTGCTACAATTACGCTTTTGGAAATAAATGAAGGAAGAAAAAAAAAAAGAAATAAATATTCGAAATGCAACAAAAGCGACCCAAAGAATACGCAATAATAGCAAGATGGAGAAAAAGAAGATACACGAGGCTCATAGCAGTAGAAGTTGCAGAAGCAGCACACAAATCTCATGTTTTTAGTAGAACATTGCCTCGCAACAAAAACACACCAGCAGTAGCAGCAGCAACAGCAATAGCAACAACATTTGCAACATTGGCGACAATTGCAACTTCGTTTTTATTTTTATTTTATTTTTTTCTGTTCATTCTTAAACAAATTATTCCCCAAGCAGAAAGAAATATAACCGTTTTTTTATCCATCATTATCATTATTGTTGTTGTCGTTGATGTTATTACTATTGTTGCTGTTGTTGCTGTTGTTGTTGTTGTTACCGCTTGTAGCAACTGAAGTAGTTAAAAAACTGAATGAATGTAGCTTCTCTCTCTGTATGTTGGTGCAATATTTGGTTAAAAATTAACTCATGCAGGCTCAATTAAAACTAATTGCTGCACTTGTTTTATACATCCATCACACATACTCAAACATACATACATACAGATGTATATAATCATATGACTTAGATATAAAGTATATATATACATATACAGTTAATAACAACTAATTAGTAATAACACCATAATGAGAAATAAAAATAACATTGAAAATCATGAGTCAATGGTAGAAGTAATGGATATTCCTAAAAGGAATGGATTTCCAGTGGAATGACCAAATTTCTGTTGTAATTACAATTTTCACCAAAAGACTGAGTATTTTAAGGACCATACGTAATGATGGTATAAAATTCTCGTTAGTTAGATACGAAGGAAGGAGGGAATATTTTAATTTAAAAGACTAGAGTGGATACAGAAAGAAAACAAGTTATTTCCAGATACTAGAAACAGGACTCACTATTATATCAACATCATCCCCGTTGCGAATTGACCTGGGGAATAAAGTACACATTCGCCAACACGAGGTTCCATGGCTTCAAACAGTGTGAACACAAACAAAAACTTGGGTGTATGTTATTAACTTGAACGCCTTTGAGAGTAGAGAGAATATTGAACACGTTCGAATACGTATCACCATCTCAATGATTTACAAATCTAAAGGTTACCATATTCCCTCTTTCAATAGTCTGCATCATTACAACCCTTCAGTCAGGATTACGACCTAGTTACTCACACCACTTATGTTGTGTGTGCTAATTTTATACATGAGTGGTGGGACTTTAAGTCAGTTTAAAGTCGACTCCGAACGACAGATTATTGAGAAACTTTTCATGACAATTTTATTTACTCTGAGAGTTTTTTCCAGAAATCTGCTGAAAGAAAGTCGCCGAAGAAATACTTTTTGTATTTTGTTTTGATGTCTGGCCTGGGGCTCGAACCCTAGCTTTACGTCTAATAAGCCAACACACTACCTACTAGACTACGGCGACTTCGAATAAGATAACTACTTTCTACATCCAGAAAAAACTACGAGCTCTGGTCGTTATAGTCCAGTGGATAGTGTACTTCCAACTCCTTAGTTGAGTTGATAACACACTCCTAACAGACTTCTGGCAAAAAAGTATGCGTATATGATGTATTTCTTAAAAAAAACAACCTAAGAAAGCAAGAAGTAAGATTCTGAATTGCAATGTTGGTGCAGCATTTTCCAATATTTAATATAATTTCTCACTGACTGCCACAGTGGCAATATACCACTTACATACATGTGAAACCATTCTTGGCAACGTAGTTAACCCATAGAAAGATCTTGAGGAGAGCAAAAAAAGCCGTAGGAGCATTATACTAAGTAGAGCATGATATTATATGTTAGACATAAAAGAAGCTATTGTAGAAGAACAGGAAACGCTGACGATATTTACCTTATCAATCATAGGTAGGCAAATCTAAGGTATTGAGAATAGGCGATATTTCTAGGACTTTCATAATACGCGATAAAAAAAAATGGAGTTCATGGAAAGCTTTCGACTACTTAGGTAGCGTTATAAACCAAGATCTAAAACCACTGATGTCTGCATAAATGGGCATCATTAAGCGTGGATATTCCATACGATACGGAAGCTGCAATACCCCATTACTCGAACTGCTGCTGCAGAAAGCAATCGCCAAATAAGAAAACCCTCTCACACTTGACGAAGTCACATCGACAATGAAGTTATCAAGTTAAGCCAAATATGAAGTGTTATCGAGAACAGAACAGTGAAGAGATCAACCTGCAGATAAATACACGTACGATGTAGGCAATCAAATGATTACAGTTTTAATCTTTCTAAGAATTCTAGATTCCTGCTCTACTACTCTACAATACAGTGTGGAATGTGAAGCTTCTGCAACCCGGATGGGAGCTCATATTTCACAAGGAAACAATCCATGGCATTTTTATAGAACTTGGTGAACACCATGATGTCCTTTTAATTGGTTTGAGATATAAAAAGTAAAGAAACGATGCCATCAAATGAATAGAAATCTGTATTTTAAAGAAAGACAAAAAGTCCGGCCCTTTTTTCAAATGGTAGATGTTGGGAGCTATTATTTGAAGTTGAAGAATATTTTACCAAGTACCCTCGGCACTTTCCAATCACACCTTGCTACCTATTTCCGACAATTCTAAATGTGTGTGCAAATGCACAAGTGAATGTGTTCAAAAAAAAACATCCAGTAATTCAAATAAAATTCAACAGGCACAACTAAGAAAACGAAATGCATGTGTCGTCATCAATTACACGTTATGCTGGCGGTATAATTCTTATTTTACATATAAAATTATTAAAAATAAAGAATAAAGTAAAAAACCCTCACTACCACAAGCATACCACTATCATTACATACACACACATAGAAGACATTTTAATTTAATGATTCTATACATACACATTCCATAAATTAAAAATGGAACAAAATTAATTAAAGTGCTTCTACTATACTTTTCTTAATTTTCATCATTTCAAATGGGGATTCACACACAAATGAAGGAAAACAAAAACTATGAACATCCTTTTCACGATTATTTGAAATTGCTGCGGTACGCACAGAGAACGAGAAAGAGAAGATAATAACACTCAACAAACGCAACTAAACTTTTATGCGTATTTAGGTTAACGTAAGAGTTTAACTAGTACAACAACAAGTACCAACAATAATATTCATAAGCTTGCAAAATAAATCTCTAGACGAGTAGTTTATCTGGTACTTTTGTATTGAGGAAGGAAACATTTTTTTTAATTAGTGGTAATAAAATTTCAATATTTTCCTCTTTTTTTTCTCCATAAGTTAGTTATTAAAACTGAAAGAGGAAAACAACAGTTGTTTGATATGATATCAACGGTTGTTGTTGGTGTGGAAATAAAAAAGATAATTAAAAATGTTAATTCTTTTGTTGATGAGAAACAGCTATGCAATGCAGATATTAAGTCCCTAATAGTCTAGGATGATTTGCAAAAATATTCACGTCCTATTATCTATTATCGATCTGAACATTTTTAGCATTTCTCATATATACAGATCTTATATACCTAAATCGGGAAATATCGATTGACAAACAATGATAATAGCAAGTCAAGTTTAAAATCAAGTGCATGAGTTCAAAACCTAGCAAATATTAATTTTTTAATTTTCAGTCTCTTCTTGATTCCTGAACAAGTAAACTGAAAAAATCTTAAAGTACTGAAGCCAAACGATCTATTGCATCGTCTTCATCGTATATAGGGGTTCCTTTAATGTCTAATCCAACCCTGTGACCTTACGAACCTAAGGATAACACACCGCTTAGTACCAGATAGGCCCCCATGTGTTTCCCTCTGAGATGAATTAACACCCGGGTCCAAGTATATATTCTGGTGATTCGTTTTCCTAACACATACATACATAATTGGCCATTACAGCCCTTCAGTCAGGATTAATTAACAGATGATTTTATATATGAGTGGCGGGACCTACAGTTTAAAGTCGACTCCGAACGACAGATTTTTGAGAAACTTTTCATGGCGGTTTTATTTACTCTCAGAGTTTTTTGCCAGAAATCTGCTGAGAGGAAGTCGCCGAAGAAATACTTTTTGTATTTTGTTTTGATGTCTGGCCTGGGGCTTGAACCGTGGCCTTAGGTCTAATAAGCCAACACACTACCTACAAGACTACGGCGACTTCTCCTCATCACATTATCTATATATTGGTGTTAAGACAGTTCTTTTTCTGTACAAATATTCCTATAGTTCGGTTACAATACTAAAGCTATTCCTAAATTGTCTGATTCTATACACAAACGTTAGGATTAACAAATGTCCAACTAACACTCCTTTTTCCCAGTTTGCTTTCTACTTCAAATTCACAGAAAAAGTATGGTCTTATCATCGGTATAAAAATTTCCATTCCGCCAAGCTCATCTGTCCGCTTATGACCATGAATTTCCACAAGACATAGAATCCAGTATAGGATCTACATGCTCTCTAAATCTAATAAATGATGTTTATCGCGTATCAAAATATACAAATTATGGTCATAAGCCTGGATGAAAAATGTTTAAAAGAAAACCCTAGTTTGGTAATTAGTTAAATACTGAGGACAAGATTGCAATTCGTTTCAGACACCTCGATTCCACACTGAATAACAAAGCCTCATAGATTTTATAAAACCAATTTCATAAGAAATAGAAGAAATAAGTCCACCTTTCGAATTCCTGTTAGATTGGGTAATGCGGCAAGCAGGCTCTGAATCATGTAAATGGCTTAGATTGGAATAGAAGACAACTTTTACTCTCACCGATTTAATTATATTTATGCCATATTAATCAGATAGTAGACGATGTATGGTCCTTCCAATATCTAAGCTTTAACACCACTACAAATCCTATTAAAAGAACAAATTTGTTATGTGTAATGCATTAACTGGAAAGAATATGAATGACACGTTGTAATGAAAAAAGGTAAAGTGCTTGACCAAAAACCCCAAACAATGCAAGCTCGAATCCCGTTTGTTTTAAAAATTAAAAAACTGCATTATCACCACAAATAATCCATTCAGACTCCTGTTAAGCCCTTAGAAATAACGTAGGGAAGATAATACAGGAATAACATTAACAAAGAATATCTTTTGAAGACCATATCTTGAGAAAGAGTAATACTCAATGCGCAAAAGTGCGAATAGTTTGACTTTACATTGCACTTTTATAAAATGTAATGTACATTGCATGTATTGTTAATAGAAGACTATTCACTATCTGCTTCGTTTGGGGGCGGTATGATCAATATAAGGTGCAAAAATTATTATTATTATTTTATTATTCGGTTTTAATTTTGTCAGGTTCGTATTTATTAATTTCTAATATACGCATCTAGAATACCTTGTGTATTGAATTACAAATAAAGTTCAGGGTAATCATATAACCTACACTATTATTATTACTACGCTATTAAATATAACTAACTATGTTTTCTAAATTCGAAACCCATGACAGTATATTCATCTCAACAGATATTGTTTTCAAAATGTTTTTCGATTTATTTTTTATGAAATCAAGCATAAATATCGAATAGGGCAAGAATCATAAGCTAAATACAAAAAGCCAATTACTTGAGCAACGTTTACTTTCCCTTTATAGAGTTGAAGATCGTAAGTTAGGTCAGGTAATTTGATGAGAATATAAAATTTCACACTTAACACCTCAATAATTTTTACAAGCAATCAACTCATCATAAAATTAATTAACAACCCTCAACTTTTTGTTTTACAAAATCAAAATCATGCACACATACATATATATATGTAAACATACATACACACAATATAAGAAACGAAAACGAGCTGTAAGTAAAATCATGTCACTTTTTAAGAAAATGGCAAAAGAGTGGCGAATTTTAAAAACAGATCTCAAGTACTGTAGGGAAAATCGATATTCATATTTTACATACATACATACATAAGTATTCTCCGTATGTTTATTAAAAATAATACAAAATAAAACAGGCATTTAGGCAGTTACAAAAACCGTAAAATAAACAACAACAGAAAGCAAAAAAAAAAAACAATTTCAACACCTAAGACACACACACACAGTATTAATTATGTTTTAAATTGAAAAGAATTAAATTACAACACGACGTCTGACGACAACGACTAGGGCCTAATATACAGGACTATGAATATTTACACGAGTGTGTTACACACACAACACAGCAAACAACAACACTCAGGATACCCCAAAAATATTACAAAAATAAACGTGTTAAAACAAATGGGGAAACAAACTTTGCTCCCTTGTTTTGTTTTTTTTTTCTTTGTCTTCTTTTCCTTCAAACACAACACAACAATAATGCACGAGAATATTATAAAGAAGTCCTTGTATGATTTTCAATAAACAACAATACAATGGCTTTCCTTAAAGCGAGTGAAACGCGAGTGCACATGAGTATGTGCTCGGCTTGTGTGTGCACGTGTGTTTGTAGAAGAAACGCTCAAGCATTAAAACTCTTTTCGTTTTTATGTGAATGCATTTAGCAAAGTACAAGAGTGTTATGTATACAGGGCGACCTGTGTAAATTCAATTCCAATCCTATATACCCAGGCCAATGCGCCTTATACAATATGTTCGGTGGAAACTAGAAAAATATGTTGTGTGGGTGCGGGAGTAAATATGCTCATAGAAAATAATTCTGCTGGAATTGGGTTTCATTTTAGTTTAATGCCATGATTTGATTACATGAACTGCTTTGTTTATACTCGATAACAGAGTCTTCTAGTTTCAGTTTGGGCAAGATTATTTGTAGCTGTAAAATGAAATGTACTTATGAAAGTAAAAAAGCACTGTAAAATCATGAATACTATGCAAATCGAAAGCTAAAGAACACTTCTTGTAGTATTCCAGCTCTGAATTTGCAATAAAAAAGCAACGTTCGCTTAAAAAAGGTTCAAGAACTAAACGGTGCAGTTGAGCTGTAAAAATACGTTCATAGAAAAATGTTATAAAACGTATCAATCTTCATGTGAAACCCTGTATTATTGTACTTAGTATGTATATTCAGCTTAATGGCGGTTTCCGGTTGCATCTATACCAACAGTAAAAGTAAAGACTTGCAATACAAACTCACAAATAACGATACACACACACACTCTCGTACTCATACTCTAGCACAAACATGCATTTGGATCAGACGCCAACAATACTTGTTTTGTTGTGCATCCAAAGCTTTTATATTGTTTTGTTGTTGTTATTATTATTATTGTTATAGTCGTTGTTTTTTTTGTTTGTTTCATACGTCAAGAGTTAAACGTTAAAGGAGCTTCAGCAGCAGGACTAAAGTAAAAGTGCTTTTTATTTCTTCTGGTTTGTGTATGTATATATGTGTGAGTGTGTATGTATGTTTTTGTCATTGTTTTTGTATTTATTTTTCAAATAAAAGTGATAAGGATATGAATGAATATAAGAATGACGATGAGGATGAGTCTGAATACCGACTGCTTGCTGGCTCTGTTTGGTGCAAACTGTACACTGCCATTTAAAAGAGAAAAAATACGTTTTTTTGTTGTCTTTGCTCTCTGAACTATTTTAAAAATAGAAGACAATAACTGTATAACAAACAAGCACAGGTGAATAGAAAATTATAAATTTCCTCTTCTCCTTAACATTTGTACACTGAGAACTCAAGGGAAATTAAATATTATTTACTGCATACGTACAAACATTGTTATCGATAATAGCAACAACACAAACTACTACTACAACTATCAGTATTATAAGTAAAGTGCTAACAAACAAATATTGCCGTGTGGAATTATTTATCAAGACTCTCACTCTCTCTTCTAATACTGCCTTTAGCCATAATTGATTGGTAATTGGGAAAAGCCGAAGCAGAGGCTTTTATAATTGATTAGATATGTATTTATTTAAAACTTCTCTTCTCTCATCTGTGGACAAACAAATATTTATTTTATTTATGGAAGATGTACGAGAATATTAATTATAAATGCATATTTCATAATAGATTTCAACAGCAAGGAGTGAAAATATAGCAGAGCATTTCAAATTCAATGAAATATTGTTATTGGTTTTAATGCAGCATTAATGTGCTGCACATGGTACCAATAGCCCCTAATATTTTGGAATCAAACTGGAACATGAATACGTAATCCAGAACCACTAAGGCGGTTGACCTTAGAATATTATTGCCATCACAATAAAGAGTAAATCTAAGGCATTAACTGGATACCTTCAGACATTTTCGTAAAACAAGTGGCAGCAAAAGCGCCACAAAAGCATGAAAATGTAGAAGATATGGTTAAGTTAGGTGAGGTTAACGGGTGGCTTCCCAAGCAAATTCACTCGATGTCCTATATGACCCATTTTGTTACCCAGTATAAGGTAAGCTCCCTTGTCATGATCAAAAGAAACTATGGTCGTGCCAAAATCTTGGGTGTAGTTGTTCTATTGACTATAAGAAATCTGACCCGATTTTGATCTTGGTCTTACACCATACAATAAATTCTGAGTCTGTAGAGGAGATACAGAGGTCCTACCATCAGATGATTTCCTGGACCCGGAGACATTGAAGGTAACAAAAAAGCTAACGCACTTGCTGGTATGACAAAAAATGTATTTGAATTCATACATGTGACTGGCATTTATTTATAGAATGGCAAGCAATTTATCTCTGTCGTTTGAAATATTGAACCGAATTGCGGAGAGAGACCAGAAATATCTGATCAGAACAAAATGTTCGTTAAACCGGACCAGAACCAAACCTACAAACCTCATAGCAATTATATCGTACACTGATCTTTACGAGAACAAGCCTGCCAGCAGGGAATATCTAATCACGATTTTAGTAGAAGCTTTAAAGCTGAAGAAGAAAACTTCGAAACTTCCCGGCACTTAGAAAAATTCTTAGAAACTCAGAATTTATTGTCAAAACATGCCCAGACAAAACTAGTTTGAATAATACTATCGGGATGACTAAAAGATGCCAACCAAGAGTTATAATTTTGTAACGGAAAACACAACATCGGTGTTAAAGTGGGCTGCTGAAAATTTAACCTAGCCTTACCTTAAGCAGCACATGCTTCATGATAGTTCAAACTTCTTTAAAAAAAACAGTGAAACATAAGCAACATTTAGCTGATTCTCTAAAGAATTACGCACTACATGGTAAAGATTCCTCAAATAATATCTTAAAGCTGATATCAATAAAGGGGTCTGTAATAATAATTAGTAAATGTGCTGTAAACATTAGAGTGAATAAGGTCAGATGAGGTGGGTTTGTGATTTTCGAAATAGACACAATATTTTGGATGAAAAATAATTATATTTTTCTCCCTTGAGCCCCACACATCCATTTCTTGTATCCCCTGCAAAATGTAGGATTTATCAAGTTTATTAAAATATGCATCATCGTTAAAATTAAACGTCTTCCTTCCAGCGGATCTATTCAAGTTTGGAAGCAAGAAAACACCACTCACTAAATTCAGAGAATAGGACCTGCTTCATGTATCCTTGCCATTTTTTGCATGAAATTCACTTTTCTTCTTCAAACACACTGTACGCTGAGTTTGGTCTTCCAGTCAAAAGACTCGATTTCGCGATTTATGACCCCCGTATTAACCCATTAATGCCCGAATTCCTTTTTTTTTCTAACGGTTACCGTTTTGTTTTTTACACTCAATTTCCTCTCCGAGCATAAAAACTAAGGCAACCTCAGCTGGCAACTTAAGTTTCCAGTGGGCACTAATGGGTTTAGATGTGCTAGACTTTATAAAGACAGATAAGAATAAATTTTAATAAGTTTTAAAATAAAATGGCAAAACATGGTATACAGTTCGATACTATAATTGTAAATTACACATTTGAAACTGCAATTCACTCAAATGTATACTTTTTTTTGAAGTACAGACTTATAACGCTTTAATTAAAAAAATAAACTAAATGAATATGCATGCATACATACATACATACATATTTCCATATTGAGTAAAAATTTTTTAAAATACCACATGAACCATGACCTTTCCCTCGTCAAAAGAGAAAAACATTTCATGTGCAAATAATTTGAAATGCATGTTTTCTAATTAGGAGAAACACGTTTAAGTGTCTGTTAACCATTATTAGGTTTCTTCGGTGTCTGTATATAATTGGATGGTTTTATAATCTTGGATGACAAAATAAATACCAAAATAATATTTTTAAATATTTAACTGTATGCACATATTAAATGCTTTGACATACAAATCTAATTGCCTATTTTCTGTCTGCAATACAATAAATAAATTGTTTAGAAGGAGAAAAAAATGTAAATTTTAAAAATTAGTTCATTTCATAAGAACAAAAATTGAAAGTGAATGTTTTTAAATTGAATTAAAACATTCTGCTGATCTTCAACTACTTGTAACTCAACAGACTGTACTCTATTTTAGAACAAAAAAAAAACCGAACTAAACTAAAAACTTTCCAGAACAATTGTTGTGTGGATTTATTATTATACTCATCTATGTTTTTTTTTCATTCCTTGTTTTTAATAATAATTTAATATGGTTTAAAAGCCTTATAGAACTACTATAATACGCATAGTATGGGCTTTTTTATTTGTTTTTTGTTTTTCATTATAATTTTTTTTTAATTGTAAATCAATACCCCTACGTACTTAATTCATCTCGTAAAACAAAGAGAGGGAGAAAAAAAGATTGCCATGCAATATAGAGCAAAAAAATTTAAAAAAAAAATGTTTCATAACAGAGGCCGTAACAGCTGCGTTTGCAATATTTTTCACACCTCAATTGAAATCTGTTCTTGTTGTAAACTTCAATAACTTATTTTGTTGTTTTTGTTTTTTAATGGCCAAACAATCACAAGATTGAACCAATAAAGTGAAAAAAAAACCCAACTGCATTATTTAAGACCATACCCATACCGTACTAAAGTTTCTATAGGAATAGGTCAGTTCTTGACGACAACAAACGACAGTAACAGCAGCAGTAGCAACAATATACCAAGCTTGCATATGTGCATATTAAGTTTCAAGTATTTTCTTTACAAACAACAACAACAACAAGAACAACAGCAAGCCGAAAAAAAATTAATGTTTTTTCCGTTTCATTTTTAACAAAAATAAATGAAGTAAAATAAAATGGTTTAGGGCTCAAATAATGACGACACACTCGAAAAAACAATCCCCTAGTAGTTGCATATTTTTAAGCAGAGTTCAATGACTGCATAGAAGGCCATCATAACACACATACACACACACACACACACAACAATAACAATATCACCAACAATATGAACAATAACGACAATAGCAAATACACAATATAATAATAGGTAGAGTATGTCTACTACATTTCTACGGCTCTTATACTAGCACACCAAAGTTCTTTCTCCCTCTCTCTCTGTCTCTCTCTCTCTCTCTCTCTCTCTCTCTTTGGTTATTTTCATGCCATCACACGTTGCACGTTTGAATAAAAAGAAAAAATAGCATAAAATATAAACATCAAACATACGCAAATACAAACACAAACACAAATGCACATGTAATCACACGAATGCAAACAAACCAACAAAATAGACGAGAGTATGCAACGAAATAACACTTGCAACACAACTAGCGATAGTAGCAGCAAACAACGCCAAACAGTCGTAAATTTAACAATATACACACATTCATACACATACCATAGTACATTCAACAAACATATATGCACACAACATGTATCACATACAAGAACAAACTATGCTACAGAGCAACCAGCGGCAAACACAATAACAATAAGAACAACAACGATAGCAACACAGCAACAGCAACAAACAATACAAATAGAAAAACTGTACAAGTTTATGAGAATATGTAAACGTTGCACTATGGGCTGTGATACTAAAAACAAATGAGAAAATTCTAAAAATTGATCTATGCGAGGGTTAAAGTTATTTTTTGAAGTTTTTGGACTCAAATAACTCAGGGTTACAACGATTTATGGACCAGAATGCATTGTGATTTCCTGGGTAAATGCTTTTCTCTATCCGAAATTGTAGGAGAGTGTTCATTCAGTAAACTGTTCCATCGATAGCCATTTATTGCACCGATTGATGCAACACTCCCTACGTATTTAATAACAATCGGCACAATTCAGTTTGGATGACGTCCTAAATGTCCATGTGAAAGCAGTGAAAAACCGTCCACATGCGACGACGGGAGAGATTCCATTCAATGTGGAGAGATCGCATCCCAGCAAGCATTCTTCAGTCAGAAACACATTATGTTGCCTGTTATTCCGGCCCCGATTCAAAACACATAATTTTGTGTTGTTTGTAACGTAAGCCCTTCTGCATCGTAGAAATACCCAAATAGTGGCAGCATATTTCAAAAGGGAGCGTCCAATTGCCATGTAAGATGCTACCAAGATCTCACTGCCCATACTTCTAGGTATTGATGCGAGAGCTTTAAAAACATTATTCCGGGTACTCAATTTCTGATTAGCACACGCCGCATGTGAGGAAGAGTATAAAATTAAAATTGTTTATATGTTAAAAGACCCATAGTGCATTTAGCGCATATTTCTATGTATGTTCTCAAGCAATAACAACCAATTTGCTTGTACAATATATAGTTCACACAAAAACAAAAAAAAAACGCATACACATGTATGTATGTGCTCGTAACATGGGCAACAACAAACATTTGTTTATTAAAGTTCAGAAAGTTCATTCACCATCAATACTGGACTGTGAAATAAACAAAAACCATATTCGCT
Organism: Sarcophaga subvicina; assembly: GCA_936449025.2. Classification (NCBI taxonomy): domain Eukaryota; kingdom Metazoa; phylum Arthropoda; class Insecta; order Diptera; family Sarcophagidae; genus Sarcophaga; species Sarcophaga subvicina. Next base: position 101,608,759 of record OW388081.2, on the reverse strand, counting down.
CAGACACACTCATACATACTCGCCGAACGCAGCAGACAACACCACTCTTTCACTCAGGCAATGCAAAAATATCGGTTAAAACTAGGCACAGTATACGTATGTGTATGTATGGTATGTACATGTGTATGTAAAATAGCGAAAAAAGAAAAACCTCCCCTTTTGCTGCGTTTGACGAGTTGTACAACAAACAACAACAAACAATGCATGGATGAAAAATGCATTTGATTGCAATAAAACTCGCTTTCAATACGGAGACGACTTGTACGCATATTTCTAGATAAACAAAACGAGCGACCCTTAACTTTCTTAAATCGGTGGATGTTGAGCAGCTTCATTACATACAAACTTACGCACAAACGTTGTTACGGTTGTGTATGTGAATACGGACACGGACGGATACTGGCAGCATTTGCTCGCATTCATTTATTCAATATTATTGTATGTTTTACTTGTTGTTTATTATTCATTCATTTCGTCAATAAGAGCACAGAAATGGCACAGAAATAAAAATTGATTACAATGCTATAAAAACAATAACAACAACACGAACAACACCAGCAAACATTTACAATAGTAATACGCACTGTGGTCAGCTTATGAAGAGTATGTATGTATGTATGTATTGATGCTGCTGCTTAATGCATTGACGGAATGCGGGAATGAATGAATGACTGTCGGATTGGATCCATGCATTTATTGTTGTTGTATATTATTTGCTTTTGTAAACACAAAAATAATAACAACACGAATAATCTGAAATCGCAATTGCAATTGCAGCTGCATGCACAATGATACATACCAACAATCCAATCTTTTCATTCTCATCCCCATCGATTCAATATTTCATTTATTTGTAATGCATTTGCATTCATTTGCCTGTGTGTGTGTGTTCAAGTTTTATTTTTTGTTATCATTTTCTATGTCGATCAACCCTTCCTTGGCTTTCAATTGTTGAATTATAAATCAGAAGTGAAGAGAAATGAGAGAGGAAGAGAGAGAAAACGAGGTAAACAACTTTCGCGATTAAATTTTATAATGCAATATATCCCCCGTTCCTCCTATATAAACTTTGCAAGGACGTGGCATCATAAGGATTTATTTTTATCATTCAAAGTGATTTCATTCACTTAATCGATAACTGGCAATTTGTTGCATCCGTAATCGATAACTTAGCATAAATACATATATGAACGGCTTACGAAATAATTTTTACTGACCTGGGTTATTTTTAATCTAAGAAAGAAGATTAAAAATCTCAAAAATCTGTTGCTCAAAGTCGACTGTAAACCGAAGGTTCCGCCACTCATGGATAAAATTAACAAACACTACATGGGTGGGTTTGTGAGCAGCCAAGTTGTAATCCTGACTAAAGGGTTGTAGTGATCAATTAAGTAACTTAGTAATATACCTCGCATGGTATCAACCAATAGTTCGAAAAACTAATGAGATTCCAAAAGAAATGATCAATAATCCATAAATCGAGCAGAAAGCTTATTCCGATTATGCTTTCCCAAGTTTTAAGATTTCAGTTGTAATGTAGATTGTAGTTTTGTCTAGACCATAAGGATTTGACGATACTGGAGGTGGTTAACCACCCGTATTCCCATAATCGTTAAGCTAATGCATCAAATATATACGAATACAAATATCAGTCTGTACTTCCATAATATTCAGAACCTATATACTACATTCGCTGGAGTTTTATGGTCCAGAAACTTTATGACAGGCTTTCAAAGAGCTTGTCTGATAAAATAATATTGTGGCTTAAGGCGTATACACTATTGCCCCCCTCATTGTACCACATGATACTGTGGTACATTGTAAACCACATACGTGTTCACGGTTAATTAGTTATTGAAAACTGGTTAGGTTAGGTTAGGTCTGAGTGGTAGCTCCGATTTCACAAAGCTCACTTGAGCACGCATAGCGGTCCGTTGCGATGCCACGGGTGAACGCAGTCCCTATACTGACCAAGTTCCATCAAAATCGAGGAAGAAGTTGGTCAGCGCCAGGGCTGCACTTGAGGACTGGATATCATAGAAAGTTCCTCAGGACCCTGAAGCGACTCCTGTCCTCTCAACTGTTTAGTATAGAAATTTTAGAAAGAGTTTACCTCTTGAATACAATCACAGGCGGTGGGAAACCTATAACCATGCATGTATCTATGATTGCTGGTCTTCCTTTGCACAAAAGACAAAACCAAAATTGCATCGATAATTGTAGATTTGAACAGAATGTCTTTCTGAGATTCGAATCGAAAGATTACACAGAATGATCTTGTGACCATCGTGACCAACTCTTAAATGACTGTGCTTCTGGCGTGATAGCCAGATTTTTGCCTCACTGGTATATTCGATACACGAGATTGGTGCTACATTTTTGACTGAAAGGAATTTAAGTGATTTTGGAAAGTTCAGCATCCGCACTTCACTTAGGACATGTAGCGTGTGGTGCCAGATAGTATCTCCATTAAATCCAAAGGCCATTAATCTGTTATCAGAATTCTTTGATAAAGCTTTACATAAAATTATATCTTTTATGTGTAACTACAGTATCTGCAGCACTGTTGAGAAATTATCTGCTCTGAGATGATCTGCATATTGGACTAAAAACACGATCACAATACTGGCTACAATATACAGTGGTGGCCACGAATTTAAGACACGACATATGACTGACTTATTTGTGATAATATTTACAATCCTGTAATATCAAATTTGATATTATTTATTCATCTATATACCCTGTAATATTAAGAAAAAGTACCATTATTTTATTTTGTTTATTTTTACATTTTGTTGCTTTTTGATCATATTATTGTAAAATCGTTTATTTGAAATTGGCCACGAATTTAAGACATTTCAGAAATATCTGGTTTTTAAGTGATTTTTTAGTGTTTTTTGAAGCTAAACGTTGTGCAACGAATGTTTTATTTTATTTTATGTTGGAATACATAGAAATATTTAATTATAAATGGTCAGAGGTACTTGGAATACCGACGCCGAGCGAAAACTAATTCAACAACTAAAATTTGATGGAAAAATAGTAATGGAGATATTCAAGCTGCTTAATTGTTCTAGATGCAAGATTTACAACGCGCTGGAACACATCAAGCAACATGAAACCACCAAAAATGTCAAACAGCAATCTAGAGCCCGAAAAACTACACCCTAAAGTAGCTGCTAATAATCCTTTCACGAGTTCAAGTAAAATATAAAATAAAATTGCATTGGATCTTGGTATTGATTTCCTCTAGGGCTATGTATAAGAAGACGTCTAAATGAGAAAAACTTGCGTGGGTGTATTGCACAACGTAAACCACTTGTGTCAAAAAAATATCAAATCCCGACTAGCGTTTTAGACAGAACATCTCAATAAACCGATGATATTTTGAAAAAATCTGTTTCGGAGTGAAGAGTCGAAGTTTTGTCGCTTCGACTTCTTAACCAAATATAGGTTGCAAAATATTATTAATTTTTCTTCCTAATATTACTAAAATCTTAAAAAAAATATCATGAACCTAAATTTTTTTGATAAGATGTAAAAATTATCACAAATATATAAGTAAAATGTCATGTCTTAAATTCGTGGCCACCACTGTATACAATTTTCGCATACATTTTCCAATATTTATAGACAATATAGCAAGCATTTATTAAAATTATGTATACGATTTGTAATAAAAAACACTCAATTGCATATGATTATCACAAATCGTGAATAGAGAAGAAGGTTGCAGTCAAATAAACAACCTTGAAATAATTTAATTTCAAATAGATTATTGAACTAACTACGATGCATTTTCATAAATTCATAATGCATTACAAATTTGTACATAAAATTGCTTGCTTTTAAAATGAAAAATTAAAAGAGAAAACTGAAAACCGAAAAGCTTGCATCATCAGTAGTGAATCAATCCCTTTGAAATGTGCGTCTCTGGCATTTAAAACGTTGTGTTTTGCAATCATCCCCTACTGCGCTATTAACAATTCAATTATACTTTTCACAATTACAATCGTATTGTCAGTGGTAATATAATACGCACATGGTACGACAAATGTGGATATGGATTAAAACAACAGCAACAGCAACAGCAACAACAACAACAATAAAAACAAAACAAAACAAGAAAAAAAGCTTCTTTCTGTTCTACGGTAAATTTTTATTTGTAATGGCGAAAAAATGCATTTACTTTTTAGTCTTTACAAACGGATTTGTTTGTGTTTATTTGACGACCTGTAGCACAGTCAGCAGCAGCAGCAGTAGAAGAGGGAGAGTGTTTTAGTTTTTTTTGCTTTGTTTTCGTTCTTTTACATTTTTGCTTTTAGTGCATCATTACAAAGAACGACTAAAAACTTTTACAGAAAAGTAGGCTTGTATTACATACATATACGAACACATATTATGCCATCCCGTGCAGTTGATTACAGCTGCTGCAATTGTTGCTACTAATACTGAGTGCAGCAGCGTATGCAACTGCAATAGCAACTTTTTTGTTTTTGTCTTTGTGTAATTCCCTAAATTCAACTCTTTTTTTTCTGTTTTCGATACGAACATAAAATCCAACAACACAAAGTAATCACTGGCCTACTTTAGATTTTTTCCCCATTTAAAATTCTTTTTTTTTTTTGTTTTTGTTTTTATTCACGTTTTTTTTCAGTTTTTAGCATTTATGTGTACAACGCGTTTTAGCGTTGCATGTAAATATTACGTGGCAACAGATTTTCTTTTTATTGTGTTTCCCATCGTTATAATAACGATGACGCGACATAACATCCGCCAACGTTAGCTGCTACTTGCTGCATGTTTGTAAAGAGTGGAAGATTTTAATCAGTTCTACTAAAATCGGGGGAAAAAAACTGTAAAACGAAAGCGAAGAAGCAGGCAAAACTTTAAAACCATTACACAAGGAGTAGGGACTAGGGAGCAGGGAGCTAGAAAAGGAGGAGCCGAGTGTGTAAATGTCGCCGTAGTTTATAAAGAAAATTTCCAGTCGAAATACAATATTTTAGATTAAAAATTGATGACAATGCTAACGTTACGTTGCTGATTATGTTGGTTACTGACGAAAGACTATTGCAAATATTCACTTAGACATTGTCATTCTGCATTCATTCATTTTATCAAATTATTGCAACCAAGTCAGCAAAATTGCGTTTTTAGATGTCAATAACGTAGTATGATGGTAGACTGGCGGGTGTTTTAGCCTTAATGAATAAAATGCAATTCAAACGTAAATGAAATGAATCAGTAGGGGTAACCTCTCCCCGTCATCATCAGCATGTACATCGTGTTTCCGTTTAAGATCAAAAAGATTGTAAAAAAAAGTGAAAAACATTTAATACTAAAACAACAACAAAATATCCAGTATTTGTTGTAGTTAAACTGCAATATTCAGCCAGTAAGTCAGTCAGTCGACCAGTATAGATTCAAAAACAAAAAAGAGAAAAAAAACAAAAATTTTTCTGAAATACTTGAACGTTAACCTCATTCACAGAAAGTAAAAATCTGTCTTCTTAATAAGAAAAAAAAAAATAAATAAATTAAACCCCTTCTTTTCGTTATTATTTTTGCTTATATTCAAACAAAAACAAAAATATTTTCAAAATGGTATTTAAAACTCAGGATATTTCAATTTAGTGGTAGGTAAACCAACTATTATGCGGTACCCTATAGTACTATTTGGCGAATTTTAGAAAAAAAGGAAAAATTAATAATAATCTTAATCTTAATAACTCTTATTTATAATCATAGGCGTTTTCATTTAAGCTTCAACATGCTCATTGCATATATGCATGATTGCTAGTGCTGAATTGTTCAATATATTTACTAAAATAATGTTCAGTGTTTCCAAACACCAGAACTGTGAATTCCATTTATTTACGGTATATCTCTATATATGATCCTATAAGACTAGGAGATAAATGACCACATTAGAACGATGCATCGCTGCATACCATATTTTATATTTGGACGGACCTTTTTTCTATTTTCCAATTCAAATCTAACGTTTAAATACTAAGAATATGAATATGACTTGCTTAGACAGCCTTAGACAATTTGATTTTAATATTGAAATATCGTTGCAGTCTAGATTATGTTCAAAACTGAAAGAACACACTCTTAGATTTAATGATTCTAAGCTCATTGTGCAATTTAGCTTTGGCTTCTGTGCCAATTATGCTTCAAATTCCTGTTTGTGGTTTGGGTCTGTTATACTCTGTGGGTTTGTTATACGTATTATTGTCGACAGTGATCGTCTTCATTTTTGCAACGTTTTTTAACAGACTTTAGCCGAGTAAATCATAAAGCTTCAATGGCATATCACAAAGAGCTTGCTGTATAGCAGGCAGATATCATCAGCATAATCTACATCCTAAAGATAACTGGCTAATGTTCTTTTGAAGTCCCGGCGAACCACTAAATTATAAAATTTCGATTGCATATCACTTAGTCAGTCGATTACATCATCAGGGAGTTTATTGGTCGATTTTGACTGAAATTGTTCAGAGAGGTGGAACCCTACATTGGAAACCTTGCGCAGTAGCCTAGTAAGTTGTGTGTTCGCATATTAGACGTGAGGCCTCGATTCAAACCCCAGTCAGACATTTCCAACAAAACGAGGTACGAATATTTCTTCAGCGACTTCCTCTCAGCAGATTTCTGGCAAAAACTCGGAGAGTAAATAAAATTGCCATGATTAGTCTCTCAAACATCTGTCGTTCGGAGCCGACTTTACTCTGTAGGTCCCGCCACTCATGTATAAAATTAAACGCACACATAATATAAGTGGTATGAGAAGCTAGGTCGTAATCCTGACTGAAGGGTTGTAATGGCCAATTATGTATGACTGTACAGGCTGAGTTGAGTGCGACTTCTGAGTAAAAGTTCGGAGTCGTCTTTGAAATGTTGGTAGCGATACTTATGTATAAAATTAACACACACAACATGAGCGGTGTGAGAAGCTAGGCCGTAATCCTGACTGAAGGACTATGTATGTAGGTATGTTTTGTTTTGCTGTTTTTTTTGTTTTTATTTTTGTTTTTGTTTTGCTTTTATTTTTGTTTTGCTTTTGTTTTTGTTTTGCTTTTGTTTTTGTTTTTCTAGTGTTTTGAATTTGCTTTGTTCTTGTTTTTGATTTTGTGTTTACTTTGTTTTTGTTTTTGCTGTTGTTTTTGCTGCTACTTTTCTTTTTTTATTTTTATTTTGATTTTTCTTTTGTTTTGTTTTTGATTTGTTTTTGCTTTGTTTTTGTTTTTTGTTTTTTTGTTTTGTAGCGATAATCCTAAAGATTTTACCGGACAGTGGGCTTCTCCAAGACTTTATGGTATCATGTGAAGTATGGAATGGCAATTTTTTGGCTGCCTTGATACCTTGCCCCTTGCTTGACTGTAATTTTTTTATTTTCATCGTTCTTGAAGACGTACGGTCTAATGATGCTGCCGGTCCACAAACCTCATCAAATAGTGTATCTTTCGACGTGCATTTCCTGTAATAATTTTCCAATTAAAGAATATTATTTCTCAGACAGCATGCATTTCCACAAAAAAAATCGAACCTATGCAAGCGTTGTCCATTCATGGTGAAATGTCATGAATTTTTCTTTCTGCACTAAAAAATGTACACTGAAAATCCAGCGACTGAATGATTCAAAAGTACTGTACGTATGAGGAATTTAAATTCAATATGATTAGAAAATAGAGAAAAATATAGAATTTATTTAGACTATGCTTTGATTGAAATAATTTATATTTTATGGAAATTTTCAATTTCCAATTTCTAGAAATAAATGTCGTTACAAATGGACTGTAGGGTGCTTGTAATATTGTATGAAAATTTTAAAACAAAAAATTCTGGCAGGTTCAAATTAAAACTACAATTAAAACAAAACAAAACATAAAATTACTCTGCAATAATATTCATCTTTCAAAACGAAAAGAATTGGACATTCTTCTTCTACTACAAAGACTGGAGTGGATGGACAATATTCTGCTTCAATATTTCTTAAAAACACATGCAGGAGAGCAAAACAACCAAGAAAATAAAAGCGAAAAACAAATCAAGAACCAACACAATAAAATTCTTAAAATATAAATAAATAAATAAAAATTATAATAAAAATAAATTAAAAGAAAATAAAAGAGTCATGCATTTTTGTGCAGAAAAAAAAAGAAAAAAAGAATTCAAAACAATGCAAATCCTTTTCTTTCTTTATGTTGTGATTGCGAGCAAAGAAACCAAGAAACAGTAGAAGGAATAAAAAAGAGCTGAAAGCAAAACTATTTCGAACCGTTTGCATATTTGTGCACATACAACATTTAGATTTGCACAGGCACAAATAGAGAGACACAAACATACACAGAAGCATACATGTGGCACATATGTATGACAACGAGATACAGATTCGAAATCATATTTAAATATTCCTTTTATTCAATGCATTTTATTTTGAAATCAAAAATGCATAACGATGGGGATGAACACGATGAATATGATCATCATCATCAGCATCAGCAGAATTGCGATGACAAACAATAAAAATTGAATTAAAGATTTACGTACTTTTTTCTTTTCAATTTTGAATTTTGAATTTCTTATTCTTTTTTTTTTTTTTTCTTTGAATATTACATTTTGCATAAGAGTTTAGGCAAAAATAAAGAAAGAAAAAAAAACAGGAAATAATAGCCGTTTTCAACGTGAAATTAATACGCATATAATAGGAAAGAGTGAAAAAAAGTGAAATAAAAAGGAAAAAATTTTTAAGAAAATTTTAAAACATTCGAGAGATAAGAAGGATGTTTGGCATGTTTTCAGTTTTGCGCATTGTAAGGCATCCTTGATAAATTATCGCCATTCATTTCATTTTACCAATTATTCTTTTTCCTGCACTTCACTTCAACTGCAAATGTACACATAAAACGAGGGTAGTTGCAAAAGATTTTGGGAATTTTATTGCATTTATAACCAACAATTTGTAAATAACATGTATTTTTATAATTACTGGGTAGTGCGGTGGTTTCAAGTTCAAATCTCAGCTCTTAAAAGAAAAAAGCTTAGAGCTTTAGTCCTAACTTCTCCCACCACCCATTTTGTGTGTGTTGATTTTACCCAAGATTGATGGGGCCGACAGTTTGAAGTGGTCCCTGAATGACAGATTTTTTAGATTCTTTTCATGGCAATTTTATTTATTTTTGCAAGAAATCTGCTGAGAGAAAGTCGCCAAAGAAATTCTTTTTTTCATATTTCGTTCTGTTGGAGATGTCCGACCTGGGGTTTGAATCCGGGCCTTACGCCTAACACTCCTACTAGACTACGGCTGCCTTTCAAAATGTTAGTTGCTTTGTGTATGAACGAAGTATCGTGTTTCATAATGCCGCTGAACAAAATATATACAATGTATTCTATTTCAAAACGTCGTCAATGTGTATTTTTAACGCAGTCAAAAAGCAACCAGGCATCGGATTTATGGTTGATGCATTGTTTGGTTACTTTGCATATCTACATAGTTTATATACAGTAGTAGAACTGCATACAAACTTTGTATTGATACATTTTGGAAGGCATCCTACATTCGTCTCTGAATGACAGATTTTTGAGAAACTTTTCAACTTTTTTTCTTGCCAGAAATCTGCTGAGAAAAAGTCACCGAAGAAATATTTTTCATATTTCGTTTTAATGTCTTACCTGGGTTTGAACCATGGCCTTACGTCGTCTAATAAGCCAACACACTACCTACTAGACTACGACGACTTCAAATATAAAAAAATAAAACGAAGAATACGCAAAGTACTAGAAAAGAAGTAACATATGCCAAGTAATTTTCTATTTTTAGGCGGTCTAATGTGTAGGCCTATAATTCTTAATGCCCTTTGTGGACCCAAGGAAGATATCAATGAAGACATAAAAGATTTTAAATGATTGAGAGATGCACATACTATATTGCATCGCTTTTAAAGAGCTCACAACAATCTCACATTTGGAAAATCTACCCTCGTATATATTTTTGTAAAGAACTGCAAACAAAAAAAAAGAATAAAGTAAGCAATTGCCAACCAATTGAAATATGATGCTGATATTTGCTCCTACATTTGCATCAGTAGCTGCTTCTATTGCCTTTGCTGAGGCTGACATTGAACAAATACACCGCATATGCAATCGAGCGATATAAATTGAAATAAATTTTACGAATATTAATAATAATAAAAAAAATACAAAAACAAATAGCAGACAACAAACACTTTGTATATCTCAAATATAAATATTGTATATATAAAATGCATATAATTTTTCATTTTTTTTTTCAAATCAAATGAACACAATAGACACAAAAGAAATGCTTTTTTTTAATGCAATTATAGATGGACTGCGGCAATTATTCCTTTCAAAAAAAAAAAAAAAGGAAAAAAGGAGAACCAGTTCTAAATCAATCCAGTTTGGTGCCGACGTTTATTATTCATCTTAAATCATTTCTTTTGTGATAACAAATATTATTCTCTTCTGTTATTTTTCTTTTTTTCTTCAATTGAATAAAGCACAAAACTTCTATATGCACATGGGCTTCTTTAGGGTGCAATGACAATAAATTTGAAGGACATCTAAGTTATGCTGAAGTACGTACATACTCGTATATATACATATATACATATATTGCAAGTAATGTTTGTTTAAAAATATTTCAACATATAAGAATTTACATGTCCATCTAGAACTTGCATGTACTTAAAATCAATATTTCAGTATCCTACAGTACAGCTTTGTTGTTCTTACTTAGGAAAAAAAAGCGCAGACATTCTATTACTTCTGCCTGAAATTAGAACTTTAATTAGAATAGTTCGAACTACCCCATTGAAGTCAAAGATATCTACATCGAACTGCTTTCGATTACATCGCTCTCATAGAATTCACCTCGCGTAGATTCGATTTTAGCACGATCTACAATAAAACAAATTTTTCAAACAAATTTTCTTAAATTTTTAAAGCAGGAAGAAACTGGTGGTAATCACTTAGTAACCATTCTGAGCTAAAACATGAATGCATAAAAATCAGATGGTTCACATTCAAGTTTATAAAAAATTTGTTTTCATTTGTATTTAGCCTTATGAAGTCATGTTACGCGATTTTCCATTCGCAAAGTTTTGACTTCTGCATCTTTTTTTATGCGACCAAAACTGACCGGATGTTCCCTACTCATGCACTGCATTGTTTTGGAACTAGAAAAATATGTTATGGGAAGGAGAGAAGGAGGAAAGAGGGACTAGTGTTTGTGGGTAGTATATTTGAATCACTTTATATTATAAATGAGAGGAAAGATCTCTGCAGGAAAGGATATTAACGCACTGATAATCCGACTAAAGAACGAATTCTGTCAGTGTGCGATCCACTAGCTAATCGACCACGAACGGATGTGACGTGCAAGAAAGACGAGTATCGCGTAAGAAAATATCATTTGCGGGAACAAGTCCCTTTATTTTGTCAGATCAAAATCCGCTGCAGTAGCAATAGGACAACAGTGAAACAGAAGCCACATTGCGACGATCCTAGAATGAATCAATAGAGTTGGATGCCCTACCGACATTAATGAGTACCTTCGCTCTTTCCAATGAATCAATAGAGTTGGATGCCCCACCGTCATTAATGAGTACCTTCGCCCTTCGCGATTCGATATAAGTGGTCAGATAAGGTGATCTCCTTACCTGAGGTACATTTTCAGTATGAAGGAGCAGCAGTTTTAGTCGCCTTCTTAGCTATGGCGAAAAAGATTTGTAAAATACGACATATTTTCTCATTACAGTTGCCCGTTTTCAACGCACGTTTTAATAATAATGAATCAAGCAATTACAAACTGTCAAATGTACCAGAACATATCTTTTGATATTTGTTCAGCATGGTCACATCAGGACTAATTAACGCTATGTCTTCTCTCGCTTATATCTGTAAGTGACATAGCGATTGTCAGGGCGAGAAAAAGCTGAAGTGAAATTAAGAATATGATAGTATACATATATACATATCGATGGCTTAATATGAAAAAGGCCTAACTCGATTTTTTTCAAAATAGCGTTTTTTGTTTATTATGGAAGACAAATGTCAGATGCACCTTGCCTCAAAATTTCAGGTGGATACAATTGCAAATAACAGATTTATAACAATTTCAAAAAAAGACCTAAGTCATGTCAATGAATTTTTGAAAGAAAAAGCCATAACTCGTTTTTTATTTCGTTTGATTGGATATCTCCATGACACAATAATACAAGTATGCACATCTGTAACGCAGTTGAAGTTGTACGTTTATGTTTCCCATGTAACAAATTCGCTTTAGCGGAAAAAGATGATTAAAAAATTTCGGCGGCAGGTCGATCGACATTCTTCTCTGTTTTTGACAAGGAGGAAAAATGTTATACTAACATAACGGTACTTCCCAATATAATTATGCATACAAATATTTTGAGTATTCCGATCACTTCACTTTGCTTTTTGTGAAAAATATTGTTTAAGAGTGAAAAGTTTTGACTTTAAAAATTAAATAATACAAAAAAAATTATAAAAGCGAGCGAAAACTCTGACTCTGGTTCGGAGAATGCAGATGGTATATTGCAATAAAGACCGAATGGACATATAACGTAAATAGTAAAAAAGAATGGAAGGTCTTCAATATTTTGGCATATCAAATAAAGAACGGTCTGTTAAGCCTCTTAGAAAACTTGGAGTAGCATGTTCACCTCAATTTTGTAAAAAAAGTGCGCTTAGAAATTGTTTATCTTTTAAAGAGCACACCCGAAATGAAATCTTTGATTTGTTTTGGAAGATGATTTGGGAGCAAGAACGGATGTATGTCATCGGTCTTACAAGCAGTTCTGAGACAAAAATTAATTCCACTGAAAAATCAAGACGAACGCAGACAATTCAATATTTTTTGAGAAATATTTCAACCAGACTACAAGTGTGTCGTAATATGTTTTATTCAACGCTAGGCATAAAATCAAAGATGGTTCGAAATTGGATTAGCGGGACTAGTAAACATGGTATGCAAGAAAGTCCCGATAAGACGCAAATCTGCCAAGCGTTCATCTGCTACGGGAAAGCGCAACGAGGAAAGGCGTACATTTCTACAAACATTTTTAGATGAGTTGCCAAAAATAGAGTCCCATTATTGTCGAAAGGACACCAAAAAATTATATCTTGTCTTATAAGAACTAATTTTTTACAGTTAAATTTTGACTTAACCCTCTTAATTTCATGAATTACTTGCGTTTATTTTTAAACCTGAATTATTATAATATATTTCATTTTCAACTCAGTTTAAAAAAGGCCTAACTTAATTTTTCTTTTCAAAAATATCAATGAAAAAAGGGCCTATCTTAGATAACTTCGTTAAAATAAAAATAAAAAATCTTTTAAATGAGAAATAAAATGTGTTGCTGTTTTTTTTTATCAAAAATTTTATTAAAATTATTGTTGTATCTAAAATTTTACAGATTTTATTAAGTTTTTTCCTTCTCCTGTAAAGTAACAAAAAATCGAGTTAGGCCTTTTTCATATTAAGCCATCGATATATTTATGGCCATGAACAGTTCATGAAATAGACCTCAATAGGCATTTTATTAACAATTTTTAAGGAATATTTACAAAACGGTAAATAGACCGGCCAAATGGTAAAACCTATTGAAACATTTATCCTCTATTAAAGAAACTAACATACTTGCCAACTAACAAACAAAAATAAATTTACTCAAGAAAAAAAAATATCTCCTGTCTTACTTAAAAATAAATCCAAGGGATTTTTAATTAATTCAAAAAAAATAAAATATTTTCAAAAATATAGTTTCGTATTTGCAACTTAAACTATCAAAAGTTTTAAATTAACAGACACAATGTTTACACATTTCTCTTCGTGTTTTTTTATTTTTTGCATTTTCTATTGCAGATTAAAATTCCAATTCCAATTTCAATTTTATGTCAAAATATTTTCAGTAAAATGTTCTAAAAAGGAAATTCCTCCTCCTAAACCCAACCCTGCGGCAGACATGTGACTCCATTTTTCTTTAGCCTAGCCTAGCCTAGCCTAGCATAGAGTAACTATTGAATATTATATTTGGCAAGAATGAAAGAAAGGCAGCAACATTGAATGTCAGAAAATTGTGTGCAAGCAATTAACAAATAAAAACCATATTTTGGCAACTGCTTTTTATACTTTTTTTTTTTTTTGATTGGCAGCAAAAAACTACAATAGAAAATCGCATAACAAACCATTTTTTAAAAGCGCAAAAAAAACTGAAAAAACTGAAATAAAATCATTGAAAATCAGTATCAGTGGCAGCAGCACTAACTAAAAGCACAACTGAACTTGCATTGAGTCAATGTGTATTTACCCTCAATATATGTATCTCCTCTTAGATAAATACACACAGTAGACGCAAAGTGAAAGATACTATAAAATTTCAAATTAAGACAAAAACAAATTCAGAAAAATAAAATAAAAGCATAAAACACAATCAAACAAACAATAAATGACAGAGTAGAAGAAGAAGGCGGCAAGGCAAGGCAAGCAAAGTCAGGCGAGTTAACAAAATGCGCATGATACCAAAATCCATGCCATGCACAGCTCAACAGACGGGCGTTCAGGGGGACAGATGAACAGACAGCATACTTACCCAGCAAAGTGACAAGTGGACGGACAGACAGACAAATACCAAAATGAGGTAAAAAAAATATAAAAAAAAATTGCAATAAGCAACAAAAAACAAATGCTTTATCCAGTGGAAACAAAAACAACAAACAACTACGAAAATCAAAATCCAATGCCAGACATTGAGACAGACACACAGTCATTTTGAAAATGAAAAAAACATAAAAAAACCGAAAAAAGTTTGTTGGTTCGCTCGCCGAGGAGTACTGCCTTCACAAAAATGCAAATGATTGGCATGGGGTTTTTGTAAGATTTTTAAGGTTTCATGAAATTTTAAACCCCAAAACTATGGAGTTCGCAAAAAAGTCGCAAAAGACAAATATTAAACTTCTCTCTCTCTCTCTCTAATATTTGATATACGTAAAACAACAACAAAAACAAGTGAAACCAAAAGAAAATCTATAAAAAAAAAAAAATAGAATCATAGGATGTCTGAAAAGGTTGGGCTAAAATGTTCCAACTTTAACAGACTGTTGGAATTTATTCAAACAGCATAACATTTTATCATACGTCGCCATGTGTACAAGAAGAATTATTTGAAACTAAATTTCCAAATGTTGGTAAAATCAATGAATCAATGAAAGTTATTGGCTACTGCTGTTGATTTATTTACTGCGACGGTAAGCATTTAAATAAAAAAATAAATTCGAGATAACCATAGATTTTGTATCTGTCACACATGAATACTGAATGTAATTCAGTTCAAAATACTTCAAAACACAGCTCCATTGCAAAAAAGCTCTGTAAACAGAGATTTGAATGTCAATCAGAAGAGTATACTGAAATGAAAGCAGTTTTTTATGGTCTTTTCTCCTTTACGGTTGTCACAAAACATCTGGTGCAGCAGGTCATTTGCCATTTCCTATATTAAACGTTCTCCATAAAAATGATAATTTTATAGTCCTCAAGAATTCGCTCTGTCTGATCTTTCTAGATGTCATGTGTTAGCGTTATCCTCTCTGAGGAGAGCAGGGGATGAGTTCTACACACATGCGAATTGAAAATTAACGCACACAACATAAGTGGTGTGAGAAACTAGGTCGTAATCCTAACTAAAGGGAGTAATGACCATTTACGTACATAAACTTCTGTCAAGATTACGACCTAGCTTCACAACGCTGATTTATATGTACAGGTTGCATTGAGTATGAGAGTACAACGTTGACATCAAACTCATACCATTCGAAATATGTTTGAGTTATAAAAATACTCATTCAGATTCATAACTTTAGAAAAATACTTACAATACTCATAAATGATTCAAGTGATTCGAATCATTCACCAAAATTTACAGTCTTAGTTGTTAGGCATTTACAACAAAAGAAAAATACACATAAGCAAAAAGACAGAGCCGCAAGCACAAAACCTTCTAGTGAGTATTTTAAGCTGGAGGTCCACACCACGCGTTTTCGCGTCAAAGCGTTGCGTTCATTTCATACCTTCTTCGCATTCTACGCTTCAAGTTACATGCAACGGTTTTTACGCGCCTATGTTTGTTTTGATTTAAACAAATTAAAAACAACCTGTCAAAATTAGTTGTTTCGTACGCGTGCCGCTTGTGATGCTTACAAAAGTAGAAAGTAGATTTACTTTTCGCGTTCTATGCGCCATGGCATCCTACGCTTTAGTGCGTGTAACTTGCACCAAATATATACATTAATTCTACTTTTTTGACAGCCGCGTAGAATGCGAAAACGCGTAGAACGCGTGGTGTGGACCTTCAGCTTTAGTGTTCGTACTCGAATCATACTTATTTTGTGGTTTATGTTGAGTTATTGAGAGTCGAAATCAATAACATCATAAGTGTTGTTAAGTATGAATATGATGAGTACTTCAAACTTTGATATATCAGAAATTATGAGTATGATTCGATTCTACTCATCTTTTTGAATACTCATTGCTGATCTCTGGAACATTTTATGCATGGGCATGATTTTTCAAGAGGGTTTCGAAAATTACAATAAAATATAAATGTATTCAAACTCTTGTTTGGAAATCTCCTTAAAGCCTTTAAGAGACAAGAATAAAGGGAGAAAAATGAGTATGTCTCCTACTAAAAAATGGCAATAAAAAAATTTGGAAAAAAATTTAAAAAATTTTTTCTTCGGAGGGCCTATTTGAATGACTAAATTATGAAAAAAATGAAATAAATTTAAGATTACTTCCAAAAAAAGTATTGTTAAATAATCTCAACCATTTTTTTGATTATCTAATATAGTTTTACAAGCCAAAAACTTTTGAAACATCCTAATTAATTTGAGAATTTTGAAAACAAGTTCATCCCCAAAAAAAAAAAAATTTATTTGGCATTACTATTATGAAACAAACCCAATTCAAATCCTTAGACAGTAAGAGGAAAAAAACTCTACTCTATATTAAGAAAAGAAAAATATCATAAAAGCGGCCAATATATAAACTTTATTGTCCAGCTAAAGCAGACAACACTTGAAAACAGGCGAAATAAAACAGATATACAGATATACAGACCAAAAAATCACCAAAAAATAAAAAAAATATTTAAGTTTTGTTTTTGTTTTTGTTTTT
Organism: Sarcophaga subvicina; assembly: GCA_936449025.2. Lineage (NCBI taxonomy): Eukaryota > Metazoa > Arthropoda > Insecta > Diptera > Sarcophagidae > Sarcophaga > Sarcophaga subvicina. The sequence goes on along the minus strand of OW388081.2, from coordinate 101,591,529 downwards.
TTATTTTGGCTCTGTACAACAATGGAACACCACAATTTCAAAATACAACATGAAAACCACCACACTTTATAACAAAAAAAAAACACAAAAATCCAAAAACATGTAAAAAATCAAACAAAAATCGGATTTTAGTGTATGAAGAAACGAAACAGAATGCCAAATAAAAGCCTAATATGGAAGAAGAAGAAGCATACAAAACACATACACAACAATAAAACAACAAAAAAGCACAAACAAAAATTATATTTTTTTTGTCAAGGGTTAATGACCCAGAATCCACAAAAGACAACAACAAAAAATGCAAAAAAATAAATAAAAAGTAAAAATTGAAAAACACCACAAACGAATGAAAACGTTAAGCATTGCATAGCAGAAAAAAATACAGCAAAACGCATTTGAACAGCAGCAATAACAACTACAACACAACATGCCACCAAATCAACAACAGCATTAGCGGCAGTCATCATCCCCCTCAAAACATCACCATCATTGGAATTAGACGCTGTTGGCATTTTAGTTGCTTTGTTGTTATTATTATTTTAGCCGCCAACGTTATCTAAATGAAGAAAATAATAAACCCCTCCAATCCATACACTGATCGAGCATGCCGAACCGAATTGTACCACAAAAAATTATTTTATTCCTCCCCGTTTTTAATTTTTGTTTTTTTTTTTTTTTTTGCCAAAAACTCATTTCACAAAATTATGCTTAAAAAGTCGATAAACACAAATGAAAGAAGAAAAAAAACGTAAAAAAGTTTTTAAATCTGAAAATGAACAGCCTTAGAAAGTTATAACAACAACTAAGATGGACAGACAAATGGACAGACCGACAGCAGACAGAGATACAAACCAACTAGCAGACAGGCAAAAATGCATTTGCACAACAACAAAGCAAATCTTTCTAAGCATATAAAAGCACTACAAACTCGTACCTTCTTCAAGTTGTTCGTTCAGCCATATTATCTAGATAACTTTTAACAAATCCCAATTACGGCTAAAGTTTATGGGCAAAAAAAAAAATAAAAAAAAAACGCACCAACAAAAATGTTGTAATTGCTACAGGAAATATTCCAAATGGAAGAGATACAGCAGAACAGATACAACAATTATTAACAAGTAGTACAAGTGTATTTAACTTTCTCGTTGGCACCGCACGTGTTTACTAAAAAAAAAATGCTACATTCATTTCCCCGAGGAGTACAATATTCAGCACGTTACGAGTTCATCATCGGTAATATGTCGGCGTAAGAATATGTAGGCGTAAGAATACTTAAGCAATGCAATTTAGGAATTTAAATCGAGATATTCTTGTGTAACTACTCTAACGTCTATGCCAAACTAGCGACAAAAGAGAAAAAAATTGCAAAGCCTAAGCAATACCTCTTCGGAAATGCTACGCCGCCTCCTTTAATCTTGTCAAAGAAGAATTGTTATATATTGTGAAGTAAACCCGATTCCTAACACATTTTATAAAACGAATGCTTACATTATAATTGAAAGACTATAGGAATACATTATCTCACGATCGAGGAAGGAGCAAGCAGGCTTCCACGTCCACATATAAATTTCAAAATTATAATGATCAACCTGTTGTGGGGAGATCACCCTTTCCTAACATTTATAGACTTAGCGAAGACTTTTGACAACCTTAATCAACAATACTAAATAGAATACATTGGACATCGTAAAAGATCTGTTTAGCAATCCTACTTACGAAACACTGCAGAAAAATCAACTAAGCGACAGAACTGCCATCAACACTATAGCTGCCTTCCAAAATGTTAGTTGCTTTGTGTTTGAACAAAGTATCGTGTTTCACAATGCCGCTGTACAAAATATATACAATGTATTCTATTTTAAAACGTCGTCAATGTGTATTTTTAACACAGTCAAAAAGCAATCAGGCATCGGATTTATACGTGATGCATTGTTTGGTTACTTTGCATATCTATATAGTTTATATACAGTAGTAGAACTGCATACAAGCTTTGTATTGATACATTTTGGAAGACAGCCTATCATATGACAAGGATGCACGTCACCCAGTCTTCAACTGCATACGGACTATGTAATGCAGAGCCGTCTATATATAAGAAATACATAACAAAGGGACTGCATAGTGGACTTGCTGGCAAGTGGAACTCACATTAATCCAAAAGTTGCTGTTACCCTTGCTACACGAATGCTATGAACAGAAATTTCAAGAAATAGCGACAGATTAATATGTGTGTGAAGTTAGATGTGAAAATTTTATTCTTTTTTTACAGTTAATGTTATGTTAACATAGTTGAAAAAAGTGGTAAGTGAATAAGGAAAATCCTAAATAATCAGGAAAATTGAGATAAGCCTGTGAATTTTACAGAAAAAAAATTTTGGAAATAATTTGCTTATTGCAGATAATAGATATTTTGGAATCCTTGATCCAATAGCTATCCAGCTCACTAGGTCCGAGAATCGCACCCTTTTAAATTTTATCGAATTTTTCCGATTTACGGAGGGTATATTTGATAAAAAGCTTAGTTGTCTATATCACCGGTCCTAAGTAAAGCCCGATCATAAGGAAACGTGTTTTGAAAGCCTTAATACCACAGCTATCCAACCCACTAGTGTGTTGTAGATAGGTCATACACTGTGAAGGAACTTTCATATGGAAATTGTAAATTTAAACTAAAACAGTTAAATTCTATCTTATTTAGAACTTAATTGGAAATGATACATCAGATGGGAGGACCTAAGCTGTTTGCAGGATTAAATTACAAATTAAATTTCTATCGCTGTGGTCATACTTGTAGCGAAACAGATCAGAATGTCCGTTAATTATGATTTATTTTGTGATTGGGTTTCCAATTATCAATTTATAGCTACATACATACATAATTGGTTGTATGTGATAATTTTATTCACAAAGGGCGGGACCCTACAGTTTAAAGTCGACTCCGAACGACAGATTTTTGAGAAAGTTTTCATGGCAATTTTATTTACTCCGAGTTTTTGCCAGAAATCTGCTGAGAGGAAGTCGCCGAAGAAATACTTTTTGTATTTTGTTTTGGTGTCTGGCCTGGGGCTCGTACCCTGGATTTACGTCTAATAAGCCAACACACTACCTACTAGACTGCAGCGACTTCCAATTTATAGGTGGCATTTGAAAAAGATCTACGTTTAGAATTTTTTCACATTTCGATATTTCCGCATCTACTTGAAAAATCAGATGACTTTGTTTGAATGGATAAACAAATAAAATTCCCTTACATGGAGATAAGGAAATTTAAAGCCCGAGTATTGCAAACACTTAGGCCTGGATAACAATTAAATTCAGATTTATTACTATTTTTATATATTCACATAAAAAGAAAAGCTTTAAATAAGAATTTTCGATAAAACTTTTAACCGAAATAAAAACTTTTGTAAAAATTCCGGCATTATATTGCAGATTTGCAATCATATACTGTAACCAAGTAATTAAAAGAGAAATTCCAAAGAGAATATTAGTTTTTCAAAATGACAACACAGGCATTGTACAATTGTACATATTTAAACTGGGAAACTTTTGCTAGATGAGGCTAGTAAGTGTAGTTTAGTTTACAGTTCATGTTGTGCTATACACTAAAATTTGTTTTTGATTATAATGAAACAGATGTTTTTCACTTCCGGTTGTTTAGCTAAACGAATATTGTTTTGGTATTGCTGTTGTTGTTGGTGTTTTTGTTTCTTTGTTATCATCGTGCATATATGTACGTACATTTCAGTTCTGATAAAAAGTTTACTTGTGCTAAGAAAACAAATTAAAGAACAAGAAGAAGAAGAAGAAGAAGGAGGAAAGAAAAAGGAAACTTATTTACTATTCTAAGCATCCTCTTCCTCGAGTATGTAGTAACACCTTCCATTTCTATTACGTCTCCCTTAAAGAATCATTGATATCAAGACATATACAGCTGGAGATGCATGCAACATTTAAATATGCAAGCAAGTGTTTACTGTGTAAACGTAGGCACTCACTTTAGTATCTGTTGGGCCATTTTAATTTGTAACAACTACACAACTAGTTTACTTTTTGTTTTCATCTTTTTATGCTTTACTTGCAACAAAATTTTACATGTTCATACATGTTTAATGTTCACCCTTAAGAGTAAAAAAGTCACACAAGGTGCAGGCAGGACATACTCGTACATCGAATAGGACAGCAAACGAAACGACAGCAACAAAAACAAGCATACATAGATAGATATAAAAACAATTTTTCTGAACTATAACAACAATAGGCAAAATGAAAATAGTTAAACCTGCAGACAGATGATGACCAATAAAAACAGAAAAAAAACTTTTTATTCCCCCGTTTTGTCGACATGTGTACAATTGAAAACATGTTATTTTACTTTCAGGCCAACAGCAATAAACGTAAACGTAAAGGAAAAAACACAAAATAAAGAAAACAGGTGAAGTTAACTTCTTAAGTTAGCTTGCCTGATTTCAGCAGATACGATACATATGTATTTCCTTTTATATACATATGTATGTACACCGTTTTGATTCTAAATCACAAAGAAAGAAAGATCAGATTAACGGCTTTGGAATCTGAAATCAAATAAATAGTAAATGATTAATAAAAAGCTACATTGCATGGTATTTATTACTCCTTTTTAAGCATCAATAAGGATACTAATAAATGCCAATAAAATGAAAATTTTATTGTAATTCATTTGGAATTGGTGTTTCTTTGAGAAGAACGATTGTGTTCTATCAAAAATAGCACACAAATGGCCAATAGAGAAGGGAAATATAAAAGTTTTTCTGCAACTTATGTTTTTTTTTTGTTCTTTTTTACTTTATACTTCATCTAGACTAAGTAATTTACTTTATTTCCTATTATATGGATTCCTTCTTTTCTTATCCTTTGCAAAGAGATATTAGCAAACGACCGAACAGAACACAGGAAACACTGGTCCTTCTTCTCTACATTGTTGAAATGTTTAAATGTGTGTCTGCGATGTCATGTTTATAGCTATTTTTGCTTATAAATGAACGTATTTCTTTATTATTATTTTATTTTCTTTTATGTGTCACAGAACAGTTTACTAAGTGCTGAAGGTATTTCGTTATATCCATACTTGGGAGTGTTTTATTAGCATTAGAATTTTATTGGCATTATTTGCAGCAATGGCAAGGCTTCACAATCAAATAGTCATTAGAAATTTGATTTTATTTACCCAAAACCAATTAATTAAAAGCATTGGGTGGTAAAACTAGGATGTTGTGAAATTGTCTGGAAGGCAACTTATTTTTTATACAGGGTTTGCATCCTTAATGGAGTCGCAGTAGTCTTGTAGGTAGTGTGTGTTGGCTTATTAGACGCAAGGCCACGGTTCAAACCCCAGGTCAGACATCAAAACGAAAAATGAAAAAATATTTCAAATATTTCAAAAACTCTGAGTAAATAAAATTTCCATGAAAAGTTTCTCAAAAATCTGTCGTTCGGAATCAACTTTAAACTGTAGGTCCCGCCACTCATGTATTAAATTAACACGTAAACGTAAAGGAAAAAACACAAAATAAAGAAAACAGGTGAAGTTAACTTCTTAAATTAGCTACGATAACTAAACTACATATATGTATATGATAGATATGTAATTCTTTTTATATATGCCTGTACACCGTTTTGTTTATAAATCACAAAGAAAGAAAGATCAGATTAACGGCTTTGGAATCTGAAAGCATATAAACAGTAAATGATTAATAAAAAGCTACATTGCATGGTATTTATTACTCCTTTTTAAGCATCAATAAGGATACTAAAAATTTACAACATGAGTGGTGTGAAAAGCTAGACCGTAATCCTGACTGAAGGGTTGTAATGGCCAATTATGTAGGTATTTCATACCTTGAGTTTCACGAAGAAAGAGTCGAATTTTGTACCAACAAAGCATAATTTTTTCTATCATATTAAGAAGCGGTAATTTTGGTGCGGAAAAAACCTTTCACGACTTCAAAGAAATTGAAGGTGATTAATTAATTATTCCATGAATACAGTTATCGAACTCAAGCATTTGCAAAATTCAAGTAGCAATTTCAATACCAAGCTGCAAAAAGAATGAAAATTGGATACCACAAGCATGAACAACTTCCATAGAAAGATGAAAAATGGTTCGATTACGACAATCAGAGTAACAAGATATCGTATGTTAAACTCAATGATAAACAGGGCCTTGGGTAATGCTTTGTATTTTGTAGAACGTAAAGGTTGCTAGTTGTTATAATCGTCTGAAATCAGGCAAGTCGAGCACCTAGAAGAAATACCATAAATTCGTTGACAAGACAAGCAAGTTGAAATGACAAATTTTTAAAATAATTATTTTTGGGAACTTTTGTCGTACCCGCTATTAGTCCAAGCCTTGTCCACTACGTTATTTCTCCCATTTATTTCAACAAGAACAAGCTATTGATTTCGTTCACGGCTGAGCAGCTTTTTTTTTAGCAAGGAATTCATTCATATGTTGCCACAAAAATGGAACGTTAGGCAATATTTGAAATTAATTTATATTTTAACAACGTTTTATAATAAACAATCATAATTTGCCGCATTTTTAAGCGTATAATATGGTATTTAACATAATTTTTAATGTGTCGAATTTATACATAATCCAATAAGTCGTTTACATTATACTTGGTAAAATAATAATAATTATATTTATTATAATTTATTGATAATCGTGAGCTTCTAAGATACAATGATGCAATAAAGTACTCCCATGTTTGGTTGTTTCAGAACTGGGATTTGCCGCTTTGACATGACATAATACACTTTACTTTTTATTTATTTGTGTTTTTTTTTTTTATTGTATTTTCTATTTACTTCAGTTTGTCTGGGACTTCAATTAAATCATAATGTCCACAGACAAAAGATGTCATAATTAATTTAAAAAAAAAACCTGATTTAGGGTAAAAACTGAAGTATGCAAACACAAGAACGCACGAATGTTGTATTAATATTAAGTAGTAGTTATGTACATACATTTGTAGGTAGTATGTATGTATGTTTCAGTTAACCGGTGCAAAATTCTATTAGAATTATCGTTATTAGGATGAGAAGTACGAAATATTATGTAAATTACGCCTTTTTTTCAATGTATGAATTAAATTAAATTAATATGAAGACACAGTCGAAATTTATAGATGAATTAATATCTTAAAACAATTTCAAAACATACTAAATATACAATAAATGATTAACTTAAATTAAATACAAAAGTTTACATAGCACGTATTAAATCAAAACATAACCATGAAATTTAAAGCCTTCAGTATTTACTATTTATATTAGTTTCGAATCAACATATAGTAGACTTAACATAATGACTGATGACCGAAAATAATCCTTTTCTGCTCCTATTTCTATAGGTGTATACCAAGCTTTATTTAAAACACATTAAATAATACAAAACTGTACTTTAAATAAAACTTCGGCGTCTTCCCTATGCTAAGAGAATCTCGCTAAATTACAGTGGCTTTCAATTTAGAAACTAGACATTTATGTCTTTTTAATTTAAGTCTTTTAATATTCGAACTAAGTGAAAACAAAAAGAAGTCAATTTTTTACTGTAAACCTAGATTACATTATTGGCTATACAAGGCATAAAATTTGTCTAAATATTGGCATACAAAAGATTTTGAATTTCTTGTTTACAATTGAATGCGCTGTATCAAAATGTATAGGTTGGGTAGGACGGACAAGGGAGGATAGAGAAGAATTTCCAATCTCTATTTAGTTCTGATTATAATGATCGCTTGGTAGCGTATGAATAACGTTACAATATTCATGGATCTAACTTCCGAAGGACATTAAATCAGCCAATAGTCACTTTCGCTCAGAACAATGGGACTTCCAATTAACAGCTGGACTGAAATAACTGCGAATAAGCAGCCATAACCACACTCAAATCAATTTGGGTTTCTAATGAGCCTGCTAAAATCAAGACCAATTATATTTGATTAGTAAAACTGAAACATATCAATGAAATAATAATTCGATGCGACAGATGCCTTGCGACAGCTTCATGTTTTTTAAATCAACGAAAAGAAATATACTCATAGAGCTTAAAGACATCAACTGAAACCCGGTCAGTTAATCTATCTAGAGTTCTTATACAGGAACATATCTCCGTTTATTGGCAACGTTTGACAGTGATAGAGAGAGAATGTCCATTATGGTCGCTATATATATGGGAAAAAAAGGTTATTCCGCGTTTTTGTTTACACAGAATAATAGTGTTTTGTATAAAATATTGTTTGTAGTGCAGTACTATCATCTGCCATAGACAGAATTGTGGCCTATGTTCTACCTGTGTATATAAGAATATCCCAATGCGAAGCTATTATCGAAATTTGTGTTAACAATTACTAGCCTGCCGGCCAAATCTCTAATAGATGATTAGTTATTCTAAAATGATGATATAATTAAGAGTTTAGCAGTAGATGGAGTTTCTAACTTTCAATCCTGATTGGGTCACGGCTTTAGCCGATTATGGCTTTTTAGACTTGATGTAATCATAACTGACTAATTTTTTATAATCTCATCAGACTGGCTTTCCTATTCTACTATTTCCATGTGTCGTAAAATAAATAATTCCAATATTGTTTGATGCTGTTGGCTAATACAAAATTATGTAAAGTTTAAGTAAATGCTTGTCAACATTTGCTTTGCCGCTGCAATCTTATTTTTCTGAGGACAATTTGTGCGCCATAATCGCACTTATACCACGCTACATATAAATTATTTTCAAATTAGTAAAACCATCATCAATTGGACAAATAATGGTTTTCCCATTACTACACCTAATACTTCTAACATTGCCAAAAGCAGAAAATACTCCTGGCGGTTTATAAAGTGCACTGATTTATGACCATCCATAAATATTTATATTTGTAATATTCATATTTTATAAACATAATCTAATCAATAATAATAATAAAAAGTAAAATACAGGTCAGACAATTTATTAGCCATAATCAAGTGATTCTTTTTGGAATCGCATATAACAAAAACCCCTGAAATACCAGCCAATGAATACAAATCTTAAAAAAGCAAAACATAAAAAGGAAACAATATATTTTTTTCTCTTATTTTCTGACCCCAATAACCCAAATCCTTTAGCAATAAAATATATGGCAGCACAAAATGTAAAGGCCAACTAGCAAAAACCCAACTCTCCTACATTTGAAAAAGAAGCGAAACAAACACACTCATATGCAGAAACCGCTAATATGCGGCTGCAGTACCAACATTTTCGGACGAGATGTTGGAAAAAGCGTAGTTGATAGTGTCAGTGTAACAAGATTGATAGCCGATGATAGTCAAAAAGGTTTACAAACCTGCAAAAGCAAAAAAGAAAAGGAAAAACATGGATTGAAAAGGGGAAAAATAACACCAAAACGAAATGATATAAAAATTCTGTCCTAGATTCAATAAAACAACAAAAGCTATCCCAGTATTCCAATTGGCATACGCGCACGGGATCAATGCCAACAATTAGGAAAATGTGCCGTTATGGAGGTTTAAAGATTTATTTTAAAAAAGGACTACAAACTCAATACAATATAAATTTCATAAATACCTTATTTTTATAAATGAATCGCAATTTCTAATGTTTAACAGTTAATGGTTTTTGCAAATAATACACTAGAATTTTGATTTTATTTTATATTTTACACACAAATCACTTTTAAATATCTTTGAATTGTAATTTCTTATTTAATTAAAAAAAAAACACAAAAAAGTTGGCCATTTAAAATTAAACCGCGTATTTTTGTGTTTCGTTTTATTAAGGCATTCGTAAATCATTCACAATAATAAATAAATATATATTGGCATCTCTAAATAACGTCTTTCGATTGGTTTTGACGAGACGTTCTGGAATGGAACAGTTGGCAATCTATTAAACACTTGTTGCAGAAATGTGTTTAGTAATCACAAGGCAATTATTTTATTGCTTTGATATTTATAAAATCAAACAAAGGATATAAAAAAATATGAAAATTCTAAGCATAATTAACAAATTTATTTGAAAACAATAAATAATTAAATAAGTATCTGTTATCATTTATTTACTTATTTAAACATTTAGCTCAGTTGCCCAATGGCTAATACTTCCGTTCTATAAAATATTAACGGTTTTTATACATGAAATCGAAAATTTATATTAAATTTTAATTAAACGGACTTTTTAATTCAACCTTTACGGTTTCTAACAGCTTTAATGCAACATTAAATTGTATTTAGCGTTGAAACCTTGGTTACCCTAGCTTAATTGTTTTGTTTACACCATTGTTTTTGTTTATCTTCCATTTCAAGCCACAATTCGGTTTCAATTCCATGCTGTCTCAAGTCATTCTTTTCGAGGGCGTAGTTCAGTGGTGGTGTTTGTCATTTCGGAATTAGTCAGTCAATCAGTAGAAATTCAATAAGAATTTCTTTTGTGGTGCATCAGTTTTAATTTAGTTTTCTTATTTTTTTTAGTTCGTTTAATTTATTTATAAACAATATATACTTTCTTTGTGTATTTAACGCAGGTGTTTATTGAGCAAACACTGAAGTAGTGAAACGAGAGAAAATGTTTGCAACTAGTGCTCTGGCCAAGAGTCTGTTGCTTTTTGTGCTGGTCTTACTTGTGGGTGTGTTCGCTCAGTTCGAATGGCAGGCTCGTGATGCTTTCGATGAAATTAAAATAAAATACGATAAAGTTAATGGCGATAATTGTCCCATACAACATGTTAGTGATTTGTATTTGCCAGAGAATACAGTGTCTCATAGGCCGGACATTAAGGAAATCAATATAAATCCCATATTTCCAAATCGTACCGCCCTGTTGCATCTTCACAATATGGCTATGAGCCGTAGTTTCTTTTGGAGTTACATTCTGCAATCGAGATTCATACGACCTGCCATCAATGATACCTATGATCCGGGTATGATGTACTATTTCTTGTCTACTGTGGCCGATGTATCTGCAAATCCCTCGATAAATGCTTCGGCTATATATTTTGCGCCCAACAGTTCATATTCATCATCTTATAGAGGTTTCTTCAATAAAACTTTCCCTAGATTTGGACCACGTACTTATCGCCAGGATGATTTCAATGATCCCATACATTTGCAAAAGATTTCTACTTGGAATACGTTTGATGTCAGGGATTTAGGTGCACATCCACCAGAATCCGTGTCAAAAGATTATACATCGGAGTTGTATAAGATAAATGAATGGTATAAGCAATGGTTGCCAGATAATGTAGAGCGAAGACATGACACTAAAACTACATATCAAGTGGAGATACGTTATGCAAATAATACAAATGAAACGTATACTTTCCATGGACCACCAGGAGCAGATGAAGATCCAGGTCCAGTTAAATGGACTAGACCCTATTTTGACTGTGGACGTTCGAATAAATGGCTAGTGTCTGCAGTAGTGCCAATAGCTGATATTTATCCGCGACATACTCAATTCAGACACATTGAATATCCAAAGTGAGTAAATATTTTATGGCTTAACGATGTTTTACTATTGTATGCCACACCACTTATTATTCTATCGACTTTTAGATATACTGCCATTGCTGTATTAGAAATGGATTTCGAAAGGCTGGACATTAATCAATGTCCTAAGGGTGAGGGTAATAAGGGACCAAATCATTTTGCTGATACTGCACGCTGTAAAAAAGAGACAACAGAATGTGAACCACTGCACGGTTGGGGCTTTAGGCGAGGTGGCTATCAGTGCCGTTGTAAACCTGGCTTCCGTTTGCCTAACGTCGTGAGGCGACCCTATTTGGGTGAAATTATGGAGAGAGCTTCGGCCGAACAGTATTATAATGATTATGATTGTTCAAAAATTGGGTGTAAGTATTTTTTTATTGTATTTATACAAATAATTTAAATTGGTTTTCTTTTTCCTTTTATAGGGGTTCAAAAAGTACCCATAGAATGGACAAAGGCACCGTATTATGTACGTGAAAAGTATTTAGATTTACATCAAGAATATCGCAACTATTCCACAGGAGCGGCTGCATTACATGCGAAATATGTAAATATTGATCAAACCCTGAAGTTTATTCACAGTGTTAATTATAGAACGTGTAAAGAGTAAGTTTGTTTGTTTTGCTGATTTATTTTTACAACTGGTCCCTACTAAATATAACATATCTCTTTACAGTTTTCATCCACAAGATTTAATTTTACGTGGTGACGTTAGTTTTGGTGCCAAAGAACAATTTGAAAATGAAGCTAAAATGGCTGTACGTCTTGCTAACTTTATAAGTGCTTTTCTGCAGGTAAGCCGCAGTATAATAATTCAAATCATACTTGAATAAATACGTTATTTTTATTAATTTCTATTTTTTTTGTTTGTTTGAAATTTTTAAAAGAAAAATTCTTTCTCACCTTCACTTTTCATCATTTTCATATTTCAACAGTTAATTATAGTTTAGAAGTGTTAATAATTTCATTGATTTTCTTGTTTTTTTTATATACTTTTTATGCTGCCACTTCCTTCCAAAAACTCTTGAAGTGTAAATTAAAATTTTTCACGCTTTATAAAAAGTTTTTTTTTTATCCTTTGTTAGAGGAATACAAAAAAAAAATAAAGAGAACGAAATACTCAAATATCCTCTTCGCCTTTTATCTTGTCTATGCGTAATCTCATGTTAAACAACTTGTTTTTGCGGCAGTTAAATATTCAGTGTCAAATGATTTCTTCTACAATATATTTCCGAATAAGAATAAAAATTCTAAATTATTTAGTTTAATAGGAAAAAATACTCGAAAAACTAGATATATTTTTTTGTTAGAGATATTTGCACAAGTTGTTGGAAATCTTTTAAGCAAATAAATGTTAAAAATCATAAGGAGGTATAGAAAATAATTATAATAATAAAGATGATGATAAAAACGGAAACTTAACGACATTTAAACCTAAATTTACAAATTGAGATCCTTTGGCTGCAACAATAAAAACAATACTCGTCGCTATTATTATCTAGAAAAACTAGTTGCTATTAAACACAATACCACTCTCAAAGGTATGCACGCTAATAGACTAGTTTTATCAATCGTTTTATTATTTTCTACTCTTTATTTAAACATTCTGTCGTATTACTATTTGATATTTTTGTTTTTTCTCTTAAAAAAAACAAGGTTTCTGATCCCAATGAAGTATATTCGGGTAAACGTGTGGCCGATAAACCACTTACGGAAGATCAAATGATTGGTGAAACATTGGCTATTGTTTTGGGTGACACAAAAGTCTGGTCGGCTGCCACACTTTGGGAACGTAATAAATTCACCAATCGTACCTATTTTGCACCCTATGCCTACAAAACTGAACTGAATACACGCAAATTTAAGGTCGAAGATATTGCCCGCTTGAATAAAACACATGAACGTTATACTGAAAGGAAATATTTCAAGTTTTTGAAACAACGCTGGTCTACAAACTTTGACGATTTGGAAACCTTTTTTATGAAAATGCGAATCAGACATAATGAAACAGGTGAATATCTACAAAAATACGAACACTACCCTATTTCATATCGTGCCGCCAGCTTGAAACACGGCTATTGGGCTCAACCGCAATTTGATTGTAATGGTTATGTTAAGAAATGGCTTGTGACCTATGCAGCACCCTTTTTTGGCTGGGATAGCCTTAAAGTTAAACTGGAATTCAAGTAAGTATTGTTATGTTAATGATTTTATCTTCTTTAGATATTAATAAGAGGGTCGAGTCGGTCGGTCCCTTCTAAGGGTTTTGTTTAAAATTAAAAGAGTGGAAAATTGAAAACTATTTCTAGTTTGCATACATTTTATGTCATCCCTAATTCTATTTGTCTATTATTTTTCTGTTTATCTATCAAAACAGTCCTGTTTTGTATATGTAGTTTGTACGTATGCTTATGATTCTTTAAGAGGATTTTTGTTTGCTTCAAGTTTCTATGAAACATTTCAATTTAATTTGTTTTCAAACAATATATTGTGTTTTTCGTGTACATGTCTTAATAGTTTTCAACGGGTTATACATAAATATTCAGCAAGCATTTGTAGTTTTTTATGGAACATAATTATGCTGGTTTGTTTTTATCCCTTCTGGGGTCGTCGGTCCCCTTTTTATTATCATAGTGATGACAGCATTAGTAACTTATGACTTTATTAAAATCATAAAACAACTATTGTTTACGAATAAACTTGCAAAATAAGTTAGCGAGCATAATCTCAAGAGTGCGAATATAATAAACCTCAAAATTTTTAAGGTTATGTCAGAAGTACAACAATAAAAAAAAAAATTTTTAATTAGAATTTAAAGCTGATTGGTATGTACCTGGATCGGTGTAGATCGTACAATTATATTGAAATATTAATGCTTCAGACTAAAAAGAAAACTTGTAGACTATTAAGAGAATTTTTGTTGTTGCTTGTTTTAAGCAGACAATGGAAATTTTCAATATTTTTACTTTTAAGCAAATCATTTCTTATTTACAATTTACAGAGGCGTAGTGGCTGTATCAATGGATATGATGCAATTGGATATCAATCAATGTCCGGATTGGTATTATGAACCGAATGCCTTTAAAAATACCCACAAATGTGATGAGAAAACTTCTTATGTAAGATGCCAAAACCATAAACTCTGTTATTTACTAAATTTGTGAAATTCTTTTCTAGTGTGTACCAATAATGGGTCGTGGCTATGAGACTGGTGGCTATAAATGTGAATGTTTACAGGGTTACGAATATCCTTTCGAAGATTTAATCACATATTACGATGGCCAATTGGTAGAAGCTGAATTCCAGAATTTAGTTAACGATAAAGAAACGCGTTATGATATGTTCCAGTGTCGTTTAGCCGGGGCTTCAGCCTTGCAAGCAGCCACATCATTAATCATTTCTCTATTTGGCTTGACACTGGTTTTACTGTACAAATTCAGATGAGCAGAGCTTTATTTTAATGGTAAAAAACGTTTGGTTTTAATTTTTTTGCAATATGCAGAAGAATTCCAAAAAAAAAAAGAAAAGAAATGTAGTTTTGTAGTTTATTTAGAGTATAAGTAAGAAACGAATCCGTCCAAAAACAAACAAAAAACAAAAAGCAAAAAAAATCACGCAACTATCTCAAATATCAACTAAAAGTATCAAACGAAAATATATTATTAACATGAACAGTTAAGAGTAAATAAGAAAGAAAAACTTGTCACTCATGATGTGCCTTACCTTCACACTATAGATGAGATCGGTATTTTTTTTTTTTGCTCTTCACAATTTTGTTGTTGTTTTCAATATTTGTTCTTTCTCTCTATTTTAAGTTTCATTTGAAATAGAAAGAACATTGTCATCATTTATCCAAAGCGATTAAGTTGTAGACACAATCTATTACAATGAATCTCATTATTTGTCATGCTTTTTTTTTTTCTTTGCCATGAAACGAATAATTATAAAAAAACGCAAGCAACAACAAAATTTGTTTAGAAAGATTTCTTCAAAAAATACGTTCTTTTTTTCTTGTCAAGGCATCATATAACTCATGTTCAAAATTATGCACACACTGTAGAAAGAAACTCTCATAGAAAACGAAATAGTAAAAAAAGACCAAGAAAAAAATCCTAAAACGCCTCTCTTTAGCTCGTATTACTTTAATATCTATCATATGTTGTCTGTTTCTGTTGCTTTTTCTGTCGAGACAACAAAAAGCGCAAAACGGAAATTCTGAAAAAATGAGAGAAATTTTTCGAAAAATATTTCGTTCTTTTCTAAAACGAAAAAAAAAAATAGAAAAGACTACAAAATCTGTTTTTAATATCCATGAAGTTTTTGAGCATAAATGAACAGCTGTGTTATTGTATGTAGTTTTGAGTTTTGCAGCATTAATGATTGCGAAACAGCGACAATAGCAACAAGTAAAGAAAAGCTACAATCGAGGAGAGGAAAAGTAAAATATGATAACGACGACGAAACCTGTTAATATCAAAAAGTATCTCAAGATAGCAAAAGGAAATGAACGCAAGTAGCAAGAAGCTTTCGACTGGATGGAGGTACACGAACACATTATGAGCAGCAGCCTTGAGTGAGCGGAGGGTTGTTATATTTGGATTGTTTTTTGCACCCCTTCTTCTATGGTCACCACCACACCACACAACGCAACGCAACACAACACATTGACCGTTAAGAATTTTTATATAAAATTCTTATTTTTTTTCTTTCATTTACATTTCGTGCGTGCATTAATTTTGATTTTTTCTTTTTTTTTTTTATTATGATGACACAAACAAAAAAAAGAAGGAACTTCCTCTATTAGAGAAAAATGACGGGGTTTCTTTTTTCATAAGGATCTGTTTTATTTTTTTATAGAGGCGTTTTTGTTATTGCACCGCTTTGATGACGATGCCAATGATCATGCTCGTCTTTTATTATTATCATAGCCTGAGAACTTTTTCCATAAAAATTTCTTAGAAGAAAAAAAAAAGAGATCCTTTTGCCATAAACCAGTTTACCACTTGGTCTTGGTCATTGCAAATTCCAAAAAATCTATACACATATTTTTTATGATTTCAAAAAAACGTATTTTTGCCGTATTCAGTTTTGATAACGAATAAAAAAAGTTATGAAATTAAAGAGAGCAAAAAAAAAATAAATAAAAACGAAAAATTACGGCTGCTGTCTAATGTTTGTTTCAAAATATTTTCACACATTTTTCATCGTCAGCCTAAAGACAACAGCATAGAGGTTATCATCTATAGAGTGACCAATAACTAAAAACAATGAACCCTGTATTGTTTGAAAATTTCAAACAAAAAAATTCAATAGAAATCCTTAAAGATTTTAATATCAAGAAAAAAAAAACTCCTGCTGTTTTTAATATCACATACATATCTCGCATATAAAATGCAAATAAGCAATCTTATACTGCATACTAGTAGTGTATTATTTTGTCTGCCTACTGTTCTTGTTTGTTTTTTTTTTTTAATATATTTTCAATATTTTATTTATTTTATTATACTAAAACCGTCCATAATTGTTTAAACTTGTTTAATGTTAATCTTAGTATATAAAGTTACGTACATTTTATTAAATGTCTGTCGTATTTTATTTTAGTTAAAAAAGTATTTTGTACCTTGTATTTTAATGGCATTAACTCTTTCCGTAAAGAAAAATTTTTAATATTTATAAATTTTATAACATTTTTGGGTGGTATTTTTTAGAAAAAGTTTTATGTCCATATCAGTCTAGTTCAAATTTGTATCTCTTTGTATTAGAATAATATATAAAATATTCTGTCTGTTTTTTATTTTTATAGTTGCAATTCTCAATATTACTTGTATAAGCAATCACATTTTTATATACCTTAAAAATATCGTCTATATTTACAAATTTTTTTTTATAAGATTTACAAAAAATAAAAAAACATAACGAACGGTTAAAAAACATATCACAATAAATATTTTTATAAATTTTAACGAAGCATTTCGTGTATGATTTTGAAAGAGAAAAGTATTCTGCAGAGGTACTTATAAAATGTTAAAAAATTTTCATTTTGAAATTATCGAAAAGAAATCGTTTAAAACATTCAATTTTTGTACAGAAGATAGAAATGTATGTTTGTCTCAGATTGGTTTGAGGGTAGCATGTATTATAAGGTTTTGTTTCAAAGGATTTGTGATCATCAATTGGTTTTCATTTTTCAATCTTTATTTAGTTAACTGTGTTAAAGGGCAAAAGTACAATCCAGTTGTGAAAGACTGCTGATAGCAAGTTTTTAATTTTCTTGCACTCCATTAGATTGGATTGAAAAAGTTGTAAATTTTAAAATGCGAGCACAGTTCCATTTGTAAGACAAATTCATGGTACAAATAGAACTTTGTTTACAATGAGACAAAAGCCATATTTTTACGACGATTCATCAAATTTTATGGATGCTACTAGAGAATAGTCAAAGCAATGGATTGCAATGGGAGAAAAGAGTTATATCAGCAGGAAAGGTTAAAACACCTATTTTTAGGTATGGGAATGGTTTAATTTTTATACATTATATTCGAAAAAAGGAAAAACAATTAGAAAGAAAAGGCTGCGTTTAGCAAAACAAAAAAAAAATATTGTTTCATGCAACAGTTACCAAACAATTCCACTGTTTCGATGGCAAAATTCAATGTATTAAAGTTGGATTTGCTTCTTCACATATTTTTATTCGCAAGCTTTTCGTTACAATTATTTGATCTTAGATGTTTTGCTAGAACACGGCCAGAAGACGAAGGTAGCCAATGGAAATATTTTAGAATTTTTTTTTGAGATCTCGCCCTATATCTGGTATCCTAAGTCAACACAATATCTATTACGCTACGACGGCAATAGAGGAAATTGGTGATAATATTACAACAACAACAAGTGAATTCAGAAAAGCAAAGAAAACATATCCTTAATCTAATCTGCAGCTCATATTTAAGGTACCAGGGTCCACCGCATATTATCACTTCAAAAATTCGAAACGTTTTATTAAATACTGTTATGAAATAAGAAATGTAATCGATTTAATAAAGTTTAAATTCGCACATTATTTAATTTAACTGAGGAATGCCCGGAAACTAGCAAAAAGAGAATAGATTCGACCCGACCTTTAAGAATTAATAAGGCAGATATTTTTTTACTATAAACAGGGTATCGAAATTACATATTAAGTTTAAAGAAGTTCTTGACTATCGAGTTAGGAGAATGTAGCAATAAATGAAAAATATTTCCACCATATTAATTTTTTTTTGTCAGGACAATCAATTTGCCGAATAGTATTGATTTGAAACAATACTTTGGTATTCAATTCATTAAAAAGCACTGTATTAAAGCAAACTAGTGACCATAATTTTTGAAAATTATACAAATTTTTGTTCTAATTGTCTACAGTATTATTCCATTTCTAAAATGATTAATATTGGCAACATGAAATAATTTAAAAGAACTTCGAATTAATGCAATGAAATTCGAAATAGCTTGACAATTCAATTTAATAACTTTCAATGTGTAATGCATGCTTAGGGCCACAGAATGTCAAATCATTATTAAAATTTTAAAATATTTTCCATTCACTTACCACAATATTTATTCATGTTGTTGATATTTATTTTTGTTATTTTCAAATCTATTAGATGATCCGTGAAAATAAAAATAAAATCTAAAAATAATACAAAAACAAAATAATTCATTAATAATTAAAACATGAGTTGAAATCATAAATTTTTTTTTTTAGCAAGTCTTACTTTTTTTTAAAAAATCTCAAATAAATCAACGAAAAAGTTCAAAACAATAACACCAAAGACCGAGAGAGGGAGATAGAAACTGCACTCAAATATTTTATTGTTTTTCTTGTTGTTCTTGTTGTTTTATGTATATATTTTTGTATCAACTTTTCCGTAGGCGTCTTTTTGTTTCTTAATTGGCCCTTTTAAAGTTCTGCTCTAATTAGTTAGTAGTTTAGAAATTTATTTCGTTCGCTTTAACCAAATTTGCTAAGTTTAGCGTTTTTCAAATTTTGGCAAAATTTTGATTAAAAAAATCTTTTTTTATTATTATACAATATTTTTCAAAGCGTTTTGGAATTTTTAATATAATTTTTTAATGAGCTTTTTTTCGAATTTTAATTTGATTTTTCAACATGAAAATTAATTTCTTTTCAAATGCCTACTCAAAAAAACAAAAAAAAGCAAAAAAAAAATCGTTCATGAAGTTCATCCAAAAACGTATTTAAATTTGCAAAAATATTTACAAGTTGTGTTCTGTTTTATTATTACAACTTGTGCAGGAGATTTTATATGGAAAAACTGAGCATTCTCGCATAAGTTCTGGCTAGATAATGACGGGTGATATCTGTGACCGTCATATGTACGTAGGTAGCAGCAATTTTATTACTTTTATAGTTTGAATCGACTATATTTCGTATACTGTCAGTAATCATAGTAAACGTCTGTTAGAATTGCTTAAATGAAATACTAACGAAATTCCAACATGATGCCTTAATAACCCCAAATCTCAAGTGGCATATTTAGTATGAAATACGTTCCTATCTCGTATAAGAAAGCTTAACTTTCCCTAAATAGTTAGAGCGTCGTATAGTCCTTCTAAGGACATTATAGCTGCTTTAACAAAATTAAAAATAAGTTTATAACCCAATAATTAGCAAATAATTCGGCTTTGAGTCACTATTACCGTTTAATAAGCTATGTTCTCTTCACCATTGTTTTAATATATCAAATGATTTGGACGTCCCTTTCTATAACATTCTAATCCAGGCTGCTTTAAACCTGTCTGTTTATCGAGCATCCTTGTAGATTCCATACCAATGCGGTATGTGTAACGTCGACAGTTTTCTTTTATAACGTGTGTTCAAGTCAACCATATTTTTTCGCATTATTTGGAGATCGATTTCTCCTTGTTGGGTGATTATTAATCTTCCGAGATTACATGATATTAAGTATGTTTCGGATGCATTAGTTTATGTAGGCTTTAGTTTTATGTCTGGTAACTTTTCATCTGTTATTTACGAGTTAAACATTTCCTATTTGACAGCTCGATGCAATTTATTCTTTCACCAGGTACAGTACATATATGCAAAAACAGCTTTCGGCTTGCGAAGCCTGTCGTCAACACTCCCAGTGCTGGACAAAATTAAACAAAGGTGGGTACACTTTCAACATCAACATTTCTTTAGAGGCTACCAAAAAATTTTTGAACTTAACGGAGTTACATAGAAAGAGGAGAAAATGGTTGATTGTTTTCGATTTGATAATAAAGATCTCAAGCTAGTCAAACCAAGAAAGGCCATGTAATAATGAAAAAAAAAATTGAGAAAGGCTAGCACGTAAGCAGCGTGAACGTTGCTAGAGGACTATGCTTTTATCACCAATTAGTTGTCAACCATTTGAAGAAAGCTGAATACACAAATGAGTTCGATATTGGGGTGATGAAGTGAAACTTAGCAGATGTTAATGTGTTGTGACACATTATGATAACGCCAGGCAACTGAGATAGCTGATTGGAAAATCTGATGCAAATAGGTAGAACTATACATGCATAATTGATCATTACAATCCTTCAGTCAGGATTATGGACCTAGTTTCTCACACCACTTATGTTGTACAATAATATTATACATACTATAGTTTAAAGTCGACTCCAAACGACAGATATTTTGAGAAACTTTTCATGACAATTTTATTTACTCTCAGAGTAAAATTTAAGAGTAAATTAAACTTGCAAGAGACCTACAAAACGCAGAATTTCTATACGGAATTAATGACTAATGGCATGTATTTATAAGAAACGGGTGTTAGATTTTCAGTTAATTTTTCTAATTGATTTGTAACTTAAATAATTAAAAAAAAAACATTTTTCTCTCGTTTGAAATTGAAAATAATTTATTTATTTTCTTATGATAAGATTGACTATGACTGTTATTTGATTTTTTTATTTACTTTTTTTAGATGTTTAAAATAATTTCAATTAATAATTTGACTATTAATTTATGTATGTTTATATTGTATTTGGTTTTATTACAGTATTATTATCATAGATTAACATTTACAATAATTTTTTTTATTTTTAATTATTTTTTATTTTTTTTATAAAATTAATACCAAATTATCACAAATTATTTTGGGGAATTTGAGATGATTTTAAATTGCCTTAAAACTAAAAAAAAATTAACAAAAATCTATATAAAAAAAATTCATCAAATCCGTTTCATTTTTGTTTTTTGATTTTGCAAAATTAATAACAAATTCTCTTACCATTTTTAATTCTTAATTTTTTTTTACTAAAACTTAACTCAATAACAAATACACACATTTAATACGTATGAGTACATAAATTTTATAACATTTAATAAAAAAAATAAATATTTTCATTAAATTCCTTCTTTTTTTTCTTGTTCTAAAATTGTTATTTTGTTTTTATGAAAATATTTATTAATTTTTTTATTTTTTCTTTTTGCATATAAAAATCTTTTGGTTGTACAATACTTTAAAAATATACAAATAAATACATTTGATAATAACTTTTTTTGTATTAATTTTTAATAATTTTAATTTTAAAATTTTTAATCTTTTTGGTTTTTGTTTTAATTTCCTTCAGTTCAATTCAATAATAAATAGGTTTTGCAAAATTAATTTCGATTTTTATTTTTTATTTAACAATTTTAATAAAATTCTTTCTTCTTCTGGTATTCAATTAAATGCAATACTTTTTTGTTTTTGTTTTATTAGAAAAATACAACGGCCGGCACTCGATAAGTTGCCAATCAAACATCTAAATAACCATCTTTTTTTTTTGACGTAATGGACTTCAAACGCAATAGTGTTATTGTCTGGTATTTTTGGCTATTTTGGTGAACAAAATATTTCTGTTCAATGCACATAGCAAGGGACTGAAATTAAAAATTAATTACAACTGAAGCCCTACAAAATACCAAAAGTTTAAGAATTAACATCCACATGAAAAGCAGTTCGCTTACCCAGGGGAAAGACGATGAAGAGTTTCAAAACTATGCGTCTTCTAATAAATTTTTTACGGCTTAGCAATATGTAAGCAAACAACTATGTAAGGTTAGAGTATATACAAGTATGTGCATCAGTGATGGCCACTTTTTATCACAGGAAGCTCACCACTAATTTTCTTTCAACAGAATGTATACCTAATTGTTTAGTGGTCTGTATTGGAACTAGAAAAATAGGTTTTTGAAGGTATTTAGGAATCTGTTTAGGTTGTAAGTGAATGGAAAGATTTATCTAGAAGACAGATAAGTACAATGGGTCGATATTTCATTAAAACATATTGTGTTAGAGTTGCGATAAAATAGTAGAATACAAGTCACATTGCAACAGTTCTCTAATAACTGGAGTGTCCCTTACTTAACTTAATTGGTTGTAATGATTTACGACCTAGCTTCTTACACCACCTGTGTTGTGTGTATGTTAATTTTATCCATGAGTGGCAGAACCTCCAGTATAAAATCGACTTTGAACAATAGATTTCTGAGAAACTTATCATTGCACTTTTATTATATTTCATCTTCTGAGTTTACGTTAGCAGACTGCTGAGAGGAGGACGTCGAAAGAAATATTATTTTTTATATTTCGTTTGGTTTACAATGTGTGAGCAGGCTTTTGAGCCGCTCATTAGACAACGCACTAGCTTCTACTATACGACAAGAGTGGTATGTGGCACTGTCATTCAAGAGAACTTTTGCCCTCTTCCATAAGCGATCAGGAAAACCATGAGGCAGCGGTTCATATTCGATTTTCGGTTGGATATAATGTTAGCATCACTACAAATCCAAGTAATCCAGCTGCAAACTTCAGAGAAGGTGATAAAAACTTCATATCGTTTTAGGGTTTCCAAATCTAATGAGGATTTAAAAGAAATCCCATAGGATTCTTGCACTCTGCGGAGAATAATGTGAACAACGAACATAATAGTAAGTTATCTTTAGAAAAACGTTCGGATTCAGTCAGCAAAAGTTCCTCACAACAAAAGCCAATATCACAGAAGACGTTTATTCTGGGCAACGAAAGGCAGATGGCAACCTGCTACAGTACAACAATCATCTGCTTAGCTGAAAAAATTGTATTAAAGAAATAGAAGCAAAGCAAACAAAATGCCAAGAAGATATGGGAAAATGATTTCTGACAGTCCTATTTATGTTCCTTAAAGGAACGAAGCGGTATATAGGCTTTGAAGTACATCTTTCGAAAATTGTAAAATATTAGATATTGTTCCGTATTGAATTTTCATGTCTAGAACATTATCTGTCTCATATTCACTAGTTTAATTATACATAAGTGTTGCGCTTTTATGTACGGTATTTTTATTTTGTAAAACTTCGAATGCCGACCTTTATATCAATTCAAAATATTTTTTTTAATTGTTTTTAATATTTTATATTTTGGTGTTACTTAAATTAAGTGCTTTTTTATTCATATTTTTTTAATATCTTTCTGTTCTAATAAGTTTTGTTATACTTTAAAATACTTAATTAAATAATTTATTGATTTTCATTTTTTAAAATTAATGTCTTAACAGCCTTATTCAATTATTTATAAGGACTTGAGATACGATTATTGAAAAAAAAAAAAACAAAAAAATACTTAAAGTAAGAAATAAATAAAATACAATGGAAAGGTTTCCTTCGATTCAAGTCGGGGTAATAATGGTTTTAAAATATACACAAACATATTCGGTTTCTTTTTGGTAAGTACAGTATGAGCCAATGAATTTGACTTGATTTTATTGGGTTTTTCTTTTGCTTGAATAAGGCTGATATTATTTTAAATTATTTTCTTTTTTTTTCTTATTAACTCTTCCTTTTGTTTTTAAGATATATGGTACATATTTATTTAATAAAATTATTTACTTATTTATTTTTAATTGCTTCAAACAATTGGCATGTAGTTAGGTTGTAAATGTTTAAGGGGATGTTAAGTGGATGAAATGATATCAAATTAAATGGGAGTTTTTTCGAATATAAAAAACAAGAAAAATCAAAAATGTGTAGATTTTAATGAGTTTTAATCAAACTTCTCTTACAATGATTAGATTATAAGAACAGTATAGGAATCTCTATAAAGTATATTGGAAGGTTTTTAAGAGACTCTTTGCAACAACATTTATAGAGATCTCAAAAATTCGTTGGTGCACGAAAGTGGGCCCGAGGATAAAACCAGGCAAGACCATACCACATATAAGAAGAAGAAAAATTCCTAAATAGAAGAGATCATAACATAGAGGTGAAATATCTAAGAATATCACAGTATAGTGTAGTGAGCATCTCAGGAACTGCTTGACTTGCCAAAATACTACGCAGAAATGAGCAGGGAAATCCAGGGGTTGCAACGTATGATTTGTACACTGGATGTATACCTTGAAGTCGCCGTAGTCTATTAGGTAGTGTGTTGGCTTATAAGACGTGAGGCCACGGTTCAAATCCCAGGTCAGACATCAAAACGAGATGATGCAGATTTCTGGCAAAAACTCTGAGAGCAAATAAATTGCCATGAAAAGTTTCTCAAAAATATGTCGTTCGGAGTCGACTTTAAACTGTGGGTCCCGCCGCTCATGTATAAAATTTAAGGCACACAACGTAAGTGTATGTATGTATGATGTATACCTTGATGGTCAGACCAATAGTGACTTATAGGGCAATTATCTGGGCAAAGATAAACAATTTAAAAACAGTTCATATAGAGCCAGACAAGACACACAATGCGTTTATTGATATAATAGGGCCAATGAAAATCTGTCCTACAACTGTGCTGGATGTTCAATTTAAGTCCAATGGTAGCTAAGACCAAAGCCTAGCAGAATACGGGTAGGTTGATGGGAGCCAAGTCTAACATGCCTTAATTATCCTTCTGAGCAGAACCGGTGGACTCTCTATGATTTTGGAAAGTGTTTCTCAATGAGACTTAGTAACAAGAATGAATGGAATCATCTGGAAACTGCATACTCTTTGAAAGGAGGGTTTTGTGGTTTACAGATGAATTAAAAACAGATCTTGGAACAGAAGAAGAAATTTATGGTTTCAGAATCAGGCATTGCGAGCTCATGGGGAAATTCACGCGTATCTTCCAAGTGAAATTCTAGCCATCGAAAGATGTGTTCAATTTAACTTGGATAGGAGGTTTACAAAAGATAGGACATTGTAATGCTATCTGATAGTCAGGATGCCATTCGATCACTTGATTCCTAGGAGGTTAAATCGAAAATACGACTGTCTCGGTAGCTGTATCAGCTAGGTAGGAAGAATATGGAATACCCTCTGATGGGTTCCAAATCATGTGGCAATTCGCGGCAATTATCAAGCAGATAAGCTTACAAGATGGGAGTTTCCATGCCAATGAAGAGGCCTGACCCTTTCTGTGGAGTGGGGTAACATATTTGAAAAAGTATACTCAACATAAGTGGTGATAAGTGGAGGTAACGACTCCTCTCAAATTAAATATGTTTTAAGCAAACAAAACTTTTGTTGTGAAATCATAATAATAGGAGATTTGAGTCACGCGTTATACAGGAATAACCGGATATTTGTAACCATTCTTTTGATAGCGTCCGAACCCTGGTAGGGACCTCGAGCCCAACATATAGCTTGTGGAATGACGAGAATAAGTTGTCTGAACACATTCTTTGAACCTTTGACGCGTGAATCCTTCCTTTAAGGTCACACTTGGGCTCATAGCAGGTGCACGGCGGAGAATTATCCTTTTTGACACAAAGCAGCAGCCTAGAGTTTGGCAAGGCAATAAACTAGGTTAGATCGCATGATCGGAGTACTGTGACAACTTTACACGATTGACGCTAACCCTCAAGGTAGGATAACATCATAAAGGCATGCTTAATCTGAAGAAAAGTATTGGAATTCAATGCGTTTCGCATAAGAGAACATTAAAAGAGACAAAACGGAAATTTCAAAAATTAAAAAAAAGCTCCTTTGAAGCATACTTTTTAAGGTTGTCTTAAGGAACAATATATCCTTAGGCCTCCTAAAAATATGCAACACTAATACTGATTCCTGTTACTGGCGCAATAATCTAAAGTTGAAGTTGGGTTGGAGAATGATTGTGTGCTTTCTGTTAAAATGGTTTTTAATTGAGCATATGTTTTAATTTTTGTTTTTGTTTTTCTTTTTATAACAAACATTTTTAAAATTAAAATTTGTTCCTCTTATTCTCTGCCATTATATATGTATGTATGTGTATATATGGTGTGTAGTATTTTTGTTTTTGCAATTTTTCTTTTAAATTTATTTTGTTTGATTATCTTATAAGTAACATCAAATTGTTTAGTTGTTATGTTGTGATTTAATATTTTTTTCTTTTTTAATTAAAATTATTTAATAAAATTGATTTATTTTTTTTTTAATTTATTTTCTATATTCTCACCTTTATTTGTTGAATGTTTAACGGGATCCATTTGATAATAGTAAGGTGTGCTTGTATGGAATTTGGATAAACCACTTGGGGGATATGATGTTATTAATCGGTGGCGGCATAGTAGACCACAGTTGATTTGCGGCGAAAACCCAAATTGAAGAATGAAGTTTCAGATTTTTTACGCTCATGTTCATGATCATTGCCAAAATATGAAAATAGACGACCGCCACCACTGCCAACTGGAGGAGGAGCACGTAAAGTACTGCTATGACTGCTGGTATGATGGCCGCCACCACCGCCTCCAGATGACGATAATGATAGACTGGAGTGTTGGGCAAGTGGTTGATGATGTACTGCTGCTGCTGACGAGGAGGAAGAAGAATGATGCTGTAAATGTTGATGGTGATGATGTTGTTGTGTTTGCTGTTTATTATGATGATTGTTTTGTATAAAACCGGTAGGCGATAGATCAGTCATCTCACACGGCCAGAGGGTGACCGAAGATGGGACCTTATGTATCCCGTCCGATAATCGATAATGGTGGGATGCTGACCGGCTAACGAACCGTGGCGAGGACCTCGACCCCATCTTTATTGATACGTTGTGTTTTCATTTTAATTCAATTTGTTTTTTTTTTTTTTTTGAGAAATCAATGAAAATTTAAACATAAAAATAAATATTAATTTTAGGAATATTATTTTGTTTACAAATTAATTCTTTAAGAGGCTATTTCATTGCAAATGTTGAGATCCTAGAGATTATCTTTTAAGCTTATATTGAAATAAGTCATTTGAAAGACCAAATGAAAACAAAAGTGGCCTAAGTTTTTAGAGAAACAATTTCAGTTATTTTATGATTTCTGTTTTGTATTAAGTAATGCTTTTAACAATTTGAAAATGTATGTTTTGAAGCTTCAAATAATCACTGGAGAGTAATTAAGCTGGTATCGGGGGCTAGAAATTGGTAAAAAAAGAGTAAAGTACAGAAAAAAGGAAGTAAAGTGTTGTTCAATAGTGATGGAATACAGTCTGGATTATAGTTTTAAACTGGTCTTGCAACGTGTACATCTGGTTGTTTAGGGCTGGCGTTCGTCGGTCAATGTGCACTTCAAAGAAGTCAATTGTGTGCGCCTGTGCTCGTCTGTCCACACCTCCAGCAATTTATTATAGTTGGGAACCTTTTGGCTCCAGAAGTAATAGCATTTTAATATTCTTCCGTTCGGAAAGACCACTTTTGCTTCCATTCTGTTTCTCGACTTATTTCAATATTATTTTTTTATTTAAAAAATTATGTTTTAAACGTTTACATTTGAATTAAATTTATATTTGATTTTTAATTTATAGAATTTTTACTGATAAAATATTAAATAAAAACGTATACATTTTCTCTAATAATTTTAATAATAATCGAAAAATAAAAAAAGAAATTTTTTTTAATAATTTAAAAGGAGAAAATCAAAAAAATTATTAAAATTAGAAAAGCTCAAGTTTTATATTCACTAAAAGCAGTGTAAAACTATAGTAATTACGCGTGTTAGTTTTTATAACAAAAAAAAATAAATATTTATAGGTAGTGATGTTAACAAAAGCAAGACAAAGAGTTTGAATAGTAGTTAGTTTTAAGAAGGATTTCAGCATAAAAGATTTACAGAAACTTAGAAACTTACAGGAAGATGAGACAGAGAGTAAGTATCAAGATTATTTCGTTATATTTTTTTTACTTTAAAATAAATTTATAGCAGACATAAAAAGTTACATCACAAAAGGAATGCACTACAGTACTATACTATACTATACTATAAGAATT
Organism: Sarcophaga subvicina; assembly: GCA_936449025.2. Classification (NCBI taxonomy): domain Eukaryota; kingdom Metazoa; phylum Arthropoda; class Insecta; order Diptera; family Sarcophagidae; genus Sarcophaga; species Sarcophaga subvicina. The sequence goes on along the minus strand of OW388081.2, from coordinate 101,562,784 downwards.
ATTGTATTTAAATTATTAAATTTAAAAATATTTACAAAGTACAATACAATTGAAGAAAAATCACCGATAACACTGAGAAGAGACCGCTAATAGGTAGAATAGTTTTTAAAGGAAATTTTAATAATTAAATTAAATGAAATTCTTTTTTTGTTTTCGTTACTCACTTTAAAAAATAAAAAAACGTTAAAGATTTAATGCCTACGCTCACATATGATTAAATAAATAAAATAAAATGAGGAAATCCAAAGTTTTTAACTCTTTGATGATAAAATTGGTTCCATGTTTTTTAAATGTAAGCATTTTTTCAAGGTTAGGTGAGATTAGGTAGGAAGTGTTACACAAAAAACGGAATTTCCTCTAATTTCCAGTCTAATCACAAAGCGGGTTTACCAGTGTGATATCTCTCCTGGCCAGTATGTCCGCAACAAAGTTTTTTCAATCCAATCTTAGGAATGTGCCTCAAATTTTCCGGCGAAGTAGGCGACATACATAGACAAGATTGGTCATCAATATGGTTTTTGAAAGAGAACTTATGGTGCTCTGGCCGATCGAGACTTTCAATTATTATAAGAATAGCCATGACTACCGTTTGGAAGTCACTAACACCCCGTTGTTCCAGAGCATTGAGAAAAGCATCTCGCGTTGCCGTAGTCTAGTAGGTAGTGTGTTGGCTAATTAGACATAAGGCCACGATTAAAACCGTCATCAAAACGAAATATGAAGAAATATTTCTTCGGCGACTTTCTCTCAGCAGATTTCTGGCTAAAACTCTGAGTGTAAATAAAATTGCCATGAAAAGTTTCTCAAAAATCTGTCGTTCGGAGTTGACTTTAAACTGTAGGTTCCGCCGCTGCTGCACAAAATTGACACACACAACATGAGTGGTGTGCGAAGCTAGGCCGTAATCCTGACTGAAGGATTATAATGGCCAATTATGTATGTATGTATGTATCTGGCTTCGCGATCTAGTTGTATGTTTTTGATATGACATCGTGTAAGCACTCGTTCAGATAGTTATAGAAGAGTTGCTTGCAGCTCTAGGAGGAGCTCGTTGGGAAGCCATATTAGCATGACTGGCTGGTGTTTGTCATTTATATGAGCAGGAAGGATAAACACAATAAATATGCTGTTTTCAACAATGGTTTTAATTGCAGTTGAAATGGAACTTTAAGAAAAATTCATGCTGTGAAGCCAGAAGCTTCAATTATATGCAAAATTCTGGACATTCCATATGCTTTTTTGTAATACTACTTGTAGTACTTACTTGTCAAAGCATAACCTTTACATAAAGACACCAGGGCAACAGGTATCAGCTTCACCATAAACGCTTTATGCACCAAATTGCATGAATTATGTTTGAATACATTGCGGTTAAATTAAAAATATCATTTGCTGTAGTTTAGAGACATCCTGCAAAGAAGACACAAAACAAATCGGACGTGTAAGAGATTACATAAGTATAAATCATTATTAGTCACGAGAATCTTTTAGGCACCATTATGGCCTGTCTTTTCACTCCACACTTGTTGTCTCTGCATTTATTTTATCCATAGGTTGAGAGACCTGGAACATGGGCGATAGATTTGATAAGCTTTTTCTCTTCTAAATGCAATCGATTTTCTCTCAAGTCTTTGTCATAAGATTGCAGAAAAGAAGCCTTGGAACGAAATATTTTTTGGTTTTTCTTTTTTTAAAGAAATAGAAATTCATTCTCTCGAGCACTCGTCTAATAAGCCAACACACAATAAGGGCGCTGAAAGAGATTATTCGAATTAAATATTAATCAAAAGAAAGAAACTTGCAACAAAATAAAACTAATGAATAAAGACAAAACCAAATGGATGTGGTTCTTTGTTGTAACCAGGAGGCATAGTAATCCGAGGAAAAGAGCTTCTTCAAAGGTTTTTACCCAAGTCCTCTAAATATTGTTCCGTTTTCCATTTTTTACATTGAGTATACGAAGTTAACTGCCAAATTTTTAATGAAATCATATACAACAAATTAATTTTTTTTTAATTAAAATTTCCTTTTTAAACAAAATTATTAAAAATATTTAATATTCTGAATACATTGGAATTGTTAGGGAAAAACTCTAAATAGTTTAGAGGAAATACAGTTACACTTAAAAAGATTGTTTTGAAACTAAATACAGCCTTATTTGATTGTTTTTTAGTTTAAGATTTGAAGCTTAGAGAATATATTTACAAGCCGTTTTTCATGTAATATTTAAAAATTTAAGAAAAGACATTTTTTTTATTAAGAAATTAAATAAAAAAAAAGCTCACCCTTAACTATAAAGTGGTTTAATAAATTGAAAATTTTAAAACTTTACGTATATAATTTTTTTAATCTTATTTTCGGTTTTTATTAATTTAAGCGAAAGCATGAGTATTAACGGCATAATATTTTTGTCTTGCATAAATTTGTTGGCATCTGTAAAAATTTATAATAACTGTTTGTAATAAATAAATAATTTACAATAAATTATTGAAAAAAGTATTAGAAAAAATTGACAATAAAAGCCTGCCTATATTGTTAGTGTGGAACGAAAAAAAAACCTATACTTCTGCTAAGAAGATATTTCATCAAAAACAAAAAGGTATTCAGAGATTATTTTTATCTGTACTTACCACACACTCTGCTTAAAATTTAATCCATCATTTCGTTTCATTGTATTTTTTTTCTTTCTTTCTTAATTTTAGATTTTTTTAGGATATTTTTTGTTGTAATTTGTATTAAAATATTTTCTTTTCTTTTTTTTTTAAAAAATAATTATTGTAATAATTGAGCAAAATAGTTTTTGTTTTTATAGTGATCTTTTGAGCTATCAAAAGTAGTTTTTGTTCATGTGATTCTTACATTCAGTACCTGGCCTATCTTGTTGGTGGTGAGGCAACAACCACATCACGTCTACAAAATGCAGGGCGACTACAGAATTTATTATAATTTTTTTTTGGTTTTATTTGTGATTTTATAAGCATAGGTTGTCCAATGGTTTGTTTTTCAAATGGTTTTTCAATTTTCAAAGAATTTTTTTTTTGTATGGAAAAGTGAAATAGAAAAGAATTTTTAGAAGCCAAAGTTATAGTTTAATTAAGTGTTTTTTAGATGTTAATTTTTTTTTATTAAATTTAATATTTTTGGTATAAAAATTGTGTTAAAAGTAAAGTATAAACCAAACGAAAATTTAAGTTTCTAAAGAAAAGTTTTCTATAAAAAAAGAAAATTAAAGAAATTATAAAAAAGAAAATTTTCTATTTTTTCTATAGAATTGAGAGTGTCATTATTAGTTAAAGTTAGATTTTTTAAGAGGAAAAAAGTGTTTATTTAATAAAAAAAAAAAAATATTGTGCATAATGCAAATAAAACAAATTAGGGCATAGGGTTCAGTTAAAGCACAAAGCATTCTTCTTCTGCACAAAGCATTCCCAGAAATTAATTTAAGGAACAATTATTTATTTTTAAATTTGAAAAGGGCATCATAAAACATAACAAAATGTATAAGATTATTTTTTTTTGGCAGGCGTCAGTTAGACCCATGTTCACATTATATCCACTATTGAATAATTTTTAACTACAAACCTATACTTATCCATTCATATTTAAGAAAAAACATAGGAATTAAAAAATTCATTTTAAATTTCTCTTAATTTTTATAAGAGGTATTGCTACGAAAGATCCAATCCACGTAAGCATCAAATTCCTTCAACAACTGTACTGAGATTCTTAAAATTTAAATTTCTTTATTAAAAACGTACAATTTGGAGTTATTTAGGTGAATTCATATATTTTTCTATCTGATTTCTTCTCCGCTACCAATCCAAGCAGCTTTCGAATAGTGACTGAACGCTAATTCAAGCCAAAACTTTTATCAAAAGTCATCTACATTTCTACTGGCATTTTTTAATACAAATTTTTGAAATTAAATTTGAAGAGATACGCTCTTTAGATCATAACCTTAAATTCCTTGCCAACGATGAAAGAAAGCAAATGCAAAATGCACAAGAAGTGGCCAAGTCAAATGTTTGTGTAGAATAACCGGATTTTATGTGATCATGATAATTTCGGAACCAGCAGAAGAAATGCCAATTCGAGTAATCGTAGTAAAAGAAAATGATCAGTTTGAAAATACCAACTAATATTAACAAATGAAAGTATAAAAAGAAACCCGCCGGTTAAAATTTGAAGCGAGTGAAATTCGAAGTAAGGCTGACAAACCTAAGCCGAATTAATATAAACTCAATTGAACGCCAAAAATCGCAATGAACAACCTGAAGAGCTAGGAATCAATCTATATATGTACATATATGTATATATCCTGGTATTGTATATGTTTCTAAAAAAGAAACTTAAAACTTTATGTAAGAAATACACTTTTACACGTTTTCTAAACAATTCTCTAAGGATTAGGTTCTGATCGTGGTCCATCCTAAAGTACTAACTGCTTCCTAAACCTAATTTTTTAAAATTTAAATCCTTTTTACTTCGGCCTCGAAATTACCCGATATATACATAGATGGCGGCTAAAATAAAACAACTAGTGTGCTCAAATTAGGCAACCTGATAAAACATATGTTTTAAGTTCCAACTCGCTACGTTGTTGTTTTAAAATCTTTCAGTCCTGCTAATATTAAAAGTCAGTTATATTATGCACGGAAAGAATATGTTTCCTCGTTTACAATGATTAGGTGGCAGAGTTTAGACCAGGTCTCAAAAGCAGCCATGAGTAAATCCGTAGTATTCTATGAATTGAGTTGTCTATGCCAGAAACAGTTAGTTATATTGTTCAGCGTAATAGACAAAAATCCCACTATCCTTACTCAAATAGGTTAGAACACTACCCTATAGAAAAATAGGCACACTATAGAGAAATATTTTCACAATTTTTTCTATATTTCCTTTGTTAGTTTGGCTAATTTTCAACATTTAAATCCCATAGCAATTGAAAAACTATAATTTAAGTGCTTGCCCCGGCCCTGTGTTAAATTAGAGTTTATTTTCATTAAAGAAAAAATAAATAAAAGAAAAAGTGGAGTTCTACAATTATTTCAAAGCTTTTTGGGTTAAAAAAAAGCAATTTGGAAAGTGAAATCTTTGGTTCTATGAAGGACATTCATTGTGTATTCTCTCTACTTTGTGCTTTAACTAAGTTTTTGTTTCATTCTTAAAGAGGAGTGTTAAAGGAGATTTATTTGAACAGAGCAGATATCAAAGAGAAGTCATCACTACTTACCTTAACCCCATATGGTGGTATTTTATTTTTAAAAATTAATTTAAAGTAATTGAAATATAATTTGAAACATTTTTTTAACTACTTTAAGCAGGTGTAAGAGAGTGAGTGATAGAGGCTTAGAAAGTAAGGTGAAGAAAATATTTTGCAATGAAGTTTTTTTTTAAGAACAATTAAGAAAAATATTTAATTATTATAATACCAGTAGTAGTATAGTCTTTAAATCTGCCATATCCGAGAATTTGATTTTTGTTAATATTTTATTATTGTTTTTTTTTTTATTAAAAAAAGTTGAAGTAGAAAGAACACAATACACACAAACACATATAAAAAAATGAAAATTAAAAAAATATTGTTTCAACATTTAAAATTGTAATTGAAAGTTAAAAAAAAATTGGTTTTAGTTTCTTGTATTTTTGTTTTTGTTTTTCGTTTTTTTTTTTTGTTGTTATAAAAAAGAGAGCATTACATATCCAAAAATTAAAGTAAGAATACAACAACTTTATTAAAAACATTTAAAAAAAGGTCATGGTTAAAGAAAAAAATTATTTTCAATACAAATTTTGAAAACCGAAAAAATTTTGTTCAATTAGAACGTGACTTTCAAAATGTATTTTCAATATATTGCAATAACAACAACAATGACACTCTTTTTTCCTTTTTTTTTTTTTTTTTTTTTTGTAACAGTTCTCATGTTAAGTAACGCATTTAAATTATAAAAATGAAAAATAAAAAACTTTTTCTATTTTAAAATTTCCTTTTTGGTTTTGGGAAAATCGAACACAATAATAAAACTGTTGCTTCATTGTAACTCATCTTGTTTGCAAATGAACAAATCAAATAAAATTATTAAAATACCTTTTGTATCGAATCAAACAAAGAAAAAAAAAACTAAGAATTTAAATTATATGAGAATAAAAAAAAATAAAGAAAACTCCTTTAACTGAAACCTGATGACCAAAAAAAAAAAATATTGTTGCTTGGTTTTATTTTTCGTTTTTGCAGAAACTCACCTCGCGTTGTGACCCAATAAGATGATATTTCTGTAAATATAATGGAAATATCGAAATTCGTCTTTTACAAAGTGTTTGTTTAATAGAATTCATGTAACGATAGAGTAAAATTGTTAAATTTTTCATTGTTTTTGTGTTAAATATTCCATTTTACTTTTAATGTTTTAGTTTTTGTTATTTAAAGCGCTTTTTTGTTTTATTTTATACATTCTTTTTTCTTTAAAATTGCTTGTATTAATAAAAAAAAAATATATTGTTAAAACCAAATCAAAAGACATGCATAATTATAAAAAAAAAATAATAAATTAAAGAATTTTGTTCATATTAATTCAGTATTCAGAAAAAGGGGTTGAGTTGCTTTCCAAATTTGTAACATTCAAAAATTTGAGTCTACAGATTGTGCAATTCGCCTTGTTTTCATATCGCAAACAATCATCCAGTAAGAAAACCAAACCTAAACGTTATTCGTTTTCAAACATCAAATATATTCCAGAAATCCAACCTGTTACTAATCTAGTCGTTTAAATACATATGTATAAATATTTCTATTTCATTAAAAAAATTAAATTTTGCATGAAAAATTTAAAAAAAAATATATATTTTTATTGTAAATTTTAAAAATTTTTCAATTTCATAATGCTGAGGAGGCGCATTTAGAGTCCTTGGGAACGTGGTTATTGGGAAATACAATTTAGATGGATTCGATGTAAGTAATGATATCGATTTGTTTTAAAGTTGAAGATTATAAATCGATATAAAGAGGAAAATAATGCGGACTTCCTTTTTTATTTTATATTTATAGACTTTGGATACATTGTCAAATGAGCTGAAAAGCTAGTTAATCTTATCAAACCTCCATTCTGTGTAATCATGTAAGTCAACTTGTTCGAAATCTCCATGCGTTTAACTATGTAAACATCAATACATTATGTCTCCATGCTTTTCAATAATGTTCTGAATAGAGTTCTGAGAGAAGCAGATGAGGACGTAGACTACTCTGATGATATTTCTTTTTACTTAGATCAACACTGATAGTCATGCCGAGACAATGCATTGTAACACCGGGAAGTAATTTATAGGAGGAAAAAGTGGGAGATTAGTATGCATGAAATAGATGTTGAGTTATTATTTTTTTAGTAATCCACAAAATATAACAAGTGTAACAGACGAGAAGCTCATATGGGAACCGAATCCACAGCCTCAAACTCCTAGATTAAAACGTTGTCTGTGAGGCGTACCCATTTTTCGGTACACAGCGAAATAGAAAGTAAAAAAAAAACGAACAGATTTGTCAAAACTACAACCCTTGCAAGATTAAAAACCAATATAGAATTGAAAATAGAAAACTATAAACAGCGATATATTCAGAGTTTTGGAAAACTGGGGTAATACCTAAGAGGAAGTGCAGAACAACCTGCAGAAGACATATTGATGGAAACAGAAATTCGCCGGAAGCCCATAGTCAGCATTTGCAGAATTTTCAAGTTAAATGTCAAGTGAATATTATTATGTGGATATTATATGATCGTACGGAGAATCCTTAAAATATATTTTTTAGACCATAACGAGATGAAAAGTCAATTACATATTATAGACATTATAGTGCAAAAAAGAGTAAAGACAAAGCACACTTTGCTTCACAGACGGTGGGAATGCCAGGTTTGTTATCAAGATATTTAATGGTGTGTTGCTGAAATAGCTTGGCTAGGAAATTTAAATGTTTATATCAAATAACCATGTCATTACATCTTCAGATTACTATTTGTTTAAAGCCCTGCAAAACTTTCTAAATGGGATAATTTCAAATTCTGTAGGGAATTGGCTTTCTGCTAAAAATAATTAAATGATATTTATTAGAATGGCACATATTTGGTTTAATAAAGCTCTTTACAAATAAAATATAAGGAAAAAGTATTTCTATTTGACACAAATATTTCACTGAACTTTCTAGAGAATCCAATATTTATTAAATTTATTTCTATTTAAATGAAATCCTTTCCTTTTACTTGTTAGTCTAGTGTTGTGTGTTACGCTTGATAATATTTTTCTAAATTTTAATTCGGAAATTGGAATTCATTTAGAAAAACAAATAACTAATCAAATTAATTATGGTAATTGGAATTATATTTTCCTATTAATTAATTTCTTATGATATGCTCAATGAATTTTAAATCATTTTTAATTGGTGACACTTACAGCGCCAATCCCCGTATTACACGCAAGTGAAGAACTTTAATAAACAAATACTGGTGTTTTTAGATTGAGCTTAATTGTTGTAGTGAAAAAGAAATATGATTGAATTTCTCTAAAAACTTATAGAATCGATTTTGGTCTGCTAAACTGACCAAACGTAACGTATGGTAATACTCTCAATGAAGACAATCTATGTATGTATACTCATAATCACAGTTTACGTATAAACATAAGTATAACATTTTGTAATAATAACAATACAATTATTTTCATCCTTAAAAATTATAATACTTTCATATTAATAAATATTATTTACACTTTTAGTAGTTGACGCAACCAGTCACCATTTCCAAACCTAAAGGAATTAATTTTTGAAATTTATAAAATTAAATAAAATTACAAAATAAATAAAACCTTCTTTCGAAAAAAAAAAGAAATTATATTCAGATCGTTTTTTAATAACATGCGTTTAAGGTGCTCAATTATTATTATTATTATTATTTTTTTTGTTAAAAATACCATGAAAAGCAGGTGTGCTATATAACAACAACCAATAGAAACTTTTAAATTAGAAACGCAAAATTATTTTACTAGTATATACAAAAATATTTACATACATACATATGTACATATATTACATTATAATGCAAATAAGCAACTATTTTAAAAGGGGTTTTTGGTTTCCATAAACAAATGTCATAATTATTCTTTGGGAAACAAATAAACGTCAAACAAAAATAAAATCAACTTCAAATAACTTTCCAAACTACAACAGCCGCCATTTAAAGGTGTATATTTATTTAAAATACATTGTAAAAGGTAAAAAAAAAAACAACAACAATTAAACATCCAACTTTTTGAAACTATAACAGATTTTCCATATACAACATCAATATATAATACCACATCACATCATGATGATCATCATAATATTTTACACTAAGTATTCATCAGAAACGTCTTTTAAACATGGCCATTAAACAGCAATTTAATTACAAAATATTTACTGTAGTAGCAGCAGTAATAGTACAATAGTATCGATTTTCATTTTTAATTTTTTTTTTCGTAAATATTCAGAAAATATTCAATAATTTACAACAGCCTTTAAAAATAACTCAAACTCAAGTAAGGGCAAGTAATTATAAATTATATTTTTCTTTTAGCGAGCGAAGAGAGACAGAAGAGATGGTGAAAGAAAGAGAAAAACAGTCAAGAAGTATTGGTTTTATTGATTAATTTTTTTCATTTCTTTGGAAGACAGTTGAAAGTAGGAAAATCCAGAAGCTGAAGAAACAACTGAAAATAACGAACTGAAAATCTTTCGTTAAATAAAAATTCAATCAATCAGTTTAATTGTTCAGTAAAAAATCTTATTCATTATCTACTATTCACTAATATTTCATTAATTTAATTTATTTTTAGTTGGTGTTCAAAAAAAAAAAAACAAAGCAGTTGTTTTAAATATGTATGCTGCACGACATTGATTGCTTTAAACGTAAGCACAGTGGGCTAAGAGAGAAAACAAATGCATATTGAAATCAAAATGTTTCTTTAATTCGAAGATTTACGATAAAGAGACGATACCTTAATGGGTGTTAATGTCCTTGTGCGGATATTTCCCATTGTTGCTTTTTAGGATTATGGTGCCTCATAATGTATATGATTAAAATTCAAAACATATTTAATATTTTATCTAGAATTCGTGCTCACTATCTGATTTTAAGATAAACAATAAACTTGATACCGACACAACAAATCACAGCTAAATATGGGAATAATTGGGAAATGTTATCCTCTATTTTAAAATGATCAAACGTGGGTCTACACTCATGCAGTGTTTTTTTATCGAAACTATCTTCAGGAGATAGGAAAGATTTTTACAATAGTAACCACATTTAGTTTTAGGAGCGATGAAATGGCAAACTTGCAGTAGTGTTCTAACAAATCAATCAATTTGTGAGTGCTGCTGTTATTAATAAATACTTTGTGTCGCTCTTGTACACGGTTGATTACAATCTGAAAATGGAAGTTGCATTGCATATATAGAGGTAAATCTGAAGTATTTCTCTTTTAAAAAAGTACCAAGAACTTCTCGAAAATATTGTTAGCATGGGATAGTCATACACGGAAGACCTTCTGTTTCTTTTATATTTACTCTAAAGATCTCCCATCATTAATCGACCGTTTGTGATAAACAAACCGAATCAGGTCTTGTGCTTAGTAAAATATATCAAACAGACACCACGCTAATCATTAAATAGACGGCCTATAACAGATGTCTAAAGAGCTTGGCCTATGGTCCAAGGAATATGAATGAAAAATGTTTCTATCATCTGCCAAAGAGTGGATAGGATGAGTATTAGAAGAGAAAAGGACATTTAAAGATATTAAAAACAAAGCTGAAAGTAGAATAGAACGCTCCTGAATGTAATATTACTTCGTCTTAAGCGAACAATTATGATTACTAAATGAAAAAAAGAAAACATAAATTTCAATATTATTCTCAAAGCCTTAAGGCCACTGTGCATTGCATGTATAAATTAATATGAAAACATAAGAGAATTTCCATATATGTAAGTATGTTTAGCAGTTGTATTGTAATAAATTCATAGTAACGAGAACTTAATACATGTAGATTTCAGATTATATTTTGTTTTGGTTTTTTTTTTACTATTTTTTTAAAGGCCTACCGAGTGTGTGTAATGAATTTCGGCTAATTCGCAACAACATTGGTAACGTAGTATAGCACGACCACTTTTTCTGAAAGGAAGTTCATTTGTTTTTGAATTTTTTTTTTTAAATTGTTTTTTATATATCGTTAATTAAAAAATATATTATAAAAGAAAACAAAAAAGAAAATTAATTATTTTTTTAGGTTTATCTTTTTGTTTTGTTTTTTTTCTTTCGGTTAGAAAATATTACATAAATAAATTGTTTATGTATTAATAATCATAAAAGGTTATTGTAATAATAAATACATATTAAAATATTTAACATAAATTATTTAATATGAAAATTAGCAATAAATATTTAATAATAAAACATTATTTCTTTAGCATATTTACTTTAGTTAATATTTATTAAAAAGAATATTAAATAAAGGAAAAGAAAATAATACTAATAAAACTATCAAAATGATAATAATTAAAAACAAACTTACCTTAATAATCTGGTTATATAGTCTGGCCAATTTTCGGGAAACATTACCAAAAAGAAACCAACGGCAATAAGTATCACACCAGCCAATTTCATGCCAGCAAATGTAGCACCATAAAGAACAACATCCAATGCTAAAAAACAAATCATAAACAATTATTTTTTTTTATACCGAAACTCACATTGAAATAATAGATTTTGTTTACCTCCTGAAACAGGAACTGCTGTAATTAAACCTAAGGTCACAAACATATTGTAAGTAACAGCTGAGCTAAATTGCATTAATATATGAAAAACTGCAAAGAAAATGATAAAAAACAGTGAAAATTTATATTTTAATTGGATATTATAAGGGATAATGGATGTAAAATGAGAGAATACTTTCAATTAAATTTATTTATGATTTTTTCCCACTGTTGTTTAGATTATTTTTACATTAAAATCGTGAATTATAAATCTCATAATATTTCCTGCATTTTTGATATTTATTTTCTTGAATAATTTTATATTCTAGTACGTTGCGTTGACTATTAACTTCAAACGCCGAACACTTTTTCTGAACTGGTTAACAGATTATCGGATATTATATGTTAATTTTATTGGAGGCAGGATCTACTGTCGCCGTTGTTTCGTAGGTAGTTTCGAGCCCCAGGTCAGACATCTCCCACAAAATAAAATAGAAAAAATATTTCTTCGGCGAGTGCCTGAGATTCAATTAAATTGAAATGAAAAAGTTTCTTAAAAAATTTGTCGTTCGTAGTCTCCCTTAAACTGTAGGTCTCTACCGCCACTCATGTATAAAATTAACAAACACAACCTAAGTGGTGTGAGAAACTAGGCCATAATCCTGACTGAAGGGATGTAATGACCAATTATGTATGCATGTAGGATCTACTATTTAATGTCGAACCGAATAACAGATTTGAGAAGGTTTTATTGACAATTACAAAGGAAAAGAGGCTTCTAAGGAGACACAAAATGTTTTTTGTGATTAAAAACTAAAAGAAATTATCGAAAGTTTTGTAATAGAAAAACTACTTGTCCACAAACCAGAGCAATCCAGAAGAAAAAGAAAAAATCAGTTTGGTTTTTCAATGTTAAAATTAAGAATCTTTAGTTCCCTCTAAATATAATCATCAAATACATGCTCACGAAGGGTGTTGTTGATCATACCAGGACTGATACAGTTATCTTTCTTTTCTGGAAAAACTAGTTTAATGAAGCAGAAACTAAGCAAATAAATAATAAGAACATCAGGGAGCTGCTTTGAGGCAAGGACTACGTTTAACTCTATTTTAGTACAATTATTTTATTCAGGAATAATTATACAAAATATGGAAAAATCGGCAACTTTAAAGCTTCCAGTTGCTTGCGTACGCAACTGTTTACTGCTGCATTTAGTGCTATTGAATGGGAGTCTATTTAGATGGGTCTGGCAGTAAATGGGGACAAAACGAAGTATATGTTGTCGACAAGTAGAGACATGCGACCAGATTACGGCCGATAACTATACTTTCGATATAGTCATGAAATTTATTTATCTTGGTTCCGCCGTTACCACCAAAAATTATGTCAGTCTGGAGATCAAACGCGGGATCACTTTTGCCAACAGGTGCTACTATGGTCTCAATAGGCAATTGAGCAGCAGAGACCTCTCTCGTACGCTACATACTAATACTGCTACAAATCGTTCATCCTCTCCATTTTTCTTTATGGCGCAGAGACATGGGCACTATTAACCAGTGATCCAGTAGCCTTGAGAGTATTCGAGAGAAAAGTCCTATATACGATCTTCGTTCCACTACGAGTTGGCCAGGATTTCCACATCCGATTCAGCTGGGAACTGTATGAGCTCCTCAACGACATAGACGTTGTGCAGCGTATTAACAACCAGTGGCTGCACTGTCGCGGCCATGTCGTTGGAATGGAGAAGATGCTCCGGCGAGACGGGTATTTGATGCGGGGATTTTCGGAATTCGGCGAAGAGGACGAATTTGTTTGTGCTGGAAGGGTCAAATCGAGGAAGCTGTCATCGATTGGTGTGACCAACTGGCGTAGACGCGTAAAAAGCAGAGGCGCCGTGGTTATTGATGGCCAATTAAGTAAGTAAGACCGAAAATATATAATTAAAGCAGCAGGAATCGGAAATATTAAGGTCAATGAAGCCTGTAGAAACAAATGTTTAGAATAAAGAAATTTTGTAGTTTCAAGATTTCATAAAATTAATGAAACTCATACGTTTAAGAAATAAAAGGCCTTATTTTGTTATTTTTGAAACGCTTCATATGTGTACTTAGATACAATAATAAACACTTTTGATACTTTATTGAAATATGAGCTATTAATGGACACAATATTATTATTTCTTACAGTTTCATACTTACACACATATGTATATATTAACATTTCAGTTCATTAAAACGAACCGCCAATAAAGTAGTAGTAGTTCAATGGTAGTAAATTGTAAATTAAAATGATAAATTCAATATGTATTCATTTATTAAAACCATTTTTATACTCATATTCATTATTATTCATTAAAGTTCGAAAACATAAAATATCTGTAATTAAAAATCCCATTATACGAGCAAACAGGATTATATTATTAATTACAGCTTGTAGGTGGAATACACATATGCACGCCTATACATACATACATGATTATACGAGTGTGAATGATGTGTTTTTAAAAATGAAATATTATGATATACATACATACATACATACATATGTATGTACTTACCCAATAGCAATATACTAGCAATCAATAATATAATCCAAGGCATACGATCTGATGGCATTATTTCAGTGCCAGTCAAATATAAAGCCACACATATTGGCCACATGAATAGAGCATTTAAAAATCCCAATGTGGTAAAAGCAAAAGCAATTTGTCCAATAGGCGGATCTCCCATCACTTTGCGGAACATAACCTTGGTAAAGAGAAAAAATAAAAAAAATTTAATAAAGGAAATAATTACAACAACAATACCAAATAAATAATAAATAAACACACACACACACACACACAAAATCATGCGAAAAATGTCAACATACTCGAAATACAGCATAACAGGCGGCTGCCAAAGTGGCCAAAACCACGCCACTCAATGTACGACTTTCTGTAATGCCATCCATATAAGCCAACAAAGCGATGCCCGTATCACACAATATGACAGCAACAATCTGTATGTTACCGTATAAAAATATGTTACATACACGCACATACAGTGAATGTAAAATATTATAAATATGACATAAAGAAAGATGAGAGAGAGAGAGAGAGGTAGAGAGATACAAGAAAATAACGTTTTGTTTTATTTTGTTTGTTGTTTTAATGTTTTAATTTAATTTTGTTGTAATAGAAACAATATTAATTACTTACCCGTACGCCTACGAACTGCTCATGTAATATAACCCAGGATAGAAGGTAAACACAAGCCACATTGGTGGCAAATAATGCCATAGCATCGGTGGCAAATAAGACACGCAGAGATAATGTATAAAGGTAAGTGGTTAAAAGCCATAGTATACAAAATGATAGGCAACGATTGAGAAAACGTCCTGTCGATAACAAAAAAAAACAAACAAGCCCATAAAGTGTTACAGAGCATTGTTTAGATAAGTATGATGAAAAATGCCAAGAACAAAAGAAAACTTAAGATAGAGTTAAATTACACTCTATTGTATATTTAGGAAATGTTTTCTTTTTCTTTTGTAAGACATTCATCTTCAAATAATGACCATTTGTTTTCTTTTTATACCTTTGGAACAGTAAATAACATAACATAAAATCTTAATGGAATACATACAGTCTTGAAAATTTTCCTTACTCACCTACAGTAAAGCCTCGATCTCGAAAACCCCTCAAGACATCACCCAATATCTCACCTGGCTTATCACATTTTCTCAAAGAAACTCGCCCCAGAATATAGATGGGAAAGAATAACAATGAGAAATTTGTAAAAAACCAGGCAGCAAAGAAGGGAGCACTAAAGATATTCGATTGCATAGGGGGACTTGGTGGCACATGGAATATTTTCGTTGCATCCTCAACATCCGTAACACTAATCGATGTATCACTTATGGGTAGTAGTGAGTCTAGACTATCTGTATCGTCGTCGTCATTGTTCACCAAATTTAAATCGTTGCCACTCACGGCCAATGTATCGAAATCATCTAAAGCGGTCATATAAGAACTGCGATTTAAATAGAGTAACTTAATGCAATGGGTGGCACCGACCCACGAGGCTGTCACCAGTATGGTAACACAAACGCCGAAATACATTTTCTGTGCCAATTCGGAACAGCAGGTCTCCTTGCAGGCTTTAAGGCGGGGAAAACGGGTTGTGGTATTGTTATCATTTTGTCCTGGCTCTGTGGGTGTATCAGACTCATTGCCACCGCTTGTATTACCACCACCACCACCGCCTGTACCACCACCTCCCGGGCCGCCACCACTACCACGGGTTAATGCAACTGGGCAGGTTGATTCGGGATGTATTGTAATGACCTCATTGGGATCATTTTGGCTAGAAGAAATAGAATCTTGGTGGGCTATTTGAGGATTGCTTGTGTTTAGGATATTCGTAAAGCCACCACCATAGGGTCCATTCGGTGAATCGCCAGTGACCACAACCGATGGTGTACGAACTCGATGTTGTTTTGGATTAAAAATGGCTGGTATTTCACCGTCTCGTGTCATAATCGAATTGTTCTTCTTTCGCTTTTATACAGAAAAACTGAACAAACATACTGCTGGTATGCGCCGATTATACTCAGATATTTAACATTACTCTTCTTTATAAGTACACATATATGTATGTAGGTATGTACATGTATACGTTGGCTTAATGGAGTTGAAGCTGAAACAAATAAAGAAAGAAACAAGGTTAGCATATCCTTACGATAATTGAATAAATGCTTGGCTTGTATTTAAAGCATATAATTTTCTTTTCTTTTTAAATTTTAATGCATAATGTATTTATTTGTTTATGCTGTTGTCTTTAACCTTTTATTTATTTTGTTAATTCATTATTTAAAACGTATAGCATATTGCATTTATGCAGAGTATGTCATACTTGCTCTTGGCATTGAATGTTAAAATGCAATTTTATTGTCTTCTTGTAAACGCAAGCAGACCATTTTAATAGCCTTCACTCTTCATTTTACTCTTTTTATATGAAATACATGTACATATATAAAGACTATATACATATATGTATATTAAAATATATTTCTTAGCTCTTTTATAGCGCTTGTCTGTCTGTTTGTGTGCCTGCTTGGCTTGGCCTGGCCTACTCTGCCTGCAATTCTACTCTGTTGCTATTCTAGATACGAGTATAATGAATTATATATACATTCTTTATATAAACATACATATACATTCTTTTTATATACATATATGTACATATATAGATATGTATATCCTATATAAATAAAAATTGTTGTAAGTGTTTGTGTAAATATTCTTATATTTCTGGGGTGAAGGCTAGACTTGAGCACTTGATAAATATTTACCCTGAAAATATTTTATTTTTCTCTCGCAGCTAATTGTTTCAAAATTGTGTTTAACTATTATTTTTTCTAAAAGTTTTTTCCCTTTCAAGAGGAAAATTAATTTAATATTCTGAATAGTATATGAACAATTCTTGGTTTTTAAACATTTTCTTTTGATAATACATACTTACATACATATAAAATTAATTTAAAAGCTTCAAGACAAAAAATGTTTGTTATTCTTCAAGCAACAATTTATAAAGGGGGAGCTCTAAAAAGTTTTGAATTTATTAAAAACACTATAAACTATCGGGGTTGTCGTATTGTAGACGAATTTCAACACATTTTTAATAGAATAAAGACGAAGAATTTCCTTCAAGTACAAGAAACGTAATAAAACTGATTAATTTTGTTGTTCATCAATGGCGTGTGATAAGAAGTTTCATTCTGTCTACAAAGAAAGTTTCGGTTCAATATTACTATCGCCAAAAGGAAATGAACGATGTTCCGCGTTTCGTTGTTCTTCTGAACGTATATAGTAAGTATCCCATGTGTTTAGGAAGACAATACTTAATATGACTTAAGTTATTTTACTGACAATTTCTCTGACAATGTTTCTGCCAATTTTTTTACATAGTTTCTAATAATCTTCCTGATATTCTTTCTGCCAATTTTTCTTATAATTTTTGTGCCAATTTCGCCAATTTTTCTGAAAATTTATTTGGCAATTTTTGTAACAAACTTTATGACAATTTTTCTTACAATTTTCTAAAAAATGTTTCTGCCATTTTTTTTTAATTTTTTGCCAATTTTTCATAAAATTTTCTGACAATTATTCTAACAATTTGTCTGGCTATCTTTCTGAAAATTTTTTTAAACAATTTCCTGAAAATTTTTCTGACAATTTTTTTTTGTGACAATTCTTTCTTACAATTTTTGTGACTATTTTTCATTCATTTTTTTTCTGAAAAATTTTCTACGAAATTTTTCTGAACTTTTTTCTGACAATTTTTGCGACAAATTCTCTAACAATCTTTCCTACAATTTTTCTGAATTTTTTTTTTTTTTTTTTGAAAATGTACCTGACAATTTGTTAGTTAATTAGAAAATATAGAATGCAGCAGCGATTCAATCGTAGTCGCTGAAGAAAAGAGTGAACATCTGCTGTAAGATTGCTGGGGGTCTCTGATTTACTGGGTATGGAGACATTGATGGTAATAATTAAGCTGACACACTTCTGGCATTCCGCTGCAGAAGAACTAACAAAGCATTTCACACAAACTTGACTTACTTGCAAAGGAAAGATGGAATAACAGAACGTGTCCAGTTAAAGGTGATGGGGTTGAGATGTGACAGAGAGAAGCTAAAGTTGAACGATGGAATAAGTACTAACTGTACTAATACGGGAGTTATAATCTATGCTTTTTGAGACGGCCAGCTTATTTGGCTTTACCAAAGCTTTTATGTCAAAAATGTCACTCACTAAAAACGTTGACGAAATCATGGATAAATTTCAGAAAAGCTGACACATAAGCACCATTGCCATTGCTAGGGAACCAGCTGGGTTGAGTTGGACAAAAGTTTTATTTCTAACAAGTCCCTCATATATTAGCTGTCTGGGGATGTAGCAGTACTGGGTGGCCAATCGATCCTATGACTGTCCTTTGAACAACAAACAAATTAAAATTCTCATCATCTCACACTCAACTATTGATGTAATGACTTCATAATGACAGATCTTCCAAGATATCAAAAATGTACATCGCACTTAGTAATTAGACTCTTATGAAGCATCAGCTCTATCTCTGTAAAATAAATTTAAAGAGTAAGATTGCAGCTGAAGAAGTTTCGAGAGCTTTGGACAGTGTATTGCACTTATTGACTTTGGTGTCTCTACTTATGTATATCGAACTTTCTAAGCACATCTTTTTTATAATTGACCATTTAATTGGTGTTAATTTGAATGAGTGCCTCGAAATGTTTCCTAAGCACTGCCGCCTACCATGTTTTGTAATTGAATTAAAAGTACATTAACCAATAATGGCGTAAAGTATTCGGTAGAGTATGTGAATAGAAGAGTGTCATAAAAATCTAAATACATACTACAAGCAAATATAAATGGCCATTAGACATGTGAACACTTTCATAGCATTTTATATACGATTTATTATAACACAATGAAGTTAAAAGACAAAATTGAAAATTCCATTTACATACATTTTTACATACAGTAGAGTACCATAGAAGAATAAAAAGAAAATAAAAATTGAAATGGTCATGTCTTGCATTTGTTTAACGACTAATTCTAACCTTTAAGTGCTAAATCTCTTTAGTACACTTGAAAAATCTCAAAAAGAAAAAATCTCAAAAAAAACCTTAAAAATCTAAACAAAAATATTTTTTTATTTTTCTACACGGTACTAAAAAGCTCTAAAATGTCCTCGTTAGAGACATTAGAGAACATTTTAGTGGCACTTGATACCACATTAAAATTGTTTTAGTTGTAATTGTAGTAGCTGTTTGTGGTTGCTATTGTTGTTGTTGTATAGTTGGCAATGGATGGTGCTGGCAGAAGGACCTTCTAAATGCCAAATAGAAACAAAAACGCAAAGAATTGAAACAAAAACAAAAAAAAAACCAACAAAAAATTACAAAATGAAAGTGAAAACAAAAGAGAAACACGCAACCAACCACACTTAAAGCGTAAACTCAACTCAACGACATTTTCGTAATATTTTTACGTGTTTTTTTCTACCATTTTTTTTCTTCAAAATTTTATTGTACACTGCGGTTTTGGCGCGATAATTCTTCACATAATATTTTAACACATCCTATGTATACAATGCTTTAGTAATATTGTAGAGCACTAGAGTTCATTTTTTTATTTTGTTTTTTTTTTTAGTATTCACGTGTTTGTTTAATTAATACAAACACGAAAACTTTGTTCCCTCCGTTTCAAATTAACCATTTTGACTACTCCACTCCTCGCCATTTTTAATAATGAAATAAAGTTTTGTGAATAACTTATTAAGCAGGTACTTTATGTGTTGTTTTAGTTCAAGTAACGCTATGGCATGATTTAAGGTTTTAGTCAAGACTTAAGATTATAAAAATTACATAAAAATGGAAAGCCTCGGAATTCCATTAATACGAGGTGCTGAAATAGTCTTTAATATGGTGAAGGGCTATATCGACGCCTCCATTCTATAACGTTCTAAGTATGTTCTTGCATTTTTAAATTCTACGTTCTCTAACTTAAAGACTGTCAAAATTTGGTTAAGATGCGCCGATCCGTTCCGAAGTTATAGGGAAAAATCTACTTAGAATACATATATGGTCGTATATCGAGTGAAAACTTTGAGAGCTCATAACTCAAAGCACACTTTTTCGACTTAAAATGTTATAGAACGGAGGCGTCGATATAAAAATAGGATTTTATATTAAAAATATATTTCGATAATTTTTTAAGTGTACTTTGAGCAAAAGTAGCATTGGTGGCTGAAAGTGTGAATAATATTTATGGACCGTGCACTTCTTTCTGGAAGACCAATTATTGAAAATCACTGTAAAATAATGAATTTCGGCAAATCCAACCATCATGTAAGGACTGTTTCAATTTTTAAACAGCTAAATAACCATTTGGAACTGCTCTAATAAGTCCAAATCGAATTCTATCTACTAGTCGCTGCTAAATCGGAATAATATGAATGGGTTTTTGAGGCTAATGGGTGAGCAGTCACCATACATATCTACAACGTCGATTGAAAACAGTTGTGTATACATTGGCGTGAACTGGTTTGTTGTGCGTTAAGCAGCGAAAATGGCTATAAATTAATGAAAAACTTCAAGTCTGATGATCATGAAGTTCTGTTTCGCTTCCTAAGCATCTAAACATTCAAAATAAAGTTTTGGAACTGCGAATCGCTGCTGATTAGGAACGTTGTTAATGGATTTCGGAAGTCAATGGTGACAGTCGCCGTAGTCTAGTAGGTAGTGTGCTGGCTTATTAGATGAAAGTCTGAGACGTCGGCTCAGAGACCTCGAACAAAACGAAATATGAAAAAGTAGTTCTTTCGGAGACTTTTGCTTAACAATCTTCTGGCAAAAACTCTGAGAGTAAAATAAAATGGCCATGTTTTCAAAAATCTGTCGTTCAGAGTCGACTTTAAAATGTGGGTTCCGCCACACATGGATGAATTTTATACACCCAATACGGATCGTATGAGAAGTTAAGTAAGTAATAATAACAAAAAATGACTCATTTATTATAACGTCAACTAATAACAGTCATGGTTACATCGAGGTGAACAGCTTTGCTATATGTTAAGCATAAATTCAGATACTATGAGATATACTCTTAATTCGAATCAATAGTCTGAAGCAATAGCACATAATCAACCGGTTTTGGATGAAAGGAAATTCCATATTCGCCACTAATGGATAAAATTAAAACACACAAAATGGGTGGTGTGAGAAACTAGATTGTAATCCTGACTACAACGCAAGCTCGTATGAATTGTTAATAAATCAATTAAAGCTTTGAAATTTTGATCAGTTTTTGGATCGCTAATCAACAGCGCTACCCCATACTAACTTTTGAAAAATTCTTAATTTTAAAATTTTTCCTAATGGGGATGAGGATTTCTAAAAAAGTCAGTGGAATTATCCTCAAATTGCAGAAAGCTACTGAACAAAATGGAGTCTATTATGTATGTATGTCTATTATGAATAGCAACCGAGTTTTAGCTTGTGTTGCCTGCCAGTTGTCATCTGTAATAGCATTTCTGGAAACCAGCAATATAACTAAAGTTCAGTTATCATTCACAATAGAACCACTAGTACAATAGAACTTGAAAAAATGCAGTGTGAATTAAATCATGTTAGAATTTTGTACCTCGCAGTACATGCAACTATTATTATTAATAAATATTACACATTATTTTACTTTTTAGTGTGATACTAAGTCGTTTTTGTTTTTGCTATTTTTGGGGGAGCTATTAAGCGGTCTTGTTTGAATTTTTTATATTTTTAATTCGTCACCAGCAAGTGATTACCCACACCCCATATATTCAATGTTGTTGCCAACCATTTCGAATGTATTATTTTTAGCTCATTACTAACATCTGTTACAATGTTCGTTCGTTCATTTGTTTTAGCCACAAAACTGTTTTAAGGAAGTGGTGGTAGGACAATTTTAACATTATTCCATAACGTCTAATTTAATTCAAGAAAAAAAATGAAAATGAAAATGATGAATTAATTCTTTCATATCTTTTGAAGGAGTCTCGTGTAAGATGTCATTTTAAAATTTTAAATAATTAAAATATTAATTCAGGGTCCTTAAGCCTACTAATAGAAATAAATACGAATTTAAATTATATTTTTAATAAAATTCCTATGTAAGTATTAGGTAACGGCCATCTTATTGAAGGTCAATCGTTCAAATTAATTGTTATTTATGTATGTAGTCTGTTCTACCAAACCGCACTGTACCGTGCTCTTCGCCTATTTAACGATCGCCATAATGGCCCTACTGAGAAGACAATTTGCAATGTGGTAGATAAATTCGAATCCACTGGTGCTGTAAACGATCGATTGACACCCGTATGTCGACGAATCGCAAGATTTGACAAAAACATCGCCGCTGTCTGCGGGAGTGAGCAGGCGAATGTAGGGGAAACGATTTCGCGTCGATCACAAGAATTCGTCGCTCACGCAAATCACAATTTAGAGAATTTCGCGTCAAGACGTAGGCCCGCACCTGTAAAAAATTTAACTGATCCAGGAACTGATGATAAACGACTATATTCACCGACGTGTGTTCGCTGAATGGGACCGTTATCATAGAAAAATTGTCTTTAACGATGTATTTCGTTTCTAAATGAATGGGTATGTGAACAAACAAAATGAAGTCGCCGTAGTCTAGTAGGTAGTGTGTTGGCTTATTACACGTAAAACCAGGGTTCGAACCCCAGGCCAGACATCAAGACAAAATACAAAAAGTATTTCTTCGGCGACTTTCTCTCAGCAGATTTCTGGCAAAAACTCTGAGAGTAAATAAAATTGCCATGAAAAAAAGTTTCTCAAAAATCTGCCGTTCGGAGTCGACTTTAAACTGTAGGTCCACTCCACACTCCACTCATGTATAAAATTAACACACACAACATAAGTGGTGTGAGAAACTAGGACGTTGTAAAATGGGTCAATTCGACCTCCGGGTACTGTACTTGTAATATTTGACAAGTACACGTCCTCTAACCTAACCTAACCTAACAAACAAAATGGTTGAGTATGGAACGATACCAATCCACAAGAGATTCATTTTCAAATAAATTTTAAAATAGCCCCACAGAATATGGCGAACAGACGTTAAAACTTCACACTTTCATGACACTATTCTTCACACGAATTTCGTGTGCAAACAATACATTGTTTTGTAAACTTTTTGGCAAAATAGGCCATATGGCATAATGTCGCATCCCTTGTGTGCGATAAATTTGATTCTTTACGTGCCAATTCATATGAGAAAGTGAGATAAAACCTCGAATAGTTTTAATGAAAATTATGGGTTTTCTACATTCCAGATGGTAGAATTGTTCTGAACGTTACCTACAAAACAAATTCTGATCTCTTTGACAGCTTTGGCAAATAATGATGAAATTTTTTGCCGAACTGTTAAGAAAATCAAAACAAACAAGCAAAGAAGTCAAGCATTAGGAACTCTGTATAAAAGTGAATATTTATTTGGAGATTTATTTAGAACACTACTTTAGCTGACCACATTATCTGGGAGTATATCTCAGGTTTTTTCTATTCTTCTTCTGGAAGCATAGAATTTCTAATTGTCTGTGGAGGAAAAGTTGCTTACTGGCCAAAAGCTAGACAGAGTGTTTAGCCATTGCGGGATGGCACTTTGGACGCTTCAAAGAATTTGAATTTAAATAAAAAGCAATGTAGATAACAAAACAAATAAAAACTAATAATATAGCATAATACACATTCTTTTTTTCAATTGCAATTTGTAATCAAATTGTTAGACTATAGGAAATTGCCACAAAAAACCTATCCAACCAGGCATACTAATAATAATATAATAAAACGTTCAAAGCCATAATTATTGTGATTATTGTTAAATCTTCTTCAGTTCCTAGGGAATTTATACAAACGAAGCTTCATTACCATTATTTCTTGTGTGTCTTAAAATAAAATCTTATAATTTATTCAATTTATTTTTAGGAATTCTCTACTTCTACTTCTATTTCTTCTTGTTCGTTTTGTTTGTAATTTCTATTTGAATTTCATGTTATTGTTCATTCAACTTGACCCAAATTCATAATAAATTTCACACAAAAATTCACTTGCAATAAAGAAATAGCCTTAGACCTACACAAGAAACTAAACATTCATGCAAAATTTGTGCCTTCATTTTTCTCTCTTCCATTATCATTTCTGAAAATGAAATCTTTATGAAATATTAATGAAGGAAAATTTCTGTTGAGGATTTTTATTTTAACATCATCATCATCATCATCATCATTGTATGCGGTGGGAGGCTATTCGGCTTGCCGGTCAATAAATTCATTTGTATAATGGCCATCAGGTAAGGTAAGAATACTGCATACAATATCAATCAACTTCTAAAAGTTTTGTTTTTAAAATTAGGCTGTCAATATGGTTAAATTGATAGGCCGGCTTAGGATCTTGACTTTGTTATCCTACCCTATGCCTAAAATAAAGGTTTATTTAGCATATACTACTCTATTATTACGGTGTTCAGATATGCACCTTTATTGCGTAAATCGCAATGAACGCCAATATTGAGCTCAATATTTCATATAAAATTTCAGTTAATTATTGCTCAATAAATACGCAAATTATTATAACATTGAGAAAAACTTAAAATACAAAATAAGTATGTTCAGTGCGCATATTACAATTATCCGAACACTTTCTGTTGATATTTGACAACTCAAATGTCAACAACGACAAACAAAAAAAAAAAAAAACAACCAAAAAAGCACAATAATAACAATGTTTTTGAAATAACCAGCTGTTTTGTTTACCAGCTGTCAAATGAATATTGAATAAGCAGCTGAACTGCGTATATTATTATGTCTGAACACTTAAAATATTGTACTCAATCAACCGAATAT
The DNA here is from genome assembly GCA_936449025.2 of Sarcophaga subvicina. NCBI lineage: Eukaryota > Metazoa > Arthropoda > Insecta > Diptera > Sarcophagidae > Sarcophaga > Sarcophaga subvicina. The sequence continues at coordinate 101,537,540 of OW388081.2, read as the reverse complement.
TAACTCAATAAATGTGCACATCTGAACATAGTATATAGTAGTCACCGTAGTCTAGTAGGTAGTGTGTTGGCTTATTGGACGCGACGGTTCAAACCCCAGGTCAGACATCAAAACTCTCTCAGCAGATTGTTGGAAAAAATTTTGAGAGTAAATAAAATAAAATTTCGACTTTAAACTGTAGATCCCGCCCCTCATATATAAAATTAACACTTACGACATTGGTGTTGTGAGAAGCTAGGTCGTAATCCTGATTGAAGAGTTATAATGACCAATTATGATTATGACAGACCCTAATTTAGTCGAAATTTATTGATTTATGACAGCTAGACAGTGGTAGTTTCTTAAAAAAATAAACTTATCGTTGACAACTTTTGCTTTCATTCAAATTAAACCAACTGTATAGCATTTTTAACGATTCGTTAGAAGTACTATGAATAATTAAATGTTATAAACAAAGTTTTCTTTCTCCTATGAACTTGACCAGCTGCTCTGTATATGAGAATTTATTGAATTTTACCGCATTTTAAACATTAAATTGTTTTATTTTATTTATAATTTATAACAGCAAGAATTTAATTTTAGCGAAACAACTTCTGTAGACTTCATATTGATTTGTCAAAATTCTTCAAAAAGAAAAACGAAAGAAATTTAACCGCAGTAAGGTTTCATTACGAATTCCAAACTCAAGTCAATTTATTATTTATTTTAAGCCGATTAAATCTCAAATGGTTATTGAAAACGCAATTCCTTTAAAATTGTTACGTTTACTACACTTTAGCCATACATTCACTGTGCAGTTGATATTTGAAACGAAACAATTTTCAATGTCAAGTTGACGGATACAAAGGCATGGAAGGAAAACAATTATTTTCGAAAAATTAAGTTTTAAAATGCAATTTCAAAATACAATATTTAAAGCAAATTGCCTTGATTCGTTGCAAGGTAAAGGCAGTTAAATTATTCGTAAAGTAATCAATGATTGCTTTGCTTAAAGACGGTGCTTGATGGGGTGACAAAAAAAAGGAAGCAGCAATAAAAAGGGTTTCATACAAGCGAACAATTTGAAAAAAAATTTTAAATCTAAAATGATGCAAAAATTGCAGATGAATTATCATTGATTGCTGGTTCTAAATATATTCCATTATGTTCAACGTGAGAGAGAGATAGTTTGTGCGGTTTAGAAGGGAAGATTTTTGCAGAAGTCAAGTTAGATGATGATCGTAAGTAAAAGAAGTTAAAGCAGAGCGAAATGAAATCGTTACTGGTGAGTAAAACTGAATTCTCATTTAATTCATTTCACATCTTTTTCTATTTTATGATCCTTTCCTAATAATATTTTCATGAGTCTGTTCTAGAAAAGAATAGAAGAAGCGAAGATCAAGTTACAATAACAAAGCTACATAGAAAGACTACGGAAGGTAGAAACGAATGGAATAACATCAATAAATGATCAATAAGTTCTCGAACTTACCAGACCATAAGAGATAGAGACAAAGGTTACAAGAGTATCGTAATAAAAAGTGTGATGTAAAAATGTTTTTGTAAATTTAAATAGCAAGTCTCGAATCAATAGAAAATAATTGTTTTTGAAAAGCATACATATAGCAACATTATATCACATTTAATTTCCTAACTATTTATGCCATTAACATCCAATTGAAGCACAATGTAGCACAACTACCATCTACAGATCCGTGCCTGATAGTGATAGAATTTTTACGTTTCACGAGCGCGTGTTTGAGAAAACGAAAGTCTTAATAACAATAGTAGATCTTAGTAGGGCTTGTCTTTTATTGCAGTATCAATGTAAGATAAAGAAATAAGGTAACTACATACGTACATACATAATTGATCATTACAACCCTTCCGTCAAAATTGCGACCTAAGCATGAGTGGCGAGACCTAAAGTTCAAAGTCAACTCTGCAGCCGGCAGATTTTTGATGTCAATTTTATTTATTCTCAACAGTTTTCTGACAAAAACTCTGACTTATTCTGTATTGTTCTCTTAAATTTGCAGTGTTTTAAACATCAAATCTGATGTTCGTGAACACTAAGCTTTCTTTTCCGCCAAACTGCTTTTCTGCCAAAAATCTGCTGAGAGGCAGTTGCCGAAGAGAAATTTTTTTATTTCGTTTTTGTTGAAGAAATAATACACTACAGGCCAAGCTAGTTTCTGATAATCACCTACTTGTCTTGGGCAGTGATTCGCATAAGTCTTTACAGACAGCATTTATTTTTTATGGGCCTCTTAAATTTTGCAGTGTTTTAAACATCAAATCTGATGTTCGTAAATACAACACTATCTTTTCCGCCAAATATAATTTTTTACCCCAAGTTTCCTCACAATCGAAAGCAAAAAGCCTTATCGAGATGCTTAAAAAAATGAAATATTAAAGAGACTCACTACATAAAAAGCTTTTAATATTTTTTCTAATATAAAATAACATAAAAGTCAATCTGTAAGATCTTCATTTAAAAAATGCTCGGACAAATTATTCTGCTCGTATTTTGTGTGTCATAATTTAATCGACAGAGAGGGACCATCAAATATTTTCTTTTCAGAAACATTTTTAAACATTTTTTATGACCGCTTTTAGTTTGTTTTTATGTCATTGTTAAATGTTTCCTCTGTATTATACAGACAGTTGTAAAAGACAGGAGCTTTTATGTATTTGTAAGCACAAATGCCATGAGGTTTTTAAAGAATTTTTCTTTTTTATATTTTTTTATTTGGACATTTCACTGCATTAACTGTAGAACGGAAGGATATTACATTAAGACTGTTACAAAACACAGTATGAACAGGAATGTGCTTGTATTTCCGATTTTTTTTTATGTACTCCTTAAGGCTGTCAACACTTGTAAGTCGTCCTCATAAACAACTTAAAAACGCTCAAAGAAAAATTTTGATATTCTAAAGTTTTCTTTTATAGCGAAAAATGTCGTGTTTTCAGGTTATTTTCTAAAGAATATGAATTTTTTTATTTTTATAGTTTTAATATGATGCAAAGGGCCCTTAAGAATGCTATTCAGTCAGACCTGTTGTAAGCCGCCTAATTTCATTTCAGGTCCTACTTGTCATTGCTTGAGAGTTTGCTTTCCATTTCTTCTACTGCAATGCGGATTCCACATAATGGCAGACTAAACAATGTCATCTGCTGTTTTTCGTAGTGTGTGCGCTAGTCATTTCCAATTCAGCCCCAAAAATTTCTCTGGTAGGATTCAACATAGGCTCAGCCACCCGTAAATCGGATTTAGCAGACTCTCTTCCTTGAAGGGGTAGACTGAAGGTAGGATTCCTTCAGCTTCTGGTAGTGTCGTCTTTATAGTAGAATCCAAGATGATATCCGATGTGGCAGCGAGGATTTATCCGAATCTGTTTACTTTGCAGCATCCGAAACACTACCAAAGACTTCTACCAGTACATACATACATATATAATTGGTCATTACAACCCTTCAGTCAGGATAACGATCGAACTAGGTCGACCTAGTTTCGCACACCACTTATCTTGTGTGTGTTAATTTTATACATGAGTGGTGGGACCTACAGTTTAAAGTTGACTCCGAACGACAGATTTTTGAGAAACTTTTCATGGCAATTTTATTTACTCACAGAGTTTTTGCCAGAAATCTGCTGAGAGGAAGTCGCCGAAGAAATACTTTTTGTATTTTGTTTTGATGTCTGGCCTGGGGCTCGACTGGCTTTACGTCTAATAAGCCAACACACTACCTACTAGACTACGGCGACTTCTACCAGTGTTCACATGAAAATCTTAGCGATTATGTAAGCGTGTAAAAGCTGATGAATCGGGGTTGTGTTCGTAAAATTAGAATTTTCTCTGATAGTACAGCAAATATCAGAGCACTGACCTCTCATAGTAGCAACTCGACCCTAGTTATCTGATATAAAGAGGAAATGAAGATCCTCAATAAGGTATGTTCCTAATGTGGGTCCTGATACATCTTTTGGAAATCAATGAGCTGTCACAGGCACTGTCTGTTTTAATTATCAATAAAAAATTTTTAATGAGAGGTGGATTTCCATATGTTTTTGGGGTATTTCTGAGGGCCTGAAAATTGAAAATCCTGATGATTAGCCGTGACACTATTTCAAACTAATAGTGGAGTGAATAGGTCATTTGGCAATCGGAATGCTTGCGGAAAAAGTAGGTTTGCGTCTTAGTTTTTATAACTTCAGCTGTAGTAGAAATAGATTTTCTTTACTTTTCATTTAATTTCCAACTTCTCACTAAACACACCGTTTCGAAGCTTTCTAACAATTTTCTCTGAGTGTATAAGAAAATACTTGTGCTTTCAGTTTTCTTGTGTGTTTCTTTTCATTTTATTTTATGGCACAAGAGTAAATTTTATTTTTCCGTTTAAAATCAGCGAGAAAAGAACAGAAAAAAAGAGTAAAGAAATGAAAAACACTTTCTCACAACATATTCGCACAAATATAAAGGTTTCGTTTCAAATAGTTGGATTGTATGAATACGTTTAAATGTGAGAAGAAAAAACTGCAATAACAACCACAACAGGTGGATGGCAAAGAATCGTTTAAGGACGACTAAATACTGTGTATGCATATGTATAAATACGTATGTATGTATATGATACATTATACTCGAGCAAGAATATGTCGCATTGCATTGTATTACTGTCAATCATTGATGCAGCTTTTATTTATTTTTTTCCTTCTTTTTTATTTTTGTTGGCCCTTTTACTTGCTTCTTATTCTGTTTATTTGTTTGTTATCACATTTGTTTACATATTCTTACTAAAATATGAATGTGTGTGTCTCATTGTGTTATTTTCAATGGCTTTCAGTTTCAAGTCATCTTATATTTGCCATACCCTCCCTCCTATCAATTTAGTCTAGTATGGTACACACATGCCACTTTTTTTTCTTGTCTAAAGCTGCTGCTCTTCTTTAAAACCCTCAAAAATAGAATGAATATTTAAAGATAAAGTATCCTGTCTCTTCGTGCATGTGTATGTGTTATTGTTTATATGATTGTATGTATGCATGTCTGTGCAATGAATATCTACTTATGCATACATTATTGGTATGCAAATTGAGAAATTCTGCATTAGGAATCACGTCGATGTCGGTTAGAAAGAAAATCAATTTCCAATTGAAATTCTTGCACACATGCAATCTAATGGCTGTTGTTTGGTTTTAACGCTTTTAAGCCGAAGAATTTCGTATTTTTTTTTTCTAATACCCCTAATGTTTGTGGTTTGAGTGTGCATTAAAATATTCCCACAATTATCATAGCAGAGGAAAATAAAATTTAGTTTAGGGCTTCCCTAATACAAATACATTTTGTTAGAGTTCTTAAAAAGTGAAAAAATTTTGCCTTCTCAGTAAAATACGACAATAAAATAGGGAAATAAATAAAATTATTTATTGATTCCTACAAGCGTAATATTCCTACCTACACGACACTTAAAGAAAAAAAAACCGGTGTAGCCGTAGTCATGGACTTCAAGCCTCAAATTCTCCTAATCTTAAAAAAAAAAAAAACGTAAATATAAATTCTGCTAAACGGGTTTCTTACAAAAGCCATGAGGATAATTAATTGCCATAGAAAAGCTTTTTAAGTCTGTTGTACATAATCGACCTTAACGCATATGTTCCGCCATTCATGGATAAAATTGCCATCGAACAGTATATCTTTTAGCTCTTGAAGTGACTTCATCTTCACATCAAATTTGTCAATCCATAGATTAACGTATTCGTTGAGGATATTTTTCTGACAGAAAAATTCAACGATCTGCAATTGCTGTTCATTTGTTAGTCTATTTATCAGAAATGGTTATCTTTACTCTTAAAATATTGAAAAATTTAAATAAAAAAACCAAAATAACAAAAATATCATTCGTTACACTCGTCAGCAGTTATGGAAGCAAAGCATACTGGACATAGAAGTATTCAAGATTATTTAACTCAATTTCCAGCCATCTGTCCAGATTTGTAGTCCCCGGATACCTTTTAATAACAATGCAAGATACTCAAATGTAACCAGATAGGCTAGCTAAAGCAGGCACTAAGCTACCTGTCTCCACACTTAAAATTGAAATATATTTTGTTTCTATAATTTTTAAAATTTCACCATTGAAACCAATCTTAAACAAGTTCTTATTTGTGATTATTTTACAGCCGGAGTAAGGTTCCCTCTATATAGTAGCTGCATTAATACCTGCTCGACAAGTGCAGCAAATTTTCTACAAGTCATTTAAATGCTTTGACTATAAGCAGTAGAAAACAGAATTGATCGTTAAGCCAACTTTTAGCATCTCATAACGGATAATTCCCTACTTAATCTATTAAATGCTCAACATAACAATGTTTGTCACCTATCTAGGCTTCTAAGTCGTTGTGAATGGTCATTTGATTTTGTCCTTAACTTTTTTCTGTTTAAAATTGAAACGATTTTCCATCACTAGTTACGATTCGATTTAAAGAGTTTCAATTTCATACAACCCTTTAGTAAGAATTATAACCAAGTTTCTCGCAACATCCATGAGGCGTGCATTAATTTTATCCATGGGTGGCAGGACCAACAATTTAATTACGACTTCGAACGGCAGATTTTTTGAGAAACTTTTCACGGCAATTTTACTGCAGAAAAAGACTTTTGAGACGAAGTTGTCGAAAGAAATATTTCATTACATATTTCGTTTTGTTCTAGGTGCCTGAGCTTGGGTTTGAACCTCGGGCTTTTGTCTATTAAACCCATACACCATTGTATTGTACCTCCTGATAGCTTGCTCGCTGGTTTTACTTATCATTTGCAAAATTTCTTCAACATTTTCAGAGCCTGGTGTTTACTCACTCTGCGTCAATTCTTTAAGGCATTTGTACAGTAAAACAATGCCAGCGAATTCAATTTCTGTGCTGTAATAATGCAAGCAGTGGAAGAATAGAAGGAGATATTGCTGACCCTATACTAAAGGCGAAAAAAGATTACTTTTACAATGGAGAAAGGTAGAAGATTACTATTATTGGCAACTATCTGACCAGTAAATAGCTTAATTTTTTGAATGGACCCATACAAGATCAGTTCGATGGCAGTGAAATATTAGCAGAGTATTAATAAGGTAGCTTATATAATATCGTGTCAAGCAGTAGAGCTAATTTAATAAAGCCAACTGTAAGAAATCACACAACAAAGCGAGCGTGTGTTTGCGTTAAATGTTTAACACGATTTAAATTACATACATACATACATAATTGGCCATTACAACCCTTCAGTCAGGATTACGACCTAGTTTCTCACACCACTCATGTTGTGTGCGTTAATTTTATACGTGAGTGGCGGGACCTACAGTTTAACGTCGACTCCGAACGACAGATTTTGAGAAACTTTTTCATGGCAGTTTATTTTACTCTCAGAGTTTTTGCCAGAAATCTGCTGAGAGAGGAAGTCGCCGAAGAAATATTTTTTTTTCATATTTCATTTTTGATGTCTGACCTGGGATACGAACCCGGGCTTTACGAATAGTAAGCCAACACACTACCTACTACACCACGGCGACTTCTTATTAAATTACCCGCAGCTAATAAAGAATATTAAAAAAGATATAAAAAGAAGGCAAAAAGAGAAGAATGAGCAAAAATTAGTATTTCTAATAAAAAATATTTGCATTTTATCACCAATTAACTGCTAATTTGCATTAATTAAATAAAATATTCTCGCGCTCTCTCTCTCTTAGAATATAAAAAGTTTCCGTTGTTTGCCATTTGCAAATACAAAAAAAAAATGGCAAACGCAGAAGTTTCTAATGAAAGAAAATAAAAAAAATTAAAAAGAAGACAAGTAGAATAGTAAAAAAACTTTTATAATAACTGGAAGTCATTATGAAATATGAAACTATTTAAATTTACATTTAAATAACTCTGCTTGTCAGTTTAACTCAAGTGCCACAATAACAATGGATGGCATTTTAAATGTTCGTTAGCGCCAAAAGGACGACTACTACGATGAAGAAGAAAAAACTACAAGAAAAAAGGAATAAATAAAGAAAAGTTGATGATAAAAACAAGAATCATCTTGAAAACGGAGAGTATAGTTTTGCCTTTAAGTGAAAGGCAAAAGAAAAAATATATGACAGGACAAACAAAGAGCAAACATTGAAAGAAAAAGAGACATTTATAAACAAAAGAAAAGCAAATAACACAACGGTACAAACATAAATAAACATTCTTTTAAATATTTTAACACCATAAAATGCAAGAACAAAAAATAATAAGTTATAAACGCCTAAAAAACTGTTTAAGGCAACTTAAAAACAAAAGAAATAAAAATAAACAAATGCCAGCCGTACACAAACAAATTTGAATATTTTTTTGTTTATTTGCTTGATTTTTCATTTCAATTTCTTTTTCTGTTTGTTGGTATTGTAATGACATTGATACTGGTTATGGTCAAGCTTTTCTTTTCTTTCTTTTCTAATATTTACTTTGAAAAATGAAAGCAAATAAAAAAAAACTACACAAAAGGCTGCAATTTGTTGGCCTCATGTCATTACAACAATAAAAAAACAAATACAAATCGAAAATAAAAAACACACACCCACTGTTCTCATATTTGTCCACCCATACGTATAAGTAATAGAAAAATAAAATACGAAATAAAAATTTATTCATTCATACGCACTGTAGTACTCAGTGCATTTCATCTGCCATCACATTGAAGCAAGCAGTACAAGGAAAAGAGAGCACGTGTTTAAGGAGAGAGTTATTTGTGCAAAGACTGTTAACAGTTCGTTTTGTACTCTTTTGTACTCTTTTGCTGTCATATTCTTGGAGAAAAAAAAGAATACAGGAACGATAAATGGATACAAAACATAACAGATTGTTAACATGTATATATGAGTTGCCACAAGCACAATGGTTTGCATGTAATTATTACCTGGTTTAATGGAAATCTCCAAAATACCTAGAAAAACTTTTTTCCGGTTTTGTGAGAAAGTCTTTGATTGTATGTAAGAAATGTACTTTGAAATTTCAAAAACATTTAAACTATCACAGTTTAAAACTAAAATATCTTCTCTTTGATAAAAAATTTATATTAATAAATATGCCAGTTGGCCACCCAAATTAAGCTATTCCAGAAGTGTTTGATAAAAAAAATTATTTTGCAGTTATATGGTTCTGTATACCTGATAGTGAGTATTACGAATAAAGCTTTATGCAAGCGTTGTGTAAAAAAATTAACAAAATTAATCGAATCAAAATAAAAATTTTTTGTTGGTTAGCACACAGTGTAAAAAAGAATTAACCTACAGTAGAATGATAGTGTGCTGGGTTATTAGACGCGAGCCCGTGGTTTAAATCAGGCACCACGAACAAAACCTAACGGGGACTTTATTCTGGCAAAACGTGTAAGAGTAAATAAAACTGTCATGAAAAGCTTCTCAAAAAATTGTCTTTGGTCCTAGTCTAGTGGCTAGTGCTTTTATTTACTAGGCTAGAGCTTCAAGTTCAACTCTCAGCTCTGGAGAACAACAATCTTCACCCAGCTGACTTCTGACAAAACCTCTTCCAGTAACTAATTGCCATGAAAAAATTTCTTAAACCTGCCGTTCAGAATCGACACTAAATTGTGATTTGAGGAGCCTGACTAAAGGGATTAATAGCCCGCGAATTATTAGCAAAATTCGTTTTATTTTTAAATATTTATACGTAGGCCAGTTGTGAACACCGCTCTTGGATTGAAATAGATTCCTACGTGCGCCTTATACAAGAAAAAGAAAGAAAAAAGCAAACAATATGTTCTTTAGTCCTTTAGTTATTTTTTTTGAATAGAAGACTAAGCTATATAAACGCTGCTGTGTTTAAAAAATAAGATCCCTTGTCAATAATTGTAATCATTCAGAAATCCTTAATGATCCATGTTTAATTTCCACTTGATCGGTGTCGATTGCCAACTAATGAATGATAGCCATGATTCAAGTGTGGAAGACTGGTTGTTTTTTACGTACTTATTACTATTTAGAAAGGTAGACGTCAGCACTTGCTCTTCCAACGTTCGAATTCTATGTTTATTGTTCCATTTCAATAGTTAGTACGTCTGGGGTGATGTACTCCCATTGCACTTTCATTTATAAGATTATTATCTTGTTGTGCTATGATTAACAATAAATAAATAATGCCATTTAAGGCCAAATCTTATGTGCTTGTACATGATTCCATTTCTATTTGGAGAATTGTATTGATAATTACTTGCTTAGCGGACATTATAACCGTTAAGTTAGTTTTACGACCTAACATATTATTACCCATGTTTTGTCTGTCTGTTAATTTTGAACTTCTATGCCGAACGATAGATTTAAGAAAATTTTCATGGCCTTTTTTTGAGCTTTTGTCAGAAAGGTGTTATGAGAAAGTCGCCGAAGAAATATTTTTTCTTTTTCTGTTCGAGACGTCTGAGGCAGAAGATCTCACTTCAGGACCTCTCGTCTACTAAGCCAAAACACCATCTATTAGACGACGTCAACAATCACTTTGTATTTGAGTCATCTCCAAACAGAACATTCCCTAGCCATTCCATATCCATGAAAACCATAAGTATTTCAGTATTTAAATCATTTTTATACAGCCAGTGAGTTTCAGTAATCAAATGCAGTTGTATGTGAATTTAGCGTTTTATTGTTAATAACTTCTAAACGATCCATTCACACATCAATCCCAAAAAACAGGGCAACATTTCGGCATTTCGATTGACGCAGAAAACTGCAAGACTCCACTATTTCTATCCATCTACAGATACATAATTTTTTTTTAATGACAGAACTCCAAATTTCATCATCCATATTGTAGAATAGTTTGTATAGAAAAAGGATCTTAAAATGATTTCAAATTCATCCAACAAAAATCTGTACCGAAAGAATATTTCCAACGTATAAAGTTAAATATTTAAAGAAATTTTAGCCGATATAAGCAAACAGCTACCAGATTTTAATAATAATTCCAGGATATAATTGATAAACTTTAAAAAGTTGGACGAAATCGAAAATTTACTAAACCGTTCCTAGGAATTCATATTCAGCTTTTCATTAAGGAAATATTTGATGGTAACACTAGCTTTGGTTCGGGTAGGTCTGTTCATATGTCTGATGACTGAATGAATAGATGTTTGGCTGGCTGACTGACTGACAGACAGACTGATGTTTGTAAAATTGTGTATCAATAGCATGAGAAAGAACATTGTCGTGTTTTTAAAAGTTTACATGTACAGAAATTCAGTTTTTTTTGTTTTCTTTTCATTCCCTTTTCCTTTGCAACATATATACATACAATCTAGCTGTATGTATTGTGATTACAAGGCATACATACACATGCTGCTTTTCTTGTTAGCCATTTAGAAATGTAAAGTTTGAATGTATATACTTTTTTATTTTTATTTATTTTTCTATTTTTTTATTATTTAATTAATTGATTCATTAAAAATAGAAATGAAATTATTGTATTAAGTAACATACCGATTATTTCCTTTTGCTATTTTTTTAGAATACTTTTCCTATATATTTTTTTCTTTCGTTTAAGGTAACCTTGTTAATGGTCAGCACCAGCAGCAGCAATTGGATTTTAAACACAAGAAAAAATATATTTTTTTTTCTCTTTAGATTCCTTGAGTAAATAATTGTAAGACAATATTTTTTTTCTTATTAATTAATTGCCTTAAGAACAAGGATTTTAAGGCATTTCAAGCCTTAAGGTTATAAAAAATTATTTCTTTTTCTAGCAGCATACATTTTCAATAAAAAAAAATGTCTTCTTTTGTTATTTAAATTTTAATTACAAATTAATGCACTTTTCCGAGCAATAAAATTTTAAATCTTTTTATTTTTCCATTCTTTCTTTTTTTTTTTTTGCTCTTTAGGATATAATTTAGCTTGTTTGCTTGGGTTTTCTTCTTTAGAGAACCAGGCGAATTTCTATAGGCGCTTGTCTTGTTGACGTTTTCAATATCTGGGGATCTAAACACGAACTGAAAAGAAAATTTCATTGAATTTTTCATTATGCTGTTAAAACCAGCTCGCAAATGTTACATCGTTTTTTTGTTGTTATTATTGTCGTTGCTGCTTTTATTGTTCTTGTTACAAATGTTAGTGTGTTGTTTTAAACGAAAATTTTCTCAAGATTTTTCTTATCTAAGCTTTCCTCAGTTCATGTTAAAACACATTCTTAAGCTCTGATTATTTATTGTACTTCCGCTTTTCCATTTCTCTCTTTTACTTTCTCTTATTCGTCTCTGTTAACATTTTACTCTCCATAATAAACACTTGTTATAACAGGTTCTTGTAACAGAGCAGAGATGGTTAGGGGGTGATGTTTTGTTGTTTACAAAACTAACGGTGTTGGTGAAAACAATTGTTGTACGCATGCTTTCCACCACGTTGCTGTTGTTATTGTTATGACAGTCGAAAAAAATAAAAAAAAAACAAAACAAGAATCTTAACCACATGCAGGCATGTCTCATGCTTATCACCCGTTTTTATGGTTGGAAGTCAATGCACCTGTTATATTTTTATAAACATTGTTATAAACAGAACAACATTGTTGTTATTTATGCATATGACAGTTGTTGTTGTTTTTATTAAAGTTGATTTAATACTAGGACAGTGTTGTTGCCAGTTTGGCTGTTTACTGTCATGTCATTCAAGTCATAGTGGCACCATTTTAATTGTTCCTTTCTGTAGCTGTTGTTGTTGTTGTTTGTACAACAAAAGTATTGTGTCCCTATATTAGACTATCAAGTATCGTGCAAATAATTTTAAATAAAAAAAATGGAAAAATGGTTCGTTTTAAATACATTCCAGTAGTTATTACAATAACCGTTTAATTGTATGTGTCTGCTATTGTGTTATAATATTTTTGTGGAAATTTATTGAAGTTTATGTCATAATAAATCCATTTGTTATAATTGTTGTTGCTGTTATTAATTTCATTTGCACAAAAGTCTATTGAACTTACTTTAAAAGGAAATTTACCATCAACAACATTTGAATGTTTAATAATAGAACAGGAAAAACTATTCCACACAAAACAAAAAAAAAAAAAACTTTAAAAAGTTTTGATGGAAAATCAAATGATTTTTCTTAGACATCGAATTGAATTGTTTGGACAAGTGAGGAGGACACATCGTTAAAAAACATAAACTTTTGATTTAATTTGCATTTAAGAAATGATTGCTTGGTAAAGAAGTTTTAAAATGTTAGAATTCCGATTCCGATACTAATTAATTGGTTTTTAGAGAAAGTTCGGTTACAAATTGTTACAAAATAACTTTTCAATTATAGAAGAGGTTTGAAAACAACGCAGACAGGTGAATCAATTTATGAACTTTACGGTAATTGATTTTCTTTAAACTACGACAGTATGTTTGGCATTTCGACAACGATAAAAAAAAACAAATCGCTCTGTAGAGCACCCGGATAATACAGGCCAACAAGATTTTTAACCTAAAAGCAAGATTATACTATTTAGAAGGTTTTGGGTGCACTGATTCCGAATCATAGCTCAGAATTGCTTCACCGCAATGGGCAACGTGATACATACATAAATACATAATTGGTCATTAAAAGCCTTCAGTCAAGATTACAATCTAGCTTCTCACATCACTTATGTTGTGTGTGTTCATTCTATACATGAGCGGCGGAAGCTACAGTTTAAAGTCGACTCCGAGCGACAGATTATTGTAAAACTTTTCATTCAATTCAATACAATCTTAATTACTATCAGAGTTTTTGCCAGAAATCTCCTAAGAGGCAATCACCAAATTTTTTTTTTTTCATATTTTGTTCTGATGATTGACCTGGGGTGGTTTGAACCGTGGCCTCACGTCTCATAAGCTAACATACTACCCTCTAGTCTACGGCGACTTCACGTTACGACTTCGGTTCTAGAGATAAAAGTGCTTAACACACTGTTTATATGTATATTCATGTGCATATCTTGTCGTCAATTATTGCTTTCTCTGAGAAATGTCAACTTTTTAATCCAAATATGATACAGATAAGGCCTGTTTCTCTATTACGAGTGCAGTTTAATCCACACAGTAGACCGGTTTCAAAACAATGCTGAATATTTAATGACTACCAAGTATCAGTCAGTCTCCACAACAATAATGCTAAAATTACATTAGCTTTTGATATCAGACTTTCTTTAGACTTCTTAAACAGTTTAGCAATGGGTTTCGCAACTAGAGAAAACTAGTGACACTAGTGAAACCTAGAAATCATTTTGGAGCCATTACAAGACATTGCACGATCGGACAGCTGTTAGAGTGCATGAGACAACATTTATTGAAGATGTTAATTCAAAAGCCCTGAACGTTTATTTTAAGAAATTTAATTTATTAATTTATTCAGAATTAAATTATAAAACAAAATTTTTGCTTTTAGTATTAAGAACCATTAAATAAACCATTAAAAAAGAAGAAGAACCATTAAATAAATAGAACTCATTTAAATACAATATATTCTCTGTCCATAATACCACTCCTAAAATGTATAACAAATCGTCTGTCTGTCTAGTGAATATATTTTCATTTCTTTTTTTCAAATCTTGGCCTAAGTCACTAGCAAAACACTTTCAACAATTCTCAGTCTATTCTCAAGTAAAAAAAATATTTATTCATGATAATATAATAAAAGCAACAACAAACAATCAAAATTATAAGACCATCGGCCAATTTGTTTTAATGACTAGACTAAACTAAACAGCTGCCGGTCTGGATAACCATATAAATGAATGAATGATTGAATGTTAAGAAAAGAAATTTATTAATGATGATATAGAAAATCATCAAAGGTGGCAAATATTGTCAGAGAAGAGGCAGAACGAAAACAAGTTTAAATGATAGACAACAAATACAAAAACAAAAAACAATTTATTTGTCAACAGACCCACAATTGAATGAAATTTTATGTAAATCATCATAATGATCTCAATGATTATTAATTCAGGTGCTCAAAAATGCTCATGAGTGTCGATTTCGTTTTGTTCAATTAAAACTTTCATTTGTATTCAAATTTAAATTAAACATCATTTTATTTGATCTAAACAATGGCGAAAATGGAAATGTAAGACAAAAAAATGCAAAACATCTTCATTTACAATGATTTGCGAATCTTAATTTGGAATATTTAATTTAAGAAAACAAAAAGAGAAATAAAGAAGAGTTTGACTTTCTTTGATGCAAACAAAGTAAATTAGTTTTGAGCCGGCCGGTTAATAGAATAGTTCGGTTTTTCGAAAAAATTAAAGCATCTGAATTACAACGGAATAATATATTATCAAAATGCAAAGAAAGCAGGTAAAAATAATAAAAAAAAAACAAAAGAAATAATAATTTTATATGGCGTGCTACAGTGGATATTCTACAATTCTTTTGGTCAGCATTTTTTAAATTGTAAAGCCTTTTATAATATTTAAATTAAAAGGTATTTTCGTTACTTAATAGAATTATAGTGCATAACCTATCTGTAGTTTAAAAGTGTCATGAAAGCGAAACTTATTGATTTCAATATCCAAAGAAAAAATTTCGTTTCTTGTAAATAAAGAAAATTTGGACTGACTCCTGATTATTTCATTCAATCCTAGTTATTTTGTAGGATGGGGTGAAATATTGATTTCAGAGCAATACAGGGATCTGCAAGTAAACATTTCAAAGTGATTAAAGAGATTTATCTGCTTAAACAGGTTTCACACGAACAACATTTTCTATTTTGTCCTACAAGTTGCATTGCATTAAAATCTAGAAACTATGGTGGTTCTACGGAAATTGTTTGAGTGCAAATGGCAACAAGGCTTTGTTAAGATTACTTACATAATTACAATACTTTAGACAGGATTATGACTAGCATCGCAAACTACTCACGCGGTATTGTTTTTTTTTGTATATGAATGGCAGGTGCGTGCTGCACTTAATGTCGACTCTGAACGATGGATTGATTACTGAGATTCTGCCAGAAGTCTGCTGAGAAGGAGTCGACGAATAAGCCAACACATTACCTACTAGAATACGGTGACCTTTTAACCTTTTTCGTTTTTAAAATTCCAAAAAACTACATTTGTAAAATAGAATAAAACATATTTTTTGGGGCCATGCATGAAGACTTGTTTTTTTAGGAGTGTTAAATTCGCCAATTTATCAAGCATTTCGAGTGCTATCGCGCCAATGACAGTTGCATGTTGTCTTTTAGGTCGATGGCCACAAATAATTAAGGTCCAAAATCGCCTTTCTGTACTCTGCCGTTCTTCATTGAATATAATGTCTTAAAGAAATACGATCAAATGATGCCGCCGGCCCACAGACTGCACCAGACAGTGGATCTATCGGTGTGTATTGGAACTACCTACGTAAGGTTTTTATATGGAATTTTGTAATTTTTAGTTTCCATGTGCCGTATAAAAGGGCTTGAGTTCAAAAAAAAGGGATGCCAAATTCAGCATTTTTCTTCCCCAGTACTTTATGACCTACACTTTAAAGAACGACAGATTTTTGAAAAAAAATTTCATAGCAATTTTATTTATTCTCCCTATTTATTCTATTACAACTTGCCGTTAAAGTTGGGTTTAGTTAAAGTTAACTTTAGCTTCTTCTTTTCGTTATTACAACCTAATGATAAAATAAAGTAAACTTTATTAAAAATATGGCAGTGCCGGAACAATGTCGATAACAGTGCTCAATTGAATGTTTTTTTAAACATAGTGGCAACGACGGCCTTCTGTTTTTTGTTGTATTTGCTGATTTTGTTTATATTTGAAGTTGCCATATTGAAAATAATATGGCAAGTTCAAACATAAACTTAACTTTAAAAGTTAAGGGTATGATGATCCGCCATTCAGCTTAACGCTTATTTCTAGTTTATTGTACACTTTTATCTGCCCGTTAAAATCCCCCCTTTAGTTAACGTCAAGTTGTAATAATGACCCTCAGAGTTTTTGCCAGAAATCTACTGAGAGGAAGTCGCCGAAGAAATATTTTTTAATATTTCGTTTTGATGTCTGACCTGGCGTTTGAACCTTGGCTTCACGTCTAATAAGCCAACACAATACCTACTAGACTACGGCGACTTCAGGAACGGAATATAGGTTCTGACGTCAATGATCAGATTTGAAATCTGCCTGAATAATCAGAAAATTATAACACTTTATTTATTTTGTAGCAGATTTCAGAAAAATTTATAAGAAATTTAACATTCTTTTTCTTACAACTTTTCACAGTTCATTTTAATATTTTGCATTATGTGGACTGGTGGTTCAGTGGCCAAATCGTTTAAACCCACAAATTATGACTACGAATATCGAGTTGAAAGCCGAATGGCGATGCCTCCACGTTACATAGGAAGAAGTGCATCAACCACACCTAGACCATTAATTCAACAATATTGGCAACAATTTGTTCGAAACCTACCGACTTTGCCGCCACTACGTTGGAATATGACCAACTCTTTGGGGAATCTATTTACAGCTGGCGCACAACAAATTATTGAAACTCCAATAGCAGTGAATCAGCGTACCGAAAAACCTACTCGTAAAAGAGTAAATCCTACACAAAAGACTAAAACGAAGAAGAATAAAAATCGCAAACGATTACAATCGAGCCGTACAGGTTATTATGATAGCAATTATCCACTTCAATTGCAACTACAACCATTGGGTGTGGATAAGAATGGAGTGATGCATTTGTATGAGCCCTCTGCGCGTAAATTTTATGCTTTGCAAATGGAACCACAACTTGCTCATTACGATCTTTATAGTCCATACAATGAAGATGCTTCTTATCAAGAGCAGCAAAATGATGATGCTTATTATTCACACAGTGGTTATGGAAATAAAGACAATGCTAATGAAGAGGATGATGCAGGCTATGAAGATCAACCGCATCAAAATCATGGCCAGGAATACGATGCTAATAATGATTATGACAATTATGGGTCAAATGATGATAACGTGGAAGTGGTTGATAATTGGGGTTATAATGGCGAAGACGTATTTGCTGATAGGAAACTAAAGGGAAGTGAAACTAATAATTTGCAAGCCCTTGCTGGAAGTATTATAAGAATACAAAAAAATCTTTTGAAACCTGAAACTGAAGAGGTTGCCTTACATCAGCTGAACAATGCTAAAAAACCTGTAGCGGAGGATTCGAAACAAAATGTCAGAAAGGAAGCAGTTGAGAAAAATAATGAAGAATTAGGACGTAATGTATGGAGCACGGATATGAACAAGAAGAGAAAACAAACAGTTAAACAGAACAAAACTTCTAAAAAACTCGTAAAGCTGCCAAGAACTAGAGGAAATATTGTATACACGCCGGTAATATTTACTGTTGGAGACAAGGCCAATTAGCAAAAACATGGTACCAATAAATGTTTAAAGTGTTAAAAAAAACCCAGAGTATTTTTATTTATTAAGAACAAAAAGAGATTTGGGTTGCTGCAGTATTAAAAATGAAATTACCTGTTAGGACTTGCTTGTTGTTGGATTTTAATTGCGTTTATTTATTTTTGAATATCTAGAAGAATATTTTCAAATTAAAAATGCTTAAAACTTTACAAAGTTTAGCTATAAAAAACAAACTTTACTTACACTTAAAGCAGCCATACACTTAATATTGTATTTAATAAAACAAAACTTAATTAATTTAAATGCAACTAGAGAGAATTGGCGAAGTAAATAACAGCATATATATACTAATGTGTAGGATATACCGGTTCTTTAGGTAAATCAACATGTTTTACGAATTCTAAATTATCGAAATATGAATGTAACATGGCATCTTTGGCCGATATTCTACCATTGGGATCATAAACCATCATGGCCTGGAATTAGAAAGATCCCCAATCACAAAATTCGAAGAAACAAATAATTTTACAATTACTTACTTTCAAGAGATCATAGGCTTCATGTTTAACTATTATATCAGGTATGTTTGATTTTTCCCATTTTGGAAATTTCGCTTTATAGTCTGGTAGTTGTGATACTCCAGGCCAGGTTGTTTCATCTGGTGTTCCCAAGGTACGAAATATTCTATACAATTGATCAATTTCACTATCGCCTGGGAATAAGGAACGCCGCATTATCTGAAAAAAGAAAATCAATTTATTCAAATAAATCGCATTTATGCTAACAGAGAAGATCTGATATATTAAAAAAAATCATTAATTTCTTAAAACAAGAGATTTTTTTCAGTTAATGTTGAAAGAAAGTGCTTGACGTAAACAGAAGGTGCCATTGATGTCAATCACTGTCATAATTGTATGAAAAAAAGAAAGTTTTCTAAGTTATTAGTCAATTTATGAGAGCATTTGTTGTTGCTAGTAATGCAATAAAAATTAAAGAAAAATTTACATTTTTAATATTCATTTTGAATAATAATTAAATCAAGTTATTTAAAATTCATAGTTTAAACAAAGCAAGCGCCTATGAGTAAAGTGATAATAAATATTTAAATACTTAGATTTTCGAAGCGTGAATAAAGTGAAAGCTTATAGGAATGTGATGTCTTTCTAATGTTTAATCGTAAAAAAAGCAAATTCGGGAATAAGAAAAGAAGGGGTTTCTTATTAACTTATTAAAACCTCAAGGCAATTGGGAAATGTTTAGAAAGTAAATAAAAACTTGGAATGCAAAATATATAGAAGAGTTAAATTTTGTAATTTCACTTGCTGGTCAACACTCAGAATATGTTCAAGCAAAGGGAGAGAGAACCCGCTTTCTGTGTTTATAGACATTAGATAAAAGAAATATTTAAGGTTTTAAAGACAGGAAACAGTTCTGTTAAAAGTATATTCCACTTGTACTATTAATAACAAATCCGATCATGAACAGATGTGCTGTATGGGAAAGGCGAAAATCACGGTAAAATAAGAGACTCTCCGGAACAAGTTTCTTAATTACATAAGAGTACATTGCGTGTATAGAAATTCGAATTATGGAATGCCGAAAAAAGACGTTAAAGCTCAGTGGAAACCTGGTCGTAATCCTAATAATGTAACGTACTAGCAGTTGGTTCAAAAACTTCATACTTTTAAGGTTGCAAAGTGGAAACAAGGTCAAGACTCTTGATTCCAATGTGCAAAAGCGATTGTTGGCGGCGTTAAGGTAATTTGCGACGGTGATTTATATAAATTCACCCTTTATATATATCCACCCAATTGTCAGAAAAAAGATCTGTTGTGGATCAGTTCAAAAGCATAGGTTACCAAAATATGTAAGGTACAGAGAAATTAAGAAAGAAAGTTATACTGACTGTTAAAGTAACAAATAGATGAAAAAGAGAAAAGACAAAGAGTCAGCCCTAGCCCTAGCCTAAAGTCCCTGCGGCTCTGAAGTCAAGGGCAGAGGCATAAAATATGTTACACCGTCTGAGGCTTCATTATCACGTAACCCCATGAATTTTCGACTCTTCTGGAAGATTTGTCTGCTAAATCTATACACATTCACGTGGGCTAGCAGAAGAGGCCATCTGAAATTTCAGAGGTTCATCTGTAATTTCATTACCCTCAATGGTACAGTCCCCGTCATAATGGTCTGAAATATCGATGAATAAATCACATTTGACATATTGGCTAAAGGCTAACTCCGATATAATAATCCTGTAGGTTTTTTTAAACAGGATACGTTTTCGATTGGTGAACTTTTTTTTTTTTGAAATAATTGCAAGTGAAGGAATGTTTTTCAAGCTTGTAAAAGCTTAAAACGCATAATATGATAAAAATAATATTTTAAGGTGTAAGTAAATATCCAACTTAAAGACTTATTTATGAACTAAAATATAAAAATAGTCTATAAGATTACGGCAATATACTTACCATTTCAGCAAATATACAACCTAAACTCCATATATCCATACCAGTGGCATAGAATTTTGTGCCCAAAAGAATTTCAGGCGCTCTATACCATAAAGTAACCACCTCATGTGTATACGCTCTCATGGGCATATTAAAAGCTCTTGCTAAACCAAAATCAGCCAACTGCAAATAACTGTATTTAAGTATTAAACTATTAATAAATTTCAATAAATTAAACGTACCTTTATATTACCAGAGGCATCGACTAATAGATTTTGTGGTTTCAAATCCCTGTGCAATATACGATTGGTGTGACAAAAACCAATTGCATCCAACATTTGAAACATGTAACTCTGCAGTGAAAAGGAAAACAAGTCGTAAACAAAAGTTTTTAATCTAAGCAATTAAATACAAATTATAGTTCTTTGAGAAGTAAATTCATTTGCAAAGAATAAAAATACCTTAATTAATTGCGGTGTGAAAACTTCTTTCTTTTTGTCCATCAATTTTTTTAAATCCATATTCAGATATTCAAACACCATATAAAGGCTTTGATCAGCAACAACAACATCAAATAATTGCACAATATTGTCGTGTTGTAAATCCTTTAGCAAGGAAATTTCACGTATAGCTGTTGAAGGAACACCCTCTAATTCACTGAAAACAAAGCCAGATTTACAAATTAATAGGAATTAATTTTAAAAATTTTATATCGGAAGTACTTTTTTTTGATAGTTCGATGGTTACCTCATTTGAATTTTCCAAAAAGGAAAGCATGTAATTTAAAACAAAAAGCAAATTAGTACGGCATTTAAGGATAACATTTACAATATTTAATAGACCATGATGATAGTGGACTAACAAGACAAAGCCGAATCATGTGGTGCTACGTTAACATTTTCAAATACATCGGAGCACGTACATGATTCGGATATTGTCCAGAGTCCTGCGGTTATTTATTGGTACAATAGAATGCGTACTGGATGTATACTCCCTTCGAGCAGTAATAAAAGATTTATGGCTATAAGAATGGTAACAATAATTCCGAAACAATTCGAAATGCCCTGTAGTGCGATATATTTGGTCATTACTAGCCAGGAAAATGAAAAACGACAACAAAAGAGATAAATTGCAAATTAATTAACATTTTGGTTATTCTGGTAGGGAATAACCCATGGAGTACATAGATGTAAACGATACCAAGACCCCAACATTGTCTACGTCATGTAGCCCTTTTCTGTGTGAGAGAGAGTATATATTAAGAAATCAGAAACATCACCTATGAAATTAAATCTTTGCTTATGAAGGTAGCATATATTATGAAAGACGGAGGCTCTTAATATTCGTAAAATATGTTCACTGTCCTTCAAAAACAAATGTTCAAAATCTATTCCGATAATATGTGGAATAATAGACCTGTTACACTGACGTGACGCCTGAAGTCATATCCTAGAAGTGCCATGTGCATAAATAAGGCTGCGTTATAATTTCAAAAGAAAAATCAGTCAAGTTTAATGCTGGCATGGCCATGTCTGTCGAATAAAAAAGAATGTGTCCGTAATGCGGATATTAGCAGGAGCAGGCATTGAGGCAGTCCTGTAATCGATTGGTGTAACCATTCAGAAAGCTACGCGCGCGGTGTTGGTAGGTCTGGAAGAAAGTGTTAAGGCAGGCCGACGAAATCCGATAAAAGTGTTGTTAAGGGCAATTAAGTAACCAATATTTGTCAAATTAAGCCTTAATGGTCTGGAATAACAGGCCATCTTTTAAATAAATTTGTTTTGGATTGATTGCCTAAAAAAATCCGCTGACTATCAACGCCCGTTCCTATATCCATTTTTTAATTACACGTTAAGACAGAGACAGCATCAATCCTGATGACATAAATGGAGAGTTTTAATCCATAAACATCTGGGATAGCATTTAAACTTAAGTTTGGCTTATTTTAAGGAAATAACTGCAATTGGCACTAATATTTTGGCCGGCACTGTACAAATTGGAAAAAAAAATAATTTTTACATTTTTTAATTAATTCAACCAACATTCGTTTCTTTTATTTAACAAAATTCAGTAACTGCCACACTTACTTTTTGTATAGTTTTATGAATTAAATCTTCAGACACCAGGGAATCCTTCTGTTATTAAATAAAAACAATGCTTTTGAACGTGATTTAAACATTTTTATAACCGTCCCTACAGTAATATCCTTAACTTATAAATGGTTTAACAATTTGGCACACACTTAACAACCCATTTAAGATTTATTACCGACTAATTGAAGGAATATTTTAGTAACGAATTCATTGCTTTAAAAATCTGCGTATATGACATTCATGAAGGACATTTAACGTTAATAGCAAGCACCTGTCTGTGTGACGTTGTAGTTGTCGTCTTTTCACTCTATTGGCCTGACCCGACCTCTTGAATATGCTGTCAACACTGCTTGCCATTCAACAACAAATATTGTGTTACTTTTTGTTTTTGTAAAATGTGTATTTGACAACAAACAAAACATATACACACATACATGTTTAAGTAAACGCCAATCCATAAAATCAGTACGTACAAGTCGAACGCAGGCAGAGTTTATAAATAAAAAGGATATTTAATCGAGAGACACACATACACACACAAATAAGAATAAAAAAATATTTGTAAAGTTCTGTATCACTTGGTTTAATTTTAAAACACATTTTAGGCAAAGAAGAGAGGAGGCTTACTTACCCGTCCAAACGTATCTTTTTAAGGGCCACATCTTTGCCAGTTTTAATGTCTCGCGCCTTGTAAACAATTCCGTAAGTGCCCTCGCCAATCTTTTCGATTCTTTGAAAATCTCCCATGTCCTGCATTTTGGCGTACAGCGGCGTTATTATTATTTTATTTCTTTATAATTAAAATTGTGTCCTCAATTTATTTGTTTTGTCTAGTATTGTTTTTATTTTATTGCCTCTTTCTTAATTATTTATTTATTTCGCTTTCAGGTAAAAGAAACACTCTTTACGCACACAAATGTCGAAATGCTAAAAAGCCGCAAAAATTCTGTAGTTATCGAAGAAGCCACTAAAAATTATTAGCGATGATGTTTTGTAGATGAAAACCGATTGTAGACACTTTTGGAAATAAAAACACTGTGTTGTATTGCAGTATATGGTTGTTGAATTCGCTAAACGAAAAGAATCATTTTATTTTGAGAAAGACAGTATTGCCAGCTGTAAATAGGTTGAATAGTTTATTCCCAAAATTTATTTACACGTCCTTTACACATTCGAATGTACTGAACATTTTTTTACATTTTCTTTTCAAAGTTTAAAGTTTAATTTAACAGTTATACTTGCAAAGGCCGTTTGTAGGACTCATCTGTAAATGACGAATGCAGAACAAAACAAACATCGAAGTGTGTATGTTTGTAATATTTCCTTCTCTCAAGTAATTGAATCTTCAATTTATTTTTGATCTGGCAATAACCTATCAAATTTTATTTAAGAAAAAAACAAAAAAATTACGATAACAATTTTTGGAAACGGTTGTGTACAGTGTTGCAAAATTGAAATTTTGAAATAGTACTGAAAGGAGTACCTTTTTGTATCAAATAAATGGTAGTAGTATTTATTTATTCGAAACGTAAAGGTCCTAGTCAAAAATGTCGACGCAACGGTTCACTCGGCTCTCCATTGCTCTTCGTAATCTAACAGCGATATACGTTATAGCCCCTGGCTAACCGGGGCTAAAGACCATTCATTAAGACCATTAGCCTTAACCCCATTTATAGTTGAAAAGCGCAAACCATAAAATTTGTAATAAGAAAATAGTACTGAATGTTTTGAAATTTTGTTGCCAAGGAAAACTAAAAATCTGTAACTAACTAACTAACCAACTTCTGAAAAAGAGGAAAAAACTGAATGATTTAAATTTAGATTATTTTAGAAAATTTGACAAATTTATATCGAACAAAAGGCACAAAAAATTATACATATTTCGATAAAGAATTTCCAATTTACAAAAAAAAAAAGAAATAATTCAAAAAATCATTTACAAAAAAATAATTTAAATTTAATTGTTTTTTCTATCTATGCAGTTTTCTAATTTTAATTTTTTAGAATTTTTAATAGAAATGATACAATGGCAACATTGTTTTAATGCAGTAAAATAACACTAGACATATTGGTGAATGCCTCCACTAACGGATGTAAAAAATACTTATTCCAGACACACACCGAACAAATCACGATATACAGTACATATATTTATGGTAATACAGTACTCATTTCGAATAACGGCAGTTTGGTGAATTTCGATTTTATTCACCACACCGAATAAATTCACCACATTTTGGAAAAACTCACCACACTGAAAACCCACCACAATTAAAAAAAATTTAATTAAATTTTTTTCCACCACAAAATTTCATTCACTCACTCCACCTTCCCCCTTCCACACACATCCATATTCCATTAATTTTTCTCCTCCATCCGCTATCACCCCACCCACCCATCCATCATCCACACACCCCATCATCCATTCATTCCTCATTTGTGTTTTGTTTTCGTTTAGGCTTTTTAAATACCTACACGTTTGTTTGGTTGTATTTCTTTTTGTTTTCGTTTTGTCTGACCTGGGGTTTGAACAGTGCATCTTAATAATAATAACTCCATTAGACAGACAGACCACCACATAGTCATTAAACAAACGGGCTTAACTTTTACTTAATAAACCCGGAAAAGGAAAAAGAATGTGTGAATTGTTTTTAAAATATATTTATTTTTTGAACGAACAAAAACGTATTTGATGAAAAAAGTACTGAAAGCTTGGCGGGGGTAGTAAGTACTGTGGTATTTTTTAAATTAAAAAGTACTGAAAAAAATACAAAAGTACTGAATTTTTCAACACTGGTTGTGTATCTCGTGCGGAAATGAAATCATTCTTATAAGAAAAAAAAACAAGAAATTAGTTCTCGTAAATTTTTAATATTTGGAAACGGTTGTGTATCTCGTGCGGAAACGTAATCATTTTCGGGAACCGTGTAATGGGTGTTTCTATTATTAACAAGTGTGGCTTGCTTCTTCATTAGCAAAAAGAGAAAGACTGTCCGCATGCGTGCTTGGTCGGTGTTTGCAAACGTGCGATTCTTTCCAGCATATTGCACTAAGCGTCTGTCGTCGCATAATGTTTAACGTATAAAAAGGTCAACAGCAACCTGAGATAAGTTTTCCAATTGCCGAAACTCAAAAAAGTTAGAGGCAGAGCAAGATGGAAGATTTAAGACCATGTATTGGGCATAGTGACAAATAAGAAACTGCCGGTGATCGTGAAATCCATTGTATGTACTCTAGACAGAGGGAAAGAAAGAAGTGTAACAAAAGAAACGAGAAAAAGAAAGTGAATGAAAAGTGAAGAATATACTACATACATATATATGTTCGGTATAATATATTTCGACAGAGAGAAGAAGTGTTACAAAAGAAACGAGAAAAAGAAGCGTTAGTGTAGCGTTCGTCTACCGGAAAACATGATCCTAGATGTTTATGTGTTTCTTAAATTTCAACGTTTTAAGCATTTCATATTCGTTTTCTAAATGGCTATGTGGTAAATACGATAAAAATTCTCATTAAACAGTGAAAAGGGATTGCAGTGGTAACCGCAGACATACATTTAAAAACCAGAAGAAGAACAACAAAAAGCCTTCAAAAATTTAATTTAAACCAGAAAATTTCTTCAAAAGAAACACGGCAAACAAACGACAACAATAAAGAAATCACAACAAAAGACAAAGGGAAGAATGTCTACAATTTACACATTACATACGAGGGTAAGTTCAACTATGTATCCTTATAAATAAATAACAGTACATGTTTTAATAGTTTTTCATGACATGATGTGATTCCTCTTTAATATCCTTTATCAATAACTGACACTGTCAATCACTGATGTTCGTTCACATGTTACGAAATTTTTTATGATGCAAAACTTACACTGAACAACAAAATAATAAAAAATTCATTTGTTACAATTGAAACCCACTGTTTTTGAAATTTTTACCCAAAACTTAAGTAGGCCACTGGTAGTCTGAGAACCAATTTTAGCTTAGATTGTACACATAATTTTTATCGAATTTGTTTGAAATCGTTAGTTATGCCACCTGAAATTGTTTTCAATGAAAAAAATCTATAAATTCTGCGCCACCTTTAGTTTAGAATTCTTTATTTTAAAATTTTAAACATGCATCAATAATTCGTTAACAGATCCTCGTATATGCCCATGAATAAAACCATATTTTCATTGTTTTATTGTTTTTGTTTGTAAACCACTTGTTTTATTGCTCATACGCATAAAGAGACAAAAACAAAGAAAAATAAGAAAATAAAGACACAATAACAATAACAACAATAAGGAAAATAATTATAAAATCGAATAAATATTGCACGCACACAGAAACCCACCGCATTCTCACTGACAAGGGAATACAAAAACATGAAAACAAACAAACAAATGAACCCAGTGGACATTTTCGAATGAAGGAAGATCGGAAGCCACAAGCCCACCACCTTTGCGTCCACTGAGGCTGTATGAAGCGAATCTTGGGACTCAGGGTGGATGCGAACTTTCTGGCGTTTATTTGGAATTGGAGTTCTGAAAATCGAATATTCTGAATAGAATAAAAAAAGTCTGCAATGCTGTCTATGCTTATAATAAAGTGATAGGAAAAAAATTAGGGTCTCGTAACAAGCATGATTAATAACAATCCGATCTATCTGGACCTGCGAATGCCTGGTGGTCGCCTTTGTGTCATCGTCTTTGGGTGACTGGTTGGTCATCGTCTTTGGGTAACTGGACGATGGAACAAATCGAATATGAATCACTAAAAAATCTGATTGAATTGGCAACCTTCAGGAAGATAGATTAAAGGACACCACACTAAGACGTCTGTGAATATGCGAGAACTGTTGATGTGAGGATCAAAGCGAAAGTTCTTGTTAGGTTTCCTCTCAGAACCTCCTTGAAAGCCACTACCACTACTTACCTATTTGCATTCTTATTTCGTTTTTTCTGTCCGTTACTGTCTGAAAATGTTTGTTGGGCATTCACTTAGTTTTCTTATTTGTAGGTGTTTTTGTAGGCGTGTGTGTGTGTGATTATTGTTTCTCTTTAAATAAACAAAATATAGAAATAGGGGGAGAGAGAGAGAATCTGGATGTGTAAGTTTAGAAGAAAAACAAATTTAATCACAGAGTATCCTGGCAACAACAATAAATTCTCTGATGAGAGACAAGAATTAAGATTAAGGCGGAGAAGTCATTAAAGCATTAACACAATTAAGAATTTTGTCACTAATTCGGGATGCAAATCATATTTAAATTTATGAGGCAGTATGTACGTGTATATACCGTATCGTATTATATGTATGCTTATGTGTTTGTTTGTCTACCATTGTGTGTGAGGGAGGGTATCTGTTTTTCTTCCTAACTTTTAAGATGCTTACAAAACAAAAGAGAATTTTAAGAAAAGTTTTACTTCTATAATTAAATATGTACGTAGCCTACAAAGCAGGATTTTTTTTAATTTGTTTAAAATTTTATCACTGTTTACTTAATAAATTTTTATTTATAAAATTAAGAAAATAAAGAAGAGCCATGATGGTATAAATTTTTGTAAACAAAAAAAAAAGTTGAAATCAAGTGTTGTTATGATTCAACATAAAGTTGTAGGACTATGGCATTTTACCACAGGCGTACATATGTGTGTATGTATGTAGATGTCCTTAAGGTTTATATTTTTATATGCGGTTTATTTCATGCTTTTAAAAGATTTTGAAAGAAAAAAAAACAATTTTTTTTCGTATTTCTGTAAGGAAATTATTTTTTATTTTAAAGAAATATTTTTGTCTGGCAGATACATATGTTTATAGAACGGAAGGAACACTTTGTTAGAAGAAATTAAATTATTTCGGTTGACAACAGTATTTTGAGAGAAAGTTTTTGTATTAAAGTTGAAATTTTTAAAATGTTGAAATATCTTAACTTTAGAGTAATTAGATTAAATGGGTAGAATGTTATTACGTATAAGTAACTCCTATATATTAGGTGGCATGATATTCTGGACTCATATTCTGCTGAAGTTTTTGAATTTAAAAAATTTTTAAAGATTTATTCCTTCTAAAAATAATTTACACAGAACACGAATATCTTAGAAAAGAACGGAATTCAAGTAAGCTTTCGTATTACTATATCCAATACCGAGTTATCCATTTAGTATTTCTAACCGCCATCCACATAAAGATATATATGGGTATACTATTCAAGTGCTGGAGCAACTGGCTTTCAATGCTGAGTCTTCAAATAAAATTTTCTTCAGCAATGAAACTGATTTTTTCACGTGGAGGTTATGTCAACAAACAGGACTGTCGAATATAGGTAGCGGAGAACCCAGAAATAATTACGAAAACGCCATTACATCTAGATACAGTGATTGGTTGGTAAGCATTATGGCTTCGAGGACTCATTGTTACAATTTTTCGAAAATGATCCTGGCAGAAACGTCATTGATATTTCAGAGCAATGTTGCCATATAACAACCGAATTTTTTAAGTCTTCAATTACTTAAGACTTATTTTAGTGGAACTATGTGAAGGGCCGTATATACGCGGATATTCTCCTAACATTAGCGCATTAGAATTTGACATTTGTCAAGTTATTGCCGAGATATCAGTCGAAATGTGCGAAAAAGCCCAAAATTATCTTAAAAAGACCGACTGCTATTGATCCAGAGGCGGTCGTTTAAATGGCATCGATTTTCATACAAAATAGCAGGATCCTTGTACAATAATTAAATAAGGATTTCATCGAAATCATGGCACATATATAATTGGTGTCATTACAACCCTTTAGTCGGGATTACGTCCTAGTTTCTCACACCATTTATGTAGTCTAAAGTCGACTCCGAACGACAGATTTTTGAGAAACTTTTCATGGCAATTTTGTTTATTCCCAGAGTTTTTGTCAGAAATCTGCTGGGAGGAAGTCGCCGAAGAAATATTTTTTCATATTTCTTTCAGTTGGAGATGCCTGACCTGGGGTTTGAACCGTGGCCTCACGTCTAATAAACCAACACACTACCTACTAGACCACGGCGAAGGTTATGATAACTCAATGCTTTTTAGAAGGAGATGTTGCTTCTGAGTTATGATCTAAAAAAACATAGAAATAATAAGAAAATAGGAGAGATGGTTCCTTCCTTAAGGAGCAAAAATACTTAAATTTTATTTTTTATTATTTTTCTTTTAATAAAAAAGGCTAAAAAATTGATAAATTGTTGCATCGAAAATGTTTAATGACATCATTTAAGTGAGTTAATTTGCATAATTTTCCTTTTTCTACAAAATATTGAAAAACAAAACAATAATTCAAGAAATTTTTAAAATATTCACAAAAATTTGTTTTTATTTTTGCCAAAGGCAAGTGCAACAATATAAAAAACGATTTTCAAACTATTATTAAGAATTTATGAAAAATTTTACGCTTAATTTGTTAATGAAAAATAAACAAGAACAACAAGCACAAAAAACGCATCCTTTAAGTGCAAAGGAATATGAATTTTAAACGAGTTTTTTTATTCTCTGTTTTTTTCCACATAAAATTTATAATTTTATGAATGAAATAATAACCAGCATACTTTTTGTATGTATGTATGTATATTCATCTTTTATATGAGTTTTCATAAATTGAATGTAAAAATAAAATGAAGATAAAATTATGTCTGAAGTGTTCATCACTTAAACTTTTGAGTAGGTGCTTGAAAAACTCTTTCTCTCACTGCTTCAAATTCTTTGAGAATTTTTTGCTTCGAACACAAAGAGAGAAATTTGTTTTTTTTTCGTTTATGAAATAAAAGTAAAGGACGAAAGAAAAACGCTACAGGACAAATAAATAAAATAAAAACAAGTTTCCACTTGTGGTCGTTATTTACTTTTTGCCAAACGAATTTCATATTTAAAAACTTTTATTTCGATAATAAAATGTCGCATTATGTTAAATGTCCTTTAAGTGGACATGAATAAAAAAAACTGTAAAATGCACAGCAAAGGCCACAACACACAACATTCAAGTGGAAGCCCTAAAGAAAGTTAAAATAAAAAAATAAGGTGTACGACTACTTATAATTTTATCTGTTGAGACACGGAAAGGAGGCTCCATAGGTGAAGGGAAGTATGAAATTAAAAATAAAAACTATTCCAACAAATTTTTTTTTTATAAATACAATGAGCGTCAAAAGAAACTGTACATTAAGAAAATATACATTAATAAAATACCGTTATTTTAAAATTGCTTCATTGCTAGTTTTTAAAATTGAAAAAAAAAAAAAATTACATACAATTTCGAAATATTGTCAAATTTTTTCGGGCACTCTCCTTAAGTGTGTAAAAGTTGAGTTTGGTAATTGTTAGAATTTTATCCTGTATCATCCAATGCAAAGCATTTTGTTGAATACACATGACCCCATCACTGTAATTTAATTGTTAATCAATAATTTAGGAAAATCAATACAATTTTTAAATTGCAAAATTAAATTCGATTTATTTAAATATTTTTTTTTATTATTAATGTATATACAGTGCACGCTCGCTAATGTGAACTAATTAAAACTGGTGTTGTTCACTTTTGCGAATTGTTCACATTTCCGAATACCGAAAATTTTAAAACAGAATTATACCATCTTTTAAACAAAAATCATTATTTATGAATTTTTTATTTTTTTAGAATTTTTTAGAACACATTTTATAATTTAATCCTTACAAACTTTCTTCACAGTATTTAAATAGCAAATGAAAAATAAATATGCAAGCAGATGTACTAACGCATACATATACAGTCACACAGATAATTATACGTACCCTCTAAAAATCATTTTTTAAAAAGTAATGAACTTCTAATCTAAAATTTCTTTACATAAGCGTCTGTAACGACACATTTACTTAAATAAAGAAAAAATATTCCCAAAATCTATGAATTTGTGACTGCAGTTTTCTTAAAACCTATATGGCACCACAGAAAATTATACGTATGACGTATATTTCGCATAAAATTTCACCAAGGGTAGCCCGGTATATAAAAGGTATTGTGGATAAAAATCCTAGGACTACAGCCGTAGAAATAAATACCTCGGAAAGTGATAACAATGTTATTGTGCATTCCGAAACAATTCGAAGTGTTTTGAGAAAGAACGGTTTCCGCAGCCGAGTGCCGAGAAAAAATTCACGATTGGAATTTGCCCAATAATATATGGACAAGTCAACTGAGTTTTGGGCGAATGTAATATTTCCGTCCGGCTGTGACGGAAAACAAAAAATTTGGTCAAAAATCAGTTGACTTGTCCATATATTATCACTTTTAAAAACATGATTTTAAGGGGGTACGTATAATTATCTGTGTGACTGTATATATGTACACCTAAAACGGGGATTCCAGCAGCTAATAAACACAGAATTTTAACGTTCAAATTAAAAAAAAAAAATCTGTTCAAATTAAGGGCTTTTTACATTTGTTCATCTTTTAGAGTAGTCAATGAAGCAAAAAAAAATGTTCACATTAAGCGGTGTTCATATAATGCGGTGTTCACATTAGCGCGCGTGCACTGTATACATCATTGGTTTATAGATTTTTAGTTTATTATTGTATTTTAGTTTAAAATTGAATTTTCCATTGAACTGCTACATTCATATTATAATTGCGGCCATATTGATTGACATGCAGTGTCAGATTTACAAACATGCGCCTCCTTTTTCTAAATAAAATGCCAAAAATCGGAATCTTTATTGAATTTAAGACAATTATCGAGTGGCACTGAACATTACAGTTCATGAAATGAAGGCTTCTAATGGACATTTTTGAATAGTTTTAGAATTTTTCTAGTCGTTATTGGCATAAACAATAATTGCTTTATTTTTGTTGTTGTTGTTGTTGTTGTTGTGGCATTAAACATTTGTTTAAACAAATTTGTTTTCTAACCATAAATATGTTTAAAACGGCTGAATAAATTTCGTAATTTATTTATTTTTTGTTTTTGTTTAATTTTGTATGTAACACCGAAAAAAATTTTTCTGCTTCTAAGCTAGTAGAGGGGACTCCGTAGCGGAACAGAAAATTTATTTTTAAGAAAACTCTCTTGGACACTTATAAGTTCATTACACAAACTTTTAATTATGTATGTAACAGTGTTGATAATGACACGAGTATTTCATAATATTCTCAGCTTCGTAGCTAGTAGAGGGGACCCCGTAACTGAACAGGAAAAATTAATTTTTGGTAACAATTTTGTGGTAAGTTCATTACGTCTGCATTAAACACTAAGAGCGAATGGCCATATCCATTTGAAACACCTGCAGATTCTGCTGCAATAAAGAGCATTTGTGAAGCACTTGATCAACAACTGTGCAACAATGGTCCATGCGATCAAATTTATACATACTAGACTATTACACCCATGTATGCTGAGT
Organism: Sarcophaga subvicina; assembly: GCA_936449025.2. NCBI lineage: Eukaryota > Metazoa > Arthropoda > Insecta > Diptera > Sarcophagidae > Sarcophaga > Sarcophaga subvicina. The sequence goes on along the minus strand of OW388081.2, from coordinate 101,504,236 downwards.
GAATAAGACTTGCTGACACTCTCCTTGAATGGGCTGGTCTACCTCTTATAATTGACAGGGGATGTACAATTGATGAACAGTGATGCCAATGCAAAAGATGGTCTTAGATTTGACGCCATTTTTAATACATTTCATGACATTTTTTGTTCAAATTCGTTGATCTTTGATATAAAAATGTTGAGAAAGGGTTTTCTAATTATGAAATGACTTCTTATACGTTGTTATCTCATATGATTACATATGTACATACATAATTGGTTATTACAACCCTTCAGTGAGGATTACAACCTAGCTTCTCATACCACTTATGTTGTGTGTGTTAATTTTATACATGAGTGGCGGGACATACAGTTTAAAGTTGCCTCTGAACGACAGATTTTTGAAGAGATTTTCATGGTAATTTTGTTAACTCTTAGAATTTTTACCAGAAATCTGCTGAGAGGTAGTCGCCGAAGAAATATTTTTTCGTATTTCGTTTTGTTGGAGATGTCTGACCTGGAGTTTGAGCAGTGGCCTCACGTCTAATAAGTCAACGCACTACCTACAAGATACGTGCTACTGCATTTATAAATTTCCATTAGTAGAAACAGTAGTAGAAAGTTTAGAACAACTGCCCTCCTCTCAAATTGTACGCATTCATTTTTCAAAGTTAAATTTAAAATTATTTGCTTATTGCACCTACCTTTGACTTCTGACTCTTAGGCCACTCACCCCCAGCTAAATCAGCAAGTTATTCTCTCCTCAATATACTAGATTTATGAAATGTATTTTGCTGTTCATATTTCCATTTTATTAAGAGTTTATATATAGAAATTGCATAAAGCATCTCAAATTAGAATTATTACTTAATAACTGCAACAAGTTTTTTTTTTGTTTTTATTTCTCCATCATTTTTATTTCCCCATTTGATTGACAATGTTGATTGAAAACTGGCCAAGTATTCATTCCACTTCAAAAACCCCATTAAACTATCAAGTATTCACAAAAAAAAGAAAGAAAAAACGACCTTTACAGACACACACGTTCAAAATGAATTTTTCCGTATTTTTCTTATCATTTCCCCAAACGCCCAAATACGAGTCGATTTCTATTGACTGGCACCCTTTAAAGCATTTCAAAGTAACTTTAATGCAGGCTTTTAAGTGTTGTTGTTGTTGTTGTTGTGTTGTTTGTTTATTTTGCTGTTATTTTTTTTAAAACCATTTTCTAATTAATTGAGATTTATTGAACTGTCTTTCACTTTTTTTTTATTTTTTGTTTGTTTGTTGTTGTTGTTGTTATTGTAATTTTATTACAATAAAAATTATTTAAAATTGAATTAAAGAATAAAAAAAAAAGAATTATTTATTTATTTACTTGCGATATATTTTTATAAAATGAATGCAATATTTTCTATTTCTTTATTCTGTGTGATTTGGTGTGGATAGTGTGACAGTATACAGTACTACTGTAGGCCACTTAACACTGAGCAACAGATGCAACGATTTAGATAACATAATAATAAATACGAGTTCAATTTGTTGTTACTTTTCTTATTTAATTTAACAATTTTATTTAATTATAACTTAATTGATAAAATGACGAGTTATTAATTTTATCCTTTGCGATCCTTTTACTACAGAGAGCAATTTTACAGTGTACAACACAACAGTGTTCACAAGTTGCACTTTGTATCATAACTTACTGGCCACATATTACTCTTCACTCAACTTATACTTCATTTTTTTGGTCTGGCAACTTCTAGAATTTATTGTTGATTTGTTATTGCTTTTTCTCCTTCATTTTGTTTGAATTTATTGTTGACTTATTATTGTTAACTTAAGCCTTTCTTTCTTTCTTTCCCTAGACACTTTGTTATTGCTTATCTTTCTTGTTCTATTTTCGTATTTCCAGGATAAATATTCAGTGCTTATTTTGCCTTCGCCTCAGTTTATAGAGGTCCCTGTAGTACAGAATACTGCAAAGGACCACAATAAATTCCATGCTCTTGGCTTCTCATATGCCAACTGCTTTAGTTTAATTCAATTCGTTTTTAATTCTATTTTTCTCCCTTAAGTGTTGACAAGTCTGTCATTTCTTTCACTAGTTTAAAGATTCAAATCTATTGGCGCTTTTATTATATCCCCGAATGATTTTCTAAAAGCACGGCCTTATAACTTCCATATTTAGGAAGACGTTGAAAAATTAGTCACTATAGTGTGCTTAGATGCACGGTTGTGGTTTGTACTTGTGGCGGTCAAGATAAATTCTCTCTATGTCTGCCGTTTCCCTTCAACAATAATATGTCTGAGGAATGAATAGAATTTCTCAAGGTCTTCCAAAAACTTTATTACCTGAGCAGTAGTCTAGATTACATAAGCCTTTGAAGTTCCCAAAACATATTCGTTTATAGCATTCGTTAACCTAACTTTGTGTTCAAAAGCCAGAGTCAGTGTCATTACAGATTCGCTCATTACGTTTACTTTCTTAGGACTCGTTTTTATGCTTCACTACAGGAAAAATAAAATTGTTTCGTCAAGATTCTCTTAATAAAGGTTGTGGGTATCAGGACTATTTATGGTTAATGTAATTTTTAATGATGTTTTCTTGCCCGCTAATTCCAACGTTCCTTGAATTATGAAACGCTACTGATAACCTCTTTTCACGTGTGCACAACTTATGTCCTTAATTGTGACAGATCTTGTCATTTTATCGAGTTCTTCAGGTTTTTTTTTTGTTTTCCCTACGTACTGCGATTGTCTTTCAGATAATATTCCAGAATATATGACGATATCGGGAAACTCCATGTTAAGCGTAGAGCTTTGTGAGATATGGTATATAAGTTATCGTTATTCTAATCAAAAGCAAAATCAAGCAGCTTCGTTAATACATTGATACAGATTTGTCCACGAAACCTACGTGTGCTACAACTTGGCAGATGGGGCTGAAATATAATTACAAGAGATCGTTCACTTCGACAAAAATTCATAGACAGAATGTTAGCAAAATTGTTGTGAAGAATAATGCCTCATTGGGGCTCATTCGAGAATACTGCGTCTTCTGTATTATGATTTTATAGAGGTTGCAGTAGGTTAGGTTAGGTTAGGTTAGAGGACGTGTACTTGTCAATTAAGACAAGTAGAGTACCCGGAGGTTGAATTGACCCCATTGTACAACGTCCTAGTTTCTCACACCACTTATGTTGTGTGTGTTAATTTTATACATGAGTGGTGGGACCTACAGTTTAAAGTCGACTCCGAGCGACAGAATTTTTTTTTATTGAGAAACTTTTCATGGCAATTTTATTTACTCTCAGAGTTTTTGCCAGAAATCTACTGAGAGGAAGTCGCTGAAGAAATACTTTTTGTATTTTGCCTTTGATGCCTGGCCTGGGGCTCGAACCCAGGCTTTGCGTCTAATAAGCCAACACACTACCTTCGAGACTACGGCGACTTCAAAAGTTTGCAGTAACTGCAGGAAGATTTCCCCTATTATTGCTGAACGTTGTTAAAAACAGGAAAAGGTTAGAGTATCTCATCTGGCATTTGTTGGTGAGCTCTAAAGGTTCATTATTGAGGACCTTCAAAATGGTATAAGTGTACTATTGTACTTTGTCAAGGACTTCGGTGAATTCTAAGAGTTCATTAGATTTCGTAACGATTTTAGCGAGATTCAGATTGCTCGATCAATTTGTTCCCATACTATTGGCTGGCTGATCTGATATTGTTGATCAAAACAACATGGCTTGAATGTGATTCTGTGTAGAAATGATTTATTGATGGGAAACGATAATTCCCGGAGGAGCTAGCTACCTGCATTTTAAAGGAGTTCAAATAGCATTAAAAAAGAACATACTTTGAAATACAGGATAAGAAAAAATAAGACGTGTTGCCTAGTGTTCCCAGTACCCGGCGTTTATGTTCATGCATTTTTATTTAAAAATTTTGCGGCATTTTCAAATAAAATTCATATTCATTTGTATTGTCTGTATATCAGTCTGTCTGCATGGGTGTATGTATGTATATGTATGCATATGTCTGTATATATGTGTGTCTATATTTTAGTTGTTTATATTAAAATGAAATTGCCCGTTGTCAATTTGTTTTGTTTTTACCAAATTTGGCTTTAATTTATTCATATTCGTAATAAAATTCATTATTTTTTTTGCCCCAATAACAAGAAAAATAAAACTCTATTGGCGTTAAAAATATGAACAAAATTTTATAAGAATTTTTATATAAAAATTAGAAGCCAAAGTAACTGTGGGCTATTTTCAATTCCAAATCATGTTTATACATGAGTTCTCTTGTCAATATTTAGATGTTATTTGTAAAATGTTTTATGGTTTATGTTTTTTTTTTTTATTATTATTCTCTGGTTTTTCTATAAAAGTTAAGAGATTTCGTGGTCAACATTTTGAAATTTCAAAATCATAAATTTTACATTTTATTTCATTTTATTTTATTGGAATTGTTTTTTATTGGTTGGGAAATATTTAAAAAATTTACATATGCATGCATGTAGCTATTGGTCTTCTTTTGGAGGCTATAAAAAATTTAATTCTTAAATTAATTCACGAGAGTGTCATCGAAGACCCGTTCTCAACCTTCATGCGTACGAAATTCAAACCCAGGAACTTAAGCTAACAGACCATGGAAAGCGTTAGTAATTCGCACAATGGGCATTGGAGTAAAGTGAAATGATTTCTTTTTTTTTTAAAAAAGTAATCTCCGATGAAGCACATTTCCGTACTGAATATGTCGACAATTATTGAATTTTGGAGTTGAGCGTAATTTCAGTGTGATTTTGGGCATAACTTTTTCAAGATGTAGTAAAAATAGCATGGTCTGTCAACGATATTTGTTATTGTAACCTGATAGCGACCTCTAGTGGATGGCATAGATGTGGTTTTAGCAAAACGGCTCTAAGTGCTACACTTATATACAAAAATAATTGGTTATTACTATCCTTTAGTCATGATTACGATCCAACTTTTCACACTACTTATGTTGTGTGTGTTCATTTTACACATGATTGGCGGGACCAACAGTTTAAAGCCGACTCCGAACGACAGATTTTTTGAGAAGCTTTTCATGGCAATTTTTTTTACTCAGAGTTTTTGCCCGTAAAATTTAGTGAGAGGAAGTCGCTAAAGAAATATTTTTTGTGTGTTTCGTTTTGATGTCTGATCTAGGTTTTGAAGCGTGGCCCAATGTCTAATAAACCAACGACTCTAACTACCACACCGTAGGCTTAACAATCCATTTATTGCAGCAACAATTACTACAATAAAGTTTCTAAAGAAGTGTTTTTTGATGTAAACTGTTAGTCCATCATGCGATTTAATGGCGAATGAAATTTTCTCTGCAGTTTTATGGAATCTCGGACTTTACGCATAAACCAAAGCGAAATCCAAAGCGTTATCGTTGTCATACAACCATTTCCTTGCAAAAAGTCATGGGAAAATTTGATGGCCTGCCATCGAAGTCTTGGCGGCCATCTGGCAACTTCCAGAACTTACTATTTATTGTACTTATTTGCTGTTGTTAGTATTTTCAATTTTAACTTTCATGGTATGTCTATGTACTTTTGTTCATGCAATTGAATCTTTGTTTTTCCGTATTCCTGTAGCTTCTTTGTTGTTTTGTTATGTGTTTGTTTTTCTTGTTCTTTCATTATGTTTCGTCTTTTTGAGGAGATCACCATATGAGATTTAGAGTTCCAAACGCTCGTGAGCTTTTTTTATTCTGCTTTGGATATCAGCATAGAATTTGCCGGCAAAATGATGAAACGTCTTTAAACGCTTGCCATGTTGGCGTTAGTAAATATCACAAATTTTGTTCTGCTAATAGTGGTTTTCGGGCCAGCTTTTTATGTATACCTAGGTGTAGTCTCCGTAGTCTAGTAGGTAGTATGTAGGCTTATTAGACATTAGGACGCGGTTCAAACCTCACGTCAGACATCTCCAACTAAACGAAATATGAAAAAAAAATATTTGTACGGCAATATCCTCTCAGCTGATTTCTGGCAAAAACTCTGAGAGCAAATTGAAATTGCCATGAAAGTTTCTAAAAAATTTATTTTTCGGATTCGACTTTAAACTGTAGCTCCCGCCACTCATGAATAAATACAAGTGGTGCGAGAAACTAGGGCGTCATAATCCTGTCTGGAGGGTTGTAATGTATGTATGTACGTGTGTAGAGACAGATATCATCGGCGAAATTACCAGCCTTCTGTTAAGTCCCCAGATCTCCTGGCGTGGTTAAATTGCCCAATTGATAAAAGAACATGCGTTTATCTTTTGCTGGGCTTAATAAATACCGATCGACAAACACTACCGTGATGCAGGATACTGCGGCACGTGTTGTTGTTGTTGTGTATCAAAAACGCTGTTCGCTATTATCTCTAAGGATAGACGGAGAATGCCTTTTGAAAATAAATAAATAAAAGAGAATTCATGTGATCTGTTTAATATTGATTTCTGTGATTTAATATTCACCCCACTGGCATATTTTTTGTTTGTAAAATAGTCAAAACAACAAAAACAAAGTAAAATGAAAGATAAATGCAAATAAATTGTTATTAAATATTATAATTCCTAGTATATTTTTAATTAAATACACTCTCATACGTTAACAAACCATATTAAAAAAATATCAAGGCACAGGAAGAAAACTGTGTGTGTAGGTTGATTGACACTTGTTGCAGCCTTTGTGGTAGGAAGGAGGAATATGTATACATGGAGGGAACGCTGTGGCATAAAAAAATCACCGCCACACATATGAATAGAGGCAGGGAGGGAGTACAAAGATAATAAAATAAACATTAACATTCATTCTAATGTCGAAGAGATACAAAAGATATATTAACTCACATACATACACAGTGTAGTCGAGTGTTCTTATGTCTTTTTTGTAAAGATTTTAAAAATTCCCCGAAGAAAACAAATGAAAAAAAATGCCTGCCTTCAAATTCTAATAAAATCAAGCTCTCTGCACTCTCTGTCCTCTACCTACCAAAAGCCACAAGGAAGATACATCAATAAGGTAGTTGCCATTGGGAATGAAAGTAAGCATGGGAAGGAGAATAAAAGTATCAAAATATTTGACTGCTTTCAGCGATATGGCATATCAAAGGAAGACATACACGTTTACAAAGAAAAAAATATTATTGGCAACTAAGATTGTTTGCCAAGCAAAGCCTCGTGTATATCAATATTTATTTTCTTTCATTCTGTTTTTTGTTTTCGTTTTTCATTTCTTAATGCTTCAATGTTTTGCTCGCGGGAAGAAATATTGTTTTAACAGGAGATATTTTAAGTTACTTAACTGGGTTTTAGAATTTGAATAAGGAAATATGAAATTACTTTCGCTACATAAATGAAGCAATTAGTAAGGTCTACAAGCTATCCTATCACACCACCCATGTTGCGTGTGTTAATTTCATCCATGCGTGCAGGTTACACTTTAAAATTGAATTTTTAAGAAATTTTTCATTCTAACAGGTCAACAAGTCAAACTGAATTGCATAAATCACAGAAATACTAGAAATTCCCCAGCATAAACTCGAACTTGTAAGACCCGTTAGTATATTTACTTTCATTGAATGTCCTTTGTGGTCAATATTGAATACTTTTTCAAGAATTTAACGAAATAATCACACAATAAATGATGCCGAAATAGTATATTTTTTTCAAGAACTTCATGTTTTTGTAACCTTTTGCCGTTGTTACGTTGTTGCCTTTATTAAACTACAGATGAAACCACAGACGAACGTATGAACGTGCAATTTTTCTTTTATTTTCGGTTAAAAAAATGGATTTTTTGTGTCTTGCAACTTTTGCTGTTGTTGTGACATTTTATTGTTGCATTACACAGGATGATTGCCTCTGTTAGTTGTACATGTTTTTTTGTATTTGTTGTTGTTGTTATTGGTGGTCTTTCTTTATCATGTTCGCACATAAAAGTCAAATGAAATGAGAAAAAAACAAATGGAGAAGAGTGAAGAATCAACTTCAAATAGTACCCGAGTAAATATTTGTCGTGTTGTTTCATTGTGTGTCTACGACGACGAATTCCATGCCATTTCAAATCGATATAATCGTGGTAATAGACACTTTTCAAGCATGGCTGTTTCGTATGTGTGTATGTATGTGTGTGTTTATATATTGAATGCTTAGTTGTATAGGTATGATTTTGCCTTACTTTTTGGCTTCAAGTGAAGTGTGACACAGTGTCACACACAAATACACACACTCACATTTTATGCGTATTAGAGTGTGATGTCGTCTGTGTCATCTGCATGCGTTACCATGCATGATCACACTCCTATTAAACTGTGAATTGATTATTGGATCTGTTGTGTTGTGTTATTACTGTGGACGATGATAATAACGATAATGATTACGATGAGTACTGATGAGCATTGTTCTCGTTAAACAGTATTAATGATTTAAATTGAAGCATTTTTGGAATTGAAACTTAAATTCACAATTGATCCATTTTTTGTTTGATTTTTGATTTGTACGTTACGCTTCATTTAATTTCAGTTACTCGTGAAATGATTCCAAAATTATTAAATTTCTTAAATCCCATTGGTTTTGGTTGAATAATTTGAAAGAATGTTAAACAAGTTTAAGTTTAAATTTAAAAATTGCTTTTCATGATTGTGAAATGTTTTTTACAGCGGATACATTAAAAACGTTAGTGAGCTTGACAAATTAACGCCACGTTATTAAAGTATAATTAAATTAAACGACATTATTTCCATTGTACAATCATTTGTAATTGAAAATATATCATTTAATATTCTTTAGCTATTCCATGTACGTATACAAGCAACATTTTATTACCAGAGCAGCACAAAATCAAACTTTTATTGGCATAACAAATTTTCAAAAATTTCTCCAATCAAGAAAATTTAATTAAAAGAGCACTTTCCTATAGAACTTAGTGAATTGACATTAAGTTCCTGATTTTGTGAATCAAAAATGTCTTTAGTTTGTTGATGGAATGCCATAAAAGGATATCAGTTTTGTATGGAATCATTACTGTCCTCTGTACAAATCAAGCCATTTAGATTCGAATCTATGAGAAGACATAAAAAGTCTCATCGTTGTTTTTGAATTATAAATATGGTAAAAAGATTTCAATCCTGCCCCCTCCTACCTTCTGACACCACTTACATATGTATATTGTTGCTTTAATTTCATACATGAGTGGCGAGATCTACTGTTTAAGAGTTGACTCCTAAAAAGAGATTTTTGAGAAACTTTTCATGGTAATTTTATTTACTCTCAGAGTTTTTGCCAGAAATCTGCTGAGAGGAAGTCGCCGAAGAAACATTTTTTTATATTTTCGTTTTCGTGGCCTCACATCTAATATACTAACTGCTAGACTGCGGCGTCTTCATTACGACAACGGAAATGTAGCTGAATCAATACTAAAGCTGGAAAGATGTTTTGTATTAGGACCAGAAGGGTATCCTCTAGTATGAGCTGATGAAATGGCGTTAAACGAACGCAGAGAATATGTATCGAACACATTTCAATTCATTTAATGCGTATTATTCTGAAAAACGTACGAAATATGAGACGAGATATTAAGACGTACTAACTGTGGGTGTTTGATTACAATTGGCGGTTCAGTAGCAATTGTTGGCAGATGGCTCCAGTAATATGTATGTATGTATTAATTGCATCAGGTAAAGCTATATGAAAGGGTAAAGTTTTAAGCTTCAGTTTGTTTAAAAAAATTATTCCAATCGCATTATTCTCTAAAAAGTTATGGACATTTGAAAATAATTTTCATATCATTGAGAACTTACTCTGACTGAGTAATATTTCCTTCGTTCAGAGCAGAAGGCCCACACAGAAATACATTTCAAAACATAAGCATTTATTGTATTGACGGGGAAATTCACATGTTGGCCAGGAGCGTGGTTAATATTTTGAATAAATTTGATAAAAAAAAAGTCTTTCAGTCAGCAACAGTTGGTAAAAAAAACCAAAGATTCCATTTAAAATTCCATGGAATTATTTAAAAACAACATTATTTTACTCTGAAAGGCATGATTTCAAAATATGTTTATAAATGCCTTTAAAAACTATTTAAAAATGATAACAACAACAACGAAAAATATTTGCAAAATTTGAGAAAAAATTCGAAGAAAAATATTTAAAATTTATCAAGTCTTTCAATTGCAATATTTTTCCTATTTGATGTGTGTGTAAGTGGGTTTTTTGCATTAAAAAATAACAACAACAAGATAACATATGTTCGAATGATAAGAAACAAAATAAAACGAAAAGAAAAGAATGGAAAAAATTTCAAGTCCACATACCACACGGTAGCAAAATGTAAGAAAAACAGCAACAATAACAACAGCAGATAACATCGAACGAAATTCATTCATACTTTTAATGCTACAAACAAACCGACGCACACACACACGCACACATGCACATGCCATTCATAAAGAAGAAAAATAGACTCAGTAATACAAAAAGAAAACTTATGTATGTCAAACAAGTTGCAGGGAAAATTGTTTACAACTCATACTTAAAACGGTTGTGCGATGTTTTTTCTTCTAGTTTTTGTAGCAGTTTTTTTGGTAGTTATACCAGCCATAATGGCAATAGTATGCGAGATTTCCAACTTTAAACTAAACACCATGCAAACTGTCAATTTGGGAATTAGTCTGTGTTGAAAATGCCGCCTAGACAGACGGTTTAGGAGATAAACCGCCGCGTTACAGTATTTTAAAGCCGCTTACAATTTAGGTGCAAACGAAGAAAATTCATTGAAAGTGAAAGAGTATCTAATAACGTATGCCAATAAGAAAATTAAAAAATACGCACATTGCGGGTGAATGAGTTTCGAATGCAATAAAACAGAAATATATAGAGCAAGAAAGAGTAGGTGTGTTGCTGGCAACAGGATGGCAACATGTTCGATCAAAGGATTTATAAGACATGTTGGCTTAAAGCAGCTGCTTAAGGTTCGTCTGTATGAGAAAAAACGGAATTATTATTAGACACAGTAACGGTTATTTCGAATGATTATTAAACATTCAGTCTATGTTGGCTATTTGTCGGTTACAGCTAAAGGTTTACGGGAAATAATATAAAAAATTTAAAAAATTACAATAAAATAAAGAAAATAAAGAAACAAAAACAAACGGTGGAACAAACTATTTTTGTAAGTGTGGAGAAAAAGATAAAAATGAAGAAATCAAAAAAGAAAATATTATATAAAAAGGCTTTAAAATTATTTATAAAAAAGAAATCAAATTGAAATTTAAAAAAGTGTAAAAGAAAATAATTCTTAAAATATAAAAAAAAAGTAAAAAAATTATCAACCTGGAATTTCAAATACAATAAACATTTTAAAAAAGTTATAAAACAAAATGAAAATAAAAAGAAAATAAAAATTAATAAAAAAATAATTAAAATATAATAATTATTTTAAAAATAAAAAAATAATTAAAAAATTATTTGTTTCATTGCAAATTTGTTTTATTGCAGACAAAAAATTAAATTAAAATTGCAAAAAAAAAAACAAACAAAAATAATTCCCTTGTTTTTGCAAAACAAACAATTTCACCCAATCGAAAATTTTGTATGAAAACAACTCAGAAACTCATCTGAATTTTTGTTCTCATGACATCTTTTGTCTTACAGAAAACACATAAAAAAATTAAATTAAATTTATTTGCTTATGGCGTACCACAATAGTGTACAGACTCTTTAAATAATGTGCAACGCACGCCCTTAAAAATTAATTTACCGCTTACAAAACTATAATTTTTAATTAAGAAAAACAAAAACAAAGAAGATACAAAATTACATAAATTTTCAAATTTAATTACAAAAATCATAAACAACTTTTTATTGCGTATATAATTAAAAAATAAAAATAAAAATATTTTCAATTTTAATACAATGAATGAATGAAATCAATGAATGGATTTTGCATTCCAAATACGAGTCGTGCCAGTTTTGAATACCCTCTTCAGTACCAAAGCATTGTCCATATTGCTCATGGATTGTCATGATGTCATGATGGAATATTATGTCCTCATGTCTGGTTGTATAGTTTAGACATCTTTCTGTGCATGTTAGCTAATAATAACTCAATTCAGTATGGCACGGGTACTCAATCACCGACTGGACAAATTTTAGCAAGAGATTCGTCTGGCCACCTCACTCACAGGGAATTATCTCGACGCCATAGGTACTTTGGGTTTGTCAGTGGTTGGGAAGATTGTTCAGGCTTTAAGTACACTTTCTCGAGCCTGAGAGATCAATTTTCGTTGCCAGAAAAGATTCAAAGCTTCGTTTCTCGGCTACAATTTCAAATCATATTGCTGGTAAACATTTTTATTTGCAGCTTCAGTGGTTACAAAGCTGACTTGAGTTTTCAAAATTTTCATGCAATAATGCCTCTCATTCATCATCGTCTGAAAGAGTCGTATTTTTTATTTCAATGTCTAAACTATCACTTCTGAATTGGACAAACCATCTCACGTACATTGAAATCGATGGACCACATTATAAACTTCGTTGAGCAAAGTCTATGAGTTAATATTTAAAAATTGGTCATGCGAGCATTTCGGTAGTGACAGCCAGTACAAGTAACTTGATCCACAAAAGAGTCTAACAATGTCGCCATACTGCTCATGCAAAAAACTCAAAATCGGTCATGTTGTGTGACTCGTTATACTGTCTTTTTGAAACCACATGTCGTTCAATTTATACTCTTTAAGAGCGACGCAATTCAATTGGCGATAAGACTTCTTCCAGATTCATTTTCGAAAAATTAGTCCCAATGACGTCTCTACACCATAATGCACACTAAACAATAAATTTTTACGGATGTAATGCCTTCTCAAGCAAATTGCCATGAAAAGTTTCTCAAAAAATCTGTCGTTCGGAGTCGACATTAAAGTGTAGCTACCGCCACTCATGTATGAAATCAACGCACACAACATAAGTGGTGTGAGAAACTAGGTCGTAATCCTGACTGAAGGGTTGTAATGACCAATTATGTATGTAACGCCTTCTCAAAAATTACTTTCGGATTTAGGGTGAGAGAGAGAGCTACGAATAGTGTTTCAGTGGATTCTTCCTAAGTGTACCGATTTAAACTAAAGCCTGTTCTAGATATACTGATTTGCTAGAGCGCTGAAGCAATGTGTGACTTTTAATCTTTGTGGGGTAATGTTGCCTTAGCATACTTAAGGATGCTGAATGGATGCTGTCAGTAGAGATAATTCCTGCCTAGTACCCCGCTATTTCCTTCTTAGATGCGTTAATATATCATGGTGACTTGTTTTCCACACTGTAGAATCTGAATGTTGGGCTTATGGGCTATGAGATCACTTCCTAATTATACTCAGGTTACGTGTGCATAGTCTGATACCTTACCAAAAATTTTGATTATTTTGTCATGTTTTTTTTTTCTAATTTTTAAGCATTTTTAATACATTTTATTTAGAGGTTGGTATTATAAGGCACTTATTTGCTTTCATAAGCAAAATTCTTTTAAAAAAGTATAAAAAAATAATATAAAAAAGCGTGTAAATAAATTTTATTAAAATTTATAAAAAAAATAACAACAAAGGCAAACTTAATTTTGTTTTTGTTTAAAACCAAATTTATATTGTAACGCTGCAGCACATGTTCGAAAATAAAAAAAAGGGAAGAAACAATTTCAACAACGTATAAATAATAGTGTTTAAAACAATATTACTACAACAAATAAAATAAAAAAAAAAAAACAAAAAAATAAAAAATGAAATAATAATGAAATAAAAAATGTAAATAAATGTTACAACATTTAAATATTACAGCAGCACTGAAACAAAAAATTAATTTAAAACAAAAACAAAAATCACGTTTAAAAAAATGAAATAATTTTTAAAATAAATAAAGAACCGCAACTGAAACAACAACACTTAATTAAAATAAATAAAATCGAAATAAAATAAGTAAATAAAATAAACAAATAAAATATTATGTACTGCTAAAAAAATAAAATTATACGATAAATGCTTACAAACAAACAAAAGTGAATAAATTTTTTTTTATTAATTTTTTAATTTTAAAAATAATTTCCTATTAATTAATAAATAAAACAATACTAAAATGATATTGATATCATTAAAATGCCCGATTACTTTATAAATATACAATAGCAACAGCTTCAAAATAGGAGCTACTCGATATAGTGAAATAGTTTTTTAATTCAACTCAAATGTTTTAATTTCGATAAAAAAAAAAAAGAATAAAAATTGTAAAATTCTTAAAAATCTTAATTGCTGGGCTCTTACTTGAACTTATGCATTCTTATATGACATGTAAAAGTGATTAGGTTTCAAAAGTAAAATTAAATAAAGTTTATTCATTAAAATCTTGGACCCTGCAATTAGTCACCCACAGTTAGTACGTCTTAATATCTCGTCTCATATTTCGTACGTTTTTCAGAATAATTCGCATTAAATGAATTGAAATGTGTTCGATACATATTCTCTGTGATCGTTTAACTTCATTTCATCAGTTCATGATAGAGGATACCCTTCAGGTCCTAATTCAAAACATCTTTCCAGTTTTAGTATTTTTTTCGCGTTGTCGTAATGAAGTCGCCGCATTCTAGCAGTTAGTATATTAGATGTGAGGCCACGGTTCAAACCCGAGGTCAGACATCAACACTAAAATATGAAAAAATGTTTCTTCGGCGAATTCCTCTCAGCAGATTTCTGGCAAAAACTCCGAGAGTAAATAAAATTGCCATGAAAAGCTTCTCAAAAATCTGTTGTTCGGAGTCAACTCTTAAACTATAGGTCCCACCACTCATGTATAAAATTAACGCATACAACATATGTGGTGTGAGAAGCTAGGTTGTAATTCTGACTGAAGGGTTGTAATGACCAATTATGAATGTATAAAGTGGCATTTAAATGACCATCTCTGGATTGGTTGCAACAGCTGGTTCTTTTTCGCACATTTCATGTGATATATCGGCGATAACTTGACAAACGGTAGGTAGGTAGGTAGCCAATGTCAATCCCTGACAGTTCCTCCAGATCATCCATGTAGTAAGTACCCAAGTACTTCCTGCATGTACCCAGCAGATGAGGGACAGTCTCCTCTTCTTCCTCATCTCTGCAGCTTCTGCAGAAATCGTTAGCAAGGTGTCCAAGACCAATGCGCCTCGCATGCGTACCCATAATGCAATGCCCCGTAGTGACACCGACAACTACACTGAGCGCGCCTCTTTGAAGTTTAAGTAGACTCATTGTGCGCCTTTCATCCAGCCTTGGCCAGATTTTACGAGCCGTTCTACAAGTGTCCGAGGCCGCCCACCTGTCGTTGACGGAATCGACGATCGCATTATCAATTATGAGCTTGCAGGTCCTCATAGGTATGCCCAGATTCGAAAACTCAGCGGTGACAAATGGTAGTTTCGCAAAAAAAAAATATCTGCGAAAAAAAGTCAAACGACATCAAATCGCATGATCTTACTTACCCAATTGGGGTTTACAACCTTTCAGTCACACCGCCCATGCCGTTAATAATTTAATACATAAGTTATGGAACCCACAGTTTACAGCCGATTTCAAACGACAGATTTTTGAGAAACTTTTCATGACAATTTCAATTAATCTCTTGAAGTCGTCGTGGTGTAGTAGGTAGTGTGTTGGCTTACTATTCGTAAAAGCCCGGGTTCGTATCCCAGGTCAGACATCAAAAATGAAATATGAAAAAAAAAAAATAATTTCTTCGGCGACTTCCTCTCAGCAGATTTCTGGCAAAAACTCTGAGAGTAAATAGAATTGCCATGAAAAGTTTCTCAAAATTCTGTCGTTCGGAGTCGACGTTAAACTGTAGGTCCCGCCACTCACGTATAAAATTAACGCACACAACATGAGTGGTGTGAGAAGCTAGGCCGTAATCCTGACTGAAGGGTTGTAATGGCCAATTATGTATGTATGTTCAATTAATCTCAGAGTTTTTGCCAGAATACGGAAAAAATATATCTCCAGCGACTTTTTCTCAGCAGACTTCTAGCAAAAGCTCTGAGAGTAAATAAAATTGCCATCAAAAATTTCTCAGAACTCTGTGGACTTTAAATAGTAGGTTCCACCATTCATTGATAAAATTATCACACACAACATGAGTAATGAGTTTGTTTTCGTAGTTTTCTTAATATTGATCATTGCCAACAGCTTTCCTGTTGCGATTTCTTGCGATTGTTTGTAATTCTAACGCCAAATATAAACTAATAACACTGTTGGGTTGAAGGACCATTTCAATCTTTTGTTTTATTGTAATTAAAATAATTTTCCGCAGGCTTATGATAGGTTAGCATTCGCTCTCAATGAATATGCTGTCATTACAGCATCTGAAACACCGATCAGAATCAAAAGTGCTGGATTCGACTCCCAACTTTATCTTATATCAGGAAATTAAAGTGAAACAATTTCTGTTCTAACTCTTCCTATTTTTCTAAGCTCACATTATTTCATTGATTCTCAAAGTAACGCTTTGATATGCAAATTTTCTCAAATAAAAAGCTTTACTTTGCTCCTGGGGCATAAAATTTTTTTCTTAAAACCAGTAATCAGTTTCAGATATTACGCTAAAAATAAAAGACTCTCGTTTTTCTTTACAAGCTTTTTATTGATGTCGTTTTTTTTTTTGAAAGTGTAAAAATTCAAAATGTTATTTAAAACGATAATTATTAGACAGAAAACTGTTTTTTCCATATTTTTATGGCCACTTTATATGGTAAAAAAAAAACAACAAAAATATACGAACGAAACGAAACTTAAATTCAATTTCAATTGCTTTGCAATATTTTTGTTTTTTAATTTTTTTATTGCTTTTTTCTTTCAAGAGTCTGTTTTAAAAGTCGAGTATATATTTACAACAACAGCAGGTGTGAAGTAATGAAATTATTTTTTATTTTAAAATTGATATTTTCTTTTTTTGCGGTTTTTTTTTATAAATTCATCAGATTAAAGTGTGCTATTACAATCATTTAATAATTAATAAATTAAACGTTTAAATAAAAAACCAAACCACAATAAATAATGTGAAGCCGCCGCTTTAATTTCCATTTTTTTTTTACAATTAAAAACCAAAAAATAAAAAAAAAATTAAAATTATTTATTAATGATATTCGAACTCTATGTCTAGTGGGAAAATATTAAAAAAAATTAAAAAAAAAATAAAAAAGAACAAACCATATGTTTAAAGTATAGCTTACGTAGTAAACTGTGACTAGGAAATTCGATAAGAAACTTGAAATAAATTTTTTGTCATAAAAACGTGTAAAAAAAGAAGGAAATTATACGTATACAGAGTGTCTCAAAAGAAGGTTTATATTTTGTGAACTGATTAAGAAATACTGTAGCTTGCTGTTTGATATTAATTTTAGAAAAATTTGCTTTTAAAGAACTTCAAGTATAAAACTTTGTAATGGGGGCACTCCAATTCAAGTAAATTGGAAATTTAATTTGCTGAACGATTTGAAGTCACCGTATTCTAATAGGTAGTGTGTAGGTTTATTAGATGTGAAGTCACGGTTCAAACCCCAGGACCTCTCGAACATAACGAAATATGAAAAAAAATATTTCTTAGGCGTCTTCCTCTCATCAGATTTCTGGCAAAAATTCTGAGAGTATCTGTCTTTCGGAATTGACTTTAAACTGTAGGTCCCTGCCACTCATATATAAAATTAAAACACACAACATAAGTGGTGTGTGAAACTAAACCTAGGATTACGGTTAGGGTTATATTTAATAACCAATTATGTATGTTTTGTTTTTGCTTCCGTTTCTTATCTTATTTTGTTTTGTTCAAATAGTGTAGACTGACTCTCTTATATATAAGTACAGATCAATGTTTTTATTCTATTCTGTAACAACGAACGAGTGCTGAACGGTAATACAATCAGTGATTGATGATCTCTTCCTTCTCCGCTGAATAGCAGTTTCAGCAAAAAATACACGAGTGGTCCTTATTATAGCCGTGATGTCTCTTAGTAGCAAGAAAGTAAAATCCCTACTAAATAGTCATCAATTTATAGCAGATTTTTTTTTGAGGATATATTTTCCCGAGAAAGTTTCACCCAGGAGTTTTTATTCCTGCATCAATTGAATTTCGTAGAGATGTAAGTTTTTATATATAATGAAATGTAAAAAACATCGAAACAGGATTAAAGCACTAGCACTGTTTCACTGATGAGTAGAACTGCATAAAACCTGACCTGACCTGTACAAAGCAATATTTTTCAAATAATTTCATTTAACTTTTTACGCATTTGCAAACTAAAAAAAAATACAAGAACATTTTTTAAAAAAAAATTAGTTTTTATTGCTGTTTCGTTTTAAAATTTATTAGCGCGTGTTAAAGTACTACGTGTTAATAAAGCGTAAATACACTTAAATTGTTTTGAATAAACGCGAAAAAAAGTATTTTTTAAATAATAAATAATTTTTATTTTATTTTTTTCAATTACCATTGCAATTATGATTTATTACCATTTAAGGTGTTTAAATAAATTGTAAAATACTTTTAAATGACTGATGATTTAACATTTATAGAACGTAATATAATGACATTTTTTCATGTTTTATATGTTTAAGTGAATGACTGACTTTATGACAATCAAACATTCAGGAAATATTTTTATAACCTACTCTAACAATTACTTGCAATTCAATTACAGTTTTACAGTAAAATTCAATTAAAGGCTGTTGTTTAAAAAAAGAAAATACATTGAAATTCAACAAATTCAAATTCAACATACTATGTATGGAATAAATGGGCTCTCTTCTACAGGAAACTTCCTATGTGTGACATTGTATACGATGATTTCAGAACAAATATTCGACATTAGTTATGACTATTTTATACCATTTCGTCACGGTTTTCTTTCTCTAAATAAAGCATGCTCGATCAAAACTTCGCTATCATATGCGTTAAACTTAAATACTTCCAAATATTTCCAAACTAAAGGTGGCAGTTTTTTTGAAGTCGCCGTGGTCTAGTAGGTAGTGTGTTGGCTTATTAGACGAAAAGCCAGGGTTCGAGCCCCAGGCCAGACATCAAAACAAAAATACAAAAAGTATTTCTTCGGCGACTTCCTCTCAGCAGATTTCTGGCAAAAACTCTGAGAGTGAATAAAAATTGCCATGAAAAGTTTCTCAAAAATCTGACGTTCGGAGTCGACTGTAAACTGTAGGTCCTGCCACTCATGTATAAAATTAACACACACAACATAAGTGGTGTGAGAAACTAGGTCGTAATCCTGACTGAAGGGTTGTAATGACCAATTATGTATGTATATAGATGGCAGTTTTCTGTCAAACACAAAAATTATTCTGTTTCTAAAAGCACTTACAACAGCACTTTGATGAAAGGCGAAGTGTCTTAGCTAGAGTTTCTAAAACCTTCACGGTCTTTTTGAGAGTTCCAGCGCGCTGGTAAATGATTCCCATTTCAAAACATAATTCTTTACTTATTACTACTTTAGCTCCACCATGTTTCACAGTAAATTTCATATGATACTCTTAAAAATCTTCAATTGGTCTTCGCCAGAACTATATTTTTAAAAATTCTAGAAACGTTGTTCTCTTTGAGGGCTGCCATTAAACCCCTTCGGTAAACTTCTATTCAAGAAGCTCTTACGTTTACCCATTACACCTAATTCTGTTTTTACACGGTCTTTTTTTACACGGTTTTGATATAACACGGTTTGAAAATAAAATATTTTTAATTTTTGTTACACGATTTTATTCCATTTAGCACGATTTAAAATTTTTTGTGCTTAATTTTTTTTTTGTCAAATTTAATTTTTGCAAAGTATGTTCATATCACAAATTTAAGGGAATTCCCTTTTTGCGCGACAAGCAAATTTACTGGTCAAAGCTAATGTAAATGGCACAAATTTAGGGGAATTCCCTTTTGTGCATACAAGCACAAAGGTCAGAGCAATTGAAATGTGTTAATATTTTGTCGCCGTGGTGTAGTAGGTAGTGTGTTGGCTTACTATTCGTAAAGCCCGGGTTCGTATCCCAGGTCAGACATCAAAAATGAAATATGAAAAAAAAAAAAAATATTTCTTCGGCGACTCTCAGCAGATTTCTGGCAAAAACTCTGAGAGTAAAATAAACTGCCATGAAAAAGTTTCTCAAAATTCTGTCGTTCGGAGTCGACGTTAAACTGTAGGTCCCGCCACTCACGTATAAAATTAACGCACACAACATGAGTGGTGTGAGAAGCTAGGCCGTAATCCTGACTGAAGGGTTGTAATGGCCAATTATGTATGTATGTAATATTTTGTGTTTGGTAAAGAAATTTTTTATTGGAAAATTTGTTTTTCTATCGTTACATTAAATTAAACGTATTAAGCCAAAAAATATTTTATATTTATTAAGTTATTTATATTTTTAATTTTGTTAAATATTTTATGAATCCCAAAAAGAAAATGTCAAACACAAAACTTCTTAAAAAATCCTTGTTTTTCACTAATTTTAATAGATTTTAGAGATTAGGAACCAATCACCTAAATTTGCATACGATCAGTGTCTTTTTTTACATGGTTTTTTTTTACACGGTTTTTTCTCGAACCAATCTACCGTGTAAAAACAGAATTAGGTGTACTTACTTAATTGGTCATTACATCCCTTCAGTTTGGATTACAACCTAGCGTCTCACATTGCCCATGTTGTGTTGCTAATTTTATGCATGAGTGGCGGAACCCAAATTAAAATTATCATGAAAAGTTTCTCCAAAACTGTGGTTCGGAGTAAGGCTAAAAGGCTATATATTCAGATCAATAAACACCAGATATGTCTTAGTGAAATGACAAGCCATTCTGATGTTAAACTGGTCTTGTGAGCAATGTGCAAACCTTGTTTGTAAAAGATTGCTTAAGGCAGGGACTATGATTTCTTCGTTTAAAACGGGGATACATCACAGTATACAAAAGTTTTAGCCTTAAAAACTTTCCTGAGTGTTTTCAAAACTTTCTTTCATCGCATATGTATGCCCTAGTAATCCATGAAACCTAAAATATGTGATAAAACTGATCAAACCTTGTTTTAATGGGCAAAAGATTCAGGTCCGAGAATTCTCTACTAAAATACGATCGTATACGATTTGTAATTTGTATTGATGAAGAAGACAAGAATAATATGGAAAGGAATAGAAATGGAATGGAATAGGGATAGAATGGAAAAATACTTGAAGTAAATTTCATCAAAACTTGGTGATAATAAATCCAGGCGTACGTATGATAAACGTTTTAGTAAATAACACCTAAAAGAGGATACCAGAGATTTATTCCATAATAAAAGATTTCTAATTTAAACACTGGTTGTAAAGAATTCTTCTGTTCTAAATTGGTTTCAACAATATCTTCTAAGCCACAATTTTAAACCTCCCTTTTAAACATTCCCTTACTCCTTAATTTTCCTCAATAGTTTCGTTAACAAACTTAAACCATTTTGCACATTTTAAGTCCAATATTGTTGTGAAAACATTTATTTATTGTTGTTTCCCAATGTTATTTGAATGAAATGAAAATAAATACTCAAATGCCATTAAAATGTTCAATTTTTTAAAGGATTTTCTAAAAAAAATACAAAAAAATCCGAAGTGAAAGAAAAATTCCATTTCATTTCGATTACGCCTGCAAATTGAATGACAAAAGCAACCCCTATTAAGAAACAAAATTAGCCGGCCTAAATGGGTAGGACGTATGAATGAATGGCTTTTAACCCAAATAAACAAAATTGAAAAAAACACCACAACTCACACAACAGCATTTGAAAATAAATAAATAAAACAGGAAGTGAGAGTGTGTGAGAGAGAGAGAGAAAGCTAAAGCTGTTCTATTGATTAATGTGGCCCTTAAGGATAAGTACTTGAAAAAAAAACAACAACAAAAAATGAAAATAAATTTAACACATTGCACACACATACATATGTACGCCTGAATGAATGAATGAACTTTGCCTATAGTATGTTTGTAGGTGCGTTGCTGTTTTATTTAAATATTGTGAGCATTTTCTTTTTTTATTTCAATTTTAATTTTATATTAGACTGTGTGTGTGTTTGCGTTCTCGTATGGCAGTGTGTGTGAGAGTCCATAATGAAAATTGATTATCAAAGGTCAGTTTAAAGTGTTGACAAATGCCTGCAAAAAAAAAATATGTACTGACTTGCTAATATTAGGGTTTTCAGTTAATAGATTATTCGAATGTGAATTGGTTACGAACAATTTAAGGAATATTTTGAAAGGTAAAAAATATAATAAATTATTGGCCAAAAAAAGAGCCATGAGATCAGTCGTGTTAATTTCTAAGAATCAAGTTACACGCTTAATTCATCATTACGACCCTTTAACTAGGCTTACAACTTAGCTTCTCCCATCACTTAGGTTGTGTGGTTTAATTTTATCTATGAGTCCCGCACCTACAGTTTAAAGTCATTTCCCATCAGATTTGAGAAACTTTTCATGGCGTTTGTATTGGTTTTTATTGGTGTTTTGGCAAAGCCATCAGATCCTTCAGCTCAAGTATTACATTTTAAGGCAAAGATTCCCTAAATAAGGCCACTTTCAAGGATTACAAGATGGTTATGGTCATCATAATCTGTCCACTGTGCAAAGAATTGCTAAGATTATAAAGAAATTTGACGAATTGTTTATTAGCGCAATGTAGCGCTGTTGAAAATATCGCTTCGGTTACAGAAATTGGAAGTCGCCGTGGTCTAGTAGGTAGTGTGTTGTGAGGCCTCGGTTTAAACCCCAGGTCAAGCATCTCCAATTAAACGAAATATAACAAAATATTTCTTCGCCGACTTCCTCTCAGCAGATTTCGGGCAAAAACTCTAAAAGTAAATTAAATTGCCATGAAAAATTTCTCAAAGATCTGTCGTTCGGAGTCGGCTTTAAACTGTAAGTCCCATCACTCATGTATGTATAAAAATTAACGCACACAGTGGTGTGAGAGACTAGGTCGTAATCCTGACTAAAGGGTTGTAATCCAAATTTGTCGATTCGGGCGCCATGTTAGCAATTGGTAATATCACACGGTTCCTTAAGTCATTTCTAGCCTTTGGAATTAATTGTGTACTTTCAACAAACTAATACGACCGATTTTGCATTGAACAGGTTTGCAGCAATACTATGTTCAGATATGCACTTTTATTGAGTCAATATTCGGTTTATTGAGTACAATATTTTAGGTGTTCAGGCATAATAATATACGCAGTTCAGCTGCTTATTCAATAATCATTTGGCAGCTGGTAAACAAAAAAGCTGGTTGTTTCAACAACATTGGTTTTATTTTGTTGTTTTGTTTGTTTTTTTTTGTTTTTTGTTTTTGTTTGTCGTTGTTGACATTTGAGTTGCAAACTATCAACAGAAAGTGTTCGGTTAAGTGTAATATGCGCACTGAACATACTTACAGACAGTGCTGTATTTTAAGTTTTACTCAATATTATAACAATTTGCGTACTTATTGTGCAATAATTAATTGAAACTTTATATGAAATATTGAGCTCAATAATGGCGTTTATTGCGGTTTACGCAATAAAGGTGCATATCTGAACACAGTTACACTTATGTGTAACTTCACGATTTGACGTCAGGCTAACAAGATCATTTAATTTAACACCGCTCAACTTTTTGGAGGCGGCTACGTCGTAGACCTTGAGTACGCGGTTACCGTTGGATTATTTCAAAGCTAATGTTATTGCTGAGATAAAGCCAGAAATGTGCAAAAAACTGATCGAAAGCTACCTCAAAAAAATCGACTGTTTTAAATAGTCCAGAAACGGCCTTTGTATTTTGCCTATAACAAGGTCAACACACTATAAAGAGATGTGTACCTAATTTTATTTTACTTTTGCAATTAAAAAAATGGATAACCTTAACTAGCTTTTGCATTGAAGTAGTCAACATTTTTCAATTAAGTACTTAACTTCGGGACACTATAGTGAGTTCAAAAATCAAAGTTGTAGTCAGTTTCAGAACCACATTTCTAGATCTAGTGACGTTTAGTG
Source organism: Sarcophaga subvicina (assembly GCA_936449025.2). Taxonomy (NCBI): domain Eukaryota; kingdom Metazoa; phylum Arthropoda; class Insecta; order Diptera; family Sarcophagidae; genus Sarcophaga; species Sarcophaga subvicina. The sequence continues at coordinate 101,480,178 of OW388081.2, read as the reverse complement.
TAAAGCATATACCATAAGTGCAAGTTACAAGAGAAGTCGCTGATAGAAAAGAGAATGCAATTTAGAAGGACATGAGTCACATGAAATTAGCTTCAAAGTTGTGTGGTGAATAAAAGTTGTAAATAATTTTCTTGTTTCTGTAACCATTTAGTAAAGTGTTAAACCCATTAAAAAAGTATTAAAAAACGTTACAAATTAAAATAAATAGAAGCTCGTTGTAAAAAAAATGTTTTTTTTCCTAATTTGGTTGAGGCAATTAATATGAATTAAACTGTAATAAAAGAGAACAGTACAGAACAAAAAGGTAACAGATATAAAACAACAACAAAAAAGTGTTAATAAATTACTAAAAATGCTTGAAGTAAATTACAAAAAAAAAGCTTTAAAATTTTTTACGATTAATAGTCGTATTAATAATAATAAAACTAAATGAATAAATTCTCTGAATAATAATTATTAACAGAAATAAAAAGAAAATAATTTACTTAATAAACAGCCATTTATTGTAATATAAATATTTTATTAACAAATAATAAAAACCAAAAGGAATAAAAAAAAAGAAATTAATTAATAAATTTCCTGCTCTATGAACACGATAAAATTAATTATCAAACAATTGTTTGCAAATAATTGAAAATTATTATTAAAAGCTAACAGTATTACTTTTTCTTCAATCATTTTATCATTTTATGAAAATTAAACAATAATTTATGACAAGAATTTAATTTTAAATATTTTTGAAGCATTTTTTTTAGATTATTTTAAATTGCTAATTTCCCTTACAGGCAAATTTTCCATTTAAAATATTAATTTGTTCAAATTATTTCAATTTTCTTTCACTATCACTAGTGCAACAAATATTTCTTTATTAATTATTTGCTCTAAGGAGGAGGAAGAAAGGAGTTTTAAAGACAAAATGGGGATTATAAGGGAAAATTTGCTATACTTTCGGTTGTGATAATGTTTCACGTGATACTTTCCCTCATTGTTATGTCATTATTTAAATATGCGGCACTTGTTGCAATAAGACTTAATGGCCTATCACGCTGGCACATTATTTCATAGACATAGTTTTGATAACTGATTTCACTCTACATTTCCTAGCAGAAAAGAAGAGGTTCTCGAATATGGTCTGCTCTGAGAATTTTATGAAAGTCTACATGTACGGTTTTAAACTTGGAAATAAACTAGTCTGCGAAACCTTTTCCGAAGAGCTTCATCTTATTGGATTTCTAGCCGAGGTAATGGCTATAAATTATGCTTTGAAACTGATTCTGAGAAATTAATTTCCAGCTACTAGCATAACTATCCTCTTTGACAGCCAAATCAGGTCCAAATTCTTGCGAGTGCAACGTTCAGGTCTAAACAGGTTGAAATATGCTGCAACTCCCTAGATTGACTTTCGCGAGAGTTTCTGGCAAAAGCTCTGACAGTAAATAAAATTGCCATGAAAAAGTTTCCCAAAAACCTGTCGTTCGGAGTCGACTTTAAACTGTAGCTGACGCCACTCTTGTATAAAATTAACACACGGAACATCAGTGGTATGATAAACTAGGCCGTAATCCTTATTGAAGGAGTGTAATAACCAGTTATGTATTTATGTATCCATGTTTTGTTTTTGTTTTGATTTTGCTTTTGTTTTTTATTTTTGTTTTGTTCTGCCTTTGTCTTGTTTTTGTTTTGTTTTTGTTTTATTTTGTTTTTGTTTTTGTTTTTGTTTTTGTTTTTGTTTTTGTTTTTGTTTTTGTTTTTGTTTTTGTTTTTGTTTTTGTTTTTGTTTTTGTTTTTGTTTTTGTTTTTGTTTTTGTTTTTGTTTTTGTTTTTGTTTTTGTTTTTGTTTTTGTTTTTGTTTTTGTTTTTGTTTTTGTTTTTGTTTTTGTTTTTGTTTTTGTTTTTGTTTTTGTTTTTGTTTTTGTTTTTGTTTTTGTTTTTGTTTTTGTTTTTGTTTTTGTTTTTGTTTTTGTTTTTGTTTTTGTTTTTGTTTTTGTTTTTGTTTTTGTTTTTGTTTTTGTTTTTGTTTTTGTTTTTGTTTTTGTTTTTGTTTTTGTTTTTGTTTTTGTTTTTCGTTGATGTCAGCAGCTAGGTATTCATCCTGACTGAAGGGACGTAATGACCAATTATGTATGTATGTCGGTATACTCCTAAGCTCTCTAAGCCGAAGTTATTTGATGAACGTTAATAAGTGTGATCCATATAAATAGATGTTTGTCTGAAGTCTTAAAGGAGATGACCTTTATTTGCTCTTTTGTTGTAAATTTTACTCACCAGAATAGTGCGCAATCTAGTGCCACACACATTGAATTAAAAAAAACGTATTTTTTTTATCACTCAGCTACAAATAATTGACCGCATAGTATAAAGAATTGCATTTTAATAGTTTTTTTTTGTTTTTTTTTGTTCAAAAATATTTTCAATTATTGAAGCAGTATTAATAAAAATCCATAAATTTTATGGGAAAATACAATAATAAACCAAATTGAGTGGAAATTCCCCAACAGAAAAATATAAAACCAACAAAACCCATTCAATTAAAAGAAATATTAAATTGAGAGAAAATGATAAAAAAATAAAATGAAAACATATCATATACAGAGAAACGTAGCACACAAAAATTGTTTTAAGACTAATAATTAAAATTTAATTTTTTTTTTAAATTCATCAATAATTTGATATGCAAAAAAAAAAGAATTGAAAACTGTAAGAAAAACTATTTAAAATAATGAAAAATTAAATTTACCAAATAATTTATACAATTATACACACACAAATAAGAGATAAAATCGAATGTTTTGAATAAATGCTGAAGGCGCGTTTCTTGTTGCAAAAATTGGAACAAAAAAAATTGTTATAGACTACAGTGTATTGCAAAAGAAAATGCACAATTTTAAAAAGGCATACAAGCGTTTAAAAAATCGCAATGAATAATGATGTTTTTAAAAATATTTTATATTACTTCAGTTTACTTTTACATTGCACTATATATTTATTATTTTTTTTAAAAAAATCATTTACAATATGCGTGAGCTAATAATTAAAATAATCAATAATTTTTTTTACTTTTTTTAATTTTTTTTTTCAGAACTTACTGCATTAAAGTTTAAATAAAAGCAAAAAACAACAACTAACAAATTAAAATGTAAAAATAAAACACAAAACAAAAAATTATACCAATTTACCCACAGGTTAAACATTGTCAAGCCACTGTAGTGACAAGTGCATCAAACAAACAAAAAAAAAAAATTAAATTAAAAAAAAAAAAAAATATTAAAAAAAATATAAAATAATTTATAAAAACCCATGAATTTATTGCATCAAAGCAACTGTGTTGGAAATTTTAAAATAAAAAAAAAATTCAGCTACAACTACAAATTACTGGTGTTTGTGACAAATAACTCGAGCCTACATAAATAATATTTATTGTGGAATAACAAATAAAAAACAAAACTACAACAACAATACCATAACAAAACTTTTACACAATTTTTTGCTTTGCAGTTTTAAACTACATTTTGTGTTTGGATATGCAATTTTATTTGCTGAAATTGAAAGGTGAGTTGCGATAGTCATAATAATAATAAATAAGTTTTATTACAAAAATTATACGTTTTTAGTTTATAATTAAGAAACAAATTTAAAATATATTAAACAACTTGTAAAAAATTTAATGAAATTTTAAGTTAAATAGATAGCTATGACATAAACTCTATTTTTGAAAGGTTCTGTAAGAGATTAATTGAAAAATTGGAACAGATTTTTCTGGTCTTTATATAATTGGGTACATTATCTCATATTTTTTTAAAAATGATTAAATCTGTGTGCGATAATTTTCGTCTGTAGAGGAATAACAATCTCATCAATGAAGTCATTGAATTTTCTTTTGTGTCAGCCTTTGCAAGTAGAAGTGTTCCCATGTCCATGTACTTCTAAGAAGGCACTGTTTTTGTATATACCATTCCATAAGATATGGAAATTGACTATTTAAAGCATTAACCCCAGCAACCCTTTCCAAATCTAGTGTTCTATCTGTGCTCTGGTACCCTAGCAATACCCACAGTATTTTAAAAAATATTTCGCCTCAATAAGTTGGATCAGAACAGACGAAGAAAAATTTTGCATCGAATTTCGCTTAGTTTAGCCGACAAATGGAAGAAACATGTAACCGAGGTACTTGTTTACAACTCACAGATTTAAGAAAACTAAGACGGCAAAAAACAAAATAATTTTTTTTATCATTATTGCCGTCTAGAGGTCCTTGACCTGTATAGGATTTCTCTAAAATATCTCCCTGATTCAAGACTTAAAGCTCTTTCCACTATAATAGCACATAAAAAGCGTTGTTGGCGTATCTCAACTGCGCCCTCTCTATCTTCTTTTTTGCCAAGTGCAGCCTTTAAAACTCCTCTTCCCATTTCACAGCAAGCTACTAGCTCCATGAGCGGTTTGGTAAGGTTATCTGGTGCTAGACTCAAATCTTTTTCCACTTTAGTAGCACATAAAAAGCTTGGCGTGTCTCAACCGCGCCCTCCTCTCTTTCTCTTCTTTTTCGCCAAGCATAGCCTTTCAAACTCCTGTTCCCATTCCACATTCCATACCATTAGCGGTGTGGCAAGCTCATCTGACCACGTATAAGCCTGAATTTGCACATCGCCCATAATACAGGAAGTGGTGACCCTTTTTCCCCCTTGTCTAGCTGATCCAGCTTGAACAGCTCCTCTTACTCTTCAACGCTATTCAAATGAATTTCAAAATTTAAAAAAAAATGATGCATTTGCTCGTGATAGAACAAAACCAGTGTCGTGAATACACTTCAATAGAGTGTTAATTGTCGTTTTTAAAATTACTGAAATAAATTATTGAGCTGGCTGAGGCTGTGTCACGTTTTTAATTATTTTTAAAAGGAAACAATCAATGGTAATTGCTATCAGCCAAACCTAAATTGCAGCGGCGAGCATTGTTTGGCTGTCATAAATTCTCATGTCCCTACATGAACCAAACCGAATTAGCGCAGTGTCAACGCTTGATGAGTAGAAAATCCGATTTTGACAGCCTGTTAAAGTTGAATTGGGCTGCTAAGAACTGTTTATTGTTTAAAAATGAAGACATTTTCGATGTTTTCACGTCACTATTTCACATTCACTATTTAAGTTAGCATTACTTTTCATCAAACAACTTTAACGCTTTTATTCGAGTACGTTACTTCAGAGTGAATGTCAAAGCTAGTTAACACTCTACGCATTTATTTAGGTTTGTATCCAAGCTGATACCAATGTTTAAGTGATGATATTAAAAAGAAAGCAACTTTTGGATTAGTTCTTTTTGAACCACTGTTGCGATGTACAAAATCAATGAATTCAAATTCGAATTGCTTCATAAACGCTGTGTGGTAAAACCCTACATACGTACATATGTACATAATTGGTCATTACAACTCTTTAGTCAGGATTACAACTTAGCTTCTCACACCACTTATGTTGTGGTTGTTAATTTTGTACATGAGTGGCGGGACTTACAGTTTAAAGACGACTCCAAACGACAGGTTTTTGAGAAACTTTTCTTTGACAATTTTATTCACATTCAAAGTTTTTTTTTTCAGAAATCTGTAGCCGAAGAAATATTTTTTCGTGTAATAAGCTAACATACTACCTACTAGGCTACGGCGGCTACAACATTACACCAACTATAAATAGTAAATCTTAAATCTCACAATACTTGCTACAAATATCGCAACGAAGCTATATTTACAGCCATTTTGTAACCGTCCTCATAGATTTCCCTTTTAAATTTATTTTATCTTGTGGGTGGAAGAGTATTAAAAAAAAATTGAAAACATCTCATATCAATTCCTTATTATTTTTGTATAATTTTTATATTTTTTTTGTTGTGCAACCAATGAATATTATTTCATCACACTGTCAATTAAATCTGTCGTAACTGTCACTATGGTTTATGAAATTTATTACAGAGTTTTGGTTTTTTTTAATGAAATTTTGTGGTCAATTTTTTTTTATTTGTCAACATTTTAATTTCCCTGTCTAAACTTATTAAATACGATAACAAAATAAGCTGTTATTATTTTAAATAAATAAATAATGATTTGGCATTTGGAAGTCTTAAACTATTAAATCAAATAAGACTGTTTTTAATTCCTGTCATCAAAAATGTGCACAGAAATTCAGTTTGAAACTGAAAATTAAAAGAAAATTTTTTCACTGAATTTTTATGAGAAAAAAATTTAAATTTTATTTCCGTTACGCTCTCTAACCGCCATTTTGTAGCCGTAAACAATTTTCCAAAGTTTTTTTATTTCATTTTTTCTGATAAAAGAAAAACAATAAATTCATGCTGATTTTAAGCCATTCATGGCAGAGCAAACGAAATAGAAAAAACAACAACACACTCTATTTGGCAAAATATTGCTTTAAAAGAGTTTTTTTTGTATACTTTCTGGTTATTTTTTTGGCAATAAAAAACTAAAACTGACTTTACAATGAAATCATGAAAAAAACGAAGAACAACTGCAGAGACAGTATCTGTATCAGTAACACAGCAGGAGTGGCAGTCGTTGAAAGATGGTTTTATTTAGTGGCTCTGGCAAAACACAAAAATAAAAAAAACAAAAAATCAAAAAAATACGAAAACCAAAAGCAATGCTTTGGAAATTTTTCGTTTTGCATAAAAGTTAAGTGAATGAAACGAATGCCACTATATTTTGGTCATATTTTAGTTTTTTCATCATTTTCTCTTTTCTTTTCTTTATCCTTCTTAAACAGCATTTTAAGTAAAAGTTTACAACAACCAACAGAAAAAAAAGGAACTTTCATTTGAAAAAATATGCACATTTTCTTTAACATTTCTTTCCTGCTACCTTTTTTCCTCCTTGTTAGACGGTGTTTAAGCCTTAAAAATATGAAAGAAAAAAACATGAAAACAAATCTTTTTTCTTCGCTTCTTTTGGCAACGAAAATAAATGATTTTGTATGAGAGAGAGAGAGAGAGAGAGAGAGAGAGAGAGAGAGTTGTAGAAAAACATACGATACGAGTGCTGGTGGTGCTGTAACACAGTTGGTAAAGGAAACTTTATTAAAAAGTTTCTTTGTCTTGCAAGGTGTTGTTGAAAAGGCCAACACAAGATTTATGTTGCAAAAAAAAAAAAAGAAAACTACGTGCAAATCTCGCAAATAATGGCATTATTACTGTAAAAGCTCTTTTTGCTCCTTTTTTAAATAAATTTTGATTCGCAGTTTGAGCAAAAAAGAAAAACTGTGAGCGTTGATAGTGGCATTAACATGTCCGTATCACTTTGACACTTAAATCTTCTCATTTGAATACCGTCATGAAATCTAAGGAGAATCCTTTTGTTCTTTAGCAGTTTAGGTTAAGAAGATTTATTCAGAAAAACTATTTTCTTAGTAGTAGTTGTTGTTGTCTGGTGGCTAAAAATCTTTTATAAATCAGAAGGAAAAATTGTTTAAAAAACTGACATTTTTAGAGAATGTGTGAATGGTTCAATGCCAGTCAATTGAAAAGTTTCCATTTGCATGCTGAGGTCCAATATTTTCGTTTCGCTATTACTTATTCATACATACATACATACATACATACATACATACATACATACATATATACATTCATAATTGGTCATTATAACCCTTTAGTCAGGATTGCGATTTAGTTTCTCACACCACGCATGTACTGTGTTAATTTTAACCAAGAGTAGCGCAACCTACAGTTTGAAGTTGATTTCGAACGACAGATTTTTGAAAAGCTTTTCATTGAAATTTTATTTACCCTCAGAGTTTTTGCTTACTCAACTTCCTGAATTTGTCTTACAATCTAATAGTTAGGATTGCAATCTAGCTTCTCTCACCACGAATGTTCTGTAAGTTAATTTTCTTTAAATGTGTGGCAGAACCTACTGTTCAAAGTTGACTTCGAAAGACAGAGTTTTGAGAAACTTTTCATGGCAATTTATGTGCTTATGTAGTACAATTTGATTTCATCCTAATTCTGTAAGCTTTTCTTACCTTTGACGCAAACCTTGTGAGATCCTAAGAAAGTACATCAAAATGTTCATCGCCTAGACTACTTACGAAAATTCAAACATGGATTTCTGTAAGGATTATTTATATTTTTTATTTAATCGCTGTTGTTTTAAAACGAATGTCAGGATTACAACCTAGTTTCTCTGTTGTGAGTGTTAATTTAATTTTAATATGTGGCGGGACCTATGGCTTAAAGTCGATTCCGAATGATTGATTTTTGATGAGCTTTTCATGTGTTTATGTGATACAATTTGATTCTGTCCTAATTCTGTAACTCTTTCTCACCTTTGATGCAAACCTTGAACTGGAAATGTTTACCAGATCCTAATAAAGCACTAGTTTACCGTCTAGTTTACTTACGAAAATGCATTGGATTTATGTAAAGATTTTCTTCCTTTAGCTGCTGTTGTTTCAAAACGAATGTCAGCATATTTTATACGGAATTGTTTTTTTTTATCAGAATGACAAGAACTGTCATAACAAATCTAACAGTATAACAGCTCTACAAATGCGTCACTCCCATGAAGTTCTAATGCCCATACTTTAGATAAGCTGGCGTATTCCTATTAAAGGAAGAGATGCCATTTAGGCCAGTATTTATCCCCTTTTTTAGTTAAAATAACGACCATTTGAATGGGCATTAGCCATGCAGTAAAAAATTGAAATGAGTTTAAAATATTTCTTTTGCCATTTTAAAAACACTTTCAACCAAACAACACTAATAAATTTCAATTCATAAGCTCTTCTCTTTCTTTATTCGTTTGTTTTTTATTTCAAAGAAAAATAAAACGTATACATTTAAAATTTCGTTTAAACTTTGACTCATTTAAGCTGATATTTTCAACATTTGAATGGCAAAAAATCATCCACCATCAAATGAAATGAAATGAAAGAAAATAAGAAAGAGGGAAAATAAAAAATATTTGTTTTAAATAACATCAAACATTTTAAAGAAATTTTCGATAACTTGCCCTGTTTGTGGTAAAGGAAATGAACATAAACATGTTCAAGATGGTGGCAAACAGCGATTATCTTGTGCCAAAACATTAACAATTCAAGATGGAGAAACACAATCCTACTTATTATTATTATTATCCACTACTTATTTAAGGCAATAGAGGGATACAAGGCCTACTTTTAAAACAAAAATTAAAATTCATTTCAAAGATAAGCATTAGAAAGAAAAAAATTATAGGAAACAAGGCAAGTGACAGTCAAACAGTCATTTAAATGGAGTCTTAAAAAGTTTAAATGATAGAAAAATTTACAAAATCTTTTCGTCTTTGCCGATGTTTTTAAACCCATCATTAGAAAAGAGAGCACAGCACAGGGTATAAGTATTTTAAAGGAAATACCAAGCAATGGCAACAGCATGCAGGCAGGCAGCAGGATGCTGAAAGTTGGCGTTAAAATGCAAACAAAAAAAAAACAGCGAAAAAACTTTATTTTTGCCTTTTATTTTTAGCTTCACCTTCATCCCCCTTGAGAAAAAAACGTTTAAAATGTTTTCCGATAAAAGCCAACAACAACAAGAGCAATAAGACTATTAAACAGACTCAAGCAAACCCATACCGTCTCCTGCCCTATTTAAATCCTACGTAGCACACACGTGAAAGCATACCCCCAATTGAAGTCAAATTTAAAATTCATACGAAATTCGTTTGTATTTTTCAAACACCTGCAGCGAAATGTGTTTTCTGGTTTCCCATCTACCTGTTCATTTCAGTGTTAAACGCGATTTCAAAGATAATTTTCTGAAAAGTGTAGTAACGTATTAACGAAATATACTTCGCTACGAAAATGTGTTCGACACAATAATACCAGCAGTTGGCGTAAATGAAGTATGAAAAGGTATTTGAAAAGATGTGAAGCAATGAACGAATCAACGAAAGCACACTCAGAGAGAATCCTTTTTAAGCTTCAGCATAAAAGTTTTGTTGAAGAAAACATTCCCCTACTCCCTACCATCCTCATGCTGGGTGCTAGTATGTGCAGATGCTGCTGCTTTACAGCGGAAATAAAATTTTTAAACGCAAATATTATGGTGATTAAGAAAAGTTTTGCTAGATTAAGGTACAAAATAAAACGTTTTAAGTTTAAGTTTCTTCGTTTAAAGAAAAATTCAAAGAAGATTATTTCGTAAGCTAAGTAATCGTTGTTAACTTGAAGTCAAAAGTTATCGAAAATGACTTCTTAATTTGTTTTAAATCAATTTGAGGTTAAAATAAAATGGTTTATTACTATGAAAGATCACCTTTTGTCCATATTTGTACAATTCATGGCTGGTCACATTTCCACGACATTCCTGACAATTTTATGATGCCTTTTACCAAAATCAATGTAACACGGTTTAAGTGGTCTCTTCAGAAATAGTTGCAGAGGAGAAGTTTGGCAGGAAATCTAAGAAATTTTTTCTAGAAGAACCTGACATTCTTACACAATTTTCGATGGAATGTATAGCCTCTCAGGGGACTTAATGATTGCAGTGAATTTGTGCTACAGCCGTTCTTTATAGTTAGTATTTTGGCTCGCACTGGTCCTCATTCTACAGAGAATATTGTGAACATTTTCTGTTAACATTTTTCTGTTATCGAAATAATGTTTTATATCGAAAAAATTTTCTGTTATCGAAAAAAAGTTTTTTTTTTAATTTTTCAAAAATTCTTTCTGAAATTTTCTGTTATCGAAAAAAATTTTTTCTACCAGAAAAATGTTTTGTCATAGAAAAATGTTCTGTTATCGAAAAATTTTCTGTTATCGATAAAAAGTTTCCGTTATCGAAAAATCTTTTCAATAGTAAATTTATCACATTCAGAATGTTTAAGAAATTTTCTTAAACATTTCATTATTTAACATGTTGCGGATTCACTTACAACACAGGTGCCTTTTAATTCTATTCTTTTTTTGTCGTTCATTTCATACCAAAATGTGAAATTTAAACCTGGTTGGCATGTAATAAAAACAGTGAAACATGTTTCTTTTATTAAAAACCAACAAAAACAACAACTATTGTAATTTAAGTCAGTGCTTTTAGTATAAAATTTTCTCAGATTTTGTTTATAAATGTTTTTGTTGGTGTTGTTGTTGTCGTTTTTTTTTTGTGTAAATGTTTTTATTATAACGTTTCTAAGTGGATTTCTCATGTGACACTTCATTATTTTACAGCAAAATGCAACCATTGTAGCAGTAAATGAATGTGTATGTGTGTGTCTTTGTATTACATGTTGTTGTTTTTGTTTTAGCTGCTGGGTATGATACGAAATTATTTTAAATTCATCATCATCATCATCACTATCATCACCATCATCAGAGGGTGTCAGTATGCATATCATCATATGCAGAGGAGTATTAACTTGTTACAGCATCTTTTACAATGAACGTATTCTGCAGTTTTTTATTTTATTTTTTTTTTATTATTTTTGCATAATTTTTCTTCAACATTTTCTTGAGACAGTGACATTTTTTATTTCTCCTGTTCTTTTTTGAGCAAGAATATGATTAAATTACATGAAATCACATTAGCTGTGGCTGTGAATATGGCTACTGGAATACCCGCATGCATTTGCTCCATTACCCAGCCACTGAATATTTCATAATCATATTACATGTTCAACTTTTCTTGTTGTTGTTGTTTTATTGTTTATTTAAAAAGTTACTTTTTAAAATAATTCCATAAAAAATGGAAATTTAATTTAAAAAGTTAAGAAAATAATTTTATGATTTGCCAATCATTTTCGATACGGTTTAGCTTTTAGATAAAATCGAAATTGTATTAATTAATAAAGAAAAATAATTTCCATAATGATAGTATTTTAAACAATAGCAGTTATCGACAATTAACTTATAGTTGTTTAGCAATTTTTATAAATTTTTTTTTAAACATAATCTATATGATAAGTTTTTTTCGTTATATTTTTTTATAATTTTTGTAAACCTTTGTTATCGATAAATTTTCTTTAATGTTTTACAAAAAAATGTATTTTTTTTAAAGTTTTATTAAACAAATTTGATTTTCAAAAATATATTATCAATGATAATTAAAACAAACGCAAATTGTTATCGATAAATAAAATAAAAGCAGTTATCGATAATTAATCCATTGTTGTTTACCAATTTTTATAAATTTTTATTTTTTTTAAACGTTATATAGATAAGTTTTTTTTCATTATAATTTTCTTTTTTTTGTAATTTTTGTAAACCTTTGTTATCGATAATTTTTCCTTAAAATTTTACAAAAAAATTTAATTTTGTGCAAAGTTTTATTAAACAAATTTGATTTCCAAAAATAGAAATTCGATGATAATTAAAAATAAACCCAAATTGTTATCGATAAATTAAATAAAAGCAGTTATCGATAATTAATCCATTGTTGTTTACCAATTTATACAAATTTTTATTTTTAATATCGTCATATAAATAAATTTTTTTCATTATAATTTTTTTTGTAATTTTTGTAAACCATTGTTATCGATAAATTTTCTTTAACATTTTACAAAAAAAAATTTAATTTTGTTGAAAGTTTAATTAAAAAAATTTGATTTCCAAAAATAGAATATCAATGATAACTAAAAAAACCCAAGTTGTTATCGATAATTTCTTAACAGAAAATTTTTGCAAATTTTTCCAAGTTCAGAAGTTCAAAGCTAATTTTATTTAAAATCGAACTGTTGCAAAAATGGTTAAATGACTCTTATATTACGTTTAAAATTTAATTTAGTTTAGTGCAATGCAATTATTTTAACACTTTTACTGCAATTTGTAGTAATTTTATAAAAATTTTATGAGACATTTTAGAATTGAATCTTTTAGATTCTTAACGATAAATCATATTCTTTAAACATGTGTTTTTTCCCTCCAAAAAATAATTACAATGTTTTGAGTTTAACAAACGAAACAGAAAAAAAACTAAAATATTAAACGAAAAACGTGATTTTCTTAATGGAAAACCAGTCAGCGATTATTTGAAAAAAATTTTAATAAAAAATGTTCTTGACAACAACAAAAAAACATGCTTTAAATAATGAAATTGTTAGAGAAAAAAAATAAAATTTTAATAATAATTGGTTTTTAGTTTTGACACACTTTATGAAAATGTTTTAAATCATAATACAATATACACCGCACAGTAGATCATTTATATTGAATGCAACAAGAAAAAAAAACAAAATCTTTGAAAATAAATTATAAAAACGCACAACAACTGGCAAATTATAGCGATTAACCTTTAAGCACCGCAACAATTATCGAAAGCGCCTGCGTATAGATTTCTAAATAAAATAGAAAAAAAGCGATTAATTAAACCATTTATTATCTGGGGTTAGGCACAAGTGTTAATTAAAAAAAATCAGTTTATACTTCTAAAATACGTGCTGAAATCTAATTCATTAGGATTGTACTTCGTGACACAACATATCCCAACTGCTGTTAAGAATGTTGTTAAGGATTTGTGTGAAAGTGTAATTCTAACGGGTGACCTTTTAATCGTTTGGGTTTTTAAAATTTGAAAGAAAGAAAATAAAGAAATAGGCTGAATGCCTGTCATTTACTTTTTAATATAGAATGCGGCTATGGCACATGTAGATTTTTCAACATTTCATCTAAAATCTCGTTAAGGTTTTGAAATTGTGGCCGGCTTGTTGCTGAACTAAGTAACTTCTCGTATCCTCTCAGAGTATATTATAGATGGCTTAAATCCCTTGGTCTTGGCTGCCAATGGACCGCTCCAAAACCTTGCTCACCAAACTTAACTCTCATTAGGTTCATGATTTGGGCTGCGGATTGGCACAAGTCACCGTCTTCATGCAATTAATGACAGTGGCTCAGCATTCCGTTCAGACCAATGACAATTGTAATGTTCTCTGCAATATTATTAGGTCTGGAATTGTGGCTGATATGTGTCTGTAGACGATATTTTTACATATCTTCACAAACAATTAGATTAGTGGGGTTAAACCGATTGTTCTTGGCAGCCTGTGGACTGCTAAAAAAAAATTAAATTAATTGCTCGCCACACTCGCCTTTCAATAGGTTCAGTGTATTACAGGCTCTACGGTACATATCTCTCTTTTCTTGATATCACATGTCATTGCAATTCTTCCACTGTAAGCAAAAAAGTCAGTAGTCATCGCATGACGCCTGCCTCAATTGACTGTAAAGTTATAATTTTCATCGATTTCATGCATTGCTTTGAGGGGGCACCAGTAGCTTTTCATACCTAATTCGGAAATACATAACCTTACTTATCTACTCAATTGATCTTTACAACACTTTAGTCTGGATTACAAACTTGCTTCTCACACCACCCATGTCGTGTGTGTTAGTTTTATCTATCAATAGCGGTATCTACAATTTAAAGTCGCCTTCGAATGATTGATTTTTGACTATACTAAGGTGGCTTAGTAGACTAGTTGTTGACAACAACAACAAACAAGACTACAAGTCAAAAATCAGCTTCATATCTGAAGATAATTTTTCGATGAAAAACATAATTTTCAATGGTTTGCAAGCATTGTTCGTTTTTCAAATCATGGTAAATAATACCAAAATATTTTTGGCATTACCACATGTCACGAATAAACATAAACAATTAAATTGTAATTCAATTTCAAATCTTTTCCAAAGAATAGGAATTTTATTTCAATAAACGTCTTCAATCAAAACCACACAAAATTTTATGCAACGAATTATAATATTTAATTTTTTATTTTCCATAAATAACGTATAATTTTATTTACAAATATAAATAAAAAATAAAATTTAATTGTAATTTAATTCCACGTGATTGAAAATCATCTTTTAGCAGCAGACAAATTAATATTTGCCGTGCATAATTTTGTCAGAAAAATAAGTCGCTTCATTTTTTTTTTGCTTCAACGACTGGCATTTAATTTTATATTTTCTTGTTAATAATAATGCATGCATTATTCCAAATTTTAATGATATTTTCTTTCTTATTTAAATTCTTTTTTGTATATTTTTAGACATAAATAAGCACTTTCACTGAATTCAATGAAAGACGAAGAAATTTAAAATAAAAAAATTCTATTGTTGCACCATATACTTACGAGTTCAAGTCGATGTCATGCAAAAATATTTTTACAAAATGATTCTAATGGAAAATGTAAATAAACATACATATGTACATACTCCCTTTATGATGTACATACATATATAATACATACATATTTATTTACATACATGTATACCCTTGCGTATTTGTTATTTGTGTGGATACAAACTCTAAAGCAAAACATTTTCTTTTTATGGAATATTTATTTAAAAATTTTGTTCAATATTAAGCATTTCTTCTTTGCTACATACATATATTTTAAAGTATTGTGTTGTAAGCTTTCTTAAGCCTTTTCAGATTATGACATAATTTAATACAATAAATATATTAAAATAAATAAAATCTCTGGAAAAAATTTTGTTTAAAAAAATAATTTTTTTTTAAGTTCTCATATATAAAAAACAAAGAATTTAACACATTTTTAAAGAATTTTCTTGGAATTCGATATTTACATACATATGTATTAATATACATAATTTGTCATTACAATCCTTCAGTTAGGATTACGACCTAGCTTCTCACAACACTTATGTTGTACGTGTGTTAATTTTACATATGAGTGCCGGGACCTACAGTTTAAAATCGACTCCGAATAACATATTTTTAAGGAACTTTCCATGGCAATCTTATTTACTCTCGAAGTTTTTGCCGGAAATCTGCTGAGAGGAATTCGCCGAAGAAATAATTTTATTTATTTTATTTTAGTGTCTGATCTGGGGGCTTGAACCGTGGCCTTACATCTAATAAGCCAACACACTATCTACTAGACTACGGCGACTTAAATTTGCTATCGTATTGTAATTATTACAAGCACAGTGTAGCAGATCAAAGTCCTTCAAAACCTTCACAGAGATGGATTAGCCAGCCAGTTTTACATCAGTATTTGCAAATACCGGTGCAATTGCATCGGAGTTGTTGTATACAATTATTTTTTCTTTCATATTCCAAACTGTAACAGTAGTCGTAATATCCTCTATCGAAATACTGTTTTTTCTCTTTACAAGAAAATATCCGATAATTCCAGATACCAGTACCACCATATTATTCGAATTCATGCTCATCAAAGAACCTAAGCGTTTACTGTTAAGTTGGTAGCATAATTGCCTGGTAATTCTTTTTGTCGTTCTTAGCTACATATCTGTTCTTCAAAACTCTTCTAGTATTGCGAATTTTAATTAACAGAATGCATTCTGCAGTAAGGCATTAGCACCTCTGATGAGCTCATTTGTCTTTATATTCTTACTTACTTCAATGGTCATTACAACCCTTTAGTCATGTTGTGTGTCTTAATTTTACCTATGAGTGGCGGAAACTACAGTTTAAAGTCGGATTCAAACAGATTTTTGAGAAACTTTTCATGACAATTTTCTTTACCTTCAGACTTTTTGCCGCAAGACTGCTGAGAGAAAGTCACTGAAAGAAATATTTCTTTTTTTATCATATTTCGTTTTGTTTAAGATGTCTGAGATGTGGTTGTCGGGTGATGCGATTTCAACTATTCTCGACTTTCTTATATTCACCCTTGTCTTAATGAACATCAGAATCCATATCGCCGGCTCCATTTTATAACGTACTAAGTATACTTTTTGAAGTCGCCGTAGTCTAGTAGTTAGTGTGTTGGCTTATTAGACGCAAAAGCCTGGGTTCGAGCCCCGGGCCAGGCATCAAAGACAAAATACAAAAAGTATTTTTTCGGCGACTTCCTCTCAGTAGATTTCTGGCAAAAACTCTGAGAGTAAATAAAATTGCCATGAAAAGTTTCTCAATAAATAAAAAAAATCTGTCGTTCGGAGTCGACTTTAAACTGTAGGACCCAACACTCATGTATAAAATTAACGCACACAACATCAGTGGTGTGAGAAACTAGGACGTTGTACAATGGGTCAATTCGACCTCCGGGTACTGTACTTGTCTTAATTGACAAGTACACGTCCTCTAACCTAACCTAACCTAACCTAAGTGTACTTAGAACGTTTTTAATCTTCTTGCATTTTTAAATTCTACGTTCTCTAACTTAAATACTGTCAAAATTCGGTTAAGATGTGCCGATTCGTTCCGATGTTATAGGGAAAAATCTTCTTAGAATACACATATGGTCGTATGTAGCGTGAAAACTTTGAGAGCTCATAACTCAAAACACACTTTTTCGATTTAGAATGTTATAGAACGCAGGCGTCGATATAATACGTATACTAACATTTCAACCATCTCATGGCAAAATGAATGACAGTCAAGAATCGTTTCCATTATCATGAACGAGAATTTCAAAGGTTTAACGGGGAAACGGCAATCCATGTAAATATTTACAAAGTTTATAGAAATAATGGCTTGACTTTAAATATTACCTTTCGCTCTATTTATTTTCCTTCTTTATTTGTTTTCAAACTGGCAACTTCTAGAACCTTAATGTTGATTTGTTATTGTTAAGCCTTACTTTTTTTTAGCTTTCACGGTCTTCCTGTTATTGTTATTGTCAGCAGATTCTTGTAATTCATGTGACGGAAATGTTTAGAAATTCTTTGCAGATTTTAAATTCGTAACATTTTGAACGAAAATCTTTTTAAGGAGAAAAGTAAGCGATTAACTATTTATAAAAATGATGTTTCAAAAATTATTTTTTTTTGCAAAATATTCACACTTAACACGACAATATGTCAGAAGTTTGAAGTTTCTTAAGTTTATATTTCACATACAACCAAATAAATACTGTATGTTACTTAGGAAAATATTCCCATTCTCTCAATTCATATTTTAAATTATTCATATACTTGAAGGTATAAAATCCTAAAAACAAATTTTTTTTGAAAGAGTGGGAGGTAATGTGTTGGAAAAATTGAAAAACAAATGCTTGCAAAAAGTAATACATTAGGGCAGAGAGCAAGCTTAACGAAATGACAACCCTGAACAGGATATAAAACCACGCACAGGTGAAATGAATCCAATAAATACATAAAAGAAAGATACATTCACGTAAATAATAAATAATCAGGAGAGAAAATAAGAAAATATGTTTTTTAAAACAAAAACACATTCATATAAATATAGTTAAAAACACATACAATTGGATTCACTAACACAGAATCACGCATCTCTCATATTTGTTCATGTGAATTTATCGAAATTTTTCTTTTAAAATAAAAAAAAGAAAAAAAAACACCGTAGAAATACAGAAAAATAATGACTTTGTAAAGTTCAAGACCAGGGTAAGAGACTTTGAAAAGGGACAACTAAAAACAACACAATAACTAAGACTACAGTAACTGAAAAGAATGCATTCATAAACACAATAAAAGAGACAAAATAAGGAAATAATTTGTTTAACATGGATTTGATTGTTATGAGGTCTGTTTAAAAAAAAAATCATGAAGATTTTCGTTTTATGTACAACTCGTAGAACATTTTGAAGGATTTTGTTGCATTTTTATTTTTTTTATTGTTCACAAGGAAATAAATTGTATAACGAGGTGACTTAAAGAGATTTCCATCCATTAGAAATATTTTTTATTAGAAAAACGTGAATTTTACACCTTTTCGCTTAATGGTCTTGTAACGAGCGAACAGTGAACTCAAAAAATTTTATGAAGTTGTCTCTCATATACTTGGGTTTCCATGGAACCTATGAAGCTGTAGCAAATTTACTCCTTTCTGTTTTCTATTTTGTCCCCGCTTTTCCAGCACAGTTGCTCCTCCTAATGGACTGGTCCAGTAAGTATACATGAAACCCTCGTTTGCGATTTCTATTGCAATTTTTCCCATATTATCAGGACCTTTTTTAATTTATCCAATTCGATTTCTATGTTCGAATTGTCTGGTTATTTGGAATTTGTTGAGTAAACGACCATAACCTCTCATTAGACACTGAATTAGGCCAAACCAACAATTTTCAAAAAATAGCCATGAGCTAGCTGAACATGAAGTCGTCGTAGCCTAGGAGCTAGTGTGTTGGCTTATTACACATAAAGCCAGGGTTCGAGCCCCAGGCCAGACATCAAAACAAAAATACAAAAAGTATTTCTTCGGCGACTTCCTCTCAGCAGATTTCTGGCAAAAACTCTGAGAGTGAATAAAAATTGCCATGAAAAGTTTCTCAAAAATTTGTCGTTCGAAGTCGACTTTAAACTGTAGGTCCCGCCACTCATGTATAAAATTAACACACACAACATGAGTGGTGTGAGAAACTAGGTCGTAATGACCAATTATGTATGTAGCTGAAGTTTTCGTAGCCTAATGGGTAGTGTGTTGGCCTACCCATGGTTTAAATCCCAGCTGGGAAATCTGTAACAAAACGATATATGAAAAAATATTTCTTTGCCGACTTCGTCTCAGCAGTTTTCTGGCAAAAACGCTAACAGTAAAATAAAATTGCCATGAAATGCTTCTCAAATCTGTCGTTCGTAGTCTCCTTTAAATTGTAGGTCACCTTGCTAGTGGATAAAATGGTTGTTGTCCTGACTAAAGGGTTGTAGTAACCAATTAACTAATTAAGTAAAGCTTGAGTTAACATCGGTAGGATTTGAATTTCACATAACCCTCATACATTAACACATAACCCTTAAGCTTAATTGATTTGATATAGGAGTTGATAATCGTTATTTAAAACTTGCTATAAAGCACTGTTGATGCCCGTATGTTGTTAAGATGAAAAAACGCTTTGCTGATATGATTCTGTTTGCAATGTCCGAAGAAGTCCATGTAGTAAAAAGACTTGAGCGTCTTAAATTGTGAATTTATGTGCCTCGTCAGGATGTATAGGTAAAGTTTTCATCTTTCTTTTGCTGCCGAACTAACATCAAGCCTTCAGCTTATCATGCATACCCGTGAAGTTGATTGATGATAACTTAAGTCCTCCAGCAGTTTGAACATACTCCATATGAAGCCTCTATTTTCTCTTATTGCATGCCTGGTAACCATATTCAATACAACAATAAAGAGTAATAGAGTAACAGAACCCTGTTAGATAGGGAATTCCAAGGCTTAATAGGCTTTCATAGAAAACACTGCAGCTGGCATTCGTCAATAATTAGTTTTGTTTTGGGACTTGCGTGCATTCCAAGGCAGACAATATCGTTCGAATGCATTCTCTAAGTCGACAAATACGTTTTAAATAGGTAAACTACAACAGATTGCTTTACGATTATTTTAAGACGGTTAACGTTGTCTATGTGAGACATATTCGATCGAAACTTGGCTTGTACTAGTGGAAACTCAAGCAAAAGTTTTCTGGATTATTATTTTAGGATTTTCACTTAAAGTCGGTCTTCACCTTTTCACCACTGTTTTAACATTTTCATTTTCTGTTTTACAAATTTTATTACTCTAAACGGTTTAAAGTAGCTGCTGTAAATCGCAATTCATTACATTTTCTTTTTTGAACATTTGTTAACAAATAAAACTGATTTTGCAGAGTTTTACTTACGAAATAATTTTAAATTCTAATCTGCTATTATTTATTTATTTTATTATCAGCATTTTAGAAAGATTTTCTTAATTTTCCTTTTGAATTTTCTTCATTTGAAAGGAAATTCGATTTAAGAAATTCCAACCAGAAGATATGTTCGTATATCTCTTTGGCTTTATGCTTGTTAAAGTAGCATAAAAGAAAAGTTTATTATTTTTTTTTGTTGACAGTATAATGAGCTTTATGGCAACTTAATTATCATCTGGTGACTGGCACTAAAAGTTGTATTATAGACAAGAACAACAACAACAACAACTTTGTGGCCATAACGACAACATGCCATGAAAAATTCCAATAAGAAATTATGATTCGTGACTTGTTCATAAAATGTTAGTGAGTGAATCCTATATTATGCCACACAAAGTGCTTCTTTATATTCTATTTAAAAAAGTATCTTCTCAAATTAAAATTATTATCGATTTGCAATGAGGGGTTAGAGTGTGCAGCAGCAAACCACTTTGGCTTTCTTCATTTAATTTAATAGTTCAACATGTTGCAAAATATGAGTGCATGCAACAAAAGTTTTCTTTCTTTTTGCTCTTAATAAGCATAAGGAAGGAAAATATTTTTAAACTGACAAGACAAAAAGAAAAAAAAAAGAAGAATTGATGAACAACTCTTAAAGAAGGAAAATATTATTGTTGCGAAGACACTTTAGTATATGTCTGTTCTAAAAAACAAATATTACCAATCGAATCTTTCACTCAACGAAAAAATTTCTTAAAAAATTTAAAAAGGCACCTCGGGTTCAAATTTTCATCGTATGAGTAACAAATAACAATTTTTTCGATTACTCATACGCCAGCGTTTAGTAATCAATAACGCCAGTTTACCAAAGGCACCTCGGGTTCAAATTTTATTCGTATGAGTAACAAATCACAATTGTTTCTATCACTCATACGCCAGCGCGTTTAGTAATCAATAACGCCACGTTACTTTTGTAATGATAAAAGAAAATTGAACTGAAATCGTTTGAAATTTTAAAAGGATTTCCAAGATATTTACTGTGTTACACACGACAAGGTCTGGTTTTTTTTTTTTAGAAATTTTCTACTTGTCTCGTTATTTATTTGTTTTTTTGTTGTATTTTTTCTCGTTCATTATTAAATATTTTTACTGTCATTAAGATGAAAAGAGTAGATTTTACGGTTGACAAAATGCCGGAAATACATGAAGGAGAACAAATTAAACGTTAATTCTGTTTGACAGGAAATTTATGTGGCAAACGAGTGAATTTTGAAATTATTTGAACATCTATGTAGTGAGCTAGAAAAAAGTTGAACGATGTCGGAAAAAAAATTTTTAAAATAAAAATCGATAAATTTAATACTGAAAGTAATGACACAGTTTTCTGAGATTCCATTTATTTCAACTCCATTGAATCTTTATTTCTTAAATTAAAATTTGAAAGCGAATATAAGTTTCGATAACAAAAAATTGTGAATGAAACAATTTACAGCAATTGATTTTGTTTTGTTAAGGTTCCCGAGGTAAATAATGCAGTGGTTCAGCTGTCTTAATAATGAAGGCCTGATTTAAGAGCTTTCACTAAAATGTCGTAATATATTCCACATTGCCGATTACACAGGATTACACAATTGCGTCTTTAATCTCCAGGAACTCATTTTCTAACTGCTGGGGGTTACAATGTCTAGACTACCTTTTAGCGATCCCGGTTCATTACATCTAGAAGTCATGTGTTGTTTAATGCAGTATCTAGAGTGGGCGTGGTTGTTGTTTGGATTAAAGATCCAAAGTATTGGATGAAAGATCTTTTGAAATTGCTTTAAATAACCAAATAGTTTAGTTTATGTATACTTTAAAAAATAATTCGGTTACAAAAATTATCGATAATTTAATATGATAGTTTTCGATAACCAAAATTAACTAAATTTGTTGAAATAGGTTTCGTAATGTCCAAAATGACATATTTTCTTAAAGATTTAACATTTAATTAAAACTATATTTTATATATTTCAAAACAAATTTTTCAATGAAAAAAATTTATCGATAACTTTAATATATTTTTTAAAAAGTAACATTTCTTAAAGATTTTTGGATAGCTATGTATATAAAAAATTTTAGTAAACATTTTTCGATAACAAAAGTTATCGATAACTTTAGGATATTTTTTTTAAACTAAGAGTTCTCAACGGATAAGAAAATTAACGAAATTTTTTAAAATATTTTTCGTAATGTCTACATACTAAAGATTTAAGAGTGAATTAAAGCTATATTTTAACACAAATTTTTCGATGAAAATATTAATCGATAACTTTAGGATATTTTTTAAAAACTAAGAGTACTTAAAGATTTTTGGATAGCTATGTATATATAAAAATTTAGTAAAAATTTTTCGATAACAAAAGTTATCGATAACTTTAGGATATATTTTTTTTACTAAGAGTTCTTAACGGATAATTTAAATATTTTATGGAACATTAATAGCTGCATATAAATATTTAAAATAAATTTTTTCGATAACTATAAAAAGTTATGAAAGAAACAAACGAAATAAAATATTAAGGAGAGAAATGAAACGAAGTTAATATTTAAAAAAATACATTGTAAATGGCAGAATATTTCAGTTTCATTAAATTGTTTTGAGTCTATGAATGAAAATTAAGAAAACATTTTAAACATTTTCAATTAAAACATCATTGCACTCGACAGGAGCAGACAATTGTCTAAACTTTTCCACTTGAAAAACAACAACAGCAACTACAGCATATTGAAGAATAAACTCTCATTCCGCAAGACAAATTGTAGACACTAAAAATTTAAAATATTTGAAATGAATCCACAAAATTTTCATTCTATCATGCTCTCAAACATTTTACTATTCACGCTGGCAAAGATGTTATAATATATATACGAGGGCTGTTCTCTGGGCAATAACAAATAATATTAAAATATATCTAGAGATTTCTTTCAAGGCCCTCATAAATTATAATTTCAAAATCATTGCTTTCCTGGCATTGTCTTATTTCATTACAAGTCCATTTTGTTATATTTTTTTCTTAGGTTGTTGCATCAAAATAAGGGCTGGGTGGGGCAAATGATGGTTTTAAGAGCCATTTCTTGAAATCTTGAAAATAATTTCCAGTAAATTTGTAGATAATGTAGTCTTATTAGGTATGAAAATATTGTTGAGGTGTGTTGAAAATAAATTAAATTCTGTTTTCCATTTTCCATTTTAAATTTTCTATTTTTTTTATGTTTTTTGTTTTGTGTTCATTTTGTAATTAAATGAAAACGCTTTTCATTTTCATTTGTAGTTTATGAACAGAATTTAACGTTTTTTAAATGGAGGCCATATTTTCTTTTTCATTAATTTATAAGGCGCTTTTAATGAACAACAATGGGTCGAAAATGTCTTCAAATGGTGGTAAATATTTCAAATACACAACATTTTTTAGGATTTATGCTTTCATACAAACAATTTCTTGTTCGTTTATATTCAGGATCTTCCAACAGGGACTTGCAACTTTTGATAGTTGGTAACCGCCATTTTATTAAAGTTACATCTGCCAAATTAGTTGTCATTTATTTAATCTGCTTTGGTAAATCACTATAGACGCCATAGACAACGACGAGTGTTCGCTGAATAGGCTCTGGAGCTGTTGACGCCTGACCCAAATTTTTATCGTAAAATCATTATCATCGATAAGGCCTATTTAAGGATGAAAGAGCTACGTGAACAAAGAAAATTGTCGAATTTGAGACAATGCCAATCTCAATTTATTTCGAAAATGTAATTGTTTTGTGTAGATTTTAGGCTGGCTGGAGTAATCGATTGTCGATAAAGTGATGTTGTAAAGTTTCTCTATGTATTCAACAAAAAATTTGCCGTAGTCTAGTAGGTAGTACGTAGTAATGTATTAGACGTGACCCTGTAGTTCAAACCCCAGCTTAAACATCTCGAACAAAACGAATTTAAAAAATGCTCTTTCGGGGACTTCCTCACAACAGTCATCTGGCAAAAACTCTGAGGGTAAAATAAAATTGCCTCGAAAAGTTTCTCAATAATCCGTCGTTCGGGGCGACATTAAATTATAGGCCCCGCCACTCATGTATAAAATTAACACACACAACTTGGGTGGTGTAAGATGCTAAGTTGTAATCCTGACTAAATGGTTTTAATAACCATAATAACCAATTAAGTAAATAAAAAAATTAAAAAGTTATCGGCTTGTGAAATTTTTTGAGAAAATTTATCGATGTCATGATTATCATGAATTTCATGTTTTACTCCTCTAAATTGTATTTTTTTTTTTGAAGAAAAAGATATCATTTTTTCGATAACTTTTTCAATGAAAACATTTCGGATCAAATCTTCGATAACAATAACATTCGAAATTAATTTACCAAAATTTATCGAACTTTTTAAAAAAATAAAAAATTAAAAAGTTATCGGTTGCGAAATTTTTTGAGAAAATTTATCGATGTCATGATTTTCATGAATTCCATGTTTTACTCCTATAAATTGTATATTTTTTTTAAAGAAAAAAATCAATTTTTCAATGAAAACATTTCGGATCAAATCTTCGATAACAATAACATTTGAAATTAATTCAGCAAAATTTATCGAACTTTAAAAAAAAAATGTTTAAATTTTCAACATTTTAAATGCTGAAGACCTACAGTGCGATTAAGATTGTTGCCGTAGTTGTGTGTAGTTGTTGTTGTTGCTATTTTCCCTATTTTTATGCATAATATAAGCTGGTTGTAGGTGTGTTAGTATGTCAGTGTAAAGGGAGGTGCTGTGCTGTGCTGTGTTTTAAGTAAAATTTTTATTACAATTTCATTTAATGCTTCAACAACCCCATGATATACAAGAGTGCTAGTCCAAGTTTAAATATTTATGGAGGCATGTAAATCACAAAAGCCACACACACACACACACATACAACAACAATCATTGTAATCGTAAATGTGACATGGGTATGGGATATGAAACCGTAAGTGTTTGTTGCCTGCATGGATGAATGGTTACTCTCTGGCAGAGTGTTTGGTTTGACCAAGTTTGTTGAGCAAAAAATTAAAGTGGAAATGCGAAAAAGAGAGAAAAAAATGTTTTTTTTTTATAAAATTTATGGCCAGTCATGTGGACATTAAGGCAATAAAGCTGTTAGTCATACTTTCGCACTGTCGAATAGAACGACAGACAGATAGACAGTTAGTGAATAGCTGGAGATGGTAATGATAATGGTTATGCAGCTGCTGGTGTGTGAGGGAACATTATGGCACACACACAACATTTACTTGCAACAGAAACCAACTGAAGCCAACAATACGCTTTAAGTTGGCGTGCGTAATTGGGTTTTAATGGTTTCCGCAGTTGTCTTTACGCTTGTATTTCAATATTTTTTTTCGTTCAAATTTTTTTTTCACTCTGTTATTCCACTAGACCGAAAATAATTTAGTGGCGAAGAATAATGAGAAAAAAAAAAATGAAAACGAAAACGAAAAATTAAGAACGAAATGTAATGTAATGTAATG
Source organism: Sarcophaga subvicina (assembly GCA_936449025.2). Taxonomy (NCBI): domain Eukaryota; kingdom Metazoa; phylum Arthropoda; class Insecta; order Diptera; family Sarcophagidae; genus Sarcophaga; species Sarcophaga subvicina. Next base: position 101,454,107 of record OW388081.2, on the reverse strand, counting down.
GCATAAAATAAAATGAAATTCAGTTTTTGTCTGCCTCCATAAGTGATTTAAAATCTTAAAAGAAAAATTTAATGAAACAAAAAAAAAATTAAAATAAATTGAATTTAATATAATCTCTGCTGTATTTTAAGTATTCCGAACAAGGATATCATAAAGGATATTTAACATTTGCATAGAACACATACATACATATGCCTACACATGTCATATGTCTTAACAATTTTGTTTTGCAATAAAAATCCTGTGGAAAATAAAAGACAATAACTGTAGCAAGAACAAAATGAGGATGTCCTGATTATAAAAATCCGGAGAAATTAAATAAAAAAATGAGAAATATAAGTGGTTTTAATATTTTTATTATTTTATTGGTTTAATCAATTGTCATATAAACCCGCTGTTTAAAACCATTTTCCTTATATTGGAAGGTTTTCTCTTTAAGCCTGATTTGCATAAGACCATCATGACTTTAAGGATATTTTATTTGATTGAGAATAAAAAGAAAAATCAAAGAAAATATGAAATAAAATCTCATTTAAAAGCAAAAAAAAAAAAAATTTTAATACATATTTGTAAATTCGTAGGATTCTAATCATATGCCTTGTCTTTAGCAAAATATCCCTGGTTACATACAATATGTATGTATTGAATGTAAAGCTGTATGTTAAACAAATATGATATGAAGAGGAAATACCATGAGAAATTGTGATATAAAAAATAGGACTAAGAAAACAGATATAACAGGAAAAATATTTCCATTTCAATTTTTCTTTTTCTCTCTGTAACCTAAGGACATCTGTGGTATCAATAACAGATTTTCTTTGATTTTAAAACAATCATTCTCACAACTTGTCCTTCTTAAGAATCAAATGAAACAAATGGAAAGAAAAAATGTATGTTTCTTTAGCTGTTGCTTCATTAATTAGAATATTTCTGCATGTCTTGGTTAGAAAGAAAATTAGCTCAGTTTTCTTTTGTAATTTAATTTCAAAAGAGTGACAATTTGAAAAAACAATTTGAAAAATTAATTCTTAAAACAATTACTTGAGTAACTGTTTTGTTGGCAATCGTTTTAGTTACAGAAATTTTCAAAATATATTTTAAGCTCTCAAAAGCTTCAAGCAGCCAACAACCTAGGTTCTCAAAATGGTCAGTTTAGGTACTTTCAACATGGGTTTAAATAATGCTTTTTTATGATGCCTTTGCACGACAATCAAACTGAAACATCTCTTGCATTATCATATATAGCTCATGGACTTTGTCTAGTCCAATCTAAAGTTCCAAAGAGTCTAAGGACGATGATATCATAATTTAGTGATATTTCGTGGCTTTATATAAAAGTTCTCATGTACTACTTACTTAATTATGCTTTTGTTTTGGCTTTTGCTTTTGCTTTTGTAATGCTAGAAGTCGCCGTAGTCTAGTAGGTAGTGTGTTGGCTTATTAGACGTAAAGCCAGGGTTCGAGCCCCAGACCAGACATCAAAACAAAATACAAAAAATATTTCTTCGGCGGCTTCCTCTCAGCAGATTTCTGGCAAAAGCTCTGAGAGTAATATAAAATTGCCATGAAAAGATTCTCAAAAATCTGTCGTTCGGAGTCGACTTTAAACTGTAGGTCCCGCCCCTCATGTATAAAATTAACGCACACAACATGACTGGTGTGAGAATCTATGTCGTAATCCTGACTAAACGGTTACATTAGCAATTTTTCTGTTTTTTGTTAACTTACAACACCAATACGCCTAAAAATTCACCCGTTATGTAACAAACACTTGCATTATTTACAAAAAAAAGAAGGAAAAAGGAAGGAGAAAAACTATAAAATAATTGAAATTGTTGCAGAATGCTTTTAAATTAAGCCATGTTTTAAAGGGTCATTCGAACAACATATTAATGTCTTCTGCCTCCTCCATCTTTATTGACAATATTGTTGTAATTATTGTTGCTGATGCTGTCGCTGTTATCGTTTCGTTTTCATATCGTTGCCTTTAATGGCATCTTCAGTACCATTTAACACCTTCGATACTTAATTATGCACGATAAAAATTCATAAGAACCATTTAATTACACAAATACACACTTAGAAAGCAATATAAAGTATGAACGAGTATGCAGGAGTGTGTCAATGAATGTGAGTGTATGTAGAGTCGTCTTGCAAAAGTTTTAAATAATCTATGAATGCATACATACTCAAACACATCCTTCTTATGGTTGTCTTAAGACGTTGTAGTGTGATTCACTATTGAACTGAATCTACCCAACTGAAATCCGATCCGATCTGACACCCAGTTACTACTCATATAGACGCCAATTAAGTACCAGCTGCGAGCTAGTTTTATCACCCTTAATACATTTTTTTTATTAGTCCCTATCAAGTATTGCCATATTGGCGCTTTTTCTATTTTTCTTTCTTATATTTTTTCCTTATAAAGTTTTGATGTGGCACTCTGAGCAATAAGCGTACGAATGTCTAAATAAATCAGATGAAGAAAAAAAATCCTCGAAAGATTAGGGATTTAAATACGTTAATACAATAATTTTAAGTCTTAAAAATTTGTTTTTCTAGAATTATTGTTAAGCCTGAATTTATTTTCTTTGATTAATTTCTAAAATACAAAAAAACATTTTTATTAATCACTCATCGTTAGTGTTAAAGTTTCAAAAGAAAAGTTTTATTTTTTTATATTATTTTTCGTATTTGCTTTGGTGTTTTGTTGTTTTCTTAGTTTTAATCTCTTGTCTTATTTGTCTGTTATATTTTGACGTTGGTAACTTGAAACTTTCATGTTGTCAATAAGTCTGTTAACTTCGATTATAACTTTGTTGTTGTTGTTGTTTTTTTCTCATTCATTCTATTTTCATTTCGTTAACAAAATTGAATATCTTTTGGAATGTTTTCGAATGTTTTTTTTGTGTATTTTTAATCGTTTTTCTTTTGAGGCGTATATTAGTTGGGAGTGTTATCAGGCAAATAGACGGAGGGTGACTGAGAGAGAGACAGAAAAATAGAGACAAAATTTAATGACCCTTACTTAGTAGTTGCATTAAATGAAAAGAATATCGGAATTTTATTTCACATGCCATTAAATACACACTTGCTTTTCAATTAAATACGTGCGAAAGAAATAAAACTTCAATGAATTTGTATTCATATGGAGAACACCTAAGACTCCTTTTACGGGATGTAATAATATTCTACAGTAAACATTAAGCGGAGGCACTTGAAAAACTTAATAAAACTTTCAACAATTTTTATTCGTTCTGCTCTTTATGCACTTGATTATCAAGTCATCGGTGTATTTCACAAAAAAAAAAGAAAACAATCATTAATACAAGAGAGAGAGAGAGAAAGAGAGGCAATAAAAATCAAGAAAAACAAATTCTCATCAACATTGTAACACAAGCAACTACTTAAACTTGCTCTACCCATTCTATCCACTTCCCTATTAAATTGCTTTTATTGTTAATTGTCTGTCTGTCTGTCTGTGTGCCTGTGTGTCTCTCTGTATTTTACTCCTTCTTGCTTTCATGCTGTCAGTCAGTTCAATAGTGAATCGCACTACAACGTCTTAAGATAACCATAAGAAGGATGTGTTTGAGTATGTATGCATTTATAGATTATTTAAAACGTTTGCAAGATGACTACACATACACTCACATTAATGGACACATGCTTGCATATTCGTTCATACTTTATTTTGCTTTTTAAGTGTGTATTTGTGTAATTAAATGGTTCTTATGAATTTTTATCGTGCATGATTAAGTATCGAAGGTGTTAAATGGTACTGAAGATGCCATTAAAGGCAACGATATGAAAACGAAACAATAACAGCAACAGCATCAGCAACAATAATTACAACAATATTGTCAATAAAGATGGAGGAGGCAGAAGACATTAATATGTTGTTCGCATGACCCATTAAAACATGGCTTAATTTAAAAGAATTCTGCAACAATTTCAATTATTTTATAGTTTTTCTCCTTCCTTTTTCCTTCTTTTTTTGTTGTAAATAAAAAAATATTTCTTCGATGACTTCCTCTCAGCAGATTTCTGGCAAAAACTCTGAGACTAAATAAAATTGCGATGAAAAAGTTTCTTAAAAAATTTGTCGTTCATAGTCGACTTTAAACTTTATGTAGGTCCCGCCACTTATGTATAAAATTAACGCACACAACATAAGTGGTGTGGGAAACTAGGTCCATAATCCTGACTAAAGCGTTATAATGACCAATTATGTATGTATGTATGTAGGATCTTGGCAACGTCGTGTTGTCGTGTTTTATCCTGGCAAAATAATCAACGCATGATACCTTGAAGAAGTATGATCCAATGATGTACAATCGGTCAATTCGACCTCCGGCTACTGTACTTGTCTCAATTGACAAGTACACGTCCTCTAAACGGCAGCTCTGGAACTACCTGTGACTGCTCTTCAGATTAAATGTATAGTGACGTTCCCATTGAGCCAGAAATGAAGGTTAGATTAGGATGGGTTAGGGCTTAGCTTACCTCATTGTGATACCCTTGGGCTTATTGTAACATATTTCTATAATACATGTACCCCATAATCGTAGTATCAATTTTATTACACGACCATAAAAAAGGAGATATTTAGTTGATACTTCTCTTCTCCAGAATAGCAGGTTTTTTTTGGTAGAAATAAGCCAAAGGAAGCAATAGCTTGTACTGCACCAGCCTCATATTCGTTTTATCATAAATTATGATACGAGTAATCAGGCAACGTCTGTCCTCTGATTTTTGGTTTCTAACTCTTCATTACCGTAATAAGTTAAGGCGCCTGCTGGATTCAAAGAATTTTATTATTCCTATGAAGAGCATCTGCATCAATATGCCATTCAACGGAATGATAAACTGTTACCGAAAAAATTTCCTTTTAAATTTCCATACATTTTCCAAGTTAAACGTTTCAAAGCACTTGGCATTTATCGTGTGTGTGTTAGTAATTTCTGGGAAAACTTTTATCGATATGGGGAATCATAATGGCAGTCATAATTTTCTGCCCTCCACTCTTTTTTTGAACTCAATATGCGTACGATTCATTCAATTTAAGTGCCTGTGTGTGAATTTAATGTCTGTCTTAACAATTTTTTTTGTTTTTGTTTGTTTTTTCGTTTTCATTTCATGAATAAATCAAATTTTATGATCATCTTCCGTTTCCCATGTGTGTGTGTGTAGAAGAGAAAAAAAATTTTTCTTTTTTTTTAAATTCCATTTCTTCTCAGAAGTAAAATTTATTCACTTCGTAATTATTTACTTGCAACACATACATACTCGTACAGGCACTGCTGATGAACATGCAAGTGGAAGGTGTATTTGAAAGTAAACTAATGTCTTAAATTGAAAGAAAGAAAGAAAGAAAAAAATACGAATTTTAAGTTGATTTTCAAATGAATAAAGAGGGGTGATTAAGTGCAACACATTTCCTGTGCAACAGAAGGAAAGGCAAGACAAGGAAATTAGAAAATTTACTTTTTATTCACTTTCAAATTGAAAAATTAAAACGAATTTGTTTAATGACTAAACGATGGCAAATGTTAAAGAAAATTGTAAATTTTCAAAAAAGAGCAGGTACTGAGCAGAGACTTTAAAGAGTTTAAAATTAAATAAAATCTATCTTCGCAATTGATATACCTCGCCTTATCAATCAGATTCTTTGGAATTCGGTTATGGGAATGATGTTTTTGAATATGATTTCTTCAGAAATTCATTCCAATTAAGGTTGATGCAAATAACTTGTTTTTTGTATGTAGGCGTTATTACGTTAAAAGCATTTCACCACATTGAGGTGGGCATGGAAGAATGCCTGTTTGCCTGTATAATTTAAAAACGACGTACTTAAAACAGATAGCTTATCTCTTACTCAGGGTTTGTTTTAATAACTTTTGCGGCATTGTCTTGAGCCTTTACATGCTCGCATGTGTCAAGGGAAAAGGTCGAAGATTAGAGTACATCTTTCACAATAAACTTCAGCAAAGCCTGTTTACTGACTTTAGAGAGAACTTTTAAACCTTCATAGAATTATTTAATTACAGAGTGTTTTTTGTTATATTCTACCCCGAGCCGGATAACAACGGCCTTCTTATTCCCACCTTAATTACTTAACTGTACATTCAGTTAGGATTACAACCAAGCTTCTCACGCTGCCCATGTTGTGTGTGTTACTTTCATACATTAGTTGCGAGACCTACAGTTTTTGTTTTTGTTTTTGTTTCTGCCTTTCCTTTTGTTTTTATTTTCGCTTTTGTTTTTGCTTTTGTTATTGCTTTCGTTTTCGTTTTTTTCTTTTGCTTTTGCCTTTGTTTTTGCTTTTTCCTTTTTGCTTTTGTTTTGCTTTTGTTTTTGAATTTGTTTTTGATTTTGTTTTTTTTTTCCCGGCCTCACATCTAATAAGTCAACACACAACCTATGCACCTACCCAACTGTAACCCAGCAGAGGATATTCGTCGGCTATCTGACACCTAATTACTAGTCATTTTGGCGCCAATTAAGTAACAGCTGCGAGCCAGTTTCATCACCGTCAATCGATAGCCAAGTTGTGAACACCGTTCAACTAGGCGTATGTCAAAGCTAATAATCTGGGGTCAAATATCCTACAATTGGGATCATTTTATCCCACAAAAGAATTATTCTTCTATAAACAACATGATTGCATTGTTTATGTGGTGGCTTGCTGTTTCTGACACTCGATTTGATTTTAAAACGAAATTCAAAATTCATTTGAAAGTTTAAATTTGCATTTGCTTAACAGCACAAGCTTTGGGTGAATCTTTTAGGCGATAGTGAAGGTGAATTCATATGAACGCGCTGCTTTAGGCCAAACTCTTTTGCAATTTTAAATGGTTTTCCACCAAACTATACTACATTATCCGAATTAAAAATAATATTTTTTGTTATTGTTAAGAGGAGATAGGCAATTGACTACTGTATTGTATTTGTTCCTGGAATTATTTACAAGTCCTATTTGACATCGAGATTAATGTAAAGAAAATAAACAAAAAAGACGTAATGACAGGCTCCCATATGTATAATTAATATGTGTATGTATGTAGTAAAATAATATTTTATGAACTGATACTTGCGAGGGTTGTCCTAAAATACTTTGGCAAACAGATGCGATAATATTATGAAACATATGCGCAGTTTCCTTCTGAGATGCATCGGCACCGTATGTGACGTCTAGATTTTGTAATCAAAAGAACGAATTATCAGAAAACATACGTGGAAGCAATGCGGCGTTAATGCATCTCAGAAAGCAACAGAAGGGAATTCCTTGAAAAGACCGTGATAGGTCCACTAATTTGGATTACAAACGGCATCAGCTGTAGTTTAACCCTACATTGGCTTCTGTCTCTGTGCTTTAGTTTCCAAAAGGACATCTAAATATGCATGATTCATTCAATTATATATTCTGTATGGTTTTCAAAAAATACTTTACACTTCCTTCCTTTCCTTCCTTCCTTCGAACCTTGAAAATAAACCGGTTCTCGGTATCACCCTATTGTTTGTGTTGTTCGGTATAGAAAAGTTTAGTTGTAGCAATAAATATTAATGTTATGTGGTGTACTCTGTTTGAATAAAAATTCAATTCAACTAAACCCCAATGCTAAGTAAAGTTGGTCAATTTTATTTTATCATTACAATGAAATAACATTTCCTTTGGGTTATGAAATATGCATGTTCATAAATACATCTCTTTCTCTTTCTCTCTCTCTCTCGCTCTCTCTGTATACATTATTCATATTCTGAGGTTTTTATTGAAATAAATTTTCTGAGAAACTTTTTTTGTTACCACAATAAAGTTTTCGTTTTTCCTCTCTTTTTTTTTGTTTGTTATCATTTGAAAATGAATTCGATTTCTAAAGAAAAATTTTTTCAAATTGAAATTCAAAATCAAATACGAAAATTCTGATACACAATTTAATGATCAACAAATGAAGACAATTTATGAAAATGGAAGCATTTGTTAGGAATTTTATAATTAAAGGATTATTATTGTGCATAGCCCCTGCAATAATCCGTATACGTTTTATTCAAAATATTGCTCATTGCATCGCTAGGCACGAATATATAACATTTTAAGATCCATAATATAGAAACGGACCTTAAGAATCTCAACTATAAACAATGGTGTTCACTTATCTTTTAGTAATCCTCTTTAGCTCTTCATAAAGTCATAATATCGGGTCCGCCATCTAACGTTTTTTTTTCAACTAGTGCTTATTTCGTGAATGGTAACACTTAGCTCATGTCTGATTTGAGAGATAATTAGTTTTATCCTTCCGCTGAACGAATATGGTTGTGTATACGCTTGAACAACGCTGGAAAATATTGCGACATTACTTTGAAAATCATGGTAATGTTGCAGAATGTGAGCGAAAATTGCGTACGGATTTTGGAAGAAGAGAAGCACCGTCAGCTCCGTATGTTCGTTATCTTGTGAAAAAAGTGAAGGAAACTGGCATCCTCATCGATAAACCAAAGCGTGAAAAGCCAAAAACAGTGCGTACACGCGAGAATATTGCTGTTGTGGCAGAAAGAGTGCGCGAAGCGCCATCAACATCAATTCGCCGTCGTTCTCAACAAGTGAACATTTCGGAGACATCATTGAGACGAATTTTGCATAAAGACGCCATACAAAGCCCAATTGGTTCAGGAGTTGAAGCCAATTGACCATCCAATGCGTTTTCACTTCGCTAAGTGGGCCTGCGATCGACTTACAGAAGATGACGATTTTGGCAAAAAAATCATCTTTTCAGATGAAGCTCATTTTGATCTTGGCGGGTATGTAAACAAGCATTTGCACGCATACATTGAAAAGCCGACGCACCCAAAACGAGTCACTGTTTGGTGCGGATTTTGGTCCAGAGGCATAATTGGGCCATTTTTCTTCGAAAATGAACAAGGAGTGGCCGTTACAGTCAATGGCAATCGTTATCGGGCCATGTTGAACGAATTTTTGTTCACAAAAATTGAAGACGAGGATATTGGCAACATTTGGTTTCAACAGGACGGCGCTACGTGCCACACAGCCGAAGCTATACTCGATGTTTTGCGCCCTGTTTTTGAAGATCGCATTATCAGCCGCAGAGCTGATGTCGTTTGGTCACCTCGGAGCTGCGATTTGACACCGTTGGACTATTATTTGTGGGGTGCCGTCAAAGATAAGCGTTACGCCGACAAGCCAGAGACAATCGACGCTTTAAAGGTCAATATTCGTGAAGCCATTGGTGAAATACAGCTGCACACAATCGATAATGTGCTTAAAAATTGGATCGATCGTATAGGCTACTGCATGGCCAGCCGAGGCAGCCATTTGAATGAAATTATTTTCCATTATTAACCGGAAGGATTGTACTTTCAAATAACAAAAGAAATTTGAGAAAATATTCAGTAGTTTTTTTTTTAAAGCATTTTCAAAAAAAAAAGTTATTTGGCGGACCCTTTATTTACTATCAATAAAGCAAATCTAACTAAAAAGACTTTGTTTAAAAACATTCTTCAAAAGCAAAATGTCCTGGACTTTCCAAGCTTATCGGAAGTGTGTTTATCTCTTATTTTGTAAAGTAGTTGGAGTTAAAGATAAACTGCTGAAGGACAGCCATTACGATGATCATCAATTAGAATTAATTTCAGAAAGGGGGAAATTAGTACTTCTCTCTGTGACAAAAGGTTCCTCTCTAGCTCCAATTCCTTTTAGTTCCTCTAGGCAACATAGAGCTGTCTCCCCCTTCCCTTTTAGTTATTTCCTTTCTTTGTTTCACTTTCATTAACTAACTTTTTCCATGGAAGCAGGTGAGCAGGTTTAGGGTGACATCTTGTATTGGTAGTAGGGGTATTCTCTCTTAAGTGTTGGCGACGCCTGACTTTTCTATGACAATTTTTAAATTCTAAAAGGGCAACTTACTTCCAGCAGTCTTCTGGCAAAAAGTCTTAGAGTAAAATAAAATTGCTTTGGGAAGTTTCTCAGAAACATAGCTTTCGTAGTCGTCTTTAAACTGTGTATTCTGCCACAGTGAAATAAAATTAACACACATAACATGGGTCGACGTAGTCTAGTAGGTACTGTGTTGGCTTATTAGACGTAAAGCCAGGGTTCGAGCCCCAGGCTAGATATCAAAACAAAATACAAAATGAATATTTCTTCGGCGATTCAGCAGATTTCTGGCAAAAACTATGAGAGTAAAATAAAATTGCCATGAAAACTTTCTTAAAAAATCTGTCGTTAGGAGTCGACTTTAAACTGTAGGTCCCACCACTTATGTATGTATAAACTTAACACACACAACATAAGTAGTGTGAGAAACTAGGTCCATAATCCTGACTGAATGGTTGTAATGATCAATTATGTACAGTGGTGGCCTTATAATTAGAAACGACTTAGCAACATGTATGTTTGTTAATTTGTTTTACAGTTTTCACTGTGTACCTGGGATCAAAGGCTTTGTTTGGAGGACGTCTTACATACGTTTTTCCATCAGATTGGGACAAATTAAACTTAGATTCGTCACTCCAAAGAACTCTGTTCCAGAAACATCGTTTCTAAATATAAGGCCACCACTGTATATATATGTACATATGTAACATGGGTGGTGTGGGAAACTAGATTGCATGCCTGACTGAAGGGTTGTTGTTACCAATTAAGTAAGTAAGTAAGTAGGAGTCTTCATTCCAAGGTTTTCTTAAGGATCTACGAACCTCAAGTAAGTCATGTTAATGCCGTTACTGTTCAGCAACCTCCATCGTGTAGTATGTTCAGTCTATTGTAGGCACCTTTTTTCCACAGTGTGCTTAAGATCCCTCAAGTAAAATCCTTAAAAGGCAATGCAAACAATATTTTTTTTTAGATGTTCTACATTGTTTTTCAGCATCTCACGGTTTCAAGCTAATCTTTAGTTCTATCCTTTATGCCTTAAAATCAATGGAATATGTTTGCGATATGCTTTGATACACAATCGATATGCTTCAGGTGGACTTTTTTTCCATTAAAAAAGCATTTAATAAAAGGTTCTGATGATAATATTGTAACAAAATTCAATTATTTCAAGGTAAAAACTGACTGCTTTAATGTTTACCCCCCCTAAAAGTCTATATAAGTTATTAAAGACACAAACCTTGTATAAAATATACGCCTTAGATTGTGATTCAAGCATTTTTAAGTGACTATGAGGTTTTTTTATTTTTTTTAAGAGTAAAACCGTTAGTTATGTATGTAAACGGTAAAATTTTTTACCGTATACTTTATATACTATACGGATGTTAGTCTCCACAATTATTCCTGTTTTTGTTTTTGTTTTTTTTCACAAATAATTGAATTATACAGACGATATCAAGGAGTGTTTTTATGAATTGTGAATTGCAAATAATATTTGCATTCGTACTACGCTAGAAAGGAAGCAGAATAAAGGTGTTAAAAAGCACTTTAAAAGAAATGCAAAGAAAAGCTGAAAAAATATGAGAGAAAATTGCAAATTGAAACACTTACGCCACGTAATTTATGCAATAAATAAAGCAAATAAATTGAAAATATTCAAACGAGGGCGAAAGAAGAACTCTTTAATGTTAATTAAAGCAATCAATAAAGAAAATTTAGAAGAAAAAAAAAATAATTTCACCTTAGTTAGGCTTCACTATAGAATTTTAATTTTATGTCTCTTTTAAAACAAAAATCGATAACTTTTTTCATTATGATTTCTAATGAAATTATACATTCGTTTTTAATGCTAACCTGTTTTTTTTTTAAATCATTAAAAGCCTTTTAAATTATGGTTAAAAACAGTACTCGTGTACCCTACCACTATATTCCTTTTATGGCCGTACATGGTAAAAGTATTTTATGAATCATTTATTTGCCTTAAAAAAATGTTAAAAGTGAACAAAAGAGATTTCTCTATAAAATATTCTTTTTTTTTTTAAACGGCATTCCATATTTCATTCCATAATCTCTTAAAATGCTGTAAGTTAGTGACAGCAAGAGGAAGAGAGAGGGAGAGTGAGTGGTAGCTTCAAGGATGTATTCAAAATTATAAACGATGCATACACCAGATTCTAAGTGAGTACAATAAATTACAGGCACTACAATTTGAATAGACATATGGTTTGTTCATACATACATACATATACACTGAGCAACATTAATTAGCCACTTCATAAAGTCTTTATAAACATATTTTGATTCTTTTTTTATTGAAAATAAAATTTACTTTCTGCCTTAATTGGTCATTGCAATCCTTTAGTCACGATTACCACCTAGTTTCTTACACCACCCATGTTGTGTGTTTTAGTATTACATATGAGTGCCAGGACCTACAGTTTAATGTCGACTCTGAACGACAGATTTTTGAGAAACTTTTCATAGCAATTTTCTATTTACTCTCAGAGTTTTTGCCAGAAGACTGCTGAGAGAAATTCTTCAAATGGAATATTTTTTCATTAGAGATGTCTCAGCCAGTCAATATAGTTTTGGATTTTCATTTTTTGAAAGTCTACAACGAGGTTACATTACTCATAAAACACCCTAAGTAAAGCCTTAAAAGAGTTTGTCTAAAAATCTTTAAAAAGATTGTTTAAAAGCAATATGTCCTGGACCTTCTAAGCTTGCTGAAAGTGTGGTTATCCACTATTCTGTAAAGTATTTGTAGTTAAACAATCTGCTGAAGGACAGGTATTACGGTGATCAGTTAGAATTAATCTCCGAAGGCTCCTGCCTTTTTCTAATTCCCTTTAGTTCCTCTGCTGAAAGGAAATCCCCAAAAACAATATTTTTTTGTTCGAAAAGTCTCAGCCAGAGATTGAAGTCAATAATAATTTCGAATTTTCAGTTTCCTAAAGTCTAAGACAATGGTTACAGTACTCATATGATTGCGGAATAGTTTTAAAGACATTGTAGCGATCTGGCATATTTTATAAGCAACATACATACATGCATACGAACGATGTCCTTTAAGGGCTTAATTCTCTCTGATTACTACGATAATTTCTTCAAATTTATTAAACTTTATTTGTTCCCCCTTTGTTAATATTTCATTGAAAAATTATTCTTTAATTTCTAATTAAATTTCTCTCAGTGTATATCATGCACACACACACATACACACACATGATTTATTTTGTATACGTTCACTAGCCCCAATACAAACACATACGTATGTATGTATAATGGTATGTTTTAACCATACCATGCCCTCAGACTTAACGTTAAGTGAGAAGTAGAGGAGAAAATATATTCAGAGAATATAAGAAAAAAAAGCTCTTCAATATTTGACAGCAATTTAGGTAAGCGTTAAGGTTAGAAGAACAACAACAGCAACAATATAAAAAAAATTTTCAAATAAAGAGCAACAATTTTTTTTGTCGGGGCTCGAGTGTGTACAAGAAATAAGCATTTGGACGAAATGCTTAGAAATGCTATGAGGGCTAACAAAGTAAACCTGTTACGTAATATTAAAACGTTAACATGCAAGGAAGCATATCTAAATATACATACATACATACATGCAGTGAAGAGCAAATCAATAATGTTTCTTAGAAATTTTTTATTTTTTTATTTTTATTGGTTTTTGTCAAAGAAAAAATTTTTGGTTTCAAGAACTCAATAATTGGAACAACGCGGTTCATGAATCATGCAAAAAATATTTCATATTCTCTTATATTTCAATTCCCAATGCGACAGTCTTCTGGCAAAACTCTGAGAGTAAAAAAAATGCCTTCGTAAAGATTCCTAAAAATCTGTAGTTCGGAGACAACTTTACACTGTAGATTCTGTGGTTAAATTTAACACACACAGCATGGGTGGCGTAAGAAGCTAGGTTGTAATCCTGACTAAAATATTGTAATGACCAATTAAGTTAGTAAATAACAATCGTCCATATTTTGTTTCACACTGTAAATTACAATATTATGGTCGTTCGTTTGTATGTATTGGTATGAGCATAAGCAAGTGTAAAGGCAGGTAACATGTTAGAATAAGATGGATAGTATGTACTGTATTATAAACAACAATAACAACAACAAAGACCTTTAGAGAGAAGCTTAAAGATGAAATAAAATAAACAAGTGTCTGTAAAAGCATGTGAACAGAATTGAATAGTTGTCGTGTGTGTATGCATGTGTGAACAACACTTAAGTGGCCATGAATGTTAATGAAAATGTTCATGTATTATGATAACAATGAAGTATGAAAAGTATCTTTACTCACACACAAACACACACACACACACACACACAGAGAAACACATTTACTGACAATAAGGCAGAGTAGTAAACAAATAAATTCATTTTCTTATGTGTGTTTGTGTATTTATATTAGGAGTAGAGAATATATTTTTTTTGCTGTGAATAAAAGCAGGCATTAATTTCATAGTAGTCCAGCAAATTGAAAGAAAAAAAAATGTGCTACTCTCGCTACATTGTATATGTATGGAAAATCCATTACGAAATTAATTTTTTTTGGTGGCAGTAAATGTTTATTACCGTTATAACAATTTTTCTATACAAATTTTATTAACAATTATAATTTGTAATGCTTTTTAATTGTTTTTTGGCGGCTATTAATTCGGTTTTAAGAATTATGAACACGAATGCAGAATTTTTTTTTAAATTTAATTTGAAATTTAATTAAAAAAAAAATAAATAAAAAAAATGATTTCGAAAAGCAATCGTGTTAATTTTTAAGGGGCCTGTAAACCACATTTTAATGAAATGGAAGTAAAAAAAATTTTTTTTTTATATATTTTTTATTAGAAAACATTTGGTAAATGAAATACATTGTTTTGTTGCTTAAATTGAAAGTGTTTTATGAGTCTAATCTTAATGTTTTGTGCAGCTGGTGGCTTGATATGTGGCCATACATACCTCAGTATGTACGCATTTCCAAGGTTTGTTTAAAACTCAAGTGCCTGATGCTTGGAGAAGTTTAAGTAATTGAATACATACATACATATGTATATGTATGCGCTATATGATAGGTAGGATAGGTAGGATAGGTAGGATAGTAGTTGCCATATGCTTGTAGCAAAACTGTTTTTCCGTATGGCATAGAGACAAAAATAATTGAATTGTATAGCAGAATATTACATGGAAGGCTATGTTTGTATACCTACAAAGTGAAAGGCAATTTCAATTTTATTTTATTTACAGTTTAAAAAAGAAATAAAATGATCGTGAAGTAAAATATGTACAAGTTTTTATTTTACTTCAGAATAATATATAATTGACACAGAAGTTTAGAATACAACATTATTATAACTTGCCGTTAAACTTGGTTTTAGTTAAAGCTACCTTTAGCTAAAGGGAACTGTAAAGTTACTTTTAACTTATTTTCGTTATTACAACATACAGATAAAATTTTTCAAAAATATGGCAGTGCCGGAGCAATGTCGATAAAACTGCTCAATTATACACGTTTTTTTTAACGCAGTGGCAACGACTGGTTTCTTTTTTTTTTTTGTATTTGCTCACTTTGTTTGTATTTGAAGTTGCCATATTGAAAATAATATATATAAGGCAAGTTCAAAGATAAAGTGAACTTTAAAAGTTAAAGGTAGCTTTAGCTTAACGATCACTTCTATCTTATTGGGTACTCATAATAACGAAAAGCAATTTATCTGCCCGTTAAAATCCTCCCCCTTTAGTTAACGGGAAGTTGTAATAATGGCCCTTAAACAATTTAAATAAATTTCTCAATATTTCAATATAATTTCAATAATTACTATACCACCACAGATCACAGAAATAATCGAGCCGTCTGTGGAATAGCGGTCATTCTTGTATTTGCCTTCTATTAACTTCCATAAAGTGTTTTTGCTTTTTGATATTCCTTTTGCTTTTTCTTTTGACATGTTTTTGCTTTTCTTTTGCTTTTGTTTTTGCTCACATCGCCAGTCTTTATACCGTTACTGCAGACTAAACAGTTCTTTCGCGATCGGGTAGTGTGAAGGGTCGTGTAAGATTCAACTGTTCTGAATAGATTCAATAACTGACTTCGACATACGATCTGTATTCCGATTAGTGAATACTTGAATGAAGTTCTTCTATACTTGTGGTGTTCAGGCTCACTGTTCGCAGCCCTTGGTTATGCCAACATCTGTGGTTAGGGCCTTTGATGATATCTCTTCTCATAATATGCTCAAATCGTGTTTGATGAGTCTTAAAAAATGTAAAAATTTTTTCAACTTTATAAAGTTGATATTTAATACCGTTATCTGTTCCATAAATTGTGAAAACATAACAGTCATTTAATATGTCTGACAATATATTCACTTTAATGTGGCGTTAAATGGCAGCACATACCGCCAACATAGAAATCACTGCCCCCCTTGCCTATACGGATGTATGTGTGTACGTATACAGGATTCTAACTGAATTGCTGAGATAATAAATTTGTTCAAATTGCGTGTTTTGAGTTCATTAAGGAAGATTTAATATTCATATTAAAATAATTCACATACTGACAGGATATTAGCACAGGCACAACGATTCAATGTTTGTACATATGTTCGTGGGTGCGTACATATGTGTTGAATTGTCACCATCATGTATGGTCCAAAGAAGACATAAAATGAATAATTTATTAAGACAATTAAGACAACAACACATTGAAATTGAATAACATGCATACACACGTTGAATACACCTACATACATACGCATGTCGTATTAAGAGAATATGTTTGTTCCTCATTAACATGGGTTTTTTTGACATCCACCCCCTAAGCAGCAAAGCTGACTAATTTTTAAAGTTCACAATACAATACAACATGTCGTAGGAGTTGGGTTTTCTTTTTCACTTTTCTGTAATGCTTTCCTCCTCTCCACTTACTATGCTGCGTATTTGCCTTAAAGAAAGATTAGATACCAACACAGATAGAAATAGAAAAACAGAAAATACAGATTTTTGTAAAAGAAATTTACTTCAGAGCCTATTTTCGTACAATAGAAGAAGTGCTCTTAAGATGAAAAGCAAAAAAAAAAAAAAAATAATGTACAGGGTGTTGCCAAGCAAACACGGACAAATTATTAAATGTTTTTAGTGAATTTTTTCTGAAAATGCAGAGGAGAATCTCAAATATATACACAGGTTGGTGATAAAAAAAAAGTTTTTTGGAGAAAAATTTATGGAATCGACAATCCAAAGTCGCAAGTGCCAAGTGTCTCATGTTGAACACGTATCCCTATTGGTTGAATGGAGAGTGTACCGATTTCCTAGTAGGAGTGGTGTTATTATCGCACCATTTATCCCTTAAAAACACAATCTACTGGATTATTCTTATGTAGAGTTTACACTCCCGACTAACACAGGTTAGTCTGGATCTAATTTTGCTTCTATACAGCCAGTGTGCCAGTTTAGGATTGATTATCGGCTGCAGTTCCTCTAATTGGAGCAGTAGGCCTGACCACATTTGAATCGCATGCAGTCTTTTCAGCCTCTTTCTTAATTTCTTAATAATCTGGCCAATTCCTTGTACAATATATGTAGGTGGACCATGGCGACCATTACCATCTTGTAGTAGTCGAAAACTAAGCACGTTTGGGCCACCTAGAAAAGTGATGATAGGTTTAAAATTTTTATACGAAAGGCAAACCTTTCATTTAATAAATGACACATCAGGTGAAGATTGTTTAACAGTTCACAGTCTTACAAGACTATAGGTTTTGAAACCACAAAATAGAGACAAGCCGAATTAGTCATCGATTTAATTAAAAAATTAAAAATAGTTTTCTTCCATTAAAAATGTTTTCATCATCTTCATTCATTTTTTAGCTGCGTCCCTCTGTATATGTATGTATGTATATAGAAGCGTATGACGTGGCTAACTCCTACACAATGGTACAAGTGTTTCTTTCTGTTCAAGTCATGTTGCTTGTAAAACAAAACAAAATATGTCCGGGGGTATGGATGGTTTTTTTCACAACAACTGTAGACTTAAGAAGTAAATTTTGTAAGTGACAAGATTATTGGGCTCTTATTGTTGTTGTTGTACAATGTGACATCGTATTGCCATCTTGAAATTATGAATTGAAAGGAAATTTCCTGTTCATTGTTTTTATTTCCCCAGAAGGAAAACAGATGTTTGTTAAGGAAGTAAAAAATATGACAACGAAAGCATTAAGGAGAGAAACATGAGAATAATTTAAAATTTTTTTCTAAAGTTTCAATAGCGCACACTATTTGAGAGATATTTTCCCAAGAGAGTAGCAATTTCACAACTTTAAACTTCTACTCATGGCTTAACTTTTCGGTTTTAAAAGTGAAATAAAAATTTACCAGGAATTTTTTAAATAAAATTCCGTTGTTTTTGCTTTTAATTTTGCTTTTGTTTTTGCTTTGTTTTTTTTTTTTTGCTTTTGAATATGCGTGTATCTTCACTTAATAAGCTGTGATACATGATCCACACAGCGCCATCCTTTAAGACCATTACTTCAGCCTAAATTGTACTTTAGCGATCGGTTAGTGTGAAGGGTCATAAGAAGGGTCATTATGAAACTAGAATCGAAAGCTTTTCATTAACTCTACCCAAGCTTTTGGCTTGGCCATAGCTCGTATGCTTTTGAGGTTTAGTCCCACTGTTCGACTTTCTAAAACAAAACGTTTGGCGTTATGGCTTCATAATTCGAAAGCTCAAGAGGACTGGAATGGATTATTGCCGCAGTCGAAGCATTTAACATTGATTGGATGCTGACTTATAAGAGTGAAAGCAGTAATTTAAAAGAGAATGGGTCGGGAAGGGTTGATAGTATGATAAGAGTGGGAGTGTTTTGTCTCAGAGTGAAATACCTATTTGAAATCTATGAGGAAACTTGAGATCATTTGCAAGGCTAGGCTTTTGCCACCGAAACTTGTGCTCAATTCAAACTGGATAGCGTCATTCTCTGTTCAATTTCAGGTTATGTGACAACTCGTAACAATAAATTGGAAGATGGGGCGGGAGTTTGGAAAGTTCTACTTGGCGAAAGGAGAATAGAGAAAGGCGGCGATGCTTCTTAAGTCAAATGTGTTTGAGATATTCTCAATTTTTATTGCATAATTGCAACAGGAAAATACTTGAGTTATGCAACATATTATTCAGGAATAGCTTGACGGGGCAATGCAAATTCAACGCACAATTGTTGTCAGTCTTAAGATTGCTACAAGCCCAATATGTAGATTCTGAGATGATGATGTAAGACTATTCAACGTTTGTTTACCTAATGAGAGAAACTGAGAGTTTTCTTCAAAAGAAAATTTCTTTAATTTTTAAAAACCTTTTGTAGTGAACAAATTAATCAAAATTGTGACCCCCCCCCCCTCTTCCTAAAATTTATTAGTTAACCCTGTGGCACTCCATTAGAACCTTAAAAAACAGCTGCTCTAGAAATCAGGCGTTATTATTGCCAACCCCACGAAATGCTGATTACTTTGTGTCAATCAAAACGAAAATAGAAAACAAAAAACCAAAAATTGGGAGTGTTCTATTCTATTTTTATCTTCTTAGCCAAAAGCTATTTTTTAGGCTTTTTTTCTGATTAGTTTGTTAGAAACTTTGTGTAGAAAAAAAACAAAAAAAAAATTGAGAAATGAAATGAATATTCATTTTCATAACGCAGTCTTCTTCTGGTCTGCTTAAGAGAAATATGCCAACAATTAAGCTTTTTTTTCTACGCGTTTTTCCATTTTTTCTTTCTTGAATTTTAATTTTCTTTAACAGGGTTTTTAAGGTCGTCTATCGTACATATCCATTAAATGCAGGGCTCTTCATTTGTGTTTATTTTTTTCGTTTTGTTTTAACGAAATTATTAAAATTGTTGTAAAAATTAATTTGAATTATGCTAATGACTATGTGGACACCAAAAAGTTGATGTCGAGACAACATGCAATATTGGCATGAATTGCCATTCATTCATATTCTACTAGTGGTTAGTAGGCCAGCCCAACTGACAGCTACAGTTAGCAGAGGGGCTGGAAAAATTAAAGGATCGCCTGTACTAAAGTGGTTATAGAACAGAGAACGGGCAGTTATTTGTTTGCTTGTTTCAACATTAATAATTATGATATAAAAAATTTAATTGAAATGAAAAAGAAAATACAGAAGAGAACTAAGCGTGTATATTTCGTTTAAATGAAAATATCCATGGAATACTGTTTAAAGACACGCAACGTTGTAAATATGTTGTCTTGTTTTTAATTCTTTTATTTGCCGTTTTTGTATTGCAATAAATTTCATCAGCTTATCAATCTACAGACAGCGACTATTTTAACTACAAACATAATTTCAAAAAAAAAAAAAAAAAATAATAATCTAGATTAGATTAGAAAGCTAACAAGACAATTTTGCTTTTGCAAAAACAATTTTGCTTTTGCAAAGACAATTTTGCTTTTGCAAAGACAATTTTGTCAGTCAGTCCTTAATTACTCTCGATCGTTTTCATAAATCCTTTGCCTGTTGTTGCTTGAAAATGTTAAATAAACGCGACGACATTTTCGTAAAAAAACAAGGAGCATTACATTTACCGTTATTGTTACATTTTCTTGAGCCTTCGTCGAATTTATTGTAGAGACACTTTTCTATGAAACGTATGACCACATTCAAGTGAACCATAAACGACGTCATCACTTTGGAAATATTGTGAACAAGTTCCACACTTTACTTGGCTGAATGTAGACATTTTTGATTGAGAATACGATTTATTTGCTTTGATTTAATGCTTCTTTATCTTATGAAATCTTTTATCGAACTGATGATAGTATAAGATCAAAAATGAGGTTTTTATATCGCACAGATAGAGAAGTTTATAAAGCTTGAGTGTTTTATTTTTAGGAAATTATTCTGGTTAGTCTGTTCACTCATCATTTCACCACTTCGTTGTGTAATACAAAGAGAAGTTGTATTTTTATTATTGCAATCCTTATTATATAAAAATGTGTGCGTAAAGACTCAAGCCCACACTTTTAGCTGCGCAACCTTTTGGCCTTTACAGGACAAAATACAAGTTATTTGGATAAGAAAACACTTGATCTCCATAGTTTTCTGCTCAAACTATACACTTTGTCTAATGACTCTTAAATTTTTGTAATCCTTCCGTATACAATTACATATATTTGCCAAAGTAATCAAAAATAGGCATTTCATCGTTGACATCTTTTTGCCATGTCATATCTTTAGGTGTGTAAACCAGAAATAGCAATATAAACGAATGCAAACGTAATCCTTAACCTAAATCATTGCTTTTTGCCATTTTAACTTCAAAACTAAAATATAATTCTTAAAAGCGCTTGAATATAAAAATTTATGTAGCAACACTGAAAAATGAATGTTCATTCAAGCACCCACCTACATATTGTTGTATAATTCGCATATGCATTTTACGATCTTTGGTACAGCATTCGCAGTATGATTGCCGTGTTTCAATCAATTACACATTTGGACACTTGTTCTTAGACCAGAGAACTTTATTCTTATTTACTTAAAAAACATGTAAAACCTCTTCATCCACAATCTGTTGCGTTGTACAAGAGATAAATAATTTACGATGCTTTATTTTTGTCAAGAGAATTGTGTACCATAGAATTATATTTCAACATCAGCAAAATAGGCCATTAGGCAACAATTCTTTCGGGACGCCACCTATTCGGGACAAAACAGCTTCGTTCATGGAACTGTCAGGCTAGTTTCCAGCTTAGGGTAGTGGTGCCTCCCGAGTTAACCAATTTCCTCTACGAGTTCGGTGGTGTAGTCCACTTGAAGAAAACAACTTTAAGGAAAATTACATCGGAATGGCTACGTACAAGGTCCATTTTCCAAAGAAGTCCATTTTTATCCAATTTAGTCCCATTTGTTGAGTTACAGTTACCAGACCGTAACAAAAACTGTTTACTTTAAGAGGTCCTCCATTTTAAATATTAACTAATTTTACTCGATTTGTGCAGATCATATCTGGTAAGAATACTTAAGTTTTATAATATTATCTCCAAATACTTATTAAAATTTTTTTTTTTTTTTTTTTTGAAATTATAAACGTTGTATGTCTTTTTAACTTTTTCTCCAATCAAAATTTTTTTAATTTGGCGATTTTGATGAATATAGATAGTATGACGATGACGAATATGACGCACAACGTGGCAACCGTGTTTCACTCGCATATTAAAGTGTACCCACACACATTCCTAATATGAACGTCTGTACTGAAAAATCTCCACCCGCTTATTATAATTCGCATTTTCTTTTTACGTTTTCTGTAGTTATAAAGGGCAAAATTAAAGTAAGGTTCGAGCGCCGAATAGTGGATTATGCCGTGTTTATGGATTGTGCTGTGTTTATGGATTGTGCTGTGTTTATGGATTGTGCTGTGTTTATGGATTGTGCTGTGTTTATGGATTGTGCTGTGTTTATGGATGAAGCTCTGATGAAGAAGAAGAATAAGAATAAGAATAAGAATAAGAATAAGAATAAGAATAAGAATAAGAATAAGAATAAGAATAAGAATAAGAATAAGAATAAGAATAAGAATAAGAATAAGAATAAGAATAAGAATAAGAATAAGAATAAGAATAAGAATAAGAATAAGAATAAGAATAAGAATAAGAATAAGAATAAGAATAAGAATAAGAATAAGAATAAGAATAAGAATAAGAATAAGAATAAGAATAAGAATAAGAATAAGAATAAGAATAAGAATAAGAATAAGAATAAGAATAAGAATAAGAATAAGAATAAGAATAAGAATAAGAATAAGAATAAGAATAAGAATAAGAATAAGAATAAGAATAAGAATAAGAATAAGAATAAGAATAAGAATAAGAATAAGAATAAGAATAAGAATAAGAATAAGAATAAGAATAAGAATAAGAATAAGAATAAGAATAAGAATAAGAATAAGAATAAGAATAAGAATAAGAATAAGAATAAGAATAAGAATAAGAATAAGAATAAGAATAAGAATAAGAATAAGAATAAGAATAAGAATAAGAATAAGAATAAGAATAAGAATAAGAATAAGAATAAGAATAAGAATAAGAATAAGAATAAGAATAAGAATAAGAATAAGAATAAGAATAAGAATAAGAATAAGAATAAGAATAAGAATAAGAATAAGAATAAGAATAAGAATAAGAATAAGAATAAGAATAAGAATAAGAATAAGAATAAGAATAAGAATAAGAATAAGAATAAGAATAAGAATAAGAATAAGAATAAGAATAAGAATAAGAATAAGAATAAGAATAAGAATAAGAATAAGAATAAGAATAAGAATAAGAATAAGAATAAGAATAAGAATAAGAATAAGAATAAGAATAAGAATAAGAATAAGAATAAGAATAAGAATAAGAATAAGAATAAGAATAAGAATAAGAATAAGAATAAGAATAAGAATAAGAATAAGAATAAGAATAAGAATAAGAATAAGAATAAGAATAAGAATAAGAATAAGAATAAGAATAAGAATAAGAATAAGAATAAGAATAAGAATAAGAATAAGAATAAGAATAAGAATAAGAATAAGAATAAGAATAAGAATAAGAATAAGAATAAGAATAAGAATAAGAATAAGAATAAGAATAAGAATAAGAATAAGAATAAGAATAAGAATAAGAATAAGAATAAGAATAAGAATAAGAATAAGAATAAGAATAAGAATAAGAATAAGAATAAGAATAAGAATAAGAATAAGAATAAGAATAAGAATAAGAATAAGAATAAGAATAAGAATAAGAATAAGAATAAGAATAAGAATAAGAATAAGAATAAGAATAAGAATAAGAATAAGAATAAGAATAAGAATAAGAATAAGAATAAGAATAAGAATAAGAATAAGAATAAGAATAAGAATAAGAATAAGAATAAGAATAAGAATAAGAATAAGAATAAGAATAAGAATAAGAATAAGAATAAGAATAAGAATAAGAATAAGAATAAGAATAAGAATAAGAATAAGAATAAGAATAAGAATAAGAATAAGAATAAGAATAAGAATAAGAATAAGAATAAGAATAAGAATAAGAATAAGAATAAGAATAAGAATAAGAATAAGAATAAGAATAAGAATAAGAATAAGAATAAGAATAAGAATAAGAATAAGAATAAGAATAAGAATAAGAATAAGAATAAGAATAAGAATAAGAATAAGAATAAGAATAAGAATAAGAATAAGAATAAGAATAAGAATAAGAATAAGAATAAGAATAAGAATAAGAATAAGAATAAGAATAAGAATAAGAATAAGAATAAGAATAAGAATAAGAATAAGAATAAGAATAAGAATAAGAATAAGAATAAGAATAAGAATAAGAATAAGAATAAGAATAAGAATAAGAATAAGAATAAGAATAAGAAGAATAAGAAGAATAAGAATAAGAATAAGAATAAGAAGAATAAGAAGAATAAGAAGAATAAGAAGAATAAGAAGAATAAGAAGAATAAGAAGAATAAGAAGAATAAGAAGAATAAGAAGAATAAGAAGAATAAGAAGAATAAGAAGAATAAGAAGAATAAGAAGAATAAGAAGAATAAGAAGAATAAGAAGAATAAGAAGAATAAGAAGAATAAGAAGAATAAGAAGAATAAGAAGAATAAGAAGAATAAGAAGAATAAGAATAAGAATAAGAATAAGAAGAATAAGAAGAATAAGAAGAATAAGAAGAATAAGAAGAATAAGAAGAATAAGAAGAATAAGAAGAATAAGAAGAAGTATTTTATGTTTTGATAGATGTCTGACCTGGGGTTTGAACTGAGGCCTCACATCTAATAAGCCAACACTCTACCACACGACTACAGCCAGTTAACAGTGTTGAGGTTATATACCATTGACATCTAAATAACCTTCAAATGATTGCAAAATTGTGTTTGCAAAAGCAAAATTGTCTACATTTTGACAAAGAGAAAAAATCTGTCCGTTTGTCGGAATAAGAGAAGGCTGCTCTTTCTATTATGGAGGAAGCCAAATTGAAGACAAACTTGATAAACTGGCGTTTTAATGTTCATTTCGAAATTCTAGAATATACGGGCATCGATGTCACATGCAGCTTAAATAGAGAGCACGAATGCCAGATACATATGTATGCCATAATGGTAAGCAGAAAGCGTGTAGGGAAATACTAAGGATGTAATCCAGTAAGTGTGCACTTAATGTGTACCATAATGGTCAGACCAATATTATATAACTTATGAGCAATTGACTGGGCAGACACAAATAATATAAAAAATGAAACAGCTTTCGCTTCGGAAATTTTGAGGCTATAATTTTTTTACATAATTTTGTACATTAGAGCAGGTACATACCACAATATTTTGTTTTCGTTTGCATTTCCAATTAAATTGAGTCATTGTCATTATATTAAGTAAATGACGTAAAGTAGTGGGGTTTTTTTCTTTCCGCACAAAAAAAGGACGAAATAATTGAATTGAACAATTTCTAATAGCATATGCTACAATTAATTGTTTACACACCCACATAAATACACACATATGCAATTAATTTGTATACTTATTAATTGAAGAGAGTTTTCTTAGTATACTTATTTTCTCTTCCAACATTAATTCTACAGCATCATTTAATTTGTTTTTATTTTTTTCCTTTTCTTTCTCTTTTTCTTTTTCTTTTTCAAATTTAAAAACTTTACGTCAGCAATTTATAATTTTGTTTTAAGAGGAAATACAATGTTTATATTAAATATACTGCAGTAGTAATTGTAGTAATTGCATACACATACATACCTCGTATGTAAACTAAAGCCTGCATGCATTTACACACACACACACACACACACACAAACCACATAATCCCTTTGTGAGGAGTGTAATAATAAAGAAATTCTAAGCAAATTACAACCATAAATTAAATCTGTATTAGTGTATACAATAGAGAACAGAGAATACTATGGCACACGAGTGAACGAGAGAACATAGTCAAAAGCGAGAGAGCAAAAAGAGTCAGTCAGATCTTTTATAGTCTGCTGCTCTACAGTAACTTAATGATAAAATTGAAATTGTTTACATTGTTTTGTTTTTTCTTTTCACTTCTCCTACCCGTACAATAATATATAACTATCAAGCATTTACCGTAATGTTATCATACTTATTATATGGGGAATCAATGAGTGTATGAGGCACACATAGTGCATAGGAGATCAAGTGTAAATAAAATGTTGGCAATTAGTTTCGTGTGAGTGTGTATGTATGTATGCGTGTTAAAGTACTTCTATTCTTTAAGAGAGGAGAATTCAAAACAACAAGAAAATTATTGCAATTAATGATGCATACATACACAGCTGCATATAAATTTCTATTTTAAATGCGTGTGTGTGTGTGTATTAGTATGCGTTGGAAAATTCTTCGTGTGTGCTTGCTTGCCTTTCTATGTACGCTTTATGGTCCGCAAATTAAATAATACTTACGTGGCAATGATGATGATGCTGAAGATAATGATAATGAAAGAGCACAAGTAAATGAGGTTTTCTTTTAATTAAACTGAAATAAGAGACACAAAAATTCAAAAAAAAAAAAAAAGAAATGAGAGGAAAAAGTGGAGAAAAATGTTAGAAAAACATTCACAGCAAAAGGTGACAAAGTTTGGCTTAATAAAACCAAGATAAGAACAGTTGTAACAAAAATGCTAGGAATAAAAATTTAAACGAACTTACTTTTTTAAATTTCCATGAAATATACTTACCGTTAATGATAAAGATATACGACAACATCGTAACTAACGCATGTATGTATCTTTCATTAAATTTTAAGAAAACAAAATGTGTGTGTGTGTATGAGAGACATGACGTGTGGAGTACATCAGAAATATTCAATTTTAAATGACTATGGCGATGTCATGGGTTAGGTTGGCTGTAGTCTGTGGCTTATTCGTATACAATTAAGACGTAAGAAAACCTAATAAAATTTAAAGGAGGTAAATTGCTTGATCTGGGTGTCAACAAGCCGCTTGAGCTGTGTATCCAATGCAACATAAGCTGTGGGACACGTAGCGCCGTTGTTTTGAAACCGCATGTCGTTAGTGCCCATGTCATGCAGTTCATGTGAAAAGAAATTGGGCCTCACCATTGGCATTGGTGGTCTGGTCCATGCTGTTCTCAAAGAAATACGAACCGATGACACCGGTAGAACAACATACAGACACAACGGAGACCTTTTCTGGTTACTTTGCACGCTCATGTGGATTGGTATCGTTTCACATTCGACAATTTTGTCTGCTTACGTATCCATTCATTCTGAAATGCGTGTTCATTTATTTCAAGGGAAAATGCAGAATCGCTGATAATGATTTTTTGATGAAAATTAGGGTCAGCCTATACACGTTGTTGTCTATGGTCGTTTACCTTCAGTTCCTAGGTTAGTTGGATTTTGTACGAGTAGAGGACCATGTCATGATGCAAAATTCGTTAAGTCACAACAGGGTACAAGAAGATATTGGTGATCGGCTATCAGTACCAACTGGAGGGTATAACTGCACAAAACATGTATGTAGGTGATGGTTTTTTTACGTAATTGTTGTTTATTTAACACATTAATAATTTCCATTATAGTCGCCGTAGTCTAGTAGGTAGTGTGTTGGCTTATTAGACGTGAGGCAAGGGTTCAAACCCTTAGTCGGACGTCAAAACCAAAATTTGAAAAAATATTTCTGCGCCGGCTTCTTCTTAGCAGATTTCTGGCAAAAACTCAGAGTAAACAAAACAAAGTTGCAATTAAAGTTTCTCCAAAATCTGTCGTTCGGAGTCGACTTGGTCTTGCCACTCATATATAGAATTAACACACACAGCATAAGTGGTGTGAGAAGCTAGGTTGTAATTCTGACTAAAGGGTTGTAATGACCAATTATGTATGTATGTATTTATGTATATGTGTGTATGTATGTATACTTTTCATTATCCATAGCATAAGTGTTGAATTTTTTTAAATATTTTTCTCATAAATCCATGCTTTTTTTAAACATTTTCAGATTCAATACTCTGGACTAATACTATAGAACTACAACAACTATTCAAGAAGGAAAACAAAAACACATTTAAAACGGAATAATAAAAATTCCTTAAAAGCAAATCGTGAAATCAGCCATTTAATATACTGCTACACCCACTTTATTTCTACTCAATTGCAATGCTGATTGCAGCAATTTAAGCACAGATATTCGCATATACATACCTAATGTACACGCAGTGATTGATATTTTCCAACTAAAAGTAGGAAAGAGATAGAGAGAGAGAGAGAAGAAGGAATGGCAATAAATTGTATGAACTTTTAAACTAAAATAGTACGAATATTAACTATTTTTACTTTGCCTTCTTCTATATATAAAAAAAGAAGCTAAAAATATAGCGAAAGGAAAAGAAGAAACCCGTATTGCAAAGTGAATTTATTATGAAAGGAGGCAAATATTATTGCAAATAATGTGTTTGTTATTGTTGTTGTCGTTATGTCAATATTTTGAGTATTTACGATGCTGGTAAATGGCATGGCTTACGGGTATACAACGTTATCAGCGTTAACATTACAGCTACCAGCAACAATTGTTACTAAAGAAATAGCAACAACAGAAACAATATTAAAACAACATATTGAGTTGTTGTTGTTGTTGTTAAAGAGAGGTGGAAGAGGAGGAGAGGGAGACATTTGTTGTTGTTGTAAAAAACATTTAAAAAAATGGATAAAAATCATTGGAAAGATTTCTTATCAGCAATTGTTGTAAATCAAAGTGATTGTAATTTATGGTTACAACCCTGCAACTCGACGACGACGACGACGACGACGACAATACAGACGACAAAGTCAACAGCAAAACAAACTAACCGAAGATATAAAAACAACTATTACAACAACCGTAATAAACTACTACACTTACAGGTGAGTAAATATAGAGAATAAGTATGTACATGCACGTTCACTGCCTAGCTTTCACTACAAAAAAAAATCTCGTAAAAAAATAGTCATCCTTTTAAAAAAAATGCAATTTATCACTGACATTGAAAAAATAAAAATCGGAATAAAAACACACACACACACACACACACCCACACCCAGGCACATACAAGTGAAATGAGTGTAAAAATAAATAGAGAGTGAGTGAAAGAAATTATTTGTCTTATCAAGTGCTTTCCTATACTATTTGCCCAAACGAAAATATTCTTTAACGAAAAACAGGGAGAGAAAGAGAGAGAGAGAATTGAAAAAGTATAAGAGAAATGAATACAATAAAGAGTGTGTGTGCGTGTGTTTTTGTTTGAGCAAGTGTAAGGTGTAGTGTGTTCGTATTTGTGTTCTCCTTGAATCTTGTTACACTTTAAGCTGATTGAAGCACATTCCAAAATTATTTTTCTTTCTTTCTTTTATTCTCTGTTATGCACTTGACTTCTAAGCTATTAAACTTATGTAAAGGAAAAATAGTTCTCACCTCTCAAAAAATTTAAACGAGGCTCGTACGGTACTCAAGTTTTCAACATAAGCTAGGTAATCCAGTTTTCTTAATGTTTTTATTGAGTTTAAACCTGACTGAATAGAATGCATCACGGAGGCGTATGCTCTTGCGTCTTTAAGCGTTAAAAAGGTACTTAAAATATTTTAGTATTGCTACTTTTCATTTAAACCCTTATAAGACCAGAGAACAGATCCTCAAATGATTGCCATTTTTTAAAGGAAATAATTTTAACCTCCTTTACTCTGATAACTAGCTTTCACAACATTTTCTCTACAATCATGGCAGATGGTACGTGTCTCTAATCATCATCCGTTAAGCTTGAATAACATTACAAAGATCAAAGATGTTGTCAGATTATTTACACATATTGTTCTCTGATAAATAGCCGAAAAGCTGACTTTTTAATTGCTTGGGTTTTGAAAATCAATGAAAAAAGAACAGAAAATATGGCTACTCCGAAGTGATTCGTTGCTGAGCTTCAGTATACCTTCTCCAGCATTTCGACCGGTATCATCTCATCAATATGGGTGTCATTCAGTGTTGCAATTGTAGCTGGCTTCCCTGTATTTTTATACATATTCCCATAAAAACTAGTCAAGTGAAGGCAAATCGCATGATCTTGATGGCAAAAAACGAGAGACTAATTGCTTGCAAAACCTCAACTCTCAATAGTTTAATGATGTCACGTAGCGTGGACAAAACGTAGTTCTCCACCCTTTCTTCTGCTTGCTTTGGAACCATCATTTGATATGTTTAACACATGTGGGGTCAAATATGGTTTACGTACTCAAGTAGAATGATGAGGTCTTTGATTCTCTAATTCCCAGTACACCAGTACCGATGAGAGCCATTCAGCAGTGATTGTGGAAAAGCTTGACTCTTTTTGATTGCAATTGAGGCTTATAAACTGGATGCTTATATGGTGTTAAGAAGAAGGTGTCACCAGGACAGATTCTGGCTTTATTGCATGAGTTGTTTCCATAAATAACGCCTTCAAGGTTTGTTGATGTCAATTGGTCCCCAAAGATCATGCAATTTGATGTTGGTAGACATATTTTCTTGGGTTATGTTAAAGACATTGTCTGCATACGTAATCCTGTAACGTTGGAACATTTTTAAACCATAATCCACTATGTTATGTCCAATATATCACCCGAAATGTGCGACAAACTTTTTGAAAAACTGTCTTATATTTTTCACAATCTTAAATCGTTGTCTTTGAAACGTTTGCCATGGTCGTCAACTTTTGAGGGGATCTTTCTGGTTTGCTGTGTTCTGGTTTTCATTGGATGAAAGCCCTACCCACAACCCAAATTTAACGTCCAGGGTATTGGACTTCGCTGCACGCATTAGTTAACATCTAGCGGGTGCTAGAATGCCATTCAGAAGGGGCCACGAAGAGGCTGCGTGTCAACTTGAATACAGTAAGACTAGGATCGTCCTGGTGGTCGCCACGTTGACCACAGTTAGAAACTTTACCTTGTTTGCAAGTATTCCATCCTTCCCACAATCTTACTTTTCCACATTTTAGGCTTCAGTTGAAAAATAAAAATGTATTTTTTAATGCCACTCTATATCTCTCCCAATTGTTTATTAAATTGTT
Organism: Sarcophaga subvicina; assembly: GCA_936449025.2. Taxonomy (NCBI): domain Eukaryota; kingdom Metazoa; phylum Arthropoda; class Insecta; order Diptera; family Sarcophagidae; genus Sarcophaga; species Sarcophaga subvicina. Next base: position 101,423,090 of record OW388081.2, on the reverse strand, counting down.
TGCCTTTATCTTGTATTTTTAAAATCAATTTTAAATGATTTTTTTTTAAATTTCTTTTAATCAAATAAATCACCGAAAAACATTTTACGAAAATGGCAAATAAAGCAAATAAAACTGACAATAAAGACACCAATCAAACGGGCATATACAAAGACACTTAAATTGTTGATGATAAAAATTAAGAATCACATCGTATAGGGGACTGGCTTTAAGCCAACACTCCACAATTGATTTAATGGTCAGGCTTGTTAAATGCGCATAAAAATGTCAGTGAATAAATAAATAAATTCATGACTGTCTGAGTGCTTTCAAACATGAATACATGAATAAATGTATGAACGAAATCAAATGAATGTGAATTCATTATGATGAACGTAACACCATTCCCTGGTTCCTTTCTGTTTTCATTTTTTGCAAAATAAAATTGAAAAAAAGCAAGAAAAATCTTTTTTTACTACATACAATCATTTTAAGATTTTTTAATGTGTTTACTTTAATTAACAGCAACAAGAAGAAACATACATACATATCTAATCAAACTATCCAACAGATTCAAGGTTAAACTTTTTAATAGCATTCTATAGAGGCCTTTCACATCACAATGGGAATTACTAACCATTGTGCAGGCAATAGTAGTTCATGTTGAATAAAGTTTCAGATGAAATCGCTTTTCAGTGTTTCCAGAGTGTGGACACACGGATCGCATTTTCAAAACAAATTCTTGAAATAATTTTGTTTTTAGTTTTGACATCAAACAACAAAATATCAAATTGCTTCGTGGAATCAAATTTTAGCCAACGAGTTTGATAAATATTTGCACAGTTTGTGCAAAATAAATGAAAAAAGAAAACTTTCAAATCAAGGGTCAGCATAGCATATTCACATGCTCTTACAGGTACATTTAGAAAACAGAAAATTCTAAACAAATAGAGAGAGAGAGAGAGAGAACCTAACCACGGCTATTTGCATACAAACAAAATCATTTGTACACTGGCAAATATGTGGCAAATAATATTCACTTTAAAGTTTTTAAAGGAATTTTATTACAAAAAAAAAAAAAAAAAATTGTGTGCATTTCGTTTTCCTCTCAGTGTTCTAGTGTGTATACGTGTATGTTTAAATACTTGTATGTATGTTTCTGCATATTTTTATAAGGACTTTAGTTGCTGTATTTGTTTTCAAATGCATTTCAAAAAGCTGTGCCAGTTTTGCCATGAAATGAAAACCACAGTTGTTTTTAATGGACCGGCATTGGTAGTGATAGTGGTAGTGATGATGCAGCAGAATAACTTGTATAGTCATGTTGCTAGTTTAAGTGCCAGGATTTTCAACTAAACACATACACACACATGCACATATACACGCGCTGTGTGTGTAATAAAAGCACAATGTAGTGGCTAAAAGGCAAAAAAAAAACTACGGGTTATTCGGTTTTGGTAACCAACCGCAGAGTAACTACTTAATTTACCACACGCGCCAGACTGCATTCACTATCACAATGAATGTGAAATGCTGTACTAGTTTTTCCTTTTTTTTCATTTTTTTTAGATAAGTTTCGTTGCAGGGAAATGAACGAAATTAAAATAAAAATTAAAAACAACGAAAATCATCAATCAAAGCAACAAAAAAAAGCAGAAAATTTCAAACAGTGGTTTCAGTTTTAAATGAGAATTAAGAAAAAAAAATTAATTTCATTCTATTATCTCAGCCTTAAAATATTACCGTTAAACAGATTTTAAAGCCTGAATAAAAACGTTAACGTTAACACTTAAGCCCATGTTGAAATTCGCATTGAAAAGGAAAGCGAGTATAAAGAGACCCGCTGCTATTTTGCAATTAAACAGTAAAGTAAAGAAAAATTCTTTCTCTATCGCTCTCTCTCTCTTTGTCTCTTGCACACACATGTATACACATTGTTTTCTCTATGCGAACACAGCATTATTCTCTCAATTATGGCTGGCAACAGGGATATTTTCTTAATTAAAAATATTTTTTGAAGTTCTACTCTTGAGTTATGCTGAGCGAATGATAAGGGCTACCAAAGTCGCCGATATTTGTAACACACATACATACATACATATGATATGTATTAAATTTTAAATTTTAGTTGAGTTTTTTTTTTAGAAATAGTGAAACTAATTTATGTTACCAAATGTTGCAGAACAATGTTGCAGAACAATGTTGCAAAACAATGTTGCAAAAAAATAAATCATATTCCAAAATTTTGTTCATTTATTTTGTCACAGTCTTCAATAAATTTTTCATTACAATCCGTTATTGGTCATTTCAATTAAAATTAAATTTACCCAGGATTACATCCTAGCTTTTCTTATGACTCGCGTTGTGTGTAGTAATTAGCAATGAGTGGCAGGACCACTGATCTGCCCAGGCTACCAGCTGTTGAATATCTTTCATCTGAAGTGTAGTGTGTTGGCTTATTAGACGTGAGGCCACGGTTCAAATCCCAGTTCAGACATCTCCATCAAATTGAAATATGAAAAATATTTCTTGGGCGACTTCTTTTCAGCTGATTTCTGGCAAAAAACTGTGAAAAGAATAAAAATTGCCATGAAAAGTTTCTGAAAAAAATTCTGTCGTTCGGAGTCGACTTTATACCATAAAATTAATATACACAACATCAGTGGAGTGAAAAGCTAGGTCGTAATCCTGACTGAAGGGTTGTCATGGCCAATTATGTGGTTTGCCGTTTACTAATACGGATCATTTAACAACCAACGACCACAGTGATTCAATTGCAGTCTCTTTTCGATGATGATATGGAGTGATCATCGGGGTTATAATCGTTCTATTGTGCAAGGAATTGTCAAGATTACAAAGAAATTTGTAGAGACTAGTAACGTTAAAGAAAATGTAACGAATAATTTGAATTTCTTGATTTCATAATATTCTCTGTTATTGGTGGTGTCTTACGACCCATTATGGCATATTTTGCACTTGGATTTATACCTCCAACAATTTAAAGCCGAACTCAGGCTCTAAACAAACCATCTAACCATTCTCCATGCCAAACATTGGTATGGCTTCATACGTTTTTATGCAAATATAAAGGAATGCGGTGCGAGATAACGAGAAGTTAACACTCAGTATTCTATTAAATAAATAAAGCCTAGCTTAACAATCAAGTGTTTTCAATTCTGCTCTCTTTCTCTTTGTTTTTTCATTAACACTCTCTTAATTGTAAGCGTATATAATGTATGCACATTTACTTTGTTTGTGTGTATGTCTGTATATAGTAACAGAATATTAAAAAGACCTCCACAAACAAGAGAGGAGCGAAAATTTTTGTACTCACTTATAAAGTGTGTGTGCATGTGTTTGTGTTTATTTTAACGCGAAACTTTTGAAAGCCTTTTCAGTTCATGTGCTTATGTTTTTATTGACGTTGCTGTTGTCGTTGTTGTTGTTGTTGTGAAATCAAACAAAAACATACAAACATTAACCTTCACTAACCCCAAGAGCTGTAATTCTCTACATAATGCTGTCACGCTCACTTTTATTGCTGTTGTTATTAAGTCCTGTTATCAGTGCTTATGGCTAATTCGAGCATAGAAAAGTTGGTCGTCGTACAGCTCTGTACGTAATTATAACAATTGACAACGTTGTTGTTGTTGTTGTTGTTATTGGTTTATTGTTGAAAATAATGCTGTTGTGGAGAAATTGTTTGGGGGTGGCATGTTTATACACGAATTGGTATTGGAATGTTGACGTAACTGCATGTGACTGGTGGCTTAATAAAATTGTCATTTGCTAGCAAGTCTTTGTGTAAGGCTTTGTTTGTTTGTGTGTGTATTATACTCAACTACTTCGTTTTGTAAACAGTAAATGACTGTTATTGAGAGTTTTATGTTTTCGTTAACCATTGTTTGCATTCTCTTGCTTTCTCTCCCTCTCTCTCTCTCTCTCTCTCTAATTAATACTTCTATGTCACCCATTGTAGTAGTAGGCAGTGTTTTCATTAAATGGGTGGTGGATTTACAAGAAAACTTTTACTTTCACAACATGTTTTGGTTGTTGCTGTTGTTGTTATTGTTGTTGTTTAGTTTTGTATTTTTCATTAACCCAGTACTTTCTAGCTGGTACTGTACAGGGTGTTCATGTTGCTAACTGCCAGCCAGCTTTTCTTAATGTGAATGAGAAATTGATTCTTTTTGTCTGAGATCTGGTGGTAGGGGAGTACAAATGGAATTAGAAAAGTTTTAATCAGTAACATAAACTAATAAAGTTTTTCGCTAATAGAATGGGATGGCTTAGCGTAAACATTGGCTTTTATTTGCTGGAGTTTAATAGATAAGAAGAAAAAGAAACGTTTCTAAGGAAAAATGTTGGATGATGAGAATTTTATCCCTTAGGGGTCTTATGAGAGCAATTGTCAGTTTTACAAGAAAATAAAGAGAATGAGTAATTGCGTTTCAGTGAGGTTGTTGGCCAATAATTTGTTAATTTCAATTACAAAATTTGATACAAATTAAGAGATTAGTGTACCTTCTAAAGCTTATTTTTCAAATTTTATTTCTTTTAAAAATAAATTTATTTAAACAAACGAATCTTTTTATATGTTAAAGACAACTTTTGATTATTTATAAAAATTCTTTTTACACGTTTAATTAATAAAAATGCTTCCCTCTTCATTGCATTGCATTTTGATAATAAAAAAATTCATTCGCAAAACTACTTTCAATTCATTAAGTTTCAAAAAGATTTCAAAACTCGCTTCATTAAACAGATTTGCATTAAAAAGATTACAATAACAATTGCTGAATATCATGACAATCTAAAACAAAAAAGAAAATCTAAATGGAAGTGAAAATAAAAATTAAAATGAAATTTATTTTGCATAACAAAGAGAATGCGAATAATTTAATTGAATTGGATAGAAATGAAAGAAATTAAAAACAAAAAAATTAAATTTGATTTAATAAAAATCCAATGGGGAAAAAACGAAAAAATCTGAATTGCCTGGCATGTTGAGAATATCCACGATTTGTGGACTCAAAACTAATGATTTTTCTTGAGGTATTTGCATTAAAAGAAAACATCTTTTATTAGCTTAAAATGGTCATATTTTTATACAATATCGGGTTATTCGTTTAGTGTTTTCGAAAGCAAATCAAAGCAATCAGCTATTAAATATCTTTCATCTGAAGTGAAATTTATTTAGTGAAAGCTTTGCCGTTTACTAATCTCGATCATTTAGCAACCAAAGAACATAGTAACTCAAATACAGCCTTTTTTCGATCATTTTGGCGTTATCATTGGGATTATTATCGTTTTTTTTTGTGCAAGGAATTGTCAAGATTACAAAGAAATTTGAAGATACTGAAAACGTTAAAGAAAATGTACCGAATTGGGACTGCCTCACAACCCTTTCTGACATATTTTGCATTTGGATTTTAAACCCCAGCCATTTAAATTCCAACTCATTTAACAATTAAGCCAACTGGCCATAGCTAATGTTGAACAGAGGTATGATTTCATATGCAAATATAAAGGACTGTGTGCGAGATACTCAAAAGTTAGCTCTAAGCATTCAATTGTATAAATTAAGGCAAAAAGAAATGTAGTTTTAACAATATTGACCACGCCCATACAATTCAAACAGCCTTTTTAGCATAAAAATAAAATAAAGTCTTCAGAAAATTTGAAACTTTGTTCGACAATCGCTTAAAGTCGATTAATTTTCAAATAAAAGACTTTCCTCCATCATTTGCTTTCAGTAAGAAGACAGAAGTCGCTGTAGTCTAGTAGGTAGTGTGTTGGCTTATTTCCCTAGGAAAAAAATATTTCTTCTGTGACTTCCTCTCAGTAGATTTCTGGCAAAAATTCTGCGACTAAATAAAATTTCCATGAAAAATTTCTCAAAAATCTGTCGTTCAGAGTCGACTTTAAACTGTAGATCCCGCCCTGATGTATAAAATTAACACACGCAACATAAGTGGCGTAACAAGCTAGGTTGTAATGACCAGTTATGTGTGTATGTAAGAAAACAAAAAAATGGAATTTCATCAAAATTAATCACGCCCATTGGTTCTTGATCTTCACCCATACAATTCAAATATCTTTTTTCGCCTAAAAATAAAGTCTTTAGAAAATTTATAAATTTTTTCGGCGATTGCTCAAAGTCGTTGTACTTTTTTTTTGCTAAATTCAAAGAAGATACTCTTCTCCACATCCTCATTCATTTGTTTCCAATAAGAAAGCATATGTAACGTCTTCTTTTTAAACACACAAATTCACAAAATTCTTAGCCCTGGATCCTTATGTATAAGACGACCCTCAAAAGTAGGCTTTAATAATTGCATAAAAGGGCCATTATAAACTCTTACAATCATTTGAGTGTATTTTAATTGAATGAGTGTGAGTGTGAGTAAGGAGTTCATATCAGTTTATTTTATTTCATTCACTTTTCCAAGTTTACATGTATAAATAAGCGTTAGGTTGTTTGTAAACACTTGTAATTCATTAAATGACTCTTTTGCTCTCTCCTTGATACACAGAGAAAGAGAGAGAGAGAGAGCGAGAGCGAGAGAGTTGTAATTGAATAAAGTTTATTAAGTGTCATAATTTCATTTCACATCTCATATTTGCCTTAAAGAGCAACAGTTAACAGGCAACAACACTTGTAACCCCCAAGCATTGAAATCTTTCGTACACACGCAAACATGCAAACACTCTTACACTGGTGCAGAGAAACAGATGGAGAAAGTGAGTGAAAGGAGTATGTAGGGACTACAAGTGAGAGTTAATTTAATGCATTTATACAGAAAATTTAATTTTGAAGCATTTAGTTTCGCTTTGAAAACTTTTTTTTCTTATTTTGTGTATGTGTTTGTGCATAAATAAGCCAACAAAGTGTTGTGTTATAAAACACATTCTATGGGAATATACTCGTATACAGTACTTGATAAAAGTGAGAGGCATACGGTACTGCCCTAGAGTCAGAAAGTTTTATTTTAAGGCTGTATATTTTTCTTATGATGCATAGACTGTTAATTTCTGATTTGATTATCTGAAGGAGATTGAATGAAAGGAAAAATGTTTAAAGTTTTGAATTTTTAAAACAAGCGTAGTTCTTGTATTTGCCACTGTACTTACAAATTTATTCAAATAGAAATCAAACTAATGAATTTAATTCAATTAAACTTTTCTTTCTGATTCGAAATAATAAAAACAAAAAGTTTTTTTTTTCCTTTTTATAAAATGATATTCAAATAAATTTGATGGCCATCGTTCGACGAGTGCAAGTGTATGTGGTATGAACTTCTGAATTTCGAAATGAATTTGAATTTTCATGCAATAAAGAATATATTTTTTTAGTGCATGTACTGGACTCTACTTTAACACTTTGGTTCTCAAAAAGCGAATCTTTTTTATTTTTTATCTTTCATTTGGTTTACTCCTTCAGAGCATAAAATGGCAAATAAAAGAAGGAATAAAAATGTTTAAGTGCTTTAAGCTCTTTCAAGAAGTGCGAACAATTTTTACTAATGAAACATAATAAAAACCGCCGAATCTTTCCAATTTAGCAGAAGTTAAAATGCAGCATAAGTGTCTGGGCTGACAAGTCCGCACGCTGGGAAAACAACTTCTGCAAAAGCAGTCATTATGAAGAAGAAGAAAAGAATACAGGATATTTTCCCTGTCTTTGTCTGACACTTATGTAATGGCTTTTTCTCAATAATTTTTAGAACCATATGCCACAATTTGGGTTGTAACAAGCTTCATTCCTAAAGAAAATTTTATTCGTATAACAAGTATTGAAAACCTGATGCTTTAGAATCTGATCAGGATATCTACGGTATTGTAAATGGCTTCAACTATTGCGTGAATTGGAATGAATGAATGAACGGGGAGATAGGCCCAATTGTTGACAACGAAGTAGAGTTAAAAAATCTGATTATTTATTACAATTCTCTAACAGAAGCAATGTTTTTGGAAAATGTCTTCATACTCCTGACGATTCCTTGCACAGTAGGTTGCATGGACTGCCATTATTATACGTTTGATGTGGTGATAAGTTTTAAGAATTCTTACGTGTTTTTCAGTTATTAAACGATCCATATCTGTAAGCGACACACTTTTTGGCTTGTAGTTTTGGACGAATCCTTAAGACATTTAAATTATTACATTCTTATATCTTTCAAGAAGTGGTATTGTTTGTTCTTTCAATGACGTCCTTTATTGATGAAATCTTTTAGGAGGAGAGAAGAGACATTGTTTACTCAGTTAGGTATTTGGCGGGGGATAATTATCTGTCATGATAATGTGCCTTAGCACCGCTATAAGTATGCTTATAATGTCAACTACACGCCTCCAAATTTTAGGATTCTGCTCGGAGTCAATAATGACAATTCCCTGCCTAGCACTAGATATGCACTCAGGTGTTTCCCTCTGGGATGTGTTAGTGTCCAAACAGTTCCAAGAATTTGCTCAGATGATTCATTTTCATCATTACACGTTGGGCTCGAGACAGCTCCCATTCTGAATGAATATACCCCTGAGTCTACAGTGCCCTGTCACATACATACGAATACATACATAATTAGTCATTACAATCCTTCAGTCTAGATTACGATCTAGTTTATAACATCACTTATAGTGGTGGCCTTATAATTAGAAATGATGTTTCTGGAATAGAGTTGTCTGGAGTGACGAATCTAAGTTTAATTTGTCCCAATCTGATGGAAAAGCGTATGTAAGACGTCTGTGAAAACTGTAAAACAAATTAACAAACATACATGTTGCTAAGTCGTTTCTAATTATAAGGCCAGCACTGTATGTTGTGTGTCTTAATTTAATACATGAGTGGTGGGACCTACAGTTCAAAATCCCGAACGATATATTTTTGAGAAACTTTTCATGGAAGTTTTATTTACTCTCAGAGTTTTTACAATAAATCTGTTGAAAGAAAGTCAACGAAGAAATATTTGTTCATATGTCGTTGAGTTGGAGATGCCGGACCTGGGGTTTTAACCGAGCCCTCACGTCTAATAAGCCAACGCAGTGCCCACGAGACTAGGGCAACTAGCGGATATCAATTCCGGGTTATTTCGATGCGGCCTAATGTATAACTCAGATCTCCTCGTATTATAAATTCCTAACAAAACCCGCTTGGTTTGAGAAAAGTCTTTCTCTGTCTCTGGCTCTTCTCAAAAGAATTGCTTAAGAAATTAAACTCCCGGGAGATCTTGGCGCATAAAATTTTATAAAAAAATCTTTCAAAAGAAACAATAAAGAAAATTGAAAAAAAGGTGCAAAAACACTGCTGAAACCCATACGTTTTAATTAAAATTTATCATGACAAACAAACATTCAAGGCGGACAATTCAATTTCATTAAATATTTTGGGCGTAAATTTGTCCAAATAATTGTCATCTACTTCCACAATTATTTAAGTGCTAATTCCTTGGAATATTAGATTGTCAAAACGGTTGACAGCAAAGGTCAAAGGTCAAATTTATTTATTAATTTAAAATATTTCCTAGAAATCAAATGATAATTTGCAATAATAAGTTCATTAACATGTTACGATGTATGTGTAATGACATGTTAATTACAGAGTAAGGACTTTGAGCTGATTTTCCGATATGTGGTTATTAAGGGGAAGGTGAATTGATTTAATTTTATTGATCCATTTAAAGATAATTGCAACGTGTTTAGTTTCATGTTGGGTGTTTTAAATATTTAGATTGCGATTGTTTGCTCCGCCTTTATGAGCAAAAAAAATGTCAGTCACTCTTGCTAACAGCTGCTACTATGGCCTCAAAAGGCAATAAATTAGGAGAGGCCTCTCTCGTAAGACAAAACTAAAAGGCTGTCATCCTGCACTTTCTTCTTTATGGCGCAGAAGCATGGACGCTATTAAACACCGATTTACTACATTGAGAGCAAGAGAGAAACGGTTTACATAAGATCTTCGGTCCAGGGCGAGTTGGCAATGATTTCCAAATACTATCCGTATAAGCTCCGCAGCAACATGGACGTTATGCAGCGCAATAATATTCAGCCTTTTAGTTCAGTAGGAAGAGGATGTTCCGGCGAGACGGATATTTGATGGGAGATTAGCGGAAGTGTTGGTGTAAAAGGTGACTTTGTCTGTGTTGGAACGTCCAAGTCCAGAAAATCCTGACATCGATTGGTGCGCCCAACTTGCGGGATTGTGACGCGCAAGAAGTAGACGCACGTGGAAGGGCGTGTTAAGGCAATCCAAAATCTGTTATCTGGTTTATTAATGGCCAATTAAGTAGGTGTGTGAGTAAGATTGCCACTGTCAAATAGGACATCAAGTACGAAAATTATTACCTACAGGAAGTATTGATTTTCTACGAATAACCTGTGAGTTTTCTTTTTTTCATTAGAAAGAAAATGAGGTTTCTTATTTTCTCAATATATGTGACGCATTATGCCCTCCCGATTTCATAACCTAGTAATAAAATAGAGAGAGTGAAAGAGAGAGAAAGAGAGCCATTGTCTTCACATAAATAAAATAATGTAAGAGAGCAAAACAATACAATTCATCTGTAACAACCAGCATTAGTTACTGGGTGTTTACTTTTTAAAAGACTATGAATTACAATGGATTTAAAGCTCTCAACCAGGACATTATGTTCGGGTATATGTGGATGAAGGCAGCATACAACAAAATAGAATAGAATAGAATGAAGAAAATAAAAAGTGCACACACACACATAGTAAATTTTCTTGACAACTAACTGCAACGTGTAAAACAACAACCGCCATTAAGTCAATGAGAATAGCAACTGAACTCTTGTTTATGCAACATCTTGCATGACTACAAATCCCATTATTTGTTGCACTGATGGTGATGTTGTTGTAGTTATTGTTGGAAAAACCATTCAACATGACCATTAAACTTTAAAAACCTTGTTATTCTTGCTATTGTGTCTAAAATGACAGGAGTTGTTCGTGGATATGAAAACAAAACAAAAAAAATAAAAGTTAACTTAAGACAACTTTAATAAAGATTTTGTTGTTGTTGTTGTTGTTGTTGTTTAAGCGTGTATAGCTGCAAGTGATTTTTATTAAATTGAAATGAAAGTTTTACAGGAAATAACATCGTCATATACGGAAGGGATTTATCAGGTGGTGCCGGTGGCTTAGAAAATAAATTGAAAAAAGCCAACAATGTTAGGATTTTAAAGAAATATTTTAAAGATTACTACGTACGCTGCTCACGTTTTATTTTAAATGTTAAGTGGGAAGGCAATGCTAGTGAAATATTTAATTTTCTTAGAAAAAAGTATTTCTTCCTGTGATAGCTGATCAACAAATAATTGACATGATAAAGAAAAAAACATAACAAGTATTTCTCTCCCTCCAACCATAAGCTGATTTTAGCCTCAAACATTTTTCCTCGTGCTATTCGATGCCTGTTCTTACTAAAAGCTGTTGTTTTTCTTGAAATACTCATCCCTCTACTGACAAATCATTTAGTATGTAGTTAGGCATTATTTTGCTGTGGGAAGATAAAGGGTCCGCCAAATAACCTTTTTTTTTAAAATGCTTTAAAAAAAACTACTGAATATTTTCTCAAATTTCTTTTTTTATTTGAAAGTATTTACAATCCTTCCGGTTAATAATGGAAAATAATTTCAATCAAATGTTTGCCTCGGCTGGCCATGCAGTAGCCTACACGATCGATCCAATTTTTAAGCACATTATCGATTGTGTGCAGCTGTATTTCACCAATGGCTTCACGAATATTGTCCTTTAAAGCGTCAATTGCCTCTGACTTGTCGGCGTAACACTTATCTTTGACGGCTCCCCACAAATAATAGCCCAACGGTGTCAAATCGCAGATCCGAGGTGACCAAACAACATCAGCTCTGCGGCTGATAATGCGATCTTCAAAAACAGGGCGCAAAACATCGAGTATAGCTTCGGCTGTGTGGCACGTAGCGCCGTCCTGTTGAAACCAAATGTTGACAATATCCTCCTCTTCAATTTTTGTGAACAAACATTCGTTCAACATGGCCCGATAACGATCGCCATTGACTGTAACGGCCACTCCTTGCACATTTTCGAAGAGAAATGGCTCAATTATGCCTCTGGACCAAAATCCGCACCAAACAGTGACTCGTTTTGGGTGCATCGGCTTTTCAATGTATGAGTGCGGGTTTTCTGTGCCCAAATGCGACAATTTTGCATCTGAACTTCATCTGAAAAGATGATTTTTTTGCCAAAATCGGCATCTTCTAGTGTATGCTACTGCATGGCCAGCCGAGGCAGCCATTTGAATGAAATTATTTTCCATTATTAAAAGTTATTTGGCGGACCCTTTAGTTCGGAACAAGTTGGGATAGACACATGTAAGACTCATTATGATACCACACATTATCCATTTTTTCTTCGATCCGAATGAGTTTGCAGCTTCTAATGAAGCAACTTCCAAAAAAACTCCTGATTGCCAAATCGTTTACATTGTCCATGTATTAAACCCTGCCGTACATTTTCTTTTCGACATAGTGTGCTGGCTATGTATCCAATGAAATAGCCGTAGTATAGTAAATAGTGTGTTGGCTTATTAGACAAGATTCCCTGGTTGAACATCTGGTTCAGGCATCTCAATCAAAACGAAATATGAAACAATATTTCTTTTTGTGAATCTCGATCAGCAGTCTTCTGACAGAAGCGCTGAGAGTAAAATAAAATTGCCATGAACAGTTTCTCAAAAAATCTGTCATTTGGGGTCGACTTTAAACTGTAGGTCCCAATATTTATAAATAAAATTAAACAACACAACATGAGTGGCTTGAGATGCTAGGTTGTAATTCTGGCTAAAGGGTTAGTAATTAATATGGTTAGGTAGGAAGGAAGTTAGAATAGACACAGGTAGGCTATATAAAAACCATTGTGATACCACAATAAACCGTTGAAACGTCTGAGGAAGCAATTTAGAGTCCTAACGATAGGTTGGAGTGGTAGCTTGGATACTTAAAACCCACTTGAGCGCGCATAGCGACCCGTTGTGACGCCACAGGTAAACCGTTATTGGCAAATCTTTTAAATCGTCTAAATAGCACTCACAAAGGTGCCTTTTATCTTCCGATGTAGTGCTGGGTGTGTAAATTATAAATACATACTCGGCGCTAGGTATTGTTGCTTAACTTTTTGCCAAGAGCAATGCGTTTCACATGCCTGTCCATAGTGCAATATTTGGTGGTGACTTTAACATCAGTGCTAAGTAAGCTCCTTTGAGTTTGAGCAAGCTTTTTGTGTGTTCTCTTTCCAGTTTGACCAGATTTACTGTACTACTCTGCCTCTATCCGAAGATGCTCATGCGGCGTTAACAGAATCCATAACTGAATTGTTATTAGAAGCTACTAGGCCTTAATCTATATGAAAATGTAGAAACCTTTCCGTAGTTCGTTTGTTGTAACACGTCTGGGCAATTCATCTGCTCTTGAATTTCCTGGAAACCATGTTACGCTATTGCGTTACCCCATTGAGAGGTCTGTGAAAGCAATAAACCATTTTGGAGTTTCTTACGCTAGAACTCCGTTCTCTGACATCTGCCCGGCTATCACAAAATACGGAGTATCTCTTCCAGCCTATATGACAAACACTTCTGCCTGGAAGACGCTGCTGCGATCGGATACCCTAATTCATTGAACAACGGCCACCGATTTTAAACTTGTTCTTCCGAAATGAATGTTCTAAACTTCTATCCTTTTCACACACACAAATTTGCTCTTCTTCTCTTTTTTTGTCATTGATACCGAAGGCTTTAAGAGAAATAAAAAGAGGAAATTATGAAAAAGGTTTTGTGGAATTTTTTTTAACAGGATAACAGGTCGTTGGATTTGATGGAATGCAAAACAATGCTCTCCAGTTCCTTTTTACAATTAACGTCGACTTTTTATTTGCTTTCTATGTGCCCCTTTAATGTAAAGTCGAATATCGTTCAGTGTCCATCCAATTATTAACTTCCAAAAAAAAATAAAAAATCAATAACAACAACAACAACAATCAATAACAGCAATAATTTATTTTTATATTTTTTAATCACTTTTTCTTTCTTTTATTTATTTGCCATTCAATCAATACCCGCCAAGGGGTATAGAAATGAGAGAAAAAAAACGAAAACTTTTACGACTGACTGACGACATTACTGATGTCAAAAGTTTAAATAAATGTTGTTCACCTACCCCCCCTTCCCCCTACTAATACAGATGTCATGTGTAGCTATCACGAAATTGTCAATAAAAAGAAATAAAAAAACATAAAAACAGCGAAATTTTATTGATTGATTGATTAGAATATCCTGACATTAGTAATAATCAAAGCGAAAACAAAAAACGAAAACAGAAAAAACGGAAAAAATGGCAACAAAAAAAAAAAAACAAAAACAAAAGATAATGATTTCCAAATACAACGTCATCGTTATTATTTTTTTTCTATTTGCTATGGATTGATGAGCAAAGAAATGTCGTTGTCCATAGATATATCTGGAGGCATCGAATATGACAAGCCAATAGGATTTGGAATAAAAAAACTTCTTTTATTAGCAATTAGCAGAGGAAAATAGGTTTGATGGCGTGTAGAGTTAGTGTAGCAAATACAAAAACTCTCGGAGATATTGGGAGGCATTGTGTTCGTAGTAGAGAGGAAAGTTAATTAAGCAGGATAAAGTAAAACAAAAAAAGCTGAAAACAAAGAGGAGGTATGAGCTACGCGAAAATAAATGCGGTACTCGTCAGTCAGCGTAATCAATTTTATATGTTGAAATCCTTACAAACACTTTCTCTTTAAAAAGGGCCGGACAACTACAGCGGAAATGTTCCAATTCCTATTCAACTCTACATATCCTGCAGTAGTCCGGTTGAAATTTTCCAAGCACGTGATTCTACATTGTCCTGCGTTCCAAGTTATCAATTTCATGTTCAACATATTGTGTCCCAGCAGTGAACCGTAGCCTAGTCCCAGTCGCCGTAGTCTAGTAGGTAGTGTGTTGGCTTATTAGAGTGAGGTCACGGTTCAAGTCCCAAGTCAGGCATTCCAAACAAAACGAAATACGAAAAAATATTTATCGGCGACTTCCTCTCAGCAGATTTCTGGCAAAAACTCTGAGAGTAAATAAAATTGCCATGAAAAGTTTCTCAGAAAAATCTGTCATTCGGAGTCCACTTTAAACTGTAACTGCCGCCACTCATGTATAAAATTAACACGCACAACATGAGTTGTGTAAGAAGTTAGGTCGTAATCCTGACTGAGGGGTTGTAATAACGAATTATGTATGTACAGTGGTGGCCTTATAATTAGAAACGACATAGCAACATGTATGTTTGTTAATTTGTTTTACAGTTTTCACTGTGTACATGGGATCAAAGGCTTTGTTTGGAGGACGTCTTACATACGTTTTTCCATCAGATTGGGACAAATTAAACTTAGATTCGTCACTCCAGAGAACTTTGTTCCAGAAACATCGTTTCTAATTATAAGGCCACCACTGTAAACATGTGTGTATGTAATAATCTTGCTCGTATAGAATATTTATGGAGTCAGGATGGTGTGTAAATTGTACATACATATTTAGTACTTTGCTTACTAGAAGGAATAGAAGGAATTTGACCCGATTTGGTATACGGCTGTCTTTAGGTCTGCCAGAGCATAAAGCGGTATTAAATGTTTCTTATTCGGCTAACCTAGTTTCACTCACTCCTGTGAAATATAAAATACAGTTCAAGGGCGATAATTTATTCCACCATCTTTATCGTATTCGTTGTTTGAAGCTAAAGCTCGTGTTCAGATTATCCGTTGGTACCTGTTCATTTCCAAGCGGACTATGTTTAGTGAAAATTTTCTTTATGTGGTCATTGCTTAAAAAAGACGCCCAGAATCTGTTATTAGCTGGACAATTCCTTTACAAAAATGCATGGCCATATGATCAGTTCAAAACTTTTTAATGAATAGCGGTTGGTAAGTTTTTCTACTCCCTCTTTATATGCGAATCTTGTTACATTGCATTTTAATTGTTTGTTGTGTCCAGAATGCAGAACGCTTTCACTGGAATACAATTTATATTAAAACAGTGTAACCGAAAGAGTGTGTCTTTTTTATTCGGCATTGAAAGAAATTCATAATTTGCCTGAAAGATCATAAAATAGCTAAAGATGGCTAATATTTTCAATACATATTTAGTGTGTTAGCGTTAGTGGTCCACAATAAATGCCAAAAATGAACAAAAATTCCACATTTTCAAGTTATTTTTTATTTGTTACACTGTGCACCTGAATCGAGGTTATTATAAAGAAAATAATGAAAATTAGTCAACTTATAGGGTGACAAATAATCTTATTTAAGATTTAAAGTGTTCCTTTAATTTTTTTAATAAAATTTCACAAAAAAATAAAACAAACACTCATGAAAAGTACACAAAAATTTACACAACTTCTACCCATAGTGCATTTGTGGCCATGCCTCTTGAAAAAAACGGTTGTAGTAGAAATATGAGTACAAAAATAAATAAATAATAGAACACAAGAGAGGGAGAGATACAGTGAGAGAAATAAAGTAAACAAAAACAAAAAAGAAAAGAGATAAGATTACCCAACAAGTTGTGTTGGTGATTGAAAACAAGAGTTCAATTTATTTTAATAGCATTGCTTTCAATTGTTCTGGTGGTAGTGGTAGTGTATTACTGCTACTAACAGTATAGCACAGCAATGAGAATAAAATAGCAGGAGAATAAATTACAATAACAACAATAAAAATCAATATGAAACGTATCTGTTTACTCATATTGATTACTCGAGTTATTGTTTCTGAACTCTCTTGTTGTTGTTGATGGTTTTTGTTTTAAAGTTTTTCTATGGCATTATGTAAAGGACAATAACAATAACAATAAGAGGTAAACGTAATAGTTATAGTAGTAGTGGTGTTTTTAAATAATATGGGAACAAGAGCCCATGGGGGGGAGGGAGAGAGTGAGTGAAAGAGTAGTAATAACAATACGAAATCAATCACTATTAAGTCATATTTGACGTCATTTGATACAAAATAACAGTAGTAGTTATAAATATATAATATCGTTTTGTTTGGTTATGAATTTGTTTGTATATGTTCTTGTAAGTGTATGTATGGAAGTGTGCGTATTTCATTATAATTAAACATGCCGTGACTTTTTTGTGTCCTTAGATTTTCTTCCCTTTTCGTTTTTGTTTTTGTTTTTTCAATGTTTCCGTTTAAAATAATAGAAATAAATTCGTTTCATAAACAAAGTCAAGGATAGTATAGAAGGCTATAAAAATATTGTGATTGAAAGAAAAACAAAAAAGAAAAAAGGAAAATACAAAATAAAAATTAAACTTAAATCAAGACAAATTGAAAATGAAAAACTTTTTTTCTTCTTTTCTTTTGCGTTAAATTAAAATTTTAATTAAAAAGTTTCTTTAGAGTGTCAAAATTTTTAATAAAATTTCTTGCCCTTGTCTAAATATTTCTTAGTACATATTATTCTTCATAAATTTCAATTCAAAATTCTCTCTTCTCTCTCTTTCCATTTCTTTTCTCTGGCTTACGGTTTTAATTGAAATTTATGGAGTATCATTTTTGGGGTTCTTATTTAAATTCTATTATTTCTGGGTTTATTTACATTCTCTCTCTCTCTCTCTTTGTTCTCTTCAATTGTTAAACAAATTAGGAAACAATTAGTCACACAGTGGGTGCTAAAAAGAATAAAATAAAATAAAAACGAGTGCTTGTGAATTAAGAACTCTTCAAGGGTGGTTTCGTTTATCTTTTTTTTTTTTTGCATATAAAGTTGTTGAACATTTTATTGGGAAAATTTCCCTTTGTGTGTGTGTTCTAAATAAATAAAAAGTCAACTTTTTCTCTTCCCAAAAAAAAAAAGGATTTTCATATGTTTTAAAGTACGAATTGTGGAAACATTTTTTTTCATTTAAAATCTCTACTCATTTGATAAAATGATTTAAAATTCTCACTTCAAATTTATTAAGGCTACAGCTATGTATATTCCTTAATTTCAATTTATCTTCTATCATACATACATTATTAGCCCTTGCAACCCTTAAATCAGAATTACGCTCTATTTTATCACTTCAGGAATATGGTTGTGGAGTAGTGCTGCCTCTTTTCCCTAACACTAGAGCCGTATAATTACCAGCAAAATAATTTTCAGTTCAATAGTATTTTGCTATTTCAATCAGCTTCTAGCGTTCGAGGTAAAGAAAACCCCAATAAATTGCAATATGTACGCGAGAGTTCGTTTGCAAATTTGACCTGAAACTGAAGCATCGCATTTATGTTCGAACCGAAAGATTTTGTCTTTTCGAATGGTCGTTTGTTTTCGTGAAAAATTAATTCATTTGTCGGATTGTACCAAAATAAAAAATTGTACTATTAAGACAGTCCTGCAGGGATTGAATCAAATGGCAATTTCAAGCTGTAAGCCCTGCGCTATGCAGTGAATGTATTAGAACTTCTGCTATGTATTTAAAATGTGTCTGGTTTGGAGTCGTTATGATGGAACAAAAGTTTTATTTTTATATCTAGCCGATATAATTAAATTGCTTACTTCAGTCACATTAATTGTTGACATTAGGAATCAGAAATAATCATCTCTCTAGGTTATAGAATCCTTTAACGAACAATTCGGTTGCAATTTCAACAGACATCAAGCATTATCTCTCTTAGTGTTAGTCGTAGATTTGCTACAGTTTGTGCAGCTTCATATTGCTTCCTTCATAACCTTCTTAGCACGTTATTGTTGACCGTGATCCACTTTTCATCGCAAACAATCCTTCACTTTGGAAATATTTTGCTTTCGTTCCATTTTAGCAGTGAAGCTTACTTAATCTGTCATTACAACCCTTTAGTCAGGATCACAAGCTAGCTTCTCACACTCACAGTGGCGGAATCTATTGTTTTATGTCGACTCCGAACGATAGATTTTTTGACAAACTTTTCATGGCAATCCTATTTTATTCTCATGGTTTTACCTGGAAGACTGCTGTTGAGAAGTCACAGAAAGACGTATATTTCCATACTTTCTTTTGTTTGAGATGTCTGAGCTGTGGTTTAAACCATAGGCTCATGTCTTCTCATCCAACCCTTTATCTATTAGACTGCAACGAGTTCGTCTCACTGCTAGATCGCTAAAGGAATTTCCTTTTTAAAAAAATCTTCCACTAGTTCATCGACCTCCTTTGTGTTCCCAGTTGAAAACTGTTTGTCGATCTGTGCCTAGTTGCGAAGCACTGTTCTTCTTTTGTGCCTGTTTTCCTCATTTTAGTTTCTGAAATTTTGTAGTTTTTTTACTAAATTATTTGACCAGAAGGATGTGAATCTTTAAAATCGAAATTATTAAGTCGAAAGAATGACCAAATCATGCATTATTTTACAGCAACGTCTTCGTTTATTTCTCAAATTTTATTGGCATCTTTTGATGCATTAATAACTTGTTCTTAATAAAAATGCAAATATAATTGGCAAAGTTTAAAATTTTAATGCGTAATTTGTTACTCGGAGATCGCTGTTGGCCTAGTGGCGAGTTCAAATTTCAGCTGCGTAATCTTCAAAAACTAGTCATTGTAGTCTAGTCGGTAATATGTTGGATTATTAGAGGTGAGGCTTAGGTTCAAACCACAGGTCAGATATTAAAATGAAAATATGAAAAAATATTTCTTCGGCGACTTCCCCTCAGCAGATTTCTGGCAAAAACGCTGAGAGTAAATCACATTTCCATGAAAAGTTTCTCAAAAAATCTGTCGTTCGGAATTCACTTTAAACTGTAGCTACCGCCACTCATGTATAAAATTGACATACACAGCATAAGTGGTGTGAGAAACTAGGTTGTAATCCAGACTGGAAGTTGTAACGCCCAATTGTGTACGTATGTAATCTTCGAAAAAGGGAAATATGGGAAAAATCGTTTGTTGCTCCCTCTCCTTAGTACTTTGGTAAAAGCTTTGAAAGTAAACTAATTGTCGTAGAAATTTGTTAAGCTATAGGTCCTGCCTCTCATGCATAGATTTATCCTACACAACATGGTTGTGGGTGTGGGAAACAGAATAATGAGATTTTAATAAAGTTTCACTTTATACTCAATTTGCAAGCGAAATAAATTGAGAGCCCATTACAAACATTGATTAAACATTTCAATTTTTTGGTATTTAAGATAGTCCTCCCCCTATAAGTCCTTATCTACCATGGCAATGTGTTTCAAATATTTTTCTGTTTCTTTTCCTATACGCCTTACTTTACTTATGTTAATTAAAAGTGTGTGTGTGTGTGTGTGTGTGTAAATGAATTGCTATTTATTTCATCACCTTCAACATGACTTTCGTTAAGTCTTTAACTGAATGAATGTCTATTTTCTAGTTAGAAAAGAAAAAGAAAAAAAGAATTGATTCGTCTTAGAAAAGTTGCGTGTAGATTTCAATTAAATTTCGTAATTAATTACAAGAACTTCAAGCAGGTACATAATGCCTCTAGGCTTTGAAAAGAAACAGCAACAGAAAGAAAAAGGCTTAAAGCAATGGAATATATTAAAGAGGCTTTAACTCTTATGGCAAGGCTATGAAAATGATATTTAAATGAAGAATTAATTGAAAGTGAAGTTTTTTGAAAACAATTATTGAAATTAAAATTCATTTCTTATAATATTTTAATTCAGCTTTTTAGGGCAAACAATTTTTACAAATAGAAATGATTAAAAATAGTTGATGTTTTTCTAAAAGTCCTTGCCAGGTTTTGTTTAATTCACAGGAAAAGAAGAAGAAAGAGAAGAAACAATTCAAAAATAAATTCGCCACCCATTTATCGATTAATTTTCATTTCGTTGTTTTACTTACAGACTATTTAATAGGAATTTTATCGATTTCTATCGTTGGGCACAACGCTATTGTGTTTGTATTTCTTATTGTCTATTGAAAAGAAACAAAAGAAAGAATGAAAGAAAGAATGAAAGAAAGAATAAGTTTTTCTTTTTAATTTTCATTTTCATTTTGATTTTCTTTTTTTTTCATTTACTGTTTCGATTATGTTGTTGTAGTGCATTTATTCATTTATAAAGTCGATTTCGATTGTAAGCTGCTGTTACTATTGCCGTTGCTGCTGCTGTCTGACAGGGATCACAATTTAATCTGCTGAAGTGAAGTGATGAACAAAGCAATTAAAATGATTGATACTGACAGCAGCGGTTGTGACAGCAGCAGCTATAACCAGCAGCCATTGTAGCAATATCTTGGTAGCGTATGAGTGTTGTTAAGGGATTACAATTTAATGAAGAATAAATATTAATCATACGCCTTCGAGGAATTTTAATTGAAAGAAAACATCAAAAATGAGCGAGCTGTTGTGATAAATTAAAAACGTCAATTAACGGTAATCACAAAATTATGGTATTAATTCCATGTGGCAAAGAAATTTTTATTGTTTTATACGTGATGGTGTGTTCAAAAGTGAGGCCGAAAAAAAATTTTCTTTTTGTACACCAGGTTTGTTCAACAATTGTGGGGTGGATTTTTAATTTTAACTTTTTTTTATTGAAATACAATGTTACAAACCAACGACATGATCAACACTATACTTTGAAAATCAGTCTTATAGTATTAATTTGCGAAATGTTGGTGATTTCATACTGTATATAGGCTCTCAAATTACCATGGGCACATGCATATACAGTAGTTCGTTCGTTAAAAGCAAAAAGTTCGTTATATTCAGTACTAAGTTAAAAAGGAAAAACATCCTCCAATTTATTCATTTTATTCGCATACACCTGCGGAAACCCCTCAAGGAAGTGTAAAAAGTGTGGTGAAATCGCACGATTTCGATAACCGTTCATGTTACGTGAGCTAATACATACATACATATGTACATACTTGGTCATTACAACCCTTCAGTCAGGATTACGACCTAGTTTCTCACACCACTTATGTTATGTGTTTTAATTTTATACACGAGTGGCGGGGCTTACAGTTTAAAGTCGAACCCGAACGACAGATTTTTTTTGAGAAACTTTTCATGGCAATTTTATTTACTCTCAGAGTCAGTCAGAGTCAGAAATCTGCTGCGAGGAAGTCGCCGAAGAAATACTTTTTGTATTTTGTTTTGATATCTGGCCTGGGGTTTAAACTCTAGCTTTACGTCTAATAAGCCAACACGCTACCTACTAGACTACGGCGACTTCGTGAGATAATCATGCCCCCAAAGCGCTCATGCTGAACATATATCCAATGTGGCATAAGCTGTATGCCACGTAGCGCAGTCCACATCAAATTCAAATCAAAACAAGTTAGAACATTCGTCATTCTAAAAGAAATATAAACCGCTGACGACGTCAGCTCACAATCCACACTAAACAATGACTTTTTCGGAACTCATGTGAACTAATGTCGTCTTTAATTCGACAAATTTTGTTTATTTTCGAATCCATTCATCCGGAAATGGAACTCATCTCTGATTATGAAAGTTAAAGTCATCCAGCAAACACACGTTGTTGTCCACGATCGCGAATGATGATTTGGCAAAACAGAGTGAAAAATGAAAATTAATTTGACAAATTAAAGCTTCAATGCATTCAGCGTACACAAGTTCCAGGTTAAGTTGTTTTATTCGAGTGAAGGTCCATGTCAGAACGCAAAAGACATTAAAAATTCGGCAGATCTTCGTTATGTTCGTTGACGTGTGGGAGTTGATCTATCGTCTACTGAACCAGTGAACTAGAATTTATCTACCACAGTCAAAATTCTGTGATATTTTCTGGCTTTTTAAAACCAAAATAAAAAAAATGCTAAAATCGTTGACGGCAAAACAACATTTTATGTGTAATATTTCGTTTGAGCTTAAAAATTTTAATAATTCTCATTAAGTTAATACATATGTATTTTTATATACAATGTTTACAACAAAGTGTACTTTTCGCCATTTGCATTTTTTTCAGTAGATGACTTGCATTTTTTATGGACTTGCATGCTTTTGGTAAATGACTTGCATAGTTTTGATTGATGACTTGCATTTTTTTGTTGGATGACTTGCATTTTTTGTTGGATGACTTGCATTTTTTTGTTGGAAGACTTTTATTTTTTGGTCGATGACTTGCAGTTTTCTGGTCGATGACATTTTTTTTCTTTTGTTGATGACTTGCCTTTGTTCGTAAAAATATTGACTTAATTTACTATCAGGAAATGAAATTTTTTCTCATTGAAAACTTAACTTCCAAGTAAAAAGAAATTATTATTATTATTATTAGACTCTCGGAAATGGTAAACTAAACTCATTACGTTTTTTTGTTTCTATTCAATTGCAGGTAGTGAACACAACTCAACACCCATTATTTAGATACCGCCATGAATGAAACGGAGTGCGACAGTTTAATCAGGGCGGTAAAATGGACGGAACCCTCAAATTTGATCTCATTAGCGATACTCGAGTTTATCAATGTCTTAGTAATAGGTGGCAACCTTTTAGTTATTGCAGCCGTATTTTGTTCAAATAAATTACGCAGTGTTACCAATTTTTT
Organism: Sarcophaga subvicina; assembly: GCA_936449025.2. Taxonomy (NCBI): domain Eukaryota; kingdom Metazoa; phylum Arthropoda; class Insecta; order Diptera; family Sarcophagidae; genus Sarcophaga; species Sarcophaga subvicina. Next base: position 101,399,569 of record OW388081.2, on the reverse strand, counting down.
TATTGTTAATTTAGCCGTGGCCGATCTATTGGTCGGTTTAGCCGTTTTACCATTTTCAGCAACGTGGGAAGTATTTAAGGTAAGAAGTGCTTTTGCCACCTCAGGCGTATGAGTAATATTATTTCACAATTAATATCAAACATACGCTTCAATATAAAGGTTTTAATATTTTAATATTGTTTTGAAATTCCTATTTAAGGTATGGATTTTCGGTGATGTTTGGTGTCGTATTTGGTTAGCGGTCGATGTCTGGATGTGTACCGCCTCCATATTGAATTTATGTGCCATTTCGCTGGATCGTTATGTGGCCGTTACACGTCCCGTAACATATCCCAGCATTATGTCTACCAAAAAAGCAAAATGCTTAATAGCCGGCATATGGGTTCTATCGTTTGTCATATGTTTTCCACCTCTAGTGGGATGGAAGGATCAGAAGGTGAGTTAAAGTTTGAATTATTTTTTTCTGATTATTTAAAACAATTCTATTTAGCGAAAGCTATTGTTTTTATATTTATTTTAAGCGAAAACTTTTTTTTGTTTTTTTCGTTATACTTGCGTGACATTATTCATTATTTTTGTGCAGGTCATATTGACATACATTTAGTATGTATGTGCCACCAGTTGTTTGTTTATTTAATTTGACTTTTAGTCCTCATTTGTTGTTTTTGTTTTTTCCAGTACATATTTATCTTCTCAATTGTTGTTATTTGTTAAATAGATTTAACAACTACAATAAATTTACATATTCCTACGCATTTTATTTGTATATCTTCTACAATGTGGTTGGTATTCGTGTAATGTAGGTTAACATACATATGTATGTATGTAGCGTTAAATTGATTTAATTGGGCACAACAAGTAGAATACAGAAGTAAATCTAAATACATACATTCTACCGTTGTTTGTATAAAAAAATCAGCAGATTTTTGTTCATTGTTTGCTTCATAAATGTGCAAAAAAGTTTTTTTTTTTAAAAAATATTCAGTGGTAAAAGGGTATGTACAATTGAGGTACTTTTTACTCCATCAACGCTATATAGTCATGGTACACATATTAAAAGTGATACTTGTTCTATAAAAAAGAAAAAAAGAGTTATAAAGGACACTTGAGATTGAAGCTTTTACATCAGAATTTTGAAATCTGTAAACAATGGTCCGCTTTTGTGAATTCAATCACTTTCGACTTACTTTACTTAATTGATGATTACAACCCTTAAGTCAGGATTCCAACCTAGCTTCTTACACCACTCATGTTGTGTGTGTATTAATTTTATGAACGAGTGACAGGACTTTAGATTTGAGAAACTTTTCATATCAATTTTTGCCAGAATAGTGCTGAGGGGAAGACGTCGAAATAAATATTTTCGTTGTATATCGTCTTGTGAAATATGTCTGAGCCAAGGGTTGAGCCACAGGCTCTCGTCCAATAGACCAGTACACTACCTACTAGACTACTGTAGAAGAATCTAGAATCAAGATGCTTGCTACAAGGTGGATGAATAGAAAATTCTCACAAAAATGAACCTGGTATGTTGAAACACTTTTCCCTCTTACATAATGTAAACAATTGCATAAGTAGGGGTTCCCCTTTAGTTCTGGTCATATATTATCGAAACAAAAAATGGTCTTTTCATGCTTATGCCTGTAGAAAATATATAACAATGCCTTACTCATATGGCAGAGTACACTTACGATATGGGACAGTGCACCAACAAAAGAATTTCTTGTCTTAAGAAGATTTCATAAATTTTCAAAATTTTTCTACTGTTCTCTAGTGTTGTCTCATTGAATCTTTTGGATCGTATATGAAAGCAGTACTTGAATTATAAGAAGCAGCAAGTGTAGCACGTCTTATTGCCGTAAAATTCCTTTACTCCTTAATTTCGTTAAACTTTCAAAGTTGTTTTGCTTACTTTATGGAATTTCTTTTTTTTTTTTTTTTTGGCAAGCGAAACTCAAAACATTAAACGAAAGACCCAAAAAAATGGCAACAATGTCCTTCAACGGCAAATATATGGTTGACATAAATTGGTCAAGTTTTATGAGTTTTTAAGTAGACTTGAAAGTTGTAAATTTAATTTCTTTTCATGTTTTTTTTTTCGTTTCTCTTTTGCTTTGTTTAGCATTAAAGACAAAAAAAAAATCAAACAAAAAATACATGGAAAATATTTTTGGGTTTTTGAAATAAAAAAAAAAACTAACGAAGAGAAAATGAAAAAGCAGAATATGTGAATAAATTCTAGTCAACCAAGCCCATTGGCGAAATGTCCTATACTTTCATAAATGATTCGAAAAACTCATGTTTTCTTGGAGGCGTAGTTGTACACCAAATATTTTGTTAAAGTTTTTAAGGTTGCCATTATTTTAAATGACACAAATTATCTGAAAATTGGTAGGTTGGCTGCAGATAAGCCTTCCAGTAATTTTGAATGACAGCAAGACAATTCACAGAACTGGTTAAATGGTATCAAAAGTAAATCTCCGATTAGGATAGTCCAACAAGACTACCGATTTCATTCAATAGTAGTCGCCTTAGTGTAGCAGATATGGTGTGAGGCCACGGTTCTAACCCCCGTTTCAGGCATCAAAACGAAATATGAAAAATATTTCTTCAACGACTTCCTGCAGCAGATTTCTGGCAAAAACTCTGAGAGTAAATGAAATTTGGCATGAAGAGTTTCTCCTAAAAAATCTGACGTTCGGATTCGACTTTAAACTGTAGGTCCCGCCTCACATGCATAAAATTAACACACAGAACATAAGTGATGTGAGAAGCTAGGACGTAATCCCGACTGAAGTTAATGACCATGTATGTATTTTATGTGTAGTAGCGGCCTGGATAAACTTTACTGCCAATATCTTTAACATTTCAATGAATTTATCAAAACATAGTACGTAGAATTGCCGAACAAATAATCGATTGTTTCCATAACATACGATTGTTGCCTAGACAAAACCGAAGACTATTCGACTTTTTTTGCTACGGCGCTTTCAGCAGTTTTCTGATTCAAAAAAAAGTCATGAAATGGCCAATAAACTACTGAAGTTCTACAGGTATAGAGTTGTAAACATGTTTCTGTACATTATTAAACTTTATTTGAAAAGAATTACGTTCTAAATTTTACCAAAAAAAACCATGTAAACTCCTTAAATTATTTAATTTTACAAAACCCATGGCATAACCACAACATTCCAATGCTGTACTGTAGGGTAAAATAAATGGCCCGCAAAAAATAAAGAAAACAATGACAGGAAATGAAGTTAAAAACGTTGACATACAAATACAAAAACCTTAAATTTTGGGCCTCCCCATAAAAAAAGCCCTTTAACAAGTGTTTATGACCGAAAACAAGATAAAGAAATTTATGTCCTTAAATTTTGGGTTAACCAAACAAAGCAACCTTGAAAGGCATTGTTGAGCATAATATTTGAAATTTAAAATTCAATTCAGAATTTAGAAAATAATTTTAAGCAAAATAATGACTGAATCTAAACAGAATAAAGCTTTAATTTCAATCTGCTTGTGTCCTCTTAAAGCCAAAGCAACGCATATAATTATTTATAGTTTTATGGCGGAAAAACTAGGGGACTTTTTTTTTGTTAAGAAAACTAAAACACCCGGGCTTTATTTGTTTTTCTAAACCAATGAACATTTAAATGATATTTTTATGCACACTTACTTGACTATTTTTTTTTTATATTTATTTTTACTTCACTGACGCTGGTCTTATTATTCATTTTCTATTTTCAAATAGCCCGTAATGCAACCAACTTATACAAAAGGAGATTCTACGCTGTATTATGCCAGCAGCAGTACTAGCACTACTAGCACCACAACAAGTACAATATCATCGTCATCACCGGAACCATCAAGAGCAGTCACCGCATCACCAATGCCATTGGCAGCTGTAGCTGCAGCTGCAGCTGTAGATACAACGGTAGCGCCCTCATCATTAAAACACACAGGAAAACGACAAAAACGTTTAACGACATCTACCACCTTCGCCACCTCCGTCGCAAATAATCCAACACTTGTGGCAGGACACACAAAAAGAAAAAGGCGTCAAACCAGAAAAATAACCCCATCATCATCATCATCATCATCATCATCGTCACTGTTGTCATCTTCAGTGTCTTCGTCCTCATCAAATACTGCGTTATTGTACAATTCATTTAATCCATATGATCCCTACTATGCGCATTTAAAAACATATAAAACGGGTGATAAAATTCTAAATAATCAGTTGGCTGCTGATGATTTTAATACCGTTACCGATACCGATACCGATGCTACTGACAACTTATCTGCACTTTACAATGATGATGGTGATGATAACGATGGTGATGAGGAGACAGATGTCGACATGGATGACTACAAATTATTTACAACAAGCGACAGTTCAGAGAGTATTAGTAGCAGTAGTAGCAGCAATATACCGTATAATAGCCATAATGATCCCTCATCATCCTTATATTATGATACCACAGACGGACGCAGCACCACCACCTATAGTTCGTCTGCAAGGTCATCATTGTCATCGTATACATCACCGCCGCCCTGTCCCTGGAAATGTGAATTGACAAATGATCGCGGCTATGTTTTGTATTCTGCTCTCGGCTCCTTTTACATACCAATGTTTGTCATGTTGTTTTTCTACTGGCGCATCTATCGAGCAGCTGTGCGTACGACAAGAGCCATCAATCAGGGTTTCAAAACCACAAAGGGTAAGTGCTAATCAATCATTACCTGCAATCAAAGGGCAATGTGCACAGTGGGTTGATAAGCGGAAAAATGTTCTGTTATTTTAAAATGTAAAATAAAATTAAAAATTAAGAAGTAAATAAAAAACTAGGCCATAACTTCGCTTAAGGCAAGAGGGATAGAAGAAATATTTTTTTTTATTGGCGTAAAACATTAAATTGATGGATTTCTTGTGTTTGTGTAATATATAGTAGCTATAGAAACTACTGTCTATGGCTAGCTTTTCTCTCTTTCTGACAACATATATATTCCCCTTCAAATGTACTCGTATACCTATTTCGTATACCCTATTCGGAAATGAAGCGATAACCTACTTCATCGATCGAAGAAAATAGTAGTCGGTGAGCCAAGGTCTCTATAAGACGTGTTAAGAATTACTTTTGTTCTACTTTTGGCTTTCAAAAGTTGGCTTCAGGACCCGACAGGACTGTTGATTCTGTCGTAAAAATTAGTTGAAAGGATACGGATGGCTTTTACGCCCATAAACATTAATTTTTGTAAACCAAGAAAATCGAACATTACAGTTAATTTCACAAAGCAGGCTACTACATTTCATATACTGAACTCCAAGGGGAAGTAAAAACCAAGAAAACAATGTTAGTTTCCAATAAATGACTACGTTTTCTGTAGCCCAGTAAAAAAGGAAAATTTTGTGGTAAAAGTTTCTGAAACATGTCGTTCGGATATGGCGCTAAAACTGTAGGTTCACGTAATATTGACAAACACAGCTTGCAAACAGTAAAGCGGTCATTAGATCCTTAAAACGGATGTCTTTAGCAAGAGATAGCGAGACATTCATATGGGTACTGGGTACCTCGACACGGGGATATTGAAAATAACAACGAAGCTGACACACTTGCAAAGGCTGGTACAATTGGAAAATTAAAATAAATTCATATGTGCGTGCGATTAGCAGACTTAATGGAAGTGTGACGAACTAGGTTGTGTTTAGTACGCAGGTGCTTAGCAAGCCTAGGGTAAGTCTTACGGCGAATCGTGCACATTGGTTAGCCCTGGCTGCCAATGTTTTTTGAAGATTCCCAGCCTTTAGCTCGCATAGCTATGAAAAAAAACTTTACTTGATCGTTTGGAACCTCATAGTAATTAATCGGGAGGCTAGGGATACCTCATAACGATTGCTGTAGACACTACAATGGCAAGGAAGTAGAAGGGGCCACACTCCTAGATGAAGTATTAATTGTACTCCAAGATTTATTCACTGAACATAACTAGTCAGTAGTGATTTTAGTTGAATTCACACCTATCGCCGTGGTTGATGGAATGATGGTGGAATCTGCATTAAAATAGGACCTTCTAAGTTTCTGCTGACTAAGCTTAACGAAGGTTGTGACTCTTTTTTGAAGCTATTTGCTTTTGAAGGCGATGGTCAGTTCTATTGAGTTATCGTGTATGTGCTTATAGTCAAAATTAGAAGTTTTATGTAAAGGAACCCTATAAACGAATTAAGATAACTTCGATGGTACATGTACGGCAATTTGCTTTCTAAATTTATTTTTCAAATTTATTCGAATTTTCTACACATATGTAGGTTAGGTTAGAGGACGTGTACTTGTCAATTAAGACAAGTACAGTACCCGGAGGTCGAATTGACCCATTGTACAAATACTAACACAAGTACACATACTAACAGCGAAATGTCTCTTACAATTTTTTGTACGGTTTTGTAGATATCGAGAACATTAATTACTTCGGAGAACAACGTTTATGAGTGCATTTATTCAAGAACATCTCAAGCTGACCATAACCACAAAATCTCTAATTATCTATGCAAATTACCCGGAAATTATTTGGGAACAGATTTAACCGAATTAGCATTCTAAAGTCAAATTATAAAGACTTTGTTTTGTATGTAATTTTCTTACCAAATTGATTTAATCAATGAAATAAACGTCTCTAGTATTTCTATTAATCATTTATCTATCAAACCATTATTGAAAGAACTTTTTCCTTCTACTATCCCACTGTGCACTGCCTTTATTTTAACTACAATGAAGCAAATATTTTTAAAACAATTCAAGATTTAAACATTTTCCAACACATACTTACACAAGCATTTTCTTTGTATGATTCAAATAAAATAATTCCGTAGTTTTTTTTTTCTTATTCTTTATATTGTAAGTAGACCAAGTCTCTATTGTCCTTTTAGATTTGTGAACCGTTATGTTTTCTTTAACTCTTTTTAAATATTCCATTAGTATTTAAAAAAAAACACGATAAATTTTATTACAATCACTATTTCACTCACATTTAATCACATTTTAAGACACATTTTGGTTGATGGATTTCCATTCAACACTTTACTTCTTTCATAAATTTCTGTAAATTTTTCTTACACGTTAAAAAAACACACTCACACAATTGTCCTGTATATTTATTTTGTAAAAAGAACAAAACATTTTAAATATTTTATAAAAAAAAACATTCCACTCGTTGGTCCTTAAAATACAATGGAATCTAACCACAACCCCTAAAAGGCTGCTATGGTAGTTGATTAGTATTTAAATTTCTCATTTGTATTGGTAATAATAATGGTAATGGTAACGGTAATGGTGTGTACAGAAAAAGAAATAGTTAGAGTGAGAGAGATGGAGAGAGAGAGAGAGAGTGACTGTATTCATTTATAATCTGGCTTCAATACTTCAATCATTTGTTTCTCTATGCTTACGTATGTATATCCTCTGTTAAGTTACTCGCTTTATTCCTATAATTGATTTGATTTTAAAAAATAACTCTCACCTAAATTCGAGTATAGATATGTACGTATGTATATGTATATACTTAAAAATTTCCTGTCACTCTATCTCTCTCCATCTCTTCTTTACTTACCATACAATATACACACAATGCAACTCCTCATATCTTTACATATACATCGCCATTCATACGGGCTTTGAATTAAAAACATACATAAAGAAATACTCTCAGTTCATTATTCATTAATTTAATGAATGTAAAACGGAAGTGAACAACAACAACAAAATCAGTTTTGAAAATATATTTTTTTCCGCGTTTTTTGTCTTTAAAAAGTTGAAAAGTGTCGCACAGAGAAAATGAAATTAATGATGGCCGGGTAAGTATGTAAAAGTTATAAAACAATGACAGTGTTTTTGAAAAAAAAAAAATAAAAAAATAAAAAAATTTGAATTTAATTAAAGCAACATATTTATTATTGTTTTAAATGAAATTACAAAAATAATTTTAAAATAAATCAATACAATCGTATCTCAAGTCAATTTAATTGTATTTTAACAAAGGGATTAAGTTTTAATCAGAACGCAAATTGCAAATTGAAAATTGTCATGGCATTACAAGGGATTAGTAATGATAATGGTATTTAATAATAGTAATCTGTCATATGCTCAAGTTCAATGGAAAGATTGAAAGAGTGAGAGAGAGAGAGAGAGAAACAGTTTTAATGAAATAAGTTTAAGTTATGGAATGAGAAAAGTTGCTACAGTCAGAAGTCAAGATAATATGCCTTGTAGAATTAATGAATTATTGACTAAATATCGTAATTTAATCACCGCCACGAAGCTAATCCACGCTATTAAAATGTCATAAAAACTAAATGCGATTAATGTAAGCCATTTTCTTCCGGCACACTCGTTCGATAATGCTTTCTCCGTCTGGTTCTATGAACAATCCTTCGCAGAAAGGTTTACATTCAAACAGAAATTAGGAGTTAACATTTAAGTATATAAGTTAAAGTCGCCTTATGGCCATTATTACAACTTGCCGTTAACTAAAGGGAGGATTTTAACGGGCAGATAAATTGTTTTTCGTTATTATGAGTACCCAATAATATAGAAGTGATCGTTAAGCTAAAGGGAGGAACGTCCTGCCTTTAACATTTAAAGGTCACTTTATGTTTGAACTTGCCATACTATATACTATTTTCATTATGGCAACTTCAAATTTAAACAAAATGAGCAAATGCAACAAAAAAAAAACGAAGCCCGCGGTTGCCACTGCGTTAAAAAAACTTGTATAATTGAGCAGTTTTATCGACATTGCGACTTTACAGTTCCCTTTAGCTAAAGGTACCTTTAACTAAATCCATGTTTAACGGCAAGTTGTAATAATGGCCCTTAGTCTAGTAGGTAATACATATACGTTGACTTATTATACGTGAGGCCTCGGTTCAAACCCCACGCCAGACATCTCCAACAAAACGAAATGTGAAAAAATATTTCTTTTGCGACTTCTCCTCAGAAGATTTCTGATAAAAACTCTGAGAGTAAATGAAATTGCTATGAAAAATGTTCCCAAAAATCTGTCGTTCGGAATCTACTTTAAACTGTAGGTGCCGCCACTCATGTATAAAAATTAACACACACAGCATAAGTAGTGTGAGAAGCTAAGGCATAATCCTGACTAAAGGATTGTATTAACCAATTATGTATGCATGTATAATATGTATGTATGTATGTATCAGAGACTAGCAATGAGTATTCAAAAAGATGAGTAGATTCGAATCATACTCATAATTTCTGATACTTATACGCATTCATACTTATTTTAATATTATACTCTTACTACTTCAAAGTTTGAAGTACTCATCGTACTCATACTTAACAATACGCATGATGATGTTGATTTCGACTCTTCATGACTCAACATTTGCAAGAATCACAAAATAAGTATGATTCGCGTACGAACACTACAATACTCTATAGAAGGTTGTGTGTTTGCTTTGCTGGCTCTTTCTGTCTTTTTCTTTCTTCTTTTTTTGTAAATGCAACAACAACAAAGATGGCAAATTTTTATGAATGATTCGAATCACTCGAAACAGTTATAAGTATTTTTCTAAATTTATGAATCTGAATGAGTAGGCGTATGAATCAAACATATTTCGAATGGTATGGGTTCGATGTCAACGTTGTACTCATACTCATTGCAACCTGTACTTATAAATCAATGGTGTAGTGAATACGAATGAATCAGAATAGTTGAATTTCAATACTGTTGGCTCACTCATACTAAAAATTTCATGAGTACTTATGAATATTGAAAAAACGATTCATTGCTGATCTCTGGTATGTGTATGGTATGTGTGTACATACGTACAAGTGTATAAGTGGAGTTAAAATATTTGTTTATAAGCTATCAAGGTTACATCATGGACATTAGAAGACATTAAATTGATTAACATAGAGTGGAGGCTTCGGCTCCTTTTAAATAAATCATGCAGGATGCCTTCTGATATCACACATAGGATATATTTTCATAGAGAACTTATTTCCGCGCAGATACAGATGTCAATTGTGTCATTCTAGGACCTGCTGCAGTCAATTAATTACCAACATATATTTGGAAGAACTTCATTAATGAAAATAAAGCAAAGTCAAGTTTATTTTTTTTTTTCTATTTAAATTCTCATTTATTAATTATTACAACTAATTATTACGTATAACAAGTAATTTAATTCCAAGAAACATTAACTTCAATAGTTAAATATTTAATTATGATGATATTACGTCATTAAGCCGGAAGAGAGTTTCTAATTAGGTTGGATAGCTTCCATCTCTTAAGTCTGCGTTTCAAACCAACGGCAATTTACATGATCTCTAAGTGGGCTGTTTCGTTGTAATGTTTTCGATCACCTTTCTAACTGTATTTAAACCAAGATCCCGATGTAAATTTAATTGTGGGTATATACCATGGTGCGTCAAATATGTATTAAGAAAGTGAGTACATATGCCTTCTGACAGCCGTATGTATCTTAAAGTACCTTCTTTTAGATAAATTGGTATTTTTTTATTGATTTTTTCATTACTAAATTTGTTCAGCAGTATCTGAAAGGGTTATCTAAGCTGCGTGACTGTACTTACTTAATTGGCCGATTAATAGATTTCGGCCTGCCTTAACACATCCTTCCAGGCGACTCTGCTTCTTGCGCTCCTACACCAGTTGATCTCACCAGGGCTTCTTCGATTTGGCCCTTCCAAAGCAAACAAGATCGTCCTCTTCGCCGATTTCCGTAAATCCCCGCATCAAATACACGTCTCTTCGAAGCATTCTCCTCCATTCGAACAACATGGTCGAGCCAGCTTAGCTTCATGATTTAAGTACCTTTTCTGTTCCTCTTTTTTTTCGTAGACCACATTTACTTCCTCCTTAATCAAATGACTTTGAAACTCTCCATTAGTTAAGCAATATTATTAGGTATCTTAAGCGAGCCTGTGGTATAAACCCCAGTTCTGATATCGCGAACAAAGTGAAATATGCAAAATGACGTCCTTTCAGCAGACTTTTGGCAAAAGCTCTGAGAGTAAATAAATTAAAACAGCCATTTAAAGTGTGTTAGGCTAGTGTGAGAAGCTAGGTTGTAATCTTTACTAAAGGAGTGCATTGACCAATTAAGTAAGCAATAAATTTCATGTGGAGAATTGTATAATTGACCCTGTAATCCCTTTTCTTACATTTCGAATTTTATTTTATTTATTTACCTCATGTGGCTGAGGACCTGTTTTCTCTTATGTCTTTAAAATTGGACTTAACAGCCAATTTAATGAAATTCTTGTTAATTATACTAACTATTCTCTCTCTGAAATGAATCTCGTTTATTTAATGCCCCTTTTCGCATTAAAATATTTTAAATTTCAAAATATCAATAAAAAAATACGCAATTTTCTAGGAGAACAATTCAATTTAAATCCTTTGCAACATTTAATTCAATAAAATAGCCAACCAATAGCCAAGTGATCTGAAAGGTAGAAGGAGAAACACAATAAATTTAGAACCCTTTTATCAGCTTAACATCCAGCCAAGAGAAAATAAAGCAGAACAACAATAAAAACGAAACGAAAGGAAAAAATTTGTGGGAATACAAGAAATTGGCCTACAGACACGATAAAGCCAAGTCAAAAGATAGGAAAACGAAAAAAACAATGAAAAATGTCAAGACCACAAAATGTCAAGAAAATATTGAAGGACTCGAGAAACATACACAAAAACACGTACAGGCGAGTGGAGAAGACACTTGGAGTAAAACTTGAGAGATTTCAGCAGATATAACACACACACAAACAGTTAGGCATGTAACCAGGTGGTGTAGGCCATGGTGCTTTTAGACGAGGCCCAAAGTATTCAAAATTGAGGAAGAAGAAGTTAAAATGCAAAGATTTAATGAACAGACACACATATTCAATTGCTTGAGGCTGTTTTTAAGACGAACGAAAAAACAAATTTTTTTTTGCGTTTTTTCATGCACAAATTCAAGGCAATTCAAGGACAAAACAACACAACTAAGGTTAGCAGACATTTATAAACAAATATTTCCATTTTATTTCCATTTTATTCTGTTGTTGTTGTAAAAATAACAACGCATTGCTTTAAGAGTGAATTTACGTACATCACCGTAAATTATGGACATTTTAAAAGAATGAATTCATCAAGTGCAACAATTTTAAACAAAAGTTGGATATTTAAACTTCTAAAGCTTTTCAAATTTAAAGGCGTACTAAAACAAAATCCTTTAGCTGTTTGCAAAATAGTTGGTTTTGTTTAGCACCAAAATAATTGCCTTTATTTGGGTTTATTGTCGAATTTGGGTTTATTGTCTGTCAAGATTGCAAACAAAATTATTTCACTTTTTGACAAAGCTACGTTGAAGTCTATGCGTTCGTGGATAACATTGTAAATTTGGAGCATTTGAAAACCAATATTCATGAACAGTTGAAAACGATTTTAAGAAAACTCCCTCCAAAGGGATGGACTGCTGCAGCCAATCCAGAAGTGATCATTAAAATTACATTGTTTTTCGTATATACTGGCAAGGTCTAAGCTTTATAATGAAATAACCGTTTTATTGAACTCATAGCTTTTCGTGTAGTTTACAAACCCTAAGCAAAAAAAATTTTTTGTTTTGCAAATTACAAACAAGAATATCAAGCCTGCTTGCATTTTCAAAAGCATGAAAAATGATAATTAATACTAAGTCAATATCTCGACAGCAAGATTAAAACCATCACCAGACTATCCCTAGAAAGAAAGGAAACCGAAAGTAATTAATTCTTTTGAGTTTCTGCATATTTCACGTAAGCAATGTATGCGATTGAAACGGAGGTAAACAACACGCATATGGGGGAAATAGACAGTATGGTATGTATACGTATATAAAACAATAAAACAAAATAAAACTAAACAATTACAGAATAATGACGAGAATAAGACCAAAAAAGAAAACGAAAATAGAAAAAAAAACAAAGAAAAAAAAGAAAAAAACATGTTGGTTTAATTAATTTTGAACTTGAAAACCAAAAGAAGAATAGAAAAATCAACAGCAACAACCAGTAAAGCAAAAGCAGCAGTTTCAACAAGTAAATCTACAAAAACAACAACAACAGCAACAGAAATAGAAAAGAGATGAAAAATAAAAACAAAAATAAAATATGTTAACAATTGCAAATGTCAACGTATTAATGAAGAAAACATTTCGAGACAGACAGAAACAGAAGGAGAAAAATACAAGGGAGAGAGAAATAAAAACTTTGGATAAAGAAAGGCACACGTAAACTTGCATGTACAAAATTAAAGAGAATTTTGCTAACACATATACACAAATACAGTTACAGACTGTAATTAAACAATTTTGGGAAATTTAAAGCACAGCAGGACGATTTATAACCTGAAACTGAGTAAAAACAAAAATAAAAATTCTTGTAATAAAACTGCTAATATTTTAAACAAAGACTTGATTTCTATGCACTCAGCAGGAGATTGTAAGTCTATAATCTTAATAAATGAAATAAGCTTTATTGGCACGATTATTGTGTGGGCTTTTGAAATATAAAAAAAATATTTAAGAAAAACGAAATGTCAGGATTACGATCTACCTTTATACGCCACCCATGTTGTGTGTGTTAATTTTATACATGAATGGCGGAATCTACAGTTTAAAACCGATTTCGAATTACTCTCAGAGTTTTTATTAGAAGACTGCTAAGAGGAATTATCTTTAAATGGTAACAGCCTGTAGTACGACAAACACAATACATCGCCGCAACACTACTTAAGGAAATGTTGGTTAAAACTATCAGATTGTTTCACACACCACTGAGCATATGTATATAAGTGATTGAATATATTTTGTTTTTGTTCTTGTTTCTGTTTTTTTTCCATTTCACTACCATTTCTCATTCTTATCTTACATTTGTCTTTAACCCACACATGCATTAGACAATGTGTATGTATGTGTGCATATACCATTTCTTAATATTTGTTAATGGCATACAATGCCACAGGCTTATTACTGTTGTTTCACTCTCTTCATCTCTTTTCTGTATGTTTTTGCAAAAGTTTACACACGTTCTCAGCTGTTGTTTGAATGTATGACTATGTTTGTTGTCTATATTTAGAGGAACTAAAATGGAGAACAAAAACAAAAAAAATAATCACAACAATACAATTAAAATAAAAAAAAAGACATAAGCACATGTGGTATAACTAATTGTGTGTCTGTGTTTGGGTAAATACACATACATACCGAGAAACAAATGCTTACATTTGCAAACACAGCATGGATTTAACCTTCATTATTAGTACAGCACTAGGAGCACAGTATTGGGATAAATGAGAGGATGAGTGCAGGCATGGAATAGAAAATGAAACCAAAAAAAAAGAAAAATTGTAGTTTTTTTTGTTTTTTTTATCTCTTTTTGTGTTCATTTACTTTTACACTCACACATACATGTGAATACACAGGCACACACATACACACATGTATAAATAAAATAAATCATGGAAAATATTTTGATTTTTAATTTGATACATGAATAGAAAGAACAAAAGCAGAACTAATGTATGTATACAAATACAAATACAAATACAAACACAAATACAAATAAAATGTATGTGTGTATAGATGAACATTGTCTCTCTCTCTCTCTGTATTTAATTTGAACTGATTGTGTTTATTCATGTGTCGATGGGTGTGTATAAATGAGGATTATTATGATATTCATTAACTTAATAAAAGGACATTCATCCTAATGAAATCTAAATGTGCACAATGTGTACAAAATTAATAGAGAGAGAGAGATAAAGAGAGAGAAAACAAAGAAAAAAATATAAAAATATTCTTTTGTTTTATTTTGTACTTGTACAATATTATTAAGGTTACGCTAACGACTACACCCAAACTTTTTTTTACACGGTAGATACGTTCCAGTGGATACCGTGTAAAAAAAATGCGTATAAAAGACAAATATTATGTATGTATGTAAGTGTACAAACAAACTGAAAAGATATACATAGGATTGATGCAGCAGCCTACATATGCCTATAAAATTGAATAACTTTATAAAAACGCACAGAGTTTTTATTTTATTTCATTTTATGATTATAAAAAATAAAGAAAAAACTTAAAAATTCTCTTCCATTTATAAAAACGAAATTAGTTATCAAACTCTTAAGACAATTAGGAACGAGATTATTTTCAATAAAAATTTTTTTTTTATTTTATTCGGAGTTAGTTTCTGATAGCAAGCGCATTCTCTTTTGCTGGGGTGGCTCAATATCAGTCTCGTCAGTAGAAATACTTATTCCTTCTACATCTTCAGAAGCTGTTTCTGGCGCTGGTTTATTTCTTTTAACAGCAAATTCTGTTAGTGTGTTGTATCTAGCCATACATATTTGTAGGTCTGATTGAAATTTCACAGCTCTTTCAATTATGTTATCACATGTCAAAAAGTGTTCTGCCAACTTATTTGCCATTTGAAGGCCGTCAAGTATCAACTTGGCAGTTATTGAAAAAAACCGTGTTATTTCAAATTCGCGTAAAAAAAACCGTGTAAAAACAGGTTTGGGTGTATTTTGGAAATTGCTAAGGAAAGGGGAAACAAAATATCGAAAATATTTTTGATTACTTTCTTTACTGCAGCAAAGGGCTGTAATTAACGCCACTAATTAAAGCTTTTAAAGAGGAATCCAAATAATAATAATTAAATAAGCTCAATGGAAATATTATTGAATTCTATGGCAGATAGGGCCAACAATTAGTTGAAATATGCGCCAAAGGGTATGTATCACAGAAACTTTATTCATTTGCAAAAGAAACGTGGCAAACAAAACAAAATCTATGTTAAAACTGATTAGAATCCATCTTAGGAAACTCATAGCAGTTATAAAGGAGTAATGGCTTCATAACGACTTCTGCTTAAACTGCAAATATGTAGAAGAACTCTTGTGCACCCAGAATATATTGACAGAAGTTGTCTAGCTATTTGAATAAAATTCACACGTTCATAGAACTCTTTAGATGGGTGAGAGATGCCATTATCGGTGCTTTGTTCAATTTAACCTAACCTAACCTGCCCCAAACAAGGATCAGGGTTTCATGTTGTATACATTTTGCCATATGTGACGTATGCATAACTGGTCATTACAACACCACTTATGTCGTGTGTGCTAATGTTGTTACGAAAATCGAAACGGTGTATATCGTTTAGCATTAAAATGAGCGAAAGCTACACAAACAAATACAACGAACGTGTTACAAGTAAACCAACAACATCAGTGTGAAAGAAAAGGAAACAGACAAGTAAGCGAGAACGCAACAACAAGCAATGTGAACAAAATACACAAACAACAATGAAGTGGCGATAGAGATCTCGAGAAGGCGAAACCCCGAACGTTCGAGTTCAAGAATCTTCATCAGACTGATTATCAGTCAACGAATAGTAAGAATTCAATCAGTCTTGTGTGAAGACGCGTTGCGTGTGAAAAGAACAGTCGTGGTTTGACGATCACCGTTTAAAAGACCTGCGTTGTAAGCAAAGAAGAATAGCGAACAAGCAATTATTGTCGTATATTCCAAGTTGTGAACGGTGGCACACAAAAGTAGTGCGAACAGTAATTTTAATTGAAACTATACAAATATTTATTTTTATTTTGTTTGCAATCAACGAACTCATAAACGAACGTTTAAAAGTTTTTAAAAAGGTAAAAACGTAACAATTTTATACATGAGTGTGCGGAACCTACAGATCAAATTCGACTACAAACGACAAAATTTTTGAAACATTTTTCATGACAATTGTTTTTTTTATTGAATCGCAAAGTTTTTGCCGGTAATCTACTGAGAGGAAAAGTATTTTTTTATATTTTGTTTTTGTGAAGTTAACTGACTTGGGGCTTGAACCGTGGCCTCATGCCTAATAAGCCAATACACTACCTACTAGACCAAGGCTACTTTAATTCTTCAATTCAATTATTCATACTAAATCAGGATTAGTTTGAAAATGACTTAAGAAGTCACTGCAGTATACATAGTTAGTAATAAAAAGTATGAAATTTGAAAATTATTTCTTTCCGCGATTTATTTATTTTGAAATATATAGGAGAACTATAGAACCCCTACTAAAAACTACTTTTTTATTATTTATAAAATTGTTACAGCCTGATGGCAAAGAGTTAAGTATTATACATCATAACTTAGCTGAATCTAACAGAAGAGTTAACACATGGAGAGAGATAGTTGTCAGAGCTTTGAAACGTTTAAAAAAATTGAGTTCTATAACACAATTGAAAGTGTGCATACGGTAAAATTTTAAGACATAAAAAACATGAGATTGTGAATAAAAAAAGAAACAAAATTAATATGAAATATAACAAAGTGGTGCCAGAGAAACTTGAAATATGAAAAATTCGAAATTTTTTGAAATTCAATTCAAACTACAATACATAACACATATCATAATCATAATCAGCCATTGATAACATCAACATTTACAACAACAAATTACATTTTTATAACAAACAATACACATAGTGAAACAATAACTGTAAAAAATGTTTAAACAACAGGTAAAAATAATAAAATTTATGATCGTATCCTTTTATTATCCTTTTATTATACAATAAAACCTCGAAACCCTATTAAAATATGACGAAAAAATCCTTTGTTTGTAAATATGAAAAAGAAAACAAATTAAAATTAAACACTAAATTTAAGTTGCACAATAAAACAAAACAAAAAAAATATATTGTGAATATTTATTGTACAAGTATTCCCTCTTATATACTAAAATAATAACAATAAAAATTTCCAAACAAATTTAAATTATTTATGAATTAAAAAAACAAAAATAATAATAAAACATAAATAGGACATTCATTGATGAGTAATGATTATTAAAAAAAATTATAAAAAAAATTAAAAAAATTAAGAAAAAAAATTAAAAAAAATTTTAAATTAAAAAAAAATTTAAATTTAAAAAAAAAATTTTTAAATTTTTAAAAAAATGAATCAAAGTCTTGCACAAACTATTGGTTTGAGACTAGGGGATAAGGGATGACTGTGGTAGCACAATGAGCCCAATGCGGCCTAAGTGAGTTCATCCAAAAAAATTTCTTGGATGGGCAGCCACCTCTACCTACCTACCTCTTGGACTTAAGTTCAAATGTCAACATTTAGACAACAATTAAGAAAACTAAAGTCGGCCTATTACGGCTAACTGATGACCTCTAATTGTATAGGCTCCTCATTGTGGCTTGGACAACACTGTTAAGCTTGCGACTGTTTCTTCAACCAGTCTTTTTGTGTCAGATTCAGATCGTTGCCAAATCCAGCAATATAGATGCGCTGCTTCTAAATGTTTTGCAAACATAACTCAGCAAACATCAGCGTCAAATGAAACAATGGTTGGCTCTTCAGATATCGTTTAATAGCCGTTCAGGAACAGAACGTACAGAAACTTCAACTATAATGTATAAATTCGTAACAGAGGATCCAGTTTGTGAAGTAGTTTCAGTCGTAGCAAAAATACTTGATTGTGCCTTTCTTATGGCGATTTAAAAATATAAATGATGTTCTGTATGTGTGTAAACGACACTTTATCACTTACACTTTAGCTTTTTACGTTTTTTCCTGCATCGGCTTTTTCTATTGTCTTACATTTATATCATACATACTCACACATTCATTTGTTTATATCAATTACAATTCAAATCGTTTCCATATCCATTTACAAATACATATACACACATACACAGATTTATTGTTTTTGTTTTTTCTAATATTTTATTATTGTGTTGATTGTTTCTCTTTTTAATTCAATTTAACTTTCAATACAACTTTGTGTTCTCGTAAACTTTATTAAAATAAAACATAAATTTAAACACTTAATATGAATTTATTTAAATGCAATTCTGTCTTCTTAAAAAAAAAAATAATTTTTCAAATCAAATTCTAAATGTTGTCTTGTTTTTGTTTGTGAACTTTTTTGAATGTTTAACAATGTTTTCAATTCTCTTTATTGTACTCATACACATACACAACACCTCATGCGAAAAAATTCATACAACTTTTTCACAATTTCTTAAACTATTTTCAAGTTTCTATGTGTGTTTGTTTGTTTTATTACGAATGCTATTTTGATCAACAATCAGCGTTTAAAACGGAAGATAGACATATAAGTGGGAAGTTAAAAGGTATTTTATTTATTTATACCCTTTCCTTCATTTAAGGACACATTTCCTTTAAAATTCTTTCAGTTTCATTTAGTGGGTTTAGTCCAATCAAAATTTTTATTGCGTAATTACAATAAAATGAGATCAAACTATCCAGGAACAACATGCGGTTGGTAACCGGTCTTTTGACAGGGTTCTGTAGGTTCAGTTTATTTATTTATTCAAAATGGGTCTGCAACACAACATGTAGATTTCGTAACGATAAGAATGAATCATAGGAAAACGTACGTAGATTCTGTGGAACTGTAATGTATTCTAGAAAGAGACACGTGGATGTATATCAAATGCTAGACAGAGAATTCTGACTTTGACGATGAGCAGCATTCTATAATTTGTCATGGAAATAGGTTTGCAGGAGACGTTATTGGAATACCTGTAAAGACTGAAGGACTTACAAATGATTGTGTGGTAACAGTACCTCTTCACGACAATAAAAATTTTGATGCGTTGTTGTTACGCCGCCGTAGTCTAGTAGGTAGTGTGTTCGCTTATTAGACGTGAGGTCACGGTTCAAATCCCAGGTCAGACATCTCCAACGAAAAGAAATATGAAAAAATATTTCTTTGGCAACTTTCTCTCAGCAGATTTCTGGCAAAAAATTTGAGAGTTTTAACTGTAAGTGCCATCATTCGTGTATGAAATTAACATATACATACATAATTGGTCATTACAACCCTTCAGTCAAGATTACGACCTAGTTTCTCACACCAATTATGTTGTGTGTGTTAATTTTATACACATATATATATATGCGGGACCAACAGTTTAAAGTCGACTCCGAACGACAGATTTTTGAGAAACTTTTCACGGCAATTTTTATTTACACTCAGAGCTTTTGCCAGAAATCTGCTGAGAGGAAGTCGCCGAAGAAATACTTTTTGTATTTTTGTTTTGATGTCTAACCTGGGGCTCGAACCCTGGCTTTACGTCTAATAAGCCAACACACTACCTACTAGACTACGGCGACTTCAATTAACACACACAAGATAAATGGTGTGTGAAGCCAGCTCGTAATCCTGACTGATGGGTTGTAATGACCAATTATGTAATGTATGTATGTATGTATGTTACTCTCATGAAAAATACATATTTTAAGTCATTAATATCATCTAACTTTCTACTATCTGCTCAATGTAGTACTGTTTACGATCTGGTGATACCAACTTCTAATGTGTCAACAAGGGTAATCAGAGAAAACAGTTGTCAAAAAATTTTTCAGCTTTTTGCACTATTTGCTGTCTTATACTTTTTTAAACAAATTATATGGAAATATATGATACCCAAGTAGTCGCCGTAGTCTAGTAGGTATTGTGTTGGCTTATTAGACATTAGGCCTCGGTTCAAATCCCCCAGAAAAAATATTTCTTTGATGTCTTCCTCTAAGCATTCTTCTGGAAGAAACTCTGTGAGTAAAATTAAATTGACATGTAAAGTTTCTTAAAAATCTGTCTTTCAGAGTTAACTCTAGATCCCGCCACTCATTTATAAAATTAACACACACAACCTAAGTGGTGTGAGAAACTAGGTCGTTATCCTGACTGGAGTTTTGTTATGACCAATTATGTTGTGTATAAGATAGCCATGATCCACAAACCGGTATTATCTTTCAACATTTCTTGGCATTTGACAATTGATGATTGATGATTTTTCATTAACATTTTCTTTACATCTTCAACATTTTCATCGTTTGCTGGTATACCGGAAAGACATTAGCGTGTTTTATTTTAAATACTTGGCCTAACTTAACGTGATTAATGATTGCAATAACATTTTTAATTACAATGACTTGCCTTACACACAGAATTATGCATCAAAAATACGCGGGCGTATGAGTGATTTAGAAATTCATATCAAGTATACGCTTCATTAACCAGTTTGTGAAAAGAAAGAAAAAATTTAAAGTTTTCATATTTCATTTTAATAAATGAAATTTAATAGCATTTGACAATATTGATAACGTATTAATATATCAGTATGATATCGTATGTATGTATATCAGCTTGTAATATATTTTAACCCAAACCATTTGATTTGTTTATAGTCTTACATGTAATTTTTTAAAAAAAATTCATTTTATAAATATGTATTGTATTTATTAATTAAAAAAAAAACATTATTTATGAATGAATGTTCTCTAAAAATTGTACAATATTTTATACATATATACATATGTATATTGTATATTTCATTATCACATTAATAATCACTTGTTGTATAACAAAAAAGCAAAAAAAAAATACCACAATAATTATAAAAAGTTTTTTGTAATATTTTTCTAATTCCTTAACCCTTTAAATGTTTTGGTACTATTTTCAATTTAATTCTTCCAAACCCATCCACAAATAAATAAAAAAAACCCACACAAACAATTTTATATTATGAAAAAGCCAAATCAGAACCAACAAAACGAAACAAAAACTTCTCACTTACAGGCAGTCCTCATGAGTCAGGCACAAATCGTGTGGATGAAAATCAATTGGTGCTGCGCATACATCGTGGACGACCATGCTCAACGCCGCAGAGAACACCTTTATCGGTGCATTCAATGTCTTCGACTTTGAGTGTTAATAGCAATCAGGAGGAAATCTATCCACTGCAACATTATCATCATCAGCATCATCATCATACGCTGCAGCATCACCATCAAGTCAATGCGCCCCCGCAATTGAATGTCCCACCCAAGAGAGCCACTTCAATGAGAGTTCCTAGAACGAAGCATGAAAAAGTTTCTATCAAAGTATCGTTTCCCTCCTCGGAGAATATGTTGGATTCCAGCACCTCCATTAGCAGTACACCACCGGCCTATGCCTCAGTGGCCAGCAGTCCAAATATGTTGGTTAGCAACTCATCCGTTATAGCCACCAATACGGCTACTGCACCAGTTAAGGCTGCATCAACTGTTTCCCTTACTAATGGTCGTCGTAGTTCCTTTAAGAGCAGCCTTTTGGAAATTGGCGAGACCACATTTAATGTGGATTCAACTCACGTCGACAGTACCTCAGTTCATAACAATAAATTGTTAGAATCCCACACGGATAGTCTGCTTAAAAAGTCCGATAAAAATCAAAAAAGAAGCAAAAGATCGGTAAAATTCCAAGTGAAACGTTTTAAGGTGGAAACAAAGGCAGCCAAAACATTGGCCATCATAGTGGGTGGCTTTATATTCTGTTGGTTGCCCTTCTTCACCATGTATTTGATACGGGCGTTTTGTGACCACTGCATACAACCCACTGTATTTTCGGTGCTTTTTTGGCTTGGCTATTGCAACTCCGCCATAAATCCCTTAATTTATGCGTTATTTTCTCATGAGTTTCGTATTGCCTTTAAGCGCATCGTATGCAGATGTGTTTGTACACGCAGCGGTTTCCGTGCATCGGAAAATTTCCAAATGATTGCTGCTCGTGCCCTAATGGCACCTGCAACGTTTCATAAAACCATTTCAGGCTGCTCGGATGAGGGTGATGGCCCTGAATTTAGTTGACTGATGATGTTGGATCATGATAGTGTAGATGGTGATGTGGATATGAAAAAGACAACAGCAACCACAACAACAGCAACAATAACAACACTGCCAAATAAGGAACTGCAAGAGGGCACTACAGAATTGCCGGATAGAAAGAGAGGAAATATCACACGCAATAATTCAGCAAATAAAAGTGGCCGTCGTGGTGGTTTCTGTAAAGGTAAAATCATTTATTAAATAAGACCTCTAATGCTGGATCAGAAAACAAATATACTTTTATTGTATGTTTTTTAATTTAAGTTGAGAAAATTTAAAAATTGGCATTTGCAATGTAAGTGTAAAGAACTGTATGAAGATATTAAAGAATAGCAAACAAACAAAATTTTTGGATAACAAAATTTTATAATACGTCTTTATAATATGTCTTGTATTGAAAATATTTATCGATATTTTCGATATATTTTTCGATAACAAATAACCAAATATTTTTCGTTATTTACAAGAAAAATTTCGATAAATAATCAGTTGTTAACGAATTGTTTAAATAATATTCTTCAGCCAGAACAGTTTTGGTTTTGTATTATCAGTAGACGATATATTTCGATAACACCACATAATACCTATAAAAACATAAAAATTTGTTTACAGATTTACAAAATATATGTATTTTTTTATAACAATAAAGTTTTTCTTGATATTTTATCGATAACAAAATTCTACTTATACCAAATTTATCGATATGAAGTGAGCCTTTTTTTGTGAAAATAAAACACAAATTTTTAATGGAAAAATAGAAAATATTTTATTCAAAGCAATGGTTATGGCAGGCTACACATTTTTTTGGGCAATTTGTGGATTCCACACCAGTCAACCAGTTTGCCTTTTGAAGCAAAGCTAATTAGTCATCCAAATGATTGACTTTCTCGTAGGAAGTGCTTCTCAGCCATTTAACGTTCCATCGATGACTTTAAATAGTAGTCGGAAGTCTGGTGAATATGACGAATGGTCTAGCAGTTCCTAGCATAATGCATTGATTGTATCCTGAATCGGTTTTGCTTTGTGCGCAGACGCATTATCATGTTGTTAAATTTCCTCACCGTATCTTGTGGTTCATTCTGGTCCTTTTTCGAGCAATATATAGTTTAAATGAATCATTTGTTATCGCTCAGTAATTGTTTGTTGTGCAACATGTAACATTGCTGTCGGTTGTTTCAGTGTCGATTCTGTGACATTTCCATCCAATATTGCTAACAATTCAGTGTCTTCAAACTTTTTTCCTTCACAATAAATGCTTTCTACGAAGACTATTGTATCTTGATGCTCTTTTCATAGCAATACATCTGGGTTATATAAAATGTTTTGAATTTCTATTTATAGGAAATAGTTCTTAATACATTTATGAAACTTTCGATAACAGAACATTTTTTATCGAAATTTTATACATATGTATTTATGTTTTACGTACATAAAACGAAAATTTGTAAAATATATCCGTAACAATAAATTGTTCACGCGTTTCTGAACTTCTTAAATATTTCGATAACATAGCAGTTTTTTTTCGCAATGTTTTACTAACAAAAAAATATTTTTTTTTCGAACCGTTTATAACTAAATTTATAAAATAATTTTTGTCCAAATTTTTGTAATAACGGACCGTTTTTCAATTCATATATTTTTAGAAAACTTTAAAAATTTTTCGATAAATTTTATCGATAAATTTTACCGATAACAAAAATTTTATAAATTTTCGTAGACTATATGGGAAGAAAATTTTAAGATATTTCGATAGAATAAAACTTGTTCCAATTTATACAATCTCAATTTTATGTCCTCATTTGAAAAATATATTCAACTTTTCTAATATTGAGGAACTATACAGTAAATTAAAATTTATGTCATGAACATAAGATTTTTGTCGATTATTTTTTACCCTTTCAAGCAGGAGTACAATTTATTTATAAAAAATAAAAATCATCAAAAGTATGTATGTAAAGAAAATATTTTGATTTTATTTTTTTCGATAACATAACACGTTTTCCAATGTTTTCGGTTAAAGCGTAATTACTATCAAAAATTGTGTAATGGGTAGCACTTTTAACTTACTAGTGAAGAGCTTCGCACTCAGATCGTCTTAAATATTTTTGAAAAAATGTAACATTTCATTAAAAAGAATTTTTCATGACAAATAATCATGCTAAGTACTATTGTAACAGAGATTGTCCATAGAAATCATCTTTTCAAATTGATTTCTTTTCCAAAATATCAGATTTCAGATTCAGTAGGTATAAAACCTCTTCAAAAATAAAGATTGGAATGCCATGCTAGAACTATATGTATATGTGGTGGATATATTTTCTGTTCAATTCAAAATTTATTTTGTATGTCCAAAGCATTAGAGGGTCAATATGTACAAATCATATGTATGTAAGAAAATATACAAAAGAAAAATGTAATTTTAAAATATACGTTTAAAAATATTATAATAATAATAATATTATTGTATGTATGTCACATCTTAATAGATTATTAAAATTATAACATATACGTTGAGAAATAAAAATTTACAAGACTCTAAAAATCTAATCTAAAACTTTAGCTATGCATCAAACTCAATTTCATAATTTAAGGCTACAATTTGTATGTTCTTTAGAATGATTTTAAATATTTATTGATTAAGTTTGATGAGTATTTGATATTTGAGTTTGATATATAATTGAAGCACATAAACAAATAAGTCTCCATAATTAAGTTGCAAAACTAAAAAAAAAAAACTTTTGTAAAATATTTCTTTTAAATGGTAAGGAATTAAAACAATTTCTATCTGTATAACGGTTTTAAAAATACATATTTTTTAAAATAAAAAATAAAACGAAATTGTTAACCAATGGCAATAATTTTTAATTATTAAAAAACAAAAAAAAGACAGAACATGTTTGTTTTAAAGCAGCATATAAAATACATTTTAATTTTAAATGTTTTAGTCTTAAAGTTTAAGAAAAAATAATTTTTTTTTATTAAATTGAAGCTACAAATAGGAAAAGGCAACAAACAAATACTCGTAATCATTTAATAATTTAAAGAAGGTAAAAATAAAAAACTTTTTTGATGTAAACTTTGTTGCAAATAAAATATAAAATAAGTATTATGCGATAAAAACAAAAACTAAATTTTAAACGTAAGTGTTGTGTATTATAGTTTGAAAGAAATAAAGAAAAATAAAAAAAAAACTTTAAATAAAAAAATAAAAAATTTTCTGTGTTCGTAACAACAAATTTTGGTACAACTAAATGCCTTTTATTCTGGTACGTATGAGTTGCAAACAATTTTTATTTAAAAAAACAAAATAAAAATTAATATTTTACACACGTTTACAGTTAAAGTGGGTATTATACAATACCAACACACACACACACACACACACACACGTACTGTCTCTTTACATCCTTTTTATTTAATCTATTGACACTAAGAAAACAGATGGCAGACATTCATAATCATATGGGAATATATTATCGAAAACACACACATACAAACACAGCAACACACTTTCACCTTTACCAGTGTTCTCCTTTTTTTGTGTCAATATTTAAAATGTCAGTCAAAGATCTCAACAGTTTTTAAGAAAACACACACAACTCCCCCCAACAGTTGTTCTTATAAAATGTTGTTCTCTTACAGTCTACCCACCTACCGTATGAGTGATATTTTGCTATTTCCACATTGAATTCACATCACGTATACGTCTTCAATTGCTTTTAGTGGAATGAGTGTATATGCCTGAGTGTTGTTGTGCGTGTATTGTATATCTTAGTGGAATATATTCTTAGAAAAATTAATATTTTTCTTTTTGGGAGAAAATTAACATTTTTAGGAGAACATTTAATCATTGAAATTAATAAAATGAAAATGAAAATCAAACAAATCAAAAAAATGGCTTTAAAGTAGTCAGAGTAAATGAAAATTTAAGAGAAAAAAATTACAAATAAAATTAAAAATTATTTACGCCCTTTAAACAACGGTAAACACATTTGAAAACTCATGTAATATTTGGAGCGAATAAGCTTTTTAAAGCGACCAGAGTTCAGTATTGTACCAGACGGTGGATTTCAGTGGCAGTTTATTTGGGTGCTATAAGATCCTGTTGTAACATTCAAAGCAATTAGCGTGCAGCAAACATCAATGCAGTGCTACATCTGCCTCTACAAGTAGGTTTCTTATTCTATTTTATATTTGCCAATGAACGCAGTTGTCGTGTGACCAATTGTTTCCCTCTCTGCAGAGAAATGCCAGTCTCATGTAGGAATGCAATACAAATAATGTTCAACATATATTCATGTCGGACCAAACATGGCGATCTCAAGTGCCAGCTTTAGCAAGTGCACTGGCCTTGTTGTTACCTTCGATGTCGCCGTGCTCTGGAACTCAAAAGAAGGTAACCGCCGAATGCCTTGCTATTTCCTCCAGAGACACCTGATATTCCTAGGCAATCTTAGATGTGGTGTATACATTTTTTAGTGACCAAATGGTCGCTTATCTATCGGTAAATATGCGCATATCACCACACTATATACTATGATACCGTATTTGCACGACGGCAATTTAAATAACCATTATTTCCCTGGTGGTGCAAGGGACGATACAATGTTCCGTTATTCTACATTCGACTTTGTTGCGTGATCTGGATCCATCAGGGAATGACGTTTCCTAGGAGGTGTAAATCATTGTGATAAATTAATTTGAAGTCGCCGAAGTCTAGTAGTTAGTGTGTTGGCTTGTTAGACATGTGGCCAGGGTTCAAACTGCAGGTCAGACATCTCGATTAAAATGAAAAACGAAAAAATATTTCTTCGGCAAATTCCGCTCACCAGATTTCTGGCGAAAGCTGCGGGAGAAAATAAAAATGCCATGAAATATTTCTCTGAAAATCTATTGTTCGGAGTCGACTTTAAACTTTAGGTCACGCCACTTATGGATAAAATTAACACAAACAACATAAATGATAAGACAAGCTAGGGCGTAATCCTGACTAAAGAGTTGTAATGACCAATTACGAATGTATGCATGTATATACTGCCTAACCACTGCAGTATTTTACAGGCAGAGGTCATGGCTATTTTGAATGTGGCGCAAGGTTTATTGGGTGGCGGCATTTTCCCTGAAAATCTCTTGATTTACTGTAATGACCAATTATGAATGCATGTATGGATCTAACCGGTATCTTCATCGCAAGACCAGGGTTGAAAACAATTTCCGCTTTCGTGTAGGCGATAGGTTAATTTAGGTTATATTGGATATAGAAGTGGGGAACATACCTTTTTCCTATGATATGGTGTTCTGAAGGGTTTGGGAGCTTTTAAAGATTTTTTTTTTCGGAAACGGTTGTAAAAAATATTTTTTTGTATTTTTTATTGAAATAAAAACAAAAACATTTAAAAATAATTTTAAAAAATTATTAAATATTTCTGGAAATGCTTTTAAAATAAAAGCCATTGTCTTATTTGCTGTTGGAATAAACTATTAGACTTTATTCGAAGATAAAGAACTTTATTACGATTAAATGTAGGACAATTTAATTAATAACAACCAATTAATTATAAATATGATTACGAAAAGCAATAATAAATTACTTTCTCAAAGACTCAGTGCCATATTAATCGAAAAGAAAAAAGAAAACAAAAGTAAAGGGAAAAACTTTTTTGTGTGGAAATCATTATGGTGGTATCTCTATCGTATTAATTATAGATTCAGGATGCAAACTCTCAGAATTTCTAATAATTAGAATTTCTAATAATTAATAACAAACTTTCAATATACCAGAGATACAGATTTCCTTTAAGACATACTCGAAATATTATAAATAATTAAAGCATTAAACTACAGACTGAAAGAAAGTCTTTAATAATTTACTTCTTAAAGTAAGTGTAAGTGTACGTGTAAGCGTTGGCATTGACATTAAACATCAGCCGCTAGTAGAAGTCAATTTAAGGAAACAAAAAATACTCATACGGTTCATTATCCTTTACATACGTACTTAACAGAAATATTTATAGATTTAATAGAACATAAACTGGATAAAATTGTACTCATTATATCAATATTTATTGATTAAAAACTTATTAACTTCCACCAAAGAAATAACCCGTAAACCGATAAAGACAATAATAACTATGACATCCATTGTATTACAGTGTAAATAATAATAAATCATATACTATAATCACATCAATGTGTTGGTAGTTATTTTACTCTGGTTTTACACACACAATTTGTTACTTAATATCGATAACTATTATTTTGTTTGAAAAATATTTAATCACTCTGTTATAATTCCCACAACAAAAACTGTCATCCTCCAACACTGAAGCGTATACAAGACAAAAAACTGTAGAAGACTACATACAGTATGTATGTATGTACATATATTGCCATCGATGACTACTATAAAACAGAAAATGATAATCGAAAATAATATTAACATTGTGGTTAACAAGCTAACATACATGTAGTTATGCACACACAGATACACTAACACATTGATACATTTTTAAACCCATACGACTCAATTTAATGTGATTACATGTGTATAAGCAACATAATGATCGTTTTGATTAAACCCAAAAGCAATATTTATCGATAACTAATAAGACCATATTATTGGTTACATTTTAAGCAGTCACTACACTATTCGAGTATATGTATGAAAACAAGTAAGAGTCTCTGGAGTCAAACCATCAAACATGTGCACTAACAACCACCATCTGGTTAAACATGAAATTTAATACAAAGAAAAATAACACAAGAGCTGGATAGGTTTTGGAGTTAAAAAAAATCGTAATCGAAACTAAGTAAAATACAATGATAAAAATAATAATAAAAATAATACTTCTGTTAAGCGAACACATTATCAAAAATTAAATAGATTTACAGAGATAAATTGAAAAGTGCTTAAAACATCCAAAATTTGAAAATAAAAAATTAACTTCAAGCATATCTTTCGATAACACAATGTTTTTATAGAATATACATGCGTGCATAGAGTGCTAAGAAGAAGTTCTTAAGGCAATTTTTTTAATAACACGAAATTATAAGAGGGAATTTATCGAATGCATAAATCTCTAATACATCCAAAATTTTCTAAATTTTTCTTCAAAATTTTTTAAACAAAAATTCATTGACAACGTAAACTTCAGTGATTATTTCAAATTTCATTAAAAATCTATGTTTCAGTGTGTGGATAGTATATTCAATTCCCATCTCAGACTCCAGTTTGTTGCACAACTTCCAGCATTAGGCCTTAGTCACTCTGCTTTGTAATCATATTTTAAAAAATATTTAATATATAAAAATTTATCGATTGTTCATAAAATCAATAGAAAATGAGTCGTATATATAACGCTGTAGTAGAAAATGCAACAAGAAGTTCAGGTTTCAAAGCACGAAATTTACAATAAATTTTGGAAATGTAAAAAAAAGGAAAAAACTATCGATAACAGCGCTTTCATCATATTAAATTTTACACAAAATAAATCAATTAATCCAATTAAAATACTGTAAAATATATTCGCTGACATAAAATTTCTAAAAGAAAATTTATAGATTGCATTACATTTTTTAAAAGGAATTATCGATAACACATATAAATACATTTTTAGAGAAAATATTATAAACAATTTGATGTGTATATCATCATGATAACAACAAATACCATAATAATTTTTCGACAGTAAAACCTTAATTATCGATAACAAAAAGTTTTTTATAAAAATTTTATTATACTTTGAGACAAATGCAAATTTAATAGAAAATTCTTGTAATAATAAATTTATTATTGATGTTTTCGTTAAAAAAAGGGATGAAATTGTATACAATTTTTTTTTTTATAAAAAATATCTCCTGCAGCAAATTTTCCAATAAAAAAATTTTATAGGAAATTTTTCGACAACCTTTTTTTTCTTTTGTAAAGAAATTTTTGTTCAATTTTTAATGGAAAATTTATAGACTAAAAGAAATCTTTTATTGGAAATTTTTCGATAAATATTTTACATACCATTTTGTTTATCTTTTATTTTTCGATATAAAAATTCTCTTGACAATATTTCGATTATAGGAAATACTATTTCGATAAAAGGAATTTTTGTGGTAAAGGTTTTTTCAAAGGAAAATTTTCGATTTAATGATTTTTAATAGCAATTCCTCCAACAGTTGGGTTTTATATTTTATTAAAAAAGAGAATTCTTTGAATTCTTGGAATTTTTGAATATACTGGAAGTATTTCAACGAAAAAAGTTGGTATTGAAAAATTTTTCTGCAAAATTGTGCATAAAAATTTGTCGAAAAAAAAAAAATAAAATTCTTGTCGATAACAAATTTTTCTAGAAATCGAAAATATTTTCTTATCCTTAAAAATTTATGGAGAATCGGGTAAAAAATGAATATTTTTAAGC
This sequence comes from Sarcophaga subvicina, assembly GCA_936449025.2. NCBI lineage: Eukaryota > Metazoa > Arthropoda > Insecta > Diptera > Sarcophagidae > Sarcophaga > Sarcophaga subvicina. The sequence continues at coordinate 101,368,408 of OW388081.2, read as the reverse complement.
CATAAACACGTGTGTACAGTATTCAACTATCCAATAACTGTAATCTTTTTAAATTACTTATGCATGTGGCCACCCATGTTAAGATAGTAAAAATATAATTGAGTTTGAGTTGGGTTTCCTCTTCATTTGTCCACTGGGTCTTATTAAATATTTTCACTTTTGTTTTACAAATTTTTATTCTTCTTCGTTTATTTTTCAGTAACTTTTTTAATACAATTTAACCAAAAAACCAATTTCTTGTCCTTTTTTTTGTTTAACTCTGATACTGTTTTGTTCGCTTCGTTTCGTTTCGTATTCTATTTCATTTTATTTTTTATTTCTTTTTTTTCATATGAAAATTTTATTTGTTTTATGGATTTTGTTTGTTCAATGTCTTTAAAATAAAACAGAAATGCAAACAGACACACACATACACATATGCATGTAAACCTTTACGCACACACACACAAATTCTTTCATGTGGCATAGCAGAAAGTCAGATGGATACTGCCGTAAGCATTAATGCTGGTAAATGGATTTGTTTCGGTATTGTTAAGCCAACCAACCATATACATACGCTTTTATGATTCGTATGAGTGTGTGTGAGTGCTATTAATTTGTTGAAATTGTTGTTGTGTATTGTTGTAATGGTTTTTGTAGGATTATTTTATTATTTGTTTAGAGTTGTTGTTGTTGCATTATTATTTATTTAAGGAAATAAGTTTAACTTATTTAAGAGGGCTTATGTTATTCCAAATTAATGGAACATTTATGGGGGAAGAAAATGGAAAACAAGAGAAATAAAAAGAAGAACTCAGAAACAAAATTAAAGGAAAAACTTTAACGAGTAATTCTCAAATGAAATTAAAAAGTTTTGTTTCAAAAAAAATTAAATTTAATGTATATTTAATGCAATTGATAAAAAAACAACAATCTCACGATGTTATCGATTTCTTGTTATCATCTTTTAAAGTTAAACATTTTTAAAATATGACTCAGTAAATACATTTAATTCTTGCTAGTTATCAAAAAACTATTTTTTTATGGATAATTAAAATTTTTTTCTGTACTGTACTGCGTTATTTATCGAAATAATTGTTACTTCAGTTTTCTTTATGAATTTTTAATTTTTCTAAGAAGTAAATTCTTAACGATAAGTTTTCCTGTAAGATATTATGATTGAGAGGTTTTTCTAATGAATTTAAAGTTATCGATAAGAGAATAATTTTTGGGCAATCGTTTTTGCCAGACTTTGTAAAAGTCGAAAAGTTTTTTTTTAATAAATTTATTACTATCGATATATTTTTATTTATATAATATTGCTATCGATATATTTGTACTAATCGATATATGTACATACATACTTTTTATAGAAGTTTACAAAAAAATAAAGTTTGAAAAGCAATGTTTGATTAATTGATAATTTATTCTTAAAGCTTTTTATAGTTATCGATAACTTTTCAAAAGTGGGCACTTTTAAATGAAATTACTTTTATTCTTAAGGATACTCACTAGTTGATCATTACAATATTTTAGTCAGGATTACAACCTAGCTTCTCTCCTTACTTCTGTTGTGGTAAGAGAATTAGAAATTCTTTTGACAAAAACTCGAACTGTAAATAGAATTTTATGAAAACTTTCTCAATAATCCATCATTCCGAGTTAACTTTAAACTATAGGTCTCGACACTCATGGATAAAATTAACACACAAAACACGGGTTATGTGATAAGCTAGGTCGTAATCCTGACTAAAGAATTGTAATTACCAATCAAGAAAGGAAGTTTATTTTTATTTCGACATTAAAAATCGTTTAAATGTTGGTTAATATTTTTCCCTAATATTGTAAACATTCGCTCTTTACGTAAACCCTTATCGAATCTATCTGCGATAAATATGCACCTACGCAAAATGAATTCAACCACAAAATTTCAACTTTAAGAAAGACAAATTTTTGTTTGTTTTCAGTTTATTTTAGTTGCTGTTGGTTGTTTTGAGTTTTATTTACTCGTGGCATTTAATTGTTGTGGCAACATTAACTCCAAAAAGTATGGCTTGTATGATACAAACAAGTGATAATTAAGTTAAGTGCGTGCTGTGGGTGTTGACCACTTTTATTGCCGCTTCAATTATTTCAGATTTTAGCTGTGATTACCCGCACATTTTGTTCTTTTTTTAGTCAAGCAAGTGTTTACACATAATCAGATAATAGCGCGTGTATATTTACAAAACTTTCGATTTTTAATTAGTTTTAAATTATAGAAATGAGGGTCTAATTAAGTTGAAAATTTAAACAAAATTATAAGAATAAATATCGATTATAAATTGCTTATGGTAAATCTCAGTTATGTTTGAACAATATAGTTGACCTGCTTGCTAATATGATTAAAAGAGAAATTTTTATTAACAAAAAATTGTTTTGTTTTTCTTTCATTTCTGTCTTTATTTTAGGTTCCAAAGGCATTGGCTCACGCTTTGATGAACAACGCTTAACTTTGCGCATACATCGCGGTCGTGGCTCGAACCAACACGATTCAACCCATAGTAATGGCAGTACACAAAGCACTACAACCACTTTGGGCACTCCGTCGCCTGAGCGAATGAGCAAATATTCTACCCGCCGGATGCATAATACACATGACAAAATAAAAATATCCGTGTCATATCCTTCGAACGATAACATTTCGGAATTGGCACATGACCATGAGGGCATGCATAAGGAACGTGGACGTGCTGCTTCAGCGAGCAGTGGCAATATGTTATTTGCGGTGCACTATGGCTCACAAAATGGCAGGGAATGCACGGAGACCCAATTGTTTAGGCATCAACACGATAGCAATTGTTATTTGCAGGTGGGCAAGAATATGAACGATATGATGAGAAGAACATCCAGCAGCAGTGAACATCAACAGCAGCATAGGCCGAATAAGAAAATGGGCAAAAGGAATATTAAGGCTCAGGTGAAGAGATTTCGCATGGAGACCAAGGCCGCAAAGACATTGGCCATTATAGTGGGTTTATTCATATTCTGTTGGCTGCCCTTCTTCACCATGTACATTATACGACCGTTTTGTCAGGACTGCATTGATCCTTTGCTATTTTCTGTGTTATTTTGGCTGGGCTACTGCAATTCAGCCGTTAATCCCATGATTTATGCTTTATTTTCGAAAGATTTTCGCTTTGCATTCAAACGCATCATCTGCAAATGCTTCTGTTCGGGTAAAAGCATCAATTTGAAGACATCACGAAGAGGTTCGGATATGTCAGCCATTAAGATAAGAGCACGAACGCCTAGCATAACACCCAGTGCGGCAGCACATTCGTTTGGTGATGAGTCTGAATTGCATCATTCGGAAATGAGTTCGAACGATAGATGACGCTCGTTTGGACCCACAAATTCCAGTTCATCGAATAGTTTGGGGGTCCGCAAGTCCAGCTTGAAAGTTCCTGTTTATGAGATATGCCATCCGTTGGTTATGGACATCGGCGCTGGCAATACAAATGGGAAACGCACGCAATTGTAGCCCCTAAGGGAGAGGGCCGACTGCAATGATAGTCGTAGAATAAGTGAAGAGATTAATTTGCATGTATTTCGTAGTTGTGGTAAGTTAAAAAGGGGTAGGGCAATACGCTTAAAATAATAAGTATTTCTATGCATATACAATATATATATATATATTTAAAGGAAATTAAATTAAATAAAATTAAATACATGTGTAATTGTAATATTTAAAGGAATACAATTAAAATATAAAATAAAAAAATTTGTAAAAAATTTTTAAATTTTAGGGAATTCCATGTCCTGAGCTTGTAAGTTAAATTAGTTAACCAATGAATATAAAAAATAAATATTAAATAAATATGTTTGTAAACTTAAATTTAAGCTTCTAAATTAATTTCTTGCTGAATTTTAAATTAAAAATCATTTTAAATTGTATTTTAAAATCATTCTCTAACAAGAATATAAAAAAAAACTCCATCAATTCATTTTTGTTTTCGTTTGTATTTAATTAAATTATTTAAATTTATTGTAATAATTTAATTGTTATTTATTCTGTTTGCTCATCGTATGTTTATTTATTTTGAGATTGTGTTATATTTACAACAAATATTTACGAAATGTTAAATTTTTCATATGATTCCATTTATAAGAAAATGCCATTCAGATCATAAATTAAATTAAAAACTCAATAAAATAAGCAAACAAAAAAAAAACTCAAGTGAAATACGATATTTACTAAATAAACAACAAAATGTTCAACAAGTTCAAAAGAAAAACTAACAAAAACATTTTATCATTAAGTATTTATAAAAAATAAAATTAAAAATATTCAAAACAAAAATTGTAATTAAAATAATTCAACTATTTAATGAATAAATACCAAAACTCTTCTTCTTTTTTGCTGTTACTTCCCTAAAAATTCAAATGCAAAAAACGATCTTTTTTTATTTGGAAACAAAACTGTGGTTTTTGTGCTTGGAATTCCATCCAGCGTTTACGTAAGGGTAAGTTTGATGCTGCATAAGCTCTGAAAAAAAATATTAAAAAGTGTTTAAACAAAATATATGTCGCTATGTAAAGCTTAATTATAGGGCAGAAAGTAATCAGACTGAGAAATTTATATAAATTTGACAAGATTTCTACAGATTTGCTTCCATAAGAAAGTTTGGTTTATTAGCCTAGACACAGCCGCCTATTAGCCAAATATATTATCTACTGACTGAGGAAGACATACATGCCAGAGATCAGCAATGAGTATTCAAAAAGATGAGTAGATTCGAATCATACTCATAATTTCTGATACTTATACGCATTCATACTTATATTAATATTATACTCATACTACTCATATTCAAAGTTTGAGTACTCACCGTACTCATACTGTTGACTTTGACTTTCCTTTACTTAGCATTTACAAGAATCACAAAATAAGTATGATTCGCGTACGAACACTACATACTAACAAGAATTACTCTAATCATTTATGAGTATAATAAGCAGCCGTCGGCACAAAGAGAACATGATAAAAATATGAGTGTATTTGTGAGAGCATGTGTATAAACCAGAGGAAAATTGTTAGTAATATTTTCAAGTGTAACCTAATAATATGTTTATGTAGTGGAAAATATAGAAAAATTTTTCAGCGCCAAATCATTAAATACTGCGTATTTAACTTAACAAGTACTCTTCCAAAAATGGAGATCATTTCTCATTGTTATTAGTGAATTTCATTGGAAATTAGTGAATCCTACTGTAATATTTTTTTGGGTGTATAATTGAAACCTGAAAAAAAGCGACATGAACTTTCTTCTTTAGAAGCTGACAATCAATTGAATGCAATTATACGCTCTTTTTAACGTACATTGTTGATGTTCGTGTCCTATGTGTGTAGAAAGCAGAAGATGTTCGGCCCCCGGTGGCTATTGGTGCCTACGTCTGATTATAAGCATTTTTCTAAATTTATGAATCTGAATGAGTAGGCGTATGAATCAAACATATTTCGAATGTTATGAGTTTGATGTCAACGTTGTACTCATACTCATTACAACCTGTACTTATAAATCAATATTGATCAATAGTGAGTGCGAATGAATCAGAGTTGTCGAATTTCAATACTGTTGACTCACTCATACTCAAAATTGCATGATTACTTATGAGTAGCGAAAAAACAATTTATTGCTGATCTCTGATACATACATTACATAATTAGTCATTACATTGAGTGTAAAAAAAAACCGTAACCGTTAGAAAAAAAGTAATTCGGGCATTAATGGGTTAAAGTCGACTCCGAATGACAGATTTTTGAGAAACTTTTCATAGCAATTTTTATTTAGTATCAGTGTTTTTGCCTGAAATCTGCTGAGAGGAAGTCACCGAAGAAATATATTTTTTTTGAGAAAAAATATACGTTTATTACCAGACTCTGACTTACTTATTTACTCAATTGGCCATTACAACTCTTTAGCTACGATAACAACGTAACTTCTCACACCACCCACGTTGTGTGTGTTAATTTTATCCCTGAGTGCCAGGACATACAGTTCAACGTCTAACCCGAATGACAGATTTAAGAAGTTTTTCAATTTATTTCACTTCCAGAGTTTTTGCCAGAAGACGGTTGAGAGAAAGTCGCCGAAAGAATTTTTTTTATATTTCGTTTGGTTCGAGATATCAGAGCTGAGGTTTGAATTTACAAGCTCTCGTCTAGTAAACCTACATTGATTCTACTAGACTTAGGCAACTCCTGCTAAAACATCCTGGCTTCAATTTGATAGAAAGCGTACCAATCTAATACTTAAATTAGATCGTAGGAACATTTCTATCATTGTATCTATTCGCACGAATCATTATGTGATAGGTAGAAATTCTGAGAGACTTCGCATACAGGCAAACGACTACTACTTTAGAGTTAGTAGATCGATTGAGTAGTGAAGGAGTAATAGTCCACTTTATTTAACAATGCCCGAAGGCTTCTCTCATTGCCGATAGTCTTTTCTAATGAAACTATCCTTACTAGATAATGGATTTGGTTTTAAGCTTGATATTAAGGGAGTTATATTTTAAATGAGAACTCCTAACAGCACTTAATAAGGACTTGGGAGTTAGTTCTAGAGCATCCTTTCGTTTGGCGTTACAATGTGCAGCAATGTGTGCCTAAGAGAGCTGCTTTCACTGTCTGTTATCCTAGCCTTTAAACACATTTCCAATGGGATTCCACAACTTACTTGAAACTTTTGGAGATATTTCATTTCATTATATCGCTATCACTGCAATTAAATGCAGAGAGTTCCAAGAGCGTTTAAATTATGTACATTGGCTATCAAATTTTGTTTCAGAATTCGATGAAATTACTCGATCATATAGTAAAACCGTAGTTGTGACAAGCGTTCCACGATCCATATCAGACCATTTCAAATGAAAAAACGAATTAAATGGCTTTAGTCCCCTTACAAATAGGAAGACCATTTGGCCATTTAAATATCATAACATCAATAATGAACATCATAGGAAGTGCTATCACTGTAGAATGTTTAGGTTTCAGTGAAAAGAAAAATTTTTTTTACGACCACACATAACTCATTATGCGAAACTAAATTGTTTCGGAGGAGTCCTATCATTATAGGGAGAATAGAAAAATCATCTCTAGTTAGTGGGCATAAACAAATTTGTAATTAAAAAAATTCAACAGCAAAAGTTCCTTAACATTCCATCTAATATATGAACCTACTAACTTTTTCCAGTGAAGCGTTTTTCTAGACAACGACTGATGGCAACCCTATTGTTCTAGAAATTGCTACAATAAACAAATTAGCTGTTGAGCTGGAATATTCTTGTTTAATTAAATCGAAACAAAACCTAAAAATATTCAGAAGATGGGGGAGACGTTTTGCAAAAGCATAGTGCTTCTTAAGTAATAAGAAAAAGCTTAGAAATTTTAATAAACATATACGTACAAATGAATGTATGTGTATATACAATATACATCCTTAGCTAGGGTACTGGTTCCTGCATTCCATTCATTCGCTTGACGAATTTCTTTTGATATGGGGCACTGAGCGACCCTTTAATTTATTAATGTTCTGCTCAGTTTTTCCTTTTATTCTTGTTGTTGTTGTTATTATTCTAATTAATTTTCTTATTATTTTTGCTCGTATTAAAACAAAATAAGGTTGACAAAAAAAAGAAAGAGAGGCCAATAAATGTTTAAATGTTTGAGCATTTTACTGCTGAATGAATGAAGTCAGCTTGTCATTTACATTTTCTTACATTTTGTTTTCTGGCTTTTTATTTTTCTTTTCCTTCTTTCTTAATTCGTTATAAAGAATTAAAATTTTATTGCGGCAAGTGAGAAAAAAATTTTCCTGCTGCCATTATTTAAGGAGTCATAAATCATTGAGAATTCTCTTCTTGTTCAGTGTCAAATGAAGTATTTTTGGCCCCATTTTTATTGCCTTTGGGTTCAATGGAAATGTGATTAATTTTTCTTCGAATATGCTATGACAGGAAATGATGTTCACAATTAAAATCAAATTAAAGATTGAATAGATTAAACGAGGTAGCACTGAGTGATTAGCTGTGCAAAATAATATTTCTGAGAAATTTTTTTTTTTTGACTATTTTATTGAAGAATTTAATTTAATTTGTATTGTATTTAATATCACAAGATTTAAATTTGTATTTAATTTAATGCTGTTTTGTTTTACATTTACTTTATAAACATCCATCTCTCTCTCTCTCTCTCTCTGTTCTTTTTCTATGTAAAAACAGAACGACAAACTGTAATACTTGCATTTTGTGTATTTATGCAGAATATTTAAGAAATTTTATGTAATTTTTCTTGTTGTTTTTGTTTTTATTTTTAGTTCCTAGTTTTTAATTATTTTTTATTTTTTTTTTTGGAATTGTTTAGTTTGTAAACATTTTTCCAGGAAGCAATTATAAGAATTTCCTGAAGTAGAATATAAAGACTTTATTTATTCAAAGTACACTCAGGCCTCATTGATGTATTGGATTGGTGATTACAATCCTTCCAGTCAAGATTAAGACCTAGTTTTTCACTTCATTTATGTTGTGTGTGTTAATTCTCTATATGAGTGACAAGACCTAGAGTTTAAAGTCGACTCCGAACGACAGATTTTGGAGAAACTTTTTCATTGCAATTTCTATTTACTCACAGAGTTTTTGCCAGAAATCTACTGAAAGGAAGTCGTCGAGGAAATAATTTTTCATTTTGTTGGAACCATGGATTTACGTCTAATGAGCCAACACTTTACCTACTAGTCTACGGTGACTATAAATACATAGTACATTATCGCTTTAGCGAATAGCGTATAAAAAACGGATCCCATGACACAGTTAGTCAATGGTGACAAGAAATAAGAAGCCAATAAACTCCGCATCTTCATAATAGGATCTGGGAACTGAGACATGAAGTGAAAGATAGCCTACTCCTTTGATCCTTATTCCATCCAGTACTGGCGAGTTTATAAACATCTCCGCTCAGATCAGACATTTCGAACAAAAAAAAAAAAAAAATAATGAAAACAATAATTCTACAGCGACTTGCTCTCAACAGTCTTCTAGCAAAACTCTGAAAGTAAAATAAAATTGTCATGAAAAGTTTCTCCGAAATCTGTCGTTCGGAATCGACTTTAAGCTTATGGTCCCGCCACTCATAAATAAAATTACCACCCACAACACGTATTATGTGAGAAGCTAGGTTGTAATCCTGACTAAATGGTTGTAATTCCACGGCGACTTCCTCTCAACAATCTTCTGTCTTCTCTATCAGTAAATAAAATTGCCATAACAATTTTCTGATAAATTTTTCATTCGGAATTGACTTTAAATTTAAGGACCTGCCACTCATGAATAAAATTAACACGCCCTACATGTGTATTGTGAGAAGCTAGGTTGTAATCCTGACTAAAGGGTTGCAATCACCAATTAAGAAATAAAGTAAGCAAGTTAACTCTGTAAAGCCAGGCTTAAGTGTGTTACTTAAGAGAGAATTTGTTTTTTTTCTTTGTTTTTGTTTGCATATCTGTTTAGAAAATCACGACTAAATGATATTCTCAGAGTATTATTTAACATTTATTGCACTATCCCCTAAAGTATGATTTAATTTTATTTGTTAGTTTTTATTTACAAGCAACAACTCAAAAGTATAACGAGCGACAAACAGCATGACTTTCGTTCCAGCAACTAAAGCACAGCTCAGCTCCAGCACAGAATAGGAATGGAAATGTTTGTCGCTCGTGTAACCTATTCAATGTGTAACTGATTGTGTTTGTTGTTGTTGTTGTTGTTTTTGTTGTTGTAGGAATTGTATGAATTTCATTTAAAATAAATATCCTTTTCAAATACAGTTACAGCTACAGTTGCAACAAAACAAAAACAACAAAAGAAGAAAAGCAGCAACGACAATAAGTAGAACTGTATATATATGTGTGTGTGTGTGTGTTTAATAGCAATGATTGTCGTAATACTTTTGTTGGCTTTCGAAACATGACCAGGCTTAAAACGTGCAACATCAAGTACTAAGAACGTAGCAGGTTCATTATGTTTTTAAAAGGATATACGTTTTGGTATATGCGTGTGAGTGTGTGTCTGTGAGTTTTAATAAGTGCAACTGTATAAATGTTTATATACATACATTACTTATGTATGTGTATGTGTATGTGTATGTGTTTGTGTATGTGTAAATGGTATGTACGTGATTTGGCGTTTGTTACCAAAAAAGATGCTGGCATGGCGCAATGCATGCAGGAGCATCTGACGATGACAACCATGACGTTAACGACAGCGACAATGGCAATGTTGGCAATGATGGTTTCGGATGGCATGAAAAGTGTTTAAAAAGAACTGTAGATATTATGGAATACATACATACATACATACATACATACATATTTAGCTGCATCACGTTGCATATTGTATGTTAAGTTACCATCTGTTCTTAAATGCTTTTACAAATACAAATGAGGGTACAAGCGTACTTACATATGTAGTATGTAGAAGATATGTATCTGTATGTGTGCGTGTGTATATGGGTGTGTATGGTTTTGTGTCCATTTGTATTTAAAGTTTTCAAGTGTCTGAAATTCTTGTGGATTTTAAGAATTCCAAAGAAATTTTGTTGTTATTCGTGTTTAAGTTAAGCACTCTTGTAGGTGGTTACATAACAAAAATGGTACAACGGTGTTCATATGGGTTGCAGCACCAGTTACCAATACAATTGAAATAGTTGCATACATAAGAGTAAAGCAGGTGATATAGTTACAGGCACATACAGGCACAGAAACAGTTTAGAAAATCTCTCTCTCTACATACACAGAAAACATTTCTCTGCTGGATATACAAATAATTCGGAGAATGATGTTGTGATTTCCTTAAGCATGTTAGTCTTTGGGTTATTCTCCAAAAACGAAACAATTCTGCAGTCTTCATACGTAATGTTAATAGGATTTTTAGACTTGCAAAATTCTTTGCAAATCTTTATAAAATAAATTGTCAGTAGAGTGCGTAGTTTAAGCATTATTTCAGTATAATAATGTTAATAAATTTAAGACTTCTGGGAATAATTTAATAAATCCTTGGCTATGACAGTAGTTTTTAGACGAATATATTAAATATATTAAATGTAGCATAAGAAGAGATGCCTCTTGCCTGTGGGAAATAAATTAACATTAGTTCACTGGAAAAACTAAATTAAATCGTTTGTATTTGAAAATATTGATTCAAGAGAAGGTAAGAAACCGCAAACAGAGATTGAGTAAGTGGCTTAAGAGAACAATTTCAAGGAAAAGGAAGATTACTGTACAGCTTACAATGAAATTTATAAACCTTTTGATATGTTTGGACTCACAACTTGACCATTCTTTAGTCGATTGATGTTTAAGATTTTCAAGAAGATTTAGAAAATATTGTATTGCATTATATATACAGCATTTACATACGTACATACATACATACATAATTGGTCATCACAAATCTTCAGTCAAGATTACAACCTAGCTTTTCACACTACACATGTTATGTGTGTTAATTTTATCCTTAAGTGCCGGGACCTACAGTTTCAAGTCGCTTCCGAACGACGGATATTTGAGAAACTTTTCATCGCAATTTTTATTTTCTCGCAGAGTTATTGCTAGAAATCTGCTGAGAGGAAGTTGCCGAAGAAATATGTTTTTTTATTTCGTTTTGTTGAAGATGTCTGAGCTGGAGTTTGAAATCCTAGCCTCTCGTCGAATAAGCCAACACCCTACCTACGAGACTACGGCATTTAGTAACAGTGAATCCTTTTTTAGCCCCAAGAAGACCAATGAATTTTTTTTCCACAAACCTTTGTTCAATGTGAATTTTTTTATATAAAAATGATTCGTGGCATGTGGTAATGCCAATAATGCTTAATTACAATTGCCATTTTATCACGAACAGCGTAGAAAACGAAAATGCTTGCAATTCCCCGAATTTAACTATCAAAGTTCGTGGTACATAAGAATCGATTCGGAAAATGAGCTGCAGTGATGAAGCGTTTTTTTTTACTTACTAAATTTGAAGTTCCAATACACACCGACAGATGCTCAGTTTCATATGTGGGTCGGTGGCGTAATTGTAACTTCAAGGAAGATTTGGTAATAGAAATTTAAAATAAATTTTTAAAAGATTTCGATGCAAGACGTACAGCAAATACCTTCTTCCTCTAAGTTGTGTTCTTATAGCTCAATATACACAATCTCTGTTTGCTATTTTCTCTGTTCTCTTGAACTAAAGGTTATTATTTCAAATACAAACGATTTAATTTAGTTTTTCCAGTAAACTGATGTTAATTTATTTCTCACAGGGAAAAAGCATATATCATCGTATGCCATAACATACAATATTTTCAAATGAAATTGAAATATACAGAATGTAGTATCAAACATAATCGTCTAAATACTACCTACTCTCACGGTAAAGGATTTGTGAAATAGTTCCCAGAAGTATTAAAATTATTAACATTATTATCCTGAATTTATGCTTAAACCACGCACTCTACTGAAAATATATTTCATAAAGATTTACAAAGAATTTTCGAAGTTTTTAAAACTCTTTAACATTACGACGTATGAATACAGAAGAATGGATGTGGAGAAATTTTTTTTTTGGAAAATAATCCTACGATTAATGTTCTTAATTGGCATGAAAAGTTTCTCAGATCTGTTGTTCGGATTCGGTTTTAAATTTTAGAACCCGCCATTTATGGATAAAAATAACACCACAAGGGTGATGTGCGAAGTTAGGTCATAGTCTTGACTAAAGGGATATAATGACGGAAGGGATGCATGCAAACAAGGAAAGTTTCTGACTGTGGTCAACGTGGCGATCTCCAGGACGCTCCTTGTCTTGCTGTATCCATAATGGCACCCAATATATGTTAACTGATGAGTGCAGCGAAGTCCAATCCCCTGGACGTTAAATTCGAGTGGTGCTTAAGACTTGGAACCCACCACGTAAAAAATTTTAATCCAATGAAAACCAAAAATACATTAAGAAGAAGATGTAATGACCAATTAAGAATGTGCATAGAACGATTACAATCCAAGTGATTTTTTTTTATGCATTTACATTCCTTTACGCGACACAGTTTATTTCCAATTCAATAAGGATTATGCACCCTTTGTTTAAAAAAAAAGAGCAAACTTTGATCATAAAAACAGATTCTGTTGTAAGTGGTGGCACTGATCCACCTTCCTAAAAAATTATTAAAATTTCTTAATTTTAATTTTCGAAAACATTGTAAAAGATTCGACTTTGAATTGCTTGAGTTTATAGTCAATAGATTTAACCAATACACCACAACACCATTACGTGTTAAATAATTCTGACATCCATCGCAATGAGCTGCATATAGTTTGTTGTGAAATTTTTGGTAATTTTCTCAAAATTTTTGGGAATATTCACTCACTTATCAGTCTAACATTCTCTATTAATTTTTCATAGAAATTCACCTTTTTTTAATCACAAAATACCACATTTTTCTGATTTTAATTCAAAGTATTAAAAATTAAATTCCAATAATTACTCTCCAGTATTAAATAAACCTTTTAAATAATCATTAAAATTCATACAAGTTCTTTAATATGTATATTTATTTGTAATAATATTTCATAATAACAACGAAAATCAACGAAAAACCACAAACAAATAATTACACAGAATAACGTACATACGTACGTAACTTAACGTAATGTAAAGTATTTTACAATGATTTCAGTGTCATTAGGTTTATAATTACATGGACATGGACATGGACATGGACATGGACAAACATGAAAAATTACAATAAAAATTAAACAAAAAAGGAAAATTAAATAAAACACCTACAAAAACAAAAACAATAGAAAAAAAAATAAAAAAAAATAATGAATTATTTCAACATCACACCTGCAAGTCATGCAGCCATTATTGAGTCACAGCACTGTATGTGTCAGCAGACAAATGATTGAATACGTGAGCATGAGCAAGTGAGTGAGTGTGACATGTCCTTCTCCTCAATTTTAGATATTCTAATAGACACACACTCTATAATTATTTTGAATTATAATATTAGCACGGGCGAAATTGTTAGTGAAACGCAATGGAATAAAAAAAATATTTTCGAAAATTTTTCAAGCCGCAGTTTGTAAATGAGAAGCAGGGAGAAAGGCAAATTATTCACTCAACACCCAGTCAATCACTAGCCATACCTAGCAGGTTTCATTAGAAATTGTGGTCAAATGCAAACAAAGATAGTGGTGATGATGATGATGATGATGATGATGATGATGATGATGCTAATGATGATGATATGATAAAATTCTTTACATTTTAATTTTATCGTCATTGCAAAGTAATCAAATTATTTTTGGATTTTTTTTTTAATTTTAAAAAAACTATTTTTAAATTAGTTGCAGAGAAAAACACAAAATTTTGACATTTGAAGTGGTGGTGGTGAGTTTAGTTTCACGTATACAAATATTGGTTTGCGGTAGGCAATGTTCAAATACACTCAGCCACAAAAGTTAACAAATTTCAGAAATTTTATAACCAATCCGTTTTCGTTGAAAATCTTTATAATTGTCTGACATCTTTTTTCGATTTTAAGACGGTCTTTTGCATTGGTGCAGAAATTTGTGAAATTTGTTAATCGGATGTATACTTTGGTGGGCCTGTGCAGGGCCACAATTCAGTTCAATTTCAGAAATTTTTTAACCAATGCAAAAGACCGTCTTAAAATCAAGGAAACTATAAAGTATTTCAACGAAATCGGATTGGTTAAAAAATTTCTGAAATTTGTTAACCGTATGTATACTTTAGTAACTGTGTAACCTTTACAGCAATTAAATTAAAATAAAAATAAAAAAACAAATATTTTTACTATCAACTGGCTTTATTGATCAGATAATAGGAGTTACCCATGACCCCAATGACTTCATTATCCAAAACAATAATTGAGAAACAAAAAATTTTTGTTATTCGCAACAAATTTACTTGCCGGCAAGAGTCAAGCACACTATTAACTAGAGAAGTGTGTCACCAGATATGTGTGGCAATAAAATTCGATTTTGCGCAGCTAAAACCGTTCTAATGCATCCGAACATTGAACATAAAGTCCCTCTTGCCGGTTAATGTATGAACACTAGTTCCAAAGCAGTACTCTAAGACATTCGTTAATGCTGAAGGATCCATAGCAAATCCAAAAAAATGGTGTGGAGTTTTTATTATTCATTTAGCTTCCTTAACCCATTCGCTGCGAAGCCTAAATTATATGATGTCATTCCCATTGCCATTTATATTTTGAGTGTTATTGTATTATTATTGTAGTATTGGACTTTGTTACAAATCCTATCATGAAGATAAGGTATCATAAGTGATTTAGCTGCTATAAAATTTTGTTATAAATACACGATGAAAGTTTGCGTGAAAAATCATTCTCTATAAGAAATAAAGTATTATTTTTGCAAAAAAAATTTATTTGTAGTATTTTCAAGTTTTTTACATATTTATATTATGTTTGTGGCAAAAAAAAAACTAATTCAAAAGCCTGCATGTTATAATATATTTAAAGTAGGACGAGTATACTCGTCTTGACAGTGCGGTATATCCTGTCAAAGACGAGTATACTCGTCCTTGGCAGCGAATGGGTTAAGAATCATGTGGCCCCTTTTTCTTCTTCGCTCTTAAGCATGTCATCTGTAATTATGTGACAATACTACATATCGACGCCTCCGTTCTACAACATTTTAAGTCGAAAAAGTGTGTTTTGAGTTATGAGCTCTCAAAGTTTTCGCACGACATACGACTATATGGGTGTTCGAAGTTGATTTTTCCCTATAACTTCAGAACGGATCGGCGCATCTTACCCAAATTTTGACAGTATTTAAGTTAGAGAACGTAGAACGTAAAATAAGAACATTAAAAACGTTCTAAGTACACTTATAACATTATAGAATAGAGGCGTCGATATGATGTGTATAAATTGGTGACACTCACTGCTTGTGGTTTTGAAAACGAGAATACCATAAGATATCCTAAATGAATACAAGCAAAGAAAATAAAATCACAACCGAACCTAGTTTCGCACACCATTCATGTTGTGTTTGTTAATTTTATCAGTGAGTGGTGGGACATACAGTGTACTGTCGCCTATGAAAGACAGATTTTTGTGAAACTCTTCATGACAATTTTCTTACAAAAACTGACAAAGACTGCTGAGAGCAAATTGCGGGAGGAACGTCTGAAAACGTCTTAAGAACTTATAAAACCTTCCTCTCGGCAGTCTGCTGGCAAAAACTCTGAGAGTAAATAAAATTGCCATTAAAAGTTCCTCAAAAATTTATCGTTCGCAGTCGACATTAAACTGTAGGTCCAGCCTCTGCTGGATAAAATTAACACACACGTGAGGAGCTGGGTTGTTATATTGATCAAAGGCTTGTGAGTGACCAGTTAAGTAAGCAGATGGTTCTAGGCTCATAAGGCCGTTGCTTTTTGTCTTAAAATTATGCCTTCAGCATTAATTTACTGTATTCAATATCAATGTTCGTATGTCTAGGGTGGGGGATTTAAAATTTTTTTTGATTTTAAAAAATCCCTTCGCTCCACAAGCCGAACCAAATAGTCTATCGTAGTGGGTGCTTTGGCTTCTGTAGGACCACGTGTGGGTTTTCTGAACCACAAATACGACAATTTCGCTTATTAACATACCCATCAAGATGAAAATGAGCTTCATCCGAAAAGATGAATTTTTTTTGGCAAAATCGACATTATCGTCCAGTTTCTCGTTGGCCCATTTAGCGATGCGTAAACGAAGCATCGCTATATTCAGATAATATACTGAATTTTGTGACAGAATAGAATGACATAAGTATTGCCAGTTTCGAAATAACTGATGGTTCCAATTCAAACCGATAGATGGCCCACCCTATATATATTGCCTTAAAACAAAATATTTGGTTTCCACTTTATTCGAACCTGGGATGCATAGATGTATTGCCAAGTACTTTTGTTTTGATATCATGTCCAAATATAGTGTGGCAAGTAATACAAGTAATAGAATTTAAAAATCATATTTTGCTTAAATAGCGTATGGCTTAGTAGCTTCAAATTCTGACATAAATTTTAATTGTTTTTTTTATACAATACATGTACATACATATGTACTCCTCGCATTAATCTGATAAGGGAAACAACATTCTTCCGTAATTCTTAAGTCCTTTTTTCCGCTGGGAGTTGTAGTGAAATATTTTCATTTGTGTGGCCGAATTAATCTTCTCTGGCTCACGTAGTTCTTAGGCTTATTAAATATTTACTACGAATGTTCAGAGACCATAATGTTTAATATTTTAATTTTGAAACGTTATTCGGTTTTCATGTGGCATGCCACATAGGAATGTATGTGTTTGCAGTACATTTTTGTTGGTTTTTTTTTTGCTATAAAACAATTCTATTTGTTTGATTAATTCAAGCATTTAATTCGCTACACACTCTCCCCATCCCCACTTTTTGGGTCACTGTTTATAGTACAAATTACCTGTAATGGTAAGACATTAATCTTAAGCTAAAACCCTTGTATGCCTAAGGCAAGGTGCCTTAGGTCTCTCTCTAGACGGAAAAGGAAATGAATCAAACGCACAAAAAGAAAGGAACAAAAATGTTGTTATTCTAGTGACGTGTACGCTTGTCATTTTTGTTGTTGTTGTTGTTGTTGTTACTTTCGCTTGCTTAACTTTAATGGCACAATAAAAAAATAAAAAAAAATTAAAAAAAAACTGAATGAAAAACGAAAAAGTTTGCTTTGCCATGAAATTGATTAAAATTGTTCAACAAAACATTGTAAAGGCAACAACAACAACAACAACAATAACAACAATAACAACAGCTAACAATGAACCAATTTCGGAAGTAATAACGTTAATAAAAAAAAAAACATGGCCCCATCATCAACACGCACCCAGCCATTAAAACGAGTGTCGTTAACCAAGAGTGGTGGTGGTGGTACACTAAGCAAGGGAACTGAGTGTTAAATTCCTATGGAATTATGTGGCCAATGATTTTTAACTTTTACCAACTGAAACGGTGTGCCGCTTTACAATTAATTGTTGTTGTTGTTGTTATTAATTTCTATTAATAGATTCAGTTTTTTAAGGCATTTTTTGCGGGCACAATAAATCTGTGGCAAATAACTGATGGTATTAAAAAGGAACAAAATTTAGTCGTTTCTTGTGACTTCGAAAAACTAAAAATCGTGAATTTTTTTGTTGTCCTTCTTATTTAACAATTCTAAACAAATAACAAAAACAAAAGAAAAAGAAGAAGAAAAAAATATGATTTATAGCTGACAGCCATAGTGTTGCTACACGGCTTCCTTTTACCAATGCTTAGAAGGGCGTCACAGAAAAGACATCATGTACAGAGTCCTGTCGTTTACTTTTCTTCTTCTTCTTCTTCTTCATATTATTTGTTTTGATTGGTTTTTGTTTTTCATGTTAAAGTTGAATTTGAATTTTTTTATTATTATGAATGCCAAACACATTTCATTTCCGTAATTTTTTGTTTAACTTTTTAGGTTCTTGTGGTCTCTTGGAAAAGTTTTTTTTGCTCTCTGATTTATTGTGAAATTATTCAAATTCAATTCGTAAAGCAAATGAGAAAATTAGGCAACCGAAATGAGAGTCGAAAAGTAATTGATTTATGCTGTGAATTGTAAGGAAACATATTGGATTTCTTCAATGTATGTGTACTTCAGCTGCAGGTAGTGAAAATATATTCGAAAGCTAAATGGAGCTGTTAGCCAGCACTGGTGTTCATATTTTCCATATGCAACATACAATGTTAAATGGTTATCTTGCATGAGATGTAAGGAACCATTACTGACATTATGGCAAAGAACTTTTTGAAATAATGGAACTCGTTTACGAAAACTGAGTATTTTTACGTACCAATTCGTCTTTTTCGTAGTGGTCATCCGTTAGTGCTCGCTTTAGAGGTGGATCGCACCTTATGTCATCAACAAGCTGGATTAGCAAGGCAGGACGCCATCCCTAGTCACATAAAAATTCTCGACAATGAGCAGACAGATCAACTTGCAAGGAGAGTAGCTTTCACTCCACTGATGAGGCCAGAAAATTTCTGTGTAGTAGAAAAAATTTTTGGAAATTTATGGTGGGCAAACGTGAGAATGACATGAGTTACAAAAAATGAATGAAATTATGCATCACACTATTAAAAAGTATCCTGAGAATTTTAACCGTTATTATACCAGGCACAGTAGACCCAAAGATAATTTTTTTTTTTGAAATATGGATCGATTCAAACCCGTTGGGCTTGATAATGGGAAGAACGACCACATATTTGACATCTACATACATACATACAGACATAATTGGCCATTACAACCCTTCAGTCAGGATTACGGCCTAGTTTCTCACACCACTTATGTTGTGTTTGTTAATTTTATACATGAGTGGCGGGACCTAAAGTTTAAAATCGACTCCGAACGACAGATTTTCGAAAAATTTCAGAGTTTTTGCCAGAAATCTGCTGAGAGGAAGACACCGAAGAAATATTTTTTCTCATATTTGGTTCTGTTGGAGATGGGGTTTGAACCGAGGCCTCGCGTCTATTAAGCCTACACACTGCCTATTAGACTACAGCGGCTGGGAGCATATGCGACTTAAATGCAGTTCAAAAGAAGACACCTGGACGTCAATCAAATAATAAGCAAAGCGTTATACTTACTGACCACGGACAGCATCTTGAGTAAGACGAGGGAGTCATAAAGGTTTACGACGGTAGAATACATCATCTGGTCGCGGTACTCCCCTATCCTTGCACTATAATAAGTGTATTCCGTTTTTTTCTTCCATTTAGTTTAAAAAATTAATCGATGCACAGAAAACATCGACGTATTTTGTGGATCTATGTAACATCAATGTCCCTTACCAACGCAATGCAATAAGAAATTTTTTTGTCTTTGATTAGAGAAAACTGAAATTAGAATTAAATTCGTTTAATTTTTGACACTTTGCATACGTCTCTTTATTAACGTTACGTGTGTCAAGTGAAATTTGAAATCAAAAGCAACAACATTTCAAAGTGTACATTTTAATCAACCAAAACGCTTTCCAAAAGCAAAAACAAACAAAAAAAAAACATTCAAACGAAATTGAAAATTTAATTTCAAACGTAAAGCTTACTTGAATCAAGGCATACAAAGAGATAAAACCGAAACTGTTTTCCTACGCAAAAAAATCAAAAAACTTGATGCACAAAGCTGCACCAAGAAAGAGAAAGACAAACATTGCATTAGAGTTGTGCACAAATACCCGGAGATATACGATACAAGCAAAAACATACACAACGAAATAGATGCAGATTGATTGACATGCAAGCATATGCAATCAGATGCAGCTCCCACATACACAATCCGTTGGTGTTAATGTGTTGGTAAATGCACAAAGACAACCTGCATACACAGATCGTTTGCAATGATTGATTTAAGAACTACAAATGCAAGATGCTGTTCATACAATCATTCATACATTCATTCATTTACTCTTTCATTACCTGGAATTCAAATGTTGATTTTTGTTTCTCTTCTGTGGAAATTTGTAACTCATGTTGCTGGTAATTTGGCAAAATATCTAAAGATATGAAAACATACTTAGGTCGTATTCATAGAACGGTAAGCGTCGATAGGCAGTGAAGTGAAAGATGGAATCATGAACATACTTAAATATGGCGATATTACCCTTAGTTTACATATGCCCTTGTATAGGGCGATATTGCCTTTGTTTACATATGCCCTTGTATGGGGCGATATTGACCTTTGTTTACTTATGCCCTTGTATAGGCCGATATTGAACTTTGTTTACATATGCCCTTGTATAGGGCGATATTGCCCTTTGTTTACATATGCCCTTGTATAGGGCAATATTGCCCTTTGTTTACATATGCCCTCCAATAGAGCGTTATTGCCCGTTGTTTGATATTGCCCTTTGTTGTTGATATATGCCCTTGTATAGGGCGATATTGCCCTTTGTTTACATATGCCCTTATATAGGGCGATATTGCCCTTTGTTTGCATATGCCCTTGGATAGGGCGATATTGCCCTTTGTTTACATATGCCCTTAAAAAGGGCGATATTGCCCTTTGTTTACGTATGCCCTTATATAGGGCGATATTGCCCTTTGTTTATATATTACCTTGGATAAAGCGATATTGCCATTTGTTTACACATGCCCGGTGACACACAATACCTCACAATAACTTCCGCAGACATTGCAACGGTGAGAAAGAAAACGATACCATAGAAATCTTCTCTGCCGTAGTCTCCTGCGCATTCAAAATTCGTTGAAATTGTGTTAACACCACCTTATAATCATAAATTTGCGACACGTCTTTAATACATAAGGAAACATAAACTGGTTTGAGTGCCTCGATAGTCTTATACGTAATGTGTTAAGCTTCGAGTTTGGAGGTTGTAGGTTTTATTTCCATCAGATACTTTGATCCGTTACACTTTGGACTCTTCTAATGATATCATAACTTATCACACAACCAACGTACAAAGGAAACCCGCACCAACAACCTGGCTTAAGCTAAAGCATGAACAATAAATGTCAAAATGCAACATGATTTGTGAATTAAGAAGATTTCAAGGAAAAGTGTTAAATCTTCTCACACACACATCTATACCAATACAAATGCACACTTACATTTACACATACACGCACACTTTACATTTAGAAAATAGTTTTGCATACAAACAGGCTACGAAACGCATGCAGTAGTTAAAATCAAAGTACAAAATACCGAAGAGGAAACAAAAGAAACAGCATCAAAGCATTCGAAAGGAAAATCTCAACCATGCAACCATACAACTAGACAAGCATACATACAAATTGTCTAATAGTTTTCATAACCACACAAAGGGAACAATGAAGACCGAAATGCGGTTAGGGACTGTACCTTAGAGAACTGAACTTCGAGATAACAACCTTAATGAAGGGATGAATGAAGAGAATAATGATGATGATGACTAAAGTCAATTAGTATTGGATACACTGGCTTTGCTAGGAAACTATTCACATTACAATACAGATTACATGGAATCACATAGCACATCATTCAAGTTCAGATACAAAGAATTTCCATGGAATAGTTGAGTCTTATGTCAACTGTTGTTCTGAATTTAGTTGGAATTCTTTGTGATTTCTTTTTTTTATTGGTAATTAAAATTATTTATTTCTACATAGCCAGTGGGAGTTTGTCAGATATAGTAAGACAGTATAAGGAGACTTTTTTGCTGAGAAGAACTTGTCGAAAAGAATATTGAGATGCTTGAGCTGGAGTTTGAATTACGGGCTCTGACCTAATAAGCTAACTCACTGCCTCGGGGATTTCATCCGTTTTAAACGTTTTGAAAGTTAGCCTTTGATTACGCAATACTAATCGACCTAGAATCAGTTTGTGGCTCTACGACATAGGGTAATTCTGTCATTCTAGAACTTGCCATAATGTTACAAATAACAGTTAAGCTTGAAAAACTGAAACAATTAAACTGAAAGACATGAAATCAAGCAAACAATAAGAATATGAGTGAAGTTCTTCGTTCCTCACACATTTTATAAAGTTTTCCCTTTAAAGAAAAATGTTTAAATTTTTAGAAAAATTTTGTCTTTGCGGCACAGTTAACATGCACCAAACCGCAAGCTTATCGAATAAAAATGCTTTCCTAAACCTAACCAACCATAATGAAATTTATATGCTGATGGCTTTGCCAGAATAATAAATAAACTTGATGCGGAAGTCTTTTATCATTTCGTATATCATTTCAGCAATCATACGTAAAATATTTCTTTTCAATTTCCAGAAAATTGTTTAACTTACGTTAACAAATGAAAAGAGAGTGTGTGCGTGTGTATCACGACTATTGTATCTGTCTAGGAATTGTGCCCAAAATAAACTGACGAAATTCTAGCTTTTTAACACAACGATACAGGACATAGCCATCAAAAGGTTTTTCATGGCCGTGATATGCGGTATGAATATTAACCAATCCACCACGTGTCTTCTGTCGTATTAAACGAATTCACTTCTTAACAGAAATTCCATTCACGGTCTTACTTCCTTTCTCGTTTAGCAAGTGTGGCAAAGAATTTAAAAAGAAAAAATCTTAGAAGGGGAGAAAAAAATATTTCCATGAACATTGCATTGAAAAAGTTGTCTTGGCTGCTGCTGCTGCTGCTTCACCAGCTAATCAACTTCCATTCAATGATGACGATGATGCCGAATATTTCGATTTTTTTGTTTGCTTTTTGCTTGTTTTGCCTTTAAGGCCGCCTTAAAGGTTTAATTCGATTAGAGGAGGCAGAAGGCCTTTTAAAATGAAAAATAATACGCGTTAATTTATTTAAAATTATAGGAACGTTGTGCAATTTTTTTTCCGTGAAATTGATAAGTTAAACAAATGGAAGCGAAGTATCAGATTCTAGGGAAGATTCTTTTCTTTCTTTTTCCAAAAATCTGTCTTAATGGAAAGCTTTTAAATGAAAAGGAAAAGAAAAAATTGTATTGGAAGTAATTTTAAGAATCTAAGAAAAAGAAGCATCGAAATTCAAAGAAATCACTTCACAATGTTGTTCAATTTTAGGAAAATTACTTACGTGGGAAATCATAAGTTAAAATAAAATTTTCTCTTTGAATTACTGTGCGATTTTGTGAAAATTACTCACCAGCATGCCATCCATCAAAATTTCGGTAAAAATTTTAAGGATAAAACCAAAAGCACATCACAGAAGACTGAATAGCTTTACATTCTCTACATAACAGTGTATATTTGTGGCTTGGTAATCTAATAGGAATTAAATTACTATTCAAAAAACTCTCTCGCGTTCCTGTCACTACCATCAAACTCTTGAAGTCCGCTTTCTTAGCGGGAAACATAAAGAAGCCCTGAATAACACTAAATCAACCGTAGAATCTTAAAAGCAATAAAACTGCGAATTCCGAAATGTCATCGTTTGAATTTTACAAGGCTTGTTCTGGCTTGAAGTCGTCGTAGTCTAGTAGATAGTGTGTTGGCTGATTAGACGTGAGG
Source organism: Sarcophaga subvicina (assembly GCA_936449025.2). NCBI lineage: Eukaryota > Metazoa > Arthropoda > Insecta > Diptera > Sarcophagidae > Sarcophaga > Sarcophaga subvicina. Next base: position 101,344,304 of record OW388081.2, on the reverse strand, counting down.
CCACGGTTTAAACCTCAAGTCAGACATCTCCAACACAACGAAGTATAAAAAAATATTTTTACGGCGGCATCCCCGCAGCAGATTTCTGGCAAAAACTCTGAGAGTAAATAAAACTGCCATGCAAGTAAACTGCATGATAAATAAGGACGACTTCGCTGATAGAGAAGTAGGAAGTAGACTGCAAACGATGCCATAAAGTCAATACTTTTCATTGCTAGAAGTCGCCGTAGTCTAGTAGATAGTGTGTTGGCTTATTAGACGTAAAGCCAGGGTTCGAGCCCCAGGCCAGACATCAAGATAAAATACAAAAAGTATTCCTTAGGCTACTTCCTCTCAGCAGATTTCTGGCAAAAACTCTGACAGTAAATAAAATTGCCATGAAAAAGTTTCTCAAAAATCTGTCGTTCGGAGTCGACTTTAAACTGTAGGTCCCACCACTCATGTATAAGAAATTAAATCACACAACATAAGTGGTGTGAGAAACTAGGACGTTGTACAATGGGTCAATTCGACCTCCGGGTACTGTACTTGTTTTAATTGACAAGTACACGTCCTCTAACCTAACCTAACCTTCCATTGCTAACTAAAGACAATCCATTATATCGGATGTGAAATATGGAAAGTTACTGAGTCCATATCACCAACACAGCATTTGTTAGCTTGTTGTCAATTAGGAATCAAATATTTATCTTTTATCAAATTTAAAGTTATAACATTATTTTTATTGTTCGCTCTCACTACCAACACACTATCTTCTAGACTATGGCGACTTCCCTATTGTCAAGTTAGGTCATAGACTATTCGCATGCAAAACCTTGCGGTATATTTAGGTTTTTCACTTTGGCCTCATTATTAGTGTTGTAGTCGATCGGTGTCTTAAAGACTCCAGCGAAGTACTCCTTCCATTTCTGTTGCTGGCCAGTTGGATCGTATTGCAGCTTCTCGTTCAGATCCTTAATAGGCATGGTTTTGTTTGATATACCACCCACAAAGCGGCGTGTGCAGACAAATAGCAGTTCTGAGATCCCCATGGTATCTTTTATTTCAGCTTCCTTAGAAATGAATTTAAACTAACTACGCTTGCCGTGCCTATAAAAATACTGATGTTGATTAACATACATATCCGCTGTACTAGATATGCCACACTACTGGCTTTTGTATTGTTAATGGCAGTTTTGAGTTTTTTTTTTGTCTTCGATTTGTACCCCATGGTTCTTCAGATATCCACATGGAGTGATCTAACTCATTGCGATAATTTACATTGACCATGAATGCTTTTATGGCCCAAGATAAAACTGTCTTAAGCTTTTTTGTGAGTACGTACTCTAACACGCTTTATTTCTTTGCGTTGTAAAAGTTCTAGTAATCAAGTAATAAGTTGGTTTATTCTAGCACATATTAGAATGACAGGGTTGCCAGAGTTGACAGAATTGACTCTTTGAAAATTTATTGGGTTACTATATGGGATATGGTGGTGGTATGATGGCTATTTCTTTAGTTGTTATCCTCTCCAGAGGGTCAGGGAACAAATATTTTCTTGTGTGAGTTATTGTAAAGTCACAATTCTAAGAATTAGAATTGCTGTGGAACCTGATATGTTCGGGCAGTACGGAATGTTTACTTGATTCTTGATTATGTCAGTATGCTGTTAGTGCTTATTTACCATCAATTCAATTTAATTAGTTTAAATGGCTACATCACATAGAGTTATCTAATCTGTGCTATATGAAAATGATTTACGTATGAAATATCGCCAACCATTAATTCACAGTCATTAAATTGTATTTCTGTTAGAGTGGAAGTATTAAACGTTTTTGGTTTGTATTGCCAGTCAGACAATTATAATTGGCGTCTCTGTGTCAATGACGTCAAAATTTATTTGTTAAATTATAGTTAAATACACCATAATGAATTGAATTGTTAAAATAATAAATGATTATTGTAGCATACATTAAGGCTTGCACAAATAGACAAACTGTTGGCATACTTTTAGGTACAAAAAAAACCAATTTTGTTAAAACAAAAAACAAAATTTATAAAAAGAGAAGATTAAAAAAATAAATTTTGCAAAAAAAAAACTACGAAAACAGAATTGAAAACCATTGCTTTTTAATATTATAATGGCATAGACTTAAGGCGCCATTAAAAAATATAGAAAAAAAAAAATAAACAAGGGAATAAAAAATGTTAATAAAGTTTCGACGAAAAAAAAAGAAAAAAAAAACTGATGGAGAAAAATTGATAGAGAAAAGCCGATGAAAAAAGAATAGAAAATAAAATTCAATTTCTCTCAATTAACGTTTTGTATGGCCCTTGAAAGAAATAATTTTCCAAAAGCAGTTTTTCTTTATTTACAACATCGTTAAAGACACAGACAGCCAGAATAACGGTCAGCCTACTTAAGTTGTCTTTATTTCCATCGTTATTGTTGGACTTGCTACCTGAGGGAGTCTTCTTCTTAAACAACAGAACAAAAGAAAATATTATTGAAATAATGAATGAATGAATAAATGACTGAACTTGAGATTATTCTCAACTTGTTTGTCATTTACATAAAGAAAGATAAATCACTGGAGACTACAATTGTTGCTATTCATACTGCCTCTGACGAATTTCCGTTTATTTGTTGTTTATTCTTCTCTTCGCCATATTATTTGTAATGCCTTTCCCTTTCATCTTGTACTTTGCTCTACAAGAGATTCGTATTCATTTACTGAACTGACAAACGTCTATTCGAAGACGACAATGTGGTCAGCAGATTTTTAGCACTCATTTCCTATTCATGTTCAGGTTAGATAGGCTCATTGTAAACTGACAACTCCTCCCTCATCGTTATAAACGAGAAAATAGTCAAAGTAGACTTTAAGGCGCTCAGGCCTGATTCTTAGAATATGGAAGTGGCTTAATAATGCATAACTTTTAGCCCAGACTCATTGTCTACAGCTTTAAATGGTTAAAATGCTTAAAATGATGCCCTTGTTAATGTCTACGAAGAGAAAAAACTTACGAAAAATGAAAATGACGGGAAAATTTACAAAATTTTTTTTGGAGAAATCTTCATAATAAGGGCGCCTAGTTACAATAACAAAAGAAAGTACCAAATTGTTACACAATAACAACAACAACAATGATAATGGATACACAGAGGAGTACTGCGATTAATAAATTCAAATGTCAGTTTTATATTTCATTTCGAATAATAATGTTAACGAAATTACCAGAAATTTTCCCCAAAGGAATTTATGTGGATACAGTGATAATGACTTGAAATAAATTGGCATACTGGCGACGCTTAGTAAAGCATTTTTTTTAAATGATAGAGAAATGAATGAAATAAGAGGTTGTAGGCGATTAATAATGATTCGCTTGATAGTTTTAAAATAGAATTGCCATGAGAAAGTTTCTCAAAAATCTATGGTTCGGAATCGACCTTAAACTGTAAGTTACGCCCCTCATGTAAAAAATTAACACACGCAATACATATATGTGGTGTGAGAAGCTACGTTGTAAGTTTAAGTGAAGAGTTGTAATGAACAATTATGGACGTATGTATGTATTCCCTTACTATTACAGAGTTAACCTCTTATGAGCTGAATGCTTATTCTTAAGAGCTCATCGTATCGATATGCAGCCTGAGGTGATATAAAATACTTAAAAAGCATGTGATAACATCTGCATGAGTTTAAAAACATTATTTTCATCTGAGCACTTAAGCAATTTATTAGCGCGTATTTAATTTATTTTTAAAGAAAATAAAAAGCATACACACATACACGTATGCAAATACAAAGACTTATGCATGCATGTGTGAAAATATATGCAAATTTCAAATGAGATGCCACTTAATTTGCAATTCCCTCAAAGCATGTAATTTTTCCTTTCCCAAAAACAAAACATATTTAAATGAATATTTAATGGAAACAAAATATCGAATTCAAATTCAATTCGTTATAAAATTCCTGCAGTTATAGTGTGTGTAACATTACATTGCTAATTAAAACAGACAATGTTTGCCAAAAATTTCTTGTAAAAATGTGGCCTTAACCAGCAATCGGCAACAGGCTAATGAAATGAATGATTGACAAGCATGTGGCCTTAATTCTCTGTTGTATTGTCATTGATATCGTTATTGTATTAGCATTACGAACAGTTACCATTAACAGTGCAACTCAACTCAAATGTCATTAATTATCGTATGGTTTTCAAACTCTTACAGAATAATTGGCTTGAGATATTTGAAATATTTCATAACCCTTGGCATCTCTCATCTCATCATGTATACGAATACGAGTGCCTTAGATACAAACATAATTAGTTTATCATACACATTTAAAGCCGTTCTAAATATTTAATTCGTACACTAACACACTCATGTATTTATTTTTGAACGCATACATGAAGAGAAAATAATTTTCAATATTTTCTTCCGCTCTAAATAAATCGCTCTTTAAATATTATTTTCGCAACACTAACGCCACCGTAAAAAAAAAGACAAATACACACCCTTACACACACACGCAAATAATTTGCTGTTCTTTTTTAGTTCTCGCTCAATAGCATGCTTGTGTGTGAGCTTTTGTGTGCTTGTGTGTATGTCTACTACTAAATATGCTTCGTTGGCTACTTGACTCCTCTCTATGATGCTGTTTGCTGTTGTGCTCGTAATGATGCCTCCACTTAATTGATTTAGTCGAAGTCATTTAATTTTCTCATAATTCATGCCTCAACCATGTATTTATTATGTAAAGCTGTGTGTGTGTTTTTGTTTGTATATATCAACCGCAACAGCAGCAACATTCTGGTGGCAACATCAAGTAGAATGTGGAAGAGAAAATGTAGAAAGAAAAAAACACAAATCTTGGCTTTTATTTTTCTGCTGCACCATGAGAATGTTGACTAAGGCATAGATAACGGGTGTTTAAGTAATTGTAATATGCTTGCGATTGAAAATATTCTCAATAAGTTCTCGAAGTCTTGCAAAAAGAATTGAAATTTTTAGTTTTCTTTTTAGTTCAGAAATGAGACGGACTTCTTATGGCATATTCTGCATAGGAATTATCCTGGACAGCGAATAAACTTAAGAGTATGAAAAAGGTTTTCATTGTGTTTTATACTAAAAGCAGCAGTCTTACAGAACATACATACATACATACATAACTGGTCAAACTTTTAGTCAGGATTACAACCTAGCTTCTCACATCACTTATGTGTGTGTTATCATTATTTTATCCATGAGTGGCGGAACCTACAATTTAAAGTCGGCTCCGAACGACAGATTTTTGAGAAACTTTACATGACAATTTTTATTTACGAGTTTTTGCCTGAAATCTCTTTGAGGAAGTCGCCGTATTTCGTTTTGTTGGAGATATCTGACCTGGGGTTTGAACAGTAGCCTCACACTACCTACTAGACTGCGGCAACTTCTACTTTGTAGTACAACTCACTCCAATTCGATACTTACTTATATACTTACTTAATTGGCCTTAGTCAGGATAACCACTTAGCTTCTCACAGCACCCCTGTTGTATGTGCTGATTTTATTTATAAGTGGCGGGACCTACAATTAGATTTACTCTCAGAGTTTTTGCCAGAGGCTGCTGAAACAAAGTCGCCGAAAGAAATATTTCTTAATATTTTGTTCCGTTCGAGATGTCTAAGCAGGGACTTAAACCACGGACTCTCGTTTAGTAAGCTAAAAGACTACCTACTATACTACGACAATAGAGGTATGTAGCCATGTAATTTAACTACTACACCACACCACCAATTTCTTTTAATAAAATTCTACCCATTTTCGCTTTAACACCCAGTACTTATTATTACATAAAAATAATCACTTACTACAGCTTCCATCGAAACAGGGAGCATTTAAAATAATTCCAACATGAGTGAAACTAATAATAATAATGAGTTAATAGAGAGAAAGACAAAAAAAAGAAGAAACAACAAGATTCTACCAGAGCGTAGGAAAAATAAAACAAAAAGGAACTCACTTCAACAGGATATTTTCCAAGAAAGAAACCAAATTGGTAGACTTGCTAGGGGACAACAATTTTCTTAAGCATATCAAATGCAAACAAAAAAAAACATTTGATTCATACAATTGAGAGCAAGGGAAAAAGGGCTGAAGTTGAAAAGCAAGTATCTGCTTGATATGGCCACTGATATCAGCCAGTTGCCAGCCTGCCATTCATGTTAATCATTAAACTCTGTGGGAAATCTGTTTAATGTTCTCCATGTTGCCCCATTTAATGTGACAAAATAAAAAAAAACAAAAAACAAACAAGTTCTCCATGTGGCATGATGATGATGATGCTGACGCTGGCAATGCCGGTGATGAAGGGAAAACAGCAACGTTAAGAACAAAAGCCACGAAACGGTAGAAAACAATTTGTGGCTGTTGGCATTAATAAATATCAGATGATAATAATGATGATGATGAGGACAAGGACAACATGGTAGGAAGAGTGGAAAAAGGTCGAAAAGTTGCAAAAAATAATAACAACAACAAATTTATGGTTAAGAAGGTTGGCGAGAATGACAAGAATTTCTCGTTTGTTTTTTCTGTTTTATTTTGTTTGTTAGTGTAACCGTGTAAGACTTTTATAAACAGACTTAAGAAGAGATTTCAGAAGTTTGTCTATTGTTGGAAGACAACCAGAAAATTAGCACAAAAATATCTTGTAATTAAAACTAAGCAACACAATAAACCAAAAAAAAAAGAGAGGGAAATGAGCAAAATTAGTGATGGAAACTTTAACTGAAGTTTATTGAATATAAAAATTAGGTATGAGTCTTAAAGTTAAAAGATTGCAACAAATTGCAGCTAAAAGCTATTGAAAATTTGAAGATTTCTTCCTTCCTATTAACCTATCAAAATTTTGAAGGACTGTATGCCTTTATGCAACTACAACTATTGGCTAACATTTATCAAACATGCTGATACTTTTATGATGCAAAGCGTTTTATTCACATCTCTTTTCGTTGGACTTGTTCTCTCAATAACTTCTGGGTATACAGGAATCAAACGTGTCAGGTTCACAACATGTGCCAGACATTGATAGAAAAGATTTTCTGCGGTCCCCTTATCCTGCTCGTCATTACAGCGTCTGCCTTGAAGCCAACGCCCCGGTGTTCCTGAGATGGCATCTGATAAAGTTTAATGCAAATTTTGTTCTGCTTATGCGTTGGTATTTCAAATAAGAATATTTATTGTAGCCATTTTGGTGAAATTTATACGTAAGAAGTCTATTATAAAAGCTTCACCGCAATGTGTATGGAAAGAATTACTCAAACAAGTAGTTCTAATTCAGGTTTACTTGTACCTGACTTATCTGGGCTTCAATGAAATCAATTCAAATAATTGGGTTATATTGCATACATAAGTGTTGCCAGGGATGACAGGATTAACTGCCTGAAAATTTATTGGGTTACTGTATTGGATATGGAGCAACTGTTCCTCCTGAGCTCTTTCAGGAAGTAGCACAGTCTGTCGTAATTTAATGTAGCCGTAGTCTAGTAGGTAGTCTATTGGCTTATTAGACGTAAAGCCAGGATTCGAACCCCAGGCCAGACATCAGAACAAAATACAAAAAGTATTTCTTCGGCGACTTCCTCTCAGCAGATTTCTGGCAAAAACTCTGACAGTAAATAAAATTGCCATGAAAAGTTTCTCAAAAATCTGTCGTTCGGTGTCGACTTTAAACTGTAGGTCCCGCCACTGTATAAAATTAACACACACAACTTAAGTGGTGTGAGAAATTATGTCGTAATCCTGATTGAAGGGTTGTAATGACCAATTATGTATGTAGTCTACTAGGTAGTCTGTTGGCTTACTAGACGTGACGCCACGGTTTAAACCCCAGGTCAGACAGCTTCTCGTACTACTTATGTAATTTTAATTTTATGTTAATTTTATCCATGGGCCTACAGCTTAAAGTCGAATCCAAATGATGGATTTTTAGAGAAACTTTTGCATGACAATTTTATTTACTCTCAGAGTTTTTGCCAGAAAACTGCTCTGAGTGGAAGATACGGAAAGAACGTAGTTTCAAAGTCCATTCTTGCCAATGATTCCGATGAAATTTCAGGAAAATTTCAAATCATTCGAAGGTAACTCTCATATGGATTCCGGGACTTAGGGATGTCTTTAGAAATGACATTGCTGATGAGCTGGCCAGGCTATAGTGCTTTTCAAGGCATTGGATTTTCGTTTGACACTCTTTAAAGTCGCCGTAGTTTAGTAGCTTATTAGACATAAGGCTACGGTTCAAACCCCAGGTCAAAGATATCAAATTGAAAATATGAAAACAAAATATTGCTTCGGTGACTCAGCAGATTTCTGGCAAAAGCTCTGAGAGCAAATAAAATTGCCATGCAAATGTTTCTCAAAAATCTGTCTGTTCTGAGTCGACTTTAAACTGTAGGTCCCGCCACTTATGTATTAAATTAACACGCACAACATAAGTGGTGTGAGAAACTAGGTCGTAATCTAGACTGAAGGGTTGTAAAGCCCATTTATGTTTGTATGTATTGCTTTTTACAGGGAGGCTCAATCCCAGTGGAACTAAAAAGGTACGTGTATTATTGCTAGACTTTGCTGCACACATATGAATAAGAAGAGAACTGACTTACATATATTGTATGACCATTCTTAGAAGAATCGTGTTTCTTACAGGCCACAATCCTTGTGGTAGTCATGCCGAAAAATTGGCATTCCTGCAAATGACACTTTTTCCTCATGTGCCAGTGCCTTGCTTTTTTCATAAACAGACAGAGATTTTTAATGAAGTGGGATCCCTTCCTTCAAGGAGAATACGCCACATTACCTAACCTAACCTAACCTAACATTTGAGAATGTAATAAAAAAAAACACTTCTATTGTTGCAACTGTATGTATCCCGTATGACTCTCAAAGTTTACTTTTTTAATACACTGTATATTGAATTTTAGACGATACTAAATGCACACTGTTTTAATAATTTACATCTGAAGGCCATTTATTGAAAGTTCACTCTTCTCTATCAGGTTTCTAAATATAGTTTTACAACAACAACTCTATAGTAGTTATTCAGCTGTTATCCTTGTGTATTGAATAAATATTATCATACTTAAACACTGAATATCCTTGTTTAATTACTGCTTATAAGGAAATACTCTCTCTTCTGTACACTTTATTAAATACATTCTCACTCCCACAGTGTCCACTAGGCATACAAATAAACTTTAGCTCGTTTATAATGAGTGATGAGATGAGATTTTATGCTCATATTGATTACTTAATACACACACACATACATACATACATCCATATGTATACTATTTAATTTATTTGTTTTTGTTATAATATAATATTTGTTTGTATGTGTAAGACTATATATGTATGTATGTATGTGTTAGTAATAATTTAATGTGTGTATGTTATTTATAGAGATTTGCTTTAAATTGCATGTGTGTGTTTGTTTGTTTGTATGCCTATATTCCTATTTCTATTATTTAAGGAGACAATGCTGTTTGCTGTCATCGTAAAGTCAACTTTGATTACATCTGGACAAATATAATATTTTATTACAATATGACCCACCCGACCGACCACTGTCAACCAATATGGTCTCTCTCTCCCTCTCTCTCCCTCTCTCTTTCTGCGTTTTATTTTTCTCGATAAATAATTGAACTATTAAAAGTTTTATAGGGGAGTTCTTTATACGATATTTATAAATCACCTCCCCCTCCCCCCCTTTCATCAAAATAAATAAATAAATATCTAAGACAAGGAAGATGAAGACATTTTTATTGTTTATGACAAAACAAAAACAATCTGAAGAGCTCTTAAGAAACAATATGGCGGATGTATGTATGTGTATGAAATAAAAATACGTCGCCGTTTATTAGATAATCAAGGCTTTATGTGAATATGAATATGATTTCAAGATATTCGGTGTGATTTTCCAAGGAAATAAATTTTTCCTTATTTGTTGGAGAAGAAGAAGATTTTATTTATTTGTTATTAAGTTTTTCAGTTTCAGTGCTTCAATGCCAGAAAATATAAATTTTCGTCAATGATAACTTTGAAGCAAAAAGAAAAAAACAAAAATTTTTTGTATTTAAAACGACATGACTAAGCACTTTAATTTGAGGCGAAATTGAGAAGAAGTTGAGAAGATTGGAACTACCAATGTAAGCACGTTTATCACAACCGGTTGTTGCTTCTATTAAATTCAGGTTTTTTTTTCATAATTTGTGTGCATTTAAGTTCTCTTAGATGTCCTAGTAGTCTAGTGGATATTGTGCTAGACTATTAGCGTGGGGATCGCAGGTTCGATTTCCAGTAGGTGACCTTGATTCATTACACCACACTGAGCATATGGTCCTAGTTGCTTAGCTCGTATTCATGTGTGTATTGAAACTGTATTGTGCTTAAGAAAGTAAGTAAACCAAATATGAAGATGAGGGAGGGTATGTGTCCAAGTAGCTCTAAGTCGCCCTAGTCTAGCAGGTTATTTGTTGATATGAAACTTTCATAAATTTTCTCTCAGTAATCTTCTGACAAAAACTCTGAAAGTAATTAATGGGAGAGGGTGAGTAAGTGGATTGTGAGTATAGAGTTGCAGTCTGTTCAGGCCGATGTCGCTGTCGAGATGTGGTAGAGAGTATGGAATGTTGTGTGGTTCCGTGAGTATTTATTCGTCTGTCCTATGACTGTTAAAGAAGGGAGTATGGAAATTTTGCACAACAGTCAACAATAAAATTACTTTTCTACTCCGTGTGGTGTGTCAGGTTGATGCACTCATGTGGCACCAACTATTGCAGTTGTTCCAGCTCACCGAAGTCACGCTCCTTCACCACAGACAGAGCAGGTCCAAATGGAATTTAGTTCTCTGTCGTTGTAGGCCGGAGAGCCGCTGGCGTTAGTGCTATTGTCAGTTGAAATTAAATTTGTGTTAGATTGTCCTCTATAGTTGCAGTTGGCCTTGTATTTAACTGACCATTCACGATGAGTGGTTAACCAAAGTATCTGTTTAGGTGGCACCACAGTTACCACATCCATTACATCTCACTGATGTAGTGTTATTCCTGATTATCGTATGGCATACTGAACAGCTCCATACGGAAACTGGATTCAGTTCAATGCCGGCTCAATTAATAAGGTACAGAGCAAAAGTGCCGACATATTTTGCTCATCGTCCGGTTGATACAGCTTTTGCTGGGCTGACAAGCCTTGGCCAAAGTTATGCCTGATCTGCCTAGATTAACTAGAGGAAGACAAACGCTTTGAAGGTGTTGCATGGGATAAGCATAGGGTAGTATGGCGATATATGACTCTAATGATCTATGACTTTATGAGGAATTTTCACTTAAAAAAAAAAAACAAAAAATTATATTTGTTCTTGCTTTAAAATTGCCTTGCCAATATTATTGACTAGGGCTTCCTATGTAAGTCCTATAAAATTTTTTAATTGTTTCCTTTTTCAGAATCAAAATCTAAAATGCTAGCAGACAGTATTTGCCTAATACATATCGCTGTTTATATTTCTTCCTCTCAACAAAAAAAAAAAAAATAAATAAATACATTCAGTATGCAGCTTTTATATTCAGCAATTTTTCCCCCAGACAGTGTTGCTTATTATCAAAAGTAAAATGAAGCACAGTTCATCACCACATTAGCGCAAGTTTACACAATAGTTTGGATTACTTAACAGAGCCGATACAAATGTAAAGTCAACAATGTAATGTAATGTAATGTCATGCAATTAATTATTAAAACAAATTGTACAAATCTTTTCAAAAATTATGTTTTTATAAGTCAAAAAAGGCTTCCAGAATTTCAATTAATGCTCATGAATAAATCATCGGACAATATTTCATCACACATACACACACACATATAATGATATCTATTATTACTACATGAAGCTATAATCTTCCATTGACTCCCTTTGAGTCCTTGAATCAATTCAAGTTAATTAATCTTTTATTTATTAAAGATTTCTTTATTTTTAATCGACCAATTATTAATTGGGTATCATCATCATCATCATCGGATACTCTTATACTCAGTTGCGATACCAAACCATGGGCGTTTATGGGCACTTAACAACATTCGATGAAACCAAATGAGAGTGAATAAGTGTGAGTGAGTAAAAAAAAATTAAATAAAATTCCTTGGGTCATATAAAACAGCACTTTATTCTTCAATATTTATTTTATTTTCATTTTCTTTATTTATTTTCTCCCTTTTTTGGAGGTGTTGATTCATATTTTTTTTATTTGTACACACACACACCCCCACACACACATAGCCGTGTTCTATCATTTTCCAGAAATGAAAATTTTTTGTATGTGTTTGTAGGATGGAATGAAAATAAATTTATTGGGGGTTGTTTTATGGCATATGAATGAATGAATGAATGAATGAATGGTTATGAACAAATTAATGATTTTTTCTTTAAATAAGTTAAGTTAAGCCTATGCAGGCACAATGTTTTTTTTAGCGAAATGTGATCCAACAAATGAATCTGATAGAGAAACAGAAATGGAAACTTCCAACTTCCTGAGTGAAGAGTTGTAATGATCAATTAGGTATGTAGGTATGAATATATCATCCAGGACAATAAAAAAAATTTAATGTGAATGTAAAGAGCTTACGTGGATGTATTGTACAATGCAAGCTATTTGTGTCAAAAGAAATATTGAGTACCGCCTAGCGTTTTCAAGCGACTATCACAATAAACCGATAACATTATGGAGAAACATGAAGCAACAAGTCAATGTATGGCATCCTTTAAAGTTAAAGCATCTCCCAAAGTACACTCTTACAATGGTTAAGCATGTTGGTGGAAATGTCATGGTGTGTGGGCAGCATTTTCCTGGCACAAGATTTCACGAGATTACCATTAAAGTGAACCAGAAGATTTACAGAAACATACCAGCAAGCACCATGATACCATTGGCCTAAGGCAAGGTGCCTCTAATGTGAACAGTTAAGCTTGACAATGACTCTCAGCACACTCCACTTCTCACGAAGAGTTTAGGTAAGCGGATGTGAACTTGCCATTGTGACAAGTACAATACTCGGAGGTCAAATTAACGGAATGTAATCGTGAAGACTTACTTGAGGAAAATAATATTTCAATCCAGCAATGGCCAGTTCAGTTCTTGAACCTCAAACCAATTGAGAACATGCGATATGATGTTGAGAAGCATGTATCAGCTGTAGAGCCAACATATTTAAAACAATTTATGAAATGTAATCCAAAAACCCTTGGTATGCCATTCCAAAGAAACGTTGCCCTGATGGAAAATTTAACCCGAAGATATACTGGTCTGCTAAGATATGTTCTTTAATAAATGCAAAATGTTACAAAAATACGAAACATTCTTACGTTTACACCACTCGAGCTGCTTATCAAACTTTCTTACAGTATTTGGCTTGAAGAACTGATATGCATACTAGGTCGTTTGTTATGAAGAGAAACGAAAGAAGATCCCATTGCAACATGATAACGTCTGTGAGATCTGTGAAATCAGGCACGGTGATGTCCAAAGACGACTTTATCCATTAAAATGATTGATGATGTTAATTATGGACGATTGTTTTATTATAGTTTTGTTAGTTCAAATACCTTTCTTGGCAACTTTAAACTGACTCTACCCTGTAATTCAGACAGCAGGGCATGTAAAAATTCGACGTCTTTGACTCTTATAGCAATTTGGTAACTCGTTTTAATTTTTGCATTCAGTATTTCGTTGCATGAAATGGATAATGGCTTCACTAGGCTGTTGTACTTTGAGTTATCGGAATAGCTGTAGACTAAGCAACGCCTTCTAGCGGGTTTTATATTTCATATGTAGTTGAACGAATGTGATCTGTTTGAATTGCTGATTTTACAGGCGATTGTGCTGCATTCTTTTAGGTTGTTGGAGTTAAATCAACAATGTCTTGACAAAACAACAAAAAGGTGACAGGAGAAAGGTGTTTGTAGCCCAACTCCTTAGAGTATAAAAAAAATTACAGAATTTCTTTGTAAACATAATGTGGAATGCCCCATATGCAAATAGTTACAGCGAAAATAATGATGATGAATTTAAAATGTAAAATGTATTCATTCATCATGCATGTGTGCAAATATAATATTTTATATGTGAACGAGTATATAAATTACATCAAAGTAAATAATTTACAATTTTAAAAGGTAGATAGACGGACTACATACTTCTGTATTACTTTGTGGCAGACAAACATATGTACATATAACCGGAAGCATGCAACATAACAAAATGAAAGAAAAACACAGATGAAGTAAAAATAAGAAAGTGGCATTAAAAGTAAAGTAAGACTCGAAATTAAATGAAATTTATCGAAAATCTCTTCCTAAAGGCATGTTAAATATGAAATAAATCAAAAGGTGCACACATACATACTCACACCCATACAAATCAAATACACATACATACATATAGTTGTAATCCCATTGGTGGTATTGAATTAATAGCAGAGACATGTCAGCGTTATTGAACCGATACAAGCAAATATTTACAAAATTTTCAACGTTCCCTTACAACGGAAAAATATTTACGAAGGGCATATTGCCGACAAGTGACGCCATTTCTCCCCTTCTCCCAAAAAAAAAAACAAAAAAAACCAACTTGTCTGGTTAAAATGAAAGCGAAATGAAAGTAAAATTTATTGAACATTTCGAAACAAGGAGGAAAAAACACAGAAGAAGAAGAAGAAGAAAAATTATTTACAAACTAGTATAGCAGCAGGAAATAATATTTGAAATATGGCTGCTTGTGCTGGTGCTTATGGGTCAGTCTAAATGCTTGGAAAATATCGTTATTTGTTCTAGCAAAAGGGCAATAACCGTTACTACCAATGGTGCCTATAAGTCTGTGAATAGTTTTTTTATTTTTATTTTTTTCTTTCGATATGGTTCGATACGATTATACACAGTAGCAGTAGAACCCCTATTTATACCAAGTAATAGCGGAGTAGATATGTTTTTAAGGACAGACAATCGAAATAAATTGAAATGTTTATAATGATTTAAGACAATGATTCATGGAATTAGTGGTGGTAGGTCACAATTTTATTCTTAAATGTTTATCGTATTAAATATTTATCGAATTTCGATAATAAATTAAAAAGTAAAATGAAAAGTAAAATTCTAGTTTTGTAAACCTAAGCGTATGAGCAATATTTATTTTTTGTCAATAAATAGAAGACAATATTGCTCATACGTTTAGGTTAGTCGATTAGAATCCAAGTTATCATTTGGGATTTGGTTTTTAATTAACAATATTAAAAATGCATCATGAATTATTTAGAAATCGTTTTACAAGCTATATTTTATACATTACGATCGTATTGGAAAATATTGTTTTTAGTATGGAGATCGTTTTAGTTAGGGTGTCTAGTTGGAACCGTTTAGCACGCAGAACACTTTGCTTGAAAAATAATTAGTACGAGCCCACTATAACCACGATTTTAATCTTGTGATATTGGTGGACTGTTGAAGATATTGGCTCACTACAGCAGAAACAGTTCTTGCTTCCAAAGGCACTCTGCAACGAAATGAATGGAACAATAAGTGTGTCTCCAAGCAACTGCAACGAAAAATCTGCCGGTAGGGAAATCTTTAACTCCGCCGGTATGCAAGCCATTGGCTATAAGAGAGAATAATGGCAAGGAGCCACAAAGCAAATAGAAAAGGTAAGTAGGAAAACGTCGTCAGAATATCAAGTTGTACAGGAGTAGGAACGATATTCAAAAATTAAAAAAAAAGATCAACCGAAAGTCAAACTAAGACTCCAAAATCGGAAATTCTTTCTGCATGAATGAAAACGTTAACTTGGTTATAGATTCGTAAGAGGCACTGAGACCACACCGCAGCAATTCCGAAACTAATTTAGGTTAGGACCTAGCAATTCCGCTATTTTATATAAGGATCAGTGAACGTCAGTGCAGATGATCTTGTCATGGTTGAACGACTAAGTAGAGAAAGACCTATCAGCCATAGGTGTGAATGCCTGCACTCACTCGGTGAAATCTAAATCCGTAATCTTGTATGTAATGTTTTGGTTCATTAAACGTAAGGTCGTGGACCAAATCTTAGCTCAAATATCTCGAGCTTATGAATTGGCAGGATGCACTAAGGTCACGCCGCTCAAAATCCGAAATCAATTCCCAACCTAATCAACGATTTAAAAACAACAAGTTCCAGCAAGTCGCGTGTTTTATGTAAGAATCAGTGGACGTCAGCGCAGATGATGGCCACGTCGGTGTTAAAAGGACTAAGTTGATAAAGACCTGACTGCGATAGTTGTAAGTACCTACACTCACATAAAGTTTCGAAAATCAAGGAAATTTAAAATTACCTGAAGCTAATCTCTGCCGTTGTCTAGTACGTAGCGTTTTGAGTTATTACACGCTCGTGGTTCAAACCCCAGCTCAGACATCTCGAACAAAAACGAAATAAGAAAAAGAATGTTTCTTTCTTATGACAAAAACCCTGAAAGTAAATAAAAATTGCAATGAAAAGTTTTCAAAAACCTGTAGTAGACCGTAAACTGTAGGTCCCCGCCACTCATGGATAAAATTAACACACATAACATGTATGATATGAGAAGCTAGATAGTAATCCTATTATCGGGGTTGTAATGAACAATTAAGACGTTACCATCAAAACCGCTCATTTGACTCTGGCTGCCAATTACTTACATCCATTGGGCATTCCACCATTCGCAACCTGTATGCACGTCTACAATGCTTCGCAGGGCAATAAATGCCCTCTATTTTATGTTTTAAACTTCTACAAACCACTTACCTGAGTAATTCTAATCTATTCACAGCTCTAGTTGCTCTACCACCCGAATACAATTGAGCAATAATAACAGCTTTTGGTGACGATAACTTTAAAAATTTGAATTACATTTTATGGCACTAATAAGTGGCTTTTGTTGCCCTGCCATATTTAAGTATTAAAAACCATTAAAAATATAAAAGAAAATTTCCTTTTTTTTCTTCAGATTTAAAAAGAAAATTTCATGGCATATTCAACAAACGGAAAAAAGTCAATAATTGACCTTCACGTGCAGGTTCAACCCACAAGTTCATATCAAATTGGAATGGTCATGGATATGAATCTGATTTCTGC
Source organism: Sarcophaga subvicina (assembly GCA_936449025.2). NCBI lineage: Eukaryota > Metazoa > Arthropoda > Insecta > Diptera > Sarcophagidae > Sarcophaga > Sarcophaga subvicina. The sequence goes on along the minus strand of OW388081.2, from coordinate 101,327,148 downwards.
TTCAGTGTGTTTTTCATAAAAGCAAAATCGATTCTTGGGATTTTCTTGAGGCAGTCAGTGTTGACGTGCTCGTGTCGTAATTTAAAAATCTGTTGGCCTTTTTTTCTGTTTTATTTTTTCTTTCTAACATTTCAATATTTTTTCGTTTCTTCTATTGACCTTAAACAGGCGTTTTAAAGGTAAAAACATTATAGTCGTGTAATTAATTTTAAAATGAAAATCACACACTGTATGTTTGTACACACAGTTATTAACAATTCAGTTCAATTCAATTAAATTGAATGTGATTCACGTCATTTTGTGTTGACATTTTTATTTTTCCATTATAGGAAAAAATTGTCAATGTCAATTTGGTCTTCTAAATGTCATTTGAAGCTATGTTAACACAAAATAATTATAAAAATAGGCCAACAGTAAATGCGAAATTGTTACAGACACTTTACCTGATTGCTACTATTGTGGTGGTCGGCATAAACCTGGGATATCCATTCTTATTATTGGGTATCAACTGTAAGTACTCCATTATTGGCCTTTAAATGGAAAAAAATTAAATTTTCAAGAAAAAAGGCAAACTTTTAAAAACTGACAGATGCAACAGATTTACCATCATGTGCTGGAATAGGCATCCATTTACATCTGTACCTACTTAGGCGAAATGTTAGAAATTCAAACTCACTAGGAAGAGGTTCTAATAGAACGATAATAGATGTCCTTTGCAAGAAACTCACAAAAATTCTTAGGATTGGGTTTCAACTCTAATCGCCTATACTGTAGTCGCCATAGTGTAATAGGTAGTGTGTTGGCTTTTTAGACAAGGGCCCGTGGTTCGACCATATCTCTACCTCTCAGCTGTCTTCTGAAAAAACTCTGAGTGTAAAATAAAACTGCCATGCAACTTTTTTGAGTTTGGAGTCGACATTAAACAGTCCCGTCACTCTATTCTTCTCTTAGCTTCGAGGGTCTTAGGCCTCTCTAGACTTGCACAAGCCCGTTTTGCTGCTGCCGTTCGGTTGATTTTCTGGCAAGAGTTGTCATTTGAATTTATTGCTGATGTTGCGACAAAGAATTGAAGATTTTTTTTCGTTTTAATATTCACTTCAGTGTGCTGTATTTAAATTTCGGTTCTGCCTATGCCATGAGATCAAATATCCCATTCCAAGCCTAATAACAACTTGAAGTAGAATGCTTAACTCGGGCGTAATACTACCAATAGCCATTGCAGAAGTATTTCCCTTGTTTTGATTTTCCTTACTTTTCGATAATATTCACACACCCCTCCTCTCTTTGCAGGTGCCGACCGTCTTACAACCACTCTCCTTTTAAATGGAGAAATGCGCGGCATCTCTGTCTAGTGTCGCAAATCTATTCTCAATTTCGTTCTCGTCTTCAGTTCTGCCTTTATGTTCCCTTCACTGTTTCCTAGAATTTTGAAGTGTGAGTTGTCGAGCTTATCATTTCAATTGTGTCCACTTTTCGCCACTCGAAAATACAGTTTATAATATACCCCATGGCTGCCTATGCACAAGTGAAAGAAAGCCACGTGGAGATTGCCGCATATCCTTATGAGTGCATGCCTAAAGCGACAGGATCAAACGCATATCAGAAGTCGCACTCAACTCAGCCTGTACATACAAACATAATTGGTCATTACAACGCTTCAGTCAGAATTACGACCTATCCTTTCATGCCACTTAGGTTGAGTGTGTTAATTTTATACATGAATGGTGGGACCTACAATTTAAAGTCGACTCCGAATGATAGATTTCTGAAAAACTTTTCTTGGCAATTTTATTTGCTTTCAGAGTTTTTGCCAGAAATCTGCTGAGCGGAAGACGCCGAAGTAATATTTTTCCATATTTCGTTTTGATGTCTGACTTTGAACTTGAACTGTGGCCTCACGTCTAAAAAGTCAGCACGCTACCTACTAGACTACTTTGAACATATTTTGAGTCTTGCAACGTTTTGCCAGGATGGACATGAACTCAGCATTAATTCGGAATCCACTGCGGAAAAGCTAACTGCTTCTATCAGCCCACAAACCCAATGACCTTAACATTAATTTCATTAAATTTCCACAAGCATATTAAATCCTCGTCAAACCCTTTAGGGTACCTTGCAAATCTCCTTCGGGAGGATTCACGTCCGGTTCTTCACTAGAAACGACTTTTTGCTACCCTTCCTTCGGAATTTCGCGATGATAAGAGCCTGAAACTAGTAATTGCTGCAGAGAGGCTTTATATTCGTATCTGCAGTCTGTATAACCCAGACTACACATGGCTTAAGTGTCTTCTGGTAAACGTGCAACTCTTACTTGATCTCGTCTCTGTCAACTTAGCTGGTTTGATAAAATTTCCAGTATTCTTATCAATAGTAGGTATAGAGACATTGGCATGGAAGAGGAATAAAAGCTTATTTTTGTTTTTTTTTAAATGTTTTTTACAGCTAAAAAGGACTTTCATTGAATATATTTTAAATTCTGGTTTATTTACTTCAAAGGAAAACCTGTTGCTTCTTTAGCCAGAGGCATGGCTATTCAACGAAGCATGGCTATATTTTAACCTTATCAAAGGGAGATAAAGGTATTTCACAAACATGTTTTGAGAAAACTTTAAAACTTACTTATTTAATCGATATGAAAATGAAAAAGTTTTAATAAATAAATCCTTAAACTAGTCTAGGAATTGTATTATTTAGGAATTGTATTATTTATGCCACCATCCTGTGCTACATTTAAAATTCTAGAAAATTAAAGTAAAAAACCAAGAATAAAAATTAAATTCCGCATCCCTTTCAAATAAGATCATCTACAATTGCCAATGAGACTGGCTGGTTGTCCTAGTTAATAAAAAGAAAATTGATAAATGGAAGAAAGTAAATATAATGCAGCCTAGTATAACGAGAGAAGGAAAGAAAACCAAACCAAATCCCAAAAAAAGGAGTTTTTTTTATTGCAAAAGGATAAGATGTTAAGGTGGCTGATAGAGGATGATTTATATGTAAATCCTGTTGGTTGATTTGATTTATTTGCAACAAATTCTCAAAAAATTGTAATAATTTTGCTGTTGTTCTCCATTCTTAACAAATACAAATTTTATAGAAAAACATAAAACCAGCAAAGGTTCGAACACAAAAAACCCTTGTCATGTAAAATTCCTTTTTTGGCCACATTCAAGTGATATTCTGTGCGTATGTTGCGATGTACGATAAGAGCATGTGAATTTTTAAAATTTCTATTAAAAATCACAGAAAAATCTTTTAACCTTCGCATAGAATTGTGAAAACAATTTGAATTAAATTTTATTGAAAAGAAAAAAATGGTACGTTTTGAAAGTCAACTCTTAAATGTTGGTTGAGACTGATCATCAGATACATACGTATTATTGGATAGGTGGTGTAAAATGTAGAAACTTTAATTGGTGAGGATAACTAAGGTAAACTCTGGAAGACGTAAATATCACTGCAAAGGATGGTAATACGGCCTGTTCTGGATTATTAAAACAAGAATAGATACTAAAGCAACAAGCATTAATGTTCTTAGAGTTTTCGGAAGCAATACATATGCTTTACATATGCTTTATATTAGTCCCAATGACTGCAATGAAAATATGTGCCAATGAATCTCCAATGAAAAGATCAGGTTTAACGTAAGAAATAGGAGGATAAAAACTTACTATCTATCTATCTATCTACTATCCAAGTACTTGTACTCAAGACAAAGAGGTTCTCATATCGGCATTTAAGTATGTGAAGTTAAATTCTCACATATATAACATACATACATACATAACTGATCATTACAACCCTTCAGTGAGGACATCGATCTAGCTTTTCACACCACTTATGTTGTGGGTGTTAATTTTACCCATAAGTGCCGGGACCTACAGTTTAAAGTCGACTCCAAAACGATCGAATTTTCAGTATCTTTTCATGGCGAATTTTATTTACTCTCAGAGTATTTACCAGAAATTTGCTGAGAGGAAGTCACAGCAATTTCCTCTGTAGGAGCAAATCTGTAGCCTTTACAGAGAATCAAATGTTTTGAGCCTTTTCTGTTGTGGCAGATAAATTATTTTTATTGGGCGTTTACCATCGGACAGGGACATTCTCAGCATTCTCATCTTCTCAGCAGTATTCTTATTGCCTCAGCTGTGACAATATTTATAATACGCCTGTAATGCTTGATAACCTTAAGCAAAAAATAGGTCGTATACAATCTGTTCGTTCTTATTAGAGAATTTGTGAGCCTATAGTCAAGATGGGATTATAATAACCTTGGAGATCAAACAGTCATACTCAGCTGAGCATTTATTATTGGCAACTCATTTGATCCTATGGAACAAGTTGGAGCATAATTTGGTGCCATCCTTACATAGCTTTGTATTATACTTAAGTCCAGAAATCGTTTGACGTGAATATTTAACTACTCAGTCATTGAGGTCAACTGTACTGCACAAGAACGACAATTTTAAAGTTTTAATTACAGAACGAAGCCGTAGTCTAGTAGGTAGTGTGTTGGCTTATTAGACGCAAGCCCACGGTTCAAACCCCAGGTCAGACATCGAAACGAAATATGAAAAAATATTTGTTCGGCGACTTCCTCTCAGCAGATTTCTGGCAAAAACTCTAAGAGTAAATATAATTGCCATGTATAAAAATTAACACGTACAACGTGAGTAGTGTGAGAAGCTTGACTGAATGGTTGTCGTCTTAGTTAGTCTACAGTGTCTTTGATGGCAAAAATATCTGTCTTTTAAATGCAGTGAAATCGCTGTGGTTTAGTAGGAAGTGCTTCGGCTTATTAGATGTGAGTCCATGGTTCAAACCTCTGTCACTAACAACTCGAACAAAACGAAATTTGAAAAAATATTTCATTCGGAGACTTCCTCTCAGCAGATTTCTGGCAAAAGCTTTGAGAGTAAATAAAAAACTGCCATGAAAAGTTTGTCAAAAATCTGTCGTCCGGAGTGAACTTCAAACTGTAGATTCCGCTTGTTATGGATAAAATGGTGATAACACATACACATAAGTGGTACGAGAATCTAGGTCGTAATCCTAACTTAAAGGTTGTAATAACCAATTACGTATGTATGTATGTATACGCTGGAATGAACCGCAAACCTCCTTTATAAGTTCACACGAAAATATTGCGATATTAACACCCCTTGCGTCTGGAGTCTCGTATCCACCCCTTCTTATGTGAAAGATACTGAGAATATTGCAAGAGAACTCCATTCAGGGATCATTGGCCCTACGATTTTACAATGCAGTGTTGGTAAGTAAGATCAGAGTAGGTTTGAGAATTTAGTGTACATTTAAAAAAAATCAAATCACTTGAACAATTGAATTGAATTGAATAAAAATACAAAATACTCTGCAATAAGGAAATATTTAAGGTTCAAAAAACGTGGCTCCCTTCGTTAAGAGTTTGTATAAAATGCTGACAAGGTGTGTTGACCGAAAAGTAAGCTTCAAATCGAAGCGAGTTGGAGCAGTGTTGGTATACTGTACGACCCATAAGGCATGTTTAATTTGAGACCTGAAAGGACACTTTTACTAAGCCAGGGTGAATTATCTTGGATATTTTAATGTCTGCACAAACAATTAACATTTAAAGATGACTTTCGCCTTTGATTTTTTTATAAAAAGTTATGCAAACCTTGGGCTTTATTGTTGGTTGGCGACATTTAACAATTCCTTGTAAATTATTATAAAATTCGTGGAACTTTAAGAGAATTTTCCAAGAAACAACGATACTCATGGATTGATGTTAAGAAGGCAGCACGTTTTATTGCAAGCAACATTGCACAATAAATTTGAAATTTTTATTATTTTTTAGAGTCTTCTTTCCCCACCCTACTTTCAACAGTCATCGAACAAAGAGAAAGAAAATAAAAAAAAAAATTAAAGCTTTTAATTGTTCACAAAGCTTTTCCTCTTTTCAACAAATCCCACTAAGAGTGGAACTTATTTGGCCTCAAACATGAAAGGGAAACCATTCAAGGTCATGGCTGGCCATGCAACGTGTTAAACAATAACAACAGGTTGCAATACAGCACAACTAAAGCGGCGAATGTATTTGGATTTGAATTTCTAATGTTTCTATTGAAGAGAATTTAAAATCTTTAAAATTTTTTTAAAGAAAAAAAGTAAAGTTTCATACAATTCTGTGCTATTAGGAGTAGACGAACGATAACATCAAGGCTTTACGTCTGTTTAAATGAAAATAATTTTTTTTTTTAATAAAATTTCTTTTGCAAATTTTTATTTCGTTTCGTTTTTTTTTCTATAAATTCCGTTAAACCTTTTCTTTAAAATTGTTTTTTGTTATTGTTTCCATTCCCTTTTGATGACAAATTCAGTTTTTCTTATTACGAACGATTGGATTTTATTTGACAACGACAAACAGCACATTACAGCACAACGCAACACAAGACAAGACAAGCCAGATAAGAGAAAATGTCTGAATGAAATGAAATGAATGGAATCGTTCAGCAAAATGAAAATCCACATGAAAATGAAAACGAATGTCATAAAAACTGTTGCTGTTGACATTCTCTATAAAAGCCTCCTTATAGTCCTGTATTGATCCCAATTTTATATTCCGGGGGTGAGTTTTTTTGCTTTTATTTTTCATTCCTTTCATATTCTATTGAATATGAAATTCAAGAAGAAATCAATAGAATTGCTTTGCCTGACAATGTTTATTTTTTCCATTTTTTATTCCAATTATTTTTTTCTTTTTTTCATTCTTTTTGCCTATTTTTACATGATTTGTGTGTCATGTTGAGTATTGTAATGCAGATACAGAAAAATAGTTCCATCCATATAGACTTGATGCCATTTTGAAAATCTAAATCCATTTATGATACGGACTTAGACAATAAAATAAAACGAGACTTTGTTAAATCATCAGACTTGGATTTTATTTGGAAATTGAGTTGAAACAATAAAATGTAGTGCCTGTGTGATATGCTGGCATATGAAATGAATTTAATTTGATGAGACAAAATGATATGCTTGGAATAAATTTATACGCCGTCTATATATTGCCTTTAAACTCATTTTCTTTTTCTATAATTCACATTAATTCACATTAGAATAAGTCATTCTCCCAGATGCAATGGCTTTTCTGCAATCACATCTTAGAAGCCCGAACGCGATAATTCTGCTTTTTGACCTAACCATCGGCTTTGAGAAACAAGTTCATAGCTGAAGAATATTTTATTCAAAAAAAGTTAGCGCTGAAAGTCTGCTGATTTAGCACCCAATTAGCATAGCTCCAACGATGGAAATGATCTTTTAATTCTTCTTTAATTCTTGGGCCCGTTTGAGACTTTATATGGATCGTGATACGAATGATACTTAATTACTTAACTGGCCATTAACGATCTGCTTATAGGATTTCGGCTAGCTTTGAAAAATCCTTCCAGGCGCCGACTTCCGCATCTAATACCTCCTTCGTCGGAAGCATCCTCATCCATTCGAACGATATGGCCGAGCCAGCGCAGCCGCTAGGTGTTATTAGGCCGTAATACACGAAAAGTGGCCAAGTTCTTATTTTCTAAGGTAGATAGATAGGTAGATTGAAGGAGAGGAAACCAACCAAAGGTCTCATGCCAATTGACATCCATCTAAGACATCATGTAGGCTTGTTGAGCGTACAAACTTCCTTAACTTCTTCCAGTCAACTCCTCCGAGACGAGTTATGTCTGGTATGGAATCACGCCCAAAATATTGGGCTCTCGAGTTTACGAAAGCTGGGCAACGACAGAAAAATTGCTCCATCGTTTCGGTCTCTTAATTGCATGCCCTGCATTCTTTATTTTTCGCCACTACAATATGGTTTAGGCGTACATGCAAGGCGGAGAGTCCCATGAGTACACTCATTAGCGCGCAGAGGTCGTCCTTATTAAGTTTTAATATACTCATGGTTCTCTTCGCATTTAAATCGCTCAAATATTTTGACAACAGTCGATATTACGTTTCCCCCCGCTTTCTTTGCTTGGACTTTATTTAATGCCCGGAAAAGTGTTAGGTTATTCAAGCACATGGTATGTAATACTCTTCTGGCTCTATTAGCCAAAATTTTCAGTTTCTTCTTTCCATTCACTCCATGATGACTAGGACATCCTATATGGATGGATGGATGCGTGTCATTCTATGCCTAAAGTAATTCTAAATCGCCTTTTTAAATTCCTGACAGCCTTAACTAATTACAAGTAAACGTTTAGTAAGCATTTGACCTTTAAAATAGGTAGGTAAAGCAATATTTTCATTATCTGATGATGTTGGAATCTGGATTATGAGAGCAGAAAGTACATGATGGTGGAGACAAGATTTTTCGTCATGAAAAACTTGAATTCCATTTAAAGGAATTAAACATTTTGACGTTTAATTTTTTATTTGAATAATTAATCAACTGGTTTCATCAGACATTGTCATCAACTAAAATTCAAACGAATTCAATATTGAATTATTTCGTTCACATATTCGCTTTCATAGAAAAATAAATGTGCACCTAAGGGAAAACCATTAGAATTGTGAGTGTTAGTTGTATGCAGAATTTCCATTTAATTTTTATTTATTTCACATGTAAAAAGTTTAAACGGATTGAATGCTTTCACCGAATTTATGCTGATGAAATCAATAAATGGAAAAAACAATACAACTTGTTTGAAAGGAAGTTTTCCGAGAAGAACGTTACTGGTGCCCGTAGACATAGAACATGAATTTAAAATTTTTATCGCAGCAGCCTAATTTTGATCACAATAATAATACAGCATAAACTTCATTGTAAAACTATAAAACGCCGTTAATGATGATCCAGACTTTCTTATAGGATTGTAATTAGAGGTGAAACTAAAGACTAAAGATCGCTATGGAAGAGATGAAATAAACAAAGACCGCAGAAAAATCTCAGCAGTTGACCCAATGAGACAGCGTCAACCATTGAAACTAATGGCCAACTAGAGGCCAACTAGCCTCTTAAATGCACTGCTAGGCACTAATTCTGAAATAAAAAACAGCCAAAGCCAAAGGAAAACTCAATTAAAATTCGATTAAATATTAAGCAATAGTTTGGAAAGGCAACACATTTGATTCCCTTGTGAGATAATACACGAATAGTAAATTAATATGAAAGACTCATACAGGGAGCATTGCCAGAAAAGCCAGACATGCTACAATGATATGCTGAACCCTTAGTGGTGCTACTCAACATTGGTGTATACTTGCATGATCGGACCAATTACGATATATTCGGTCATTACTTGGACAGGCAGTACAAATTTGATGAAACGTAGATGAAGTTTAATATGATGTAGTATATGTGTTGTTATACACACATACATACATACATACATACATACATAATTGACCATTACAACCCCTTCAGTCAGCATTAAGGCCTACCTTCTCATAACTCTCATGTTGTGTGCGTTAATTTATACGTGAGTGGCGGTACCAACAGTTTAACGTCGACTCCGAGTGACAGATTTTTGAGAAACTTTTTAACGGCAGGTTTATTTGCTGTCAGAGTTTTTACCAGAAATCTGCTGAATCGCCGAAGAAATATTGTTTTTTTTTCATATTTCGTTTTGATGCCTGACCTGGGATGCGAACCCGGGCTTTACGTCTAATAAGCCAACACACTACCTATTAGACCATTTGTGATGTTATAACCGAGACAATGGCAACTTTTCCTACAGCGAAATCCATTGCATTTGATGAGACACGTGATTCATCATTGAAATTGTAACCTTGTTAATCGAGTGACTAATAGTTCTTAATGTTACTACTGGCCTCTGAAAAGTACAATGATTTTGTGAAATTACTTAACAACTGTACTGAAAAAGTGTAAAAGAATGAAAAAGTTCTCGCCGTGGTGTAGCAGGTAGTGTGTTGGCTTACTATTCGTAAAGCCCGGGTTCGTATCCCAGGTCAGACCTCAAAAAATGAAATATGAAAAAAAAATATTTCTTCGGCGACTTCCTCTCAGCAGATTTCTGGCAAAAACTCTGACAGTAAAATAAACTGCCATGAAAAAGTTTCTCAAAATTATGTCGTTCGGAGTCGACGTTAAACTGTAGGTCCCGCCACTCACGTATAAAATTAACGCACACAACATGAGTGGTGTGAGAAGCTAGGCCGTAATCCTGACTGAAGGGTTGTAATGGCCAATTATGTATGTATGTATGTAAGTAAACCAAACATCATTCTGGTATTTGTCAGGACGACAGAATTGTTCATAGTACTCTATATGAGCACAACATTAATAATAAAATTTTGTTCATTTCATGTTTTCAGTGGAAAAGAAAAAACATACCTTTAAAGTTCTGACCTCAATACATACGTCATGTACTTAAGTTTTTCAGTCTCTCACAAAAAAGTTCATAGCCAACCCGCACTTTAATAAATATTTTGTTAACCGGTCAGCATATAAAAATTCACCTGCTGCTGGTCTTTGGTTTAAAACAAATAAACATTGAAACTGAAAAATATTGGGAGACATACATGCGAACGTACATATATGTACATTGCACAGTAAAATTATATATGTGGGGGTACGAGAAAAAGAAGAAAAAACAAACCAAAATCATATTCAGTACAGAGACCAGCTACTGTCGGTATATCATAAATGCGTGGGGATTGTTGCCTTTCCATTGCAAAGCAAATAAACACGGAAAATGTTATCAAAACATTAACGTTGTTGCAATCGATTATAAATGCATAACAAAAACAAAAAAAAAATGAGAAAAAATAGAGAAAAATCATATGAAACGATTGTCAAATAGTTGCAATCGATTGGAAAAATATGAAATATTGTTTTAAAAAATGAATTCAATTCACTTCATGCATGGCATGTAGGAATATGTATGTAAATAAATTCAAATGATTTCAATTTCAATTGATTCAAATGGGCGTTCAATTTATGTACGTTTTGAATATTTTGTGGCAAAAAGGGGAAGGAGAAGTTGAAAGGAAAATTAGACAGATCGATGTCACCGTTTTGTAATGGACAGTTTTACTATTCGTTTCCTTTTTCTTCTTGGACTTTGTTTACATCGTAGCTGAGCTGATTGTTTGCATCACTATTCCACATTGGACCAGTACGTCTGTGAAATAAATTTTCCTTGTAATGAAACGTCTATTTTGCTGGTCAATTTCCCACGAATGTATGTACAAGAATGGGTAATAATTTGCAATTTTTATTGAAGTATTTTCTAACATCGTCAGAAGGTTGCTGTAGTTATAAAACCCAAGCTAAATGGGGACTGTTCCAATGGCTTATTAGAAAAGGATATTCTCTTTTCATAATTAAGTACTATTGTCCTTTTCTTTACGCAATTTTGAACGTTTAAAATACACTTTCAGACATAAAAGTTGCACAGCAATTTCGATTAGAGCGGATTTCACGGCTCATGAAAGCTCTTTGAAACATTTAGTTAGGACTACAACCTAGCTTCTCCCATCCATTGTTGTGCGTGTTAATTTCAACCATAAATTGCAGGATTTAAAGTCGCCTCCGAACGACAGATTTTTTGAGAAACTTTCCATGGGAATTTTATCTCAAAATTTTTGCCAGTAGACTTCTGAGAGGAAGATGCCAAAGAAATATTTTTCACCCCGTTCGAGACGACTGAGCTGTGGTTAAAATCACAGGCATTACCTACCAAACTACGGTGACTACATACATGCATAATTGGTCATTACAACCATTTACCTCGAATTACAACCTAGCTTCTCTCAGTGTGTCAATTTCAACCATAAATTTAGGAACCTACAATTTAAGGTCGACTTCGAACGACAGATTTTTTAGAAACTTTTCAGGGCAATTTTATTTTACTCTCAGAGTTTGTGTCAGAAGACTACCGAAGAAATATTTTTCATAATTTGACCCCGAACGGGATATCTTATCTCATAAGCCAACGCAGTTTCTACCAGACTACAACGACTATTACTTTCTCAAATTATTCCCTTTGTCGTTTTAACACAATCCCCCGACTATTTCTGAAGTGTTACTAACATTCGGACAGAATTGAGATAACTTCCTTACTTTTAAATGTTTAAATTCATAACAAACGGCCTCTTAATTCTTTAATTCTCTTCATTTATTTGAGAAGATTCAATTTAATAAAGAAACGCCCTCTTTTCAATGTTTTCCTGCCTGTCAATTGTCCCTCTTTCTTTCTCAACATTTCAACGCCAAGAAACAAAAGCAAAATCAATTTCTGTCCCTTCTGTTTCCAAGTGAAATTGTTATGTTGGTCTTAGTTGAGGTTTCAAAGAAATTCTCTTAAAGTATTTTCCAGTTGGTAACAATCCACCTTTGTTATGGTGATATAAAATAAGAATGAAATGAAAACCAGTTTCTCATTAAAATTCTATAAGAGATTTAGTTACTGTGGTTTGTTGGGTAATCAAACATAAACACAAACAAAAACAGTCTGATGTTCCATTGAAACTCTGGTTCATTTTCTTTTCTGGCTTTTAGTAATGAGAGTGAGAGTGTATTTGTTAAGTTAAATATTGAATGCGAGCAAAGAAAAAAGTTTTCCTTCTTCTTTGTTGATTGAGTTGAGATATTTTGTTTTATTATTTAAAAAATATTTAAATTATTACACAGGATTACATTGAAATTTTGGGTACTGCTTAGGAAAATTATTTTGAAAAGGATTTGATTTAAATTCCGTATATAAAATACATACGTATTATTTTCATAATATTAAAAATTAAATCCTCTCCACTGTGCAGAATTGCAAAAATGGCTTAATTTGCATGATTCTTTCATATTCAACTTACAGTCCATATTTTGGTGGTATCAAGGGAAAAGTGGCAATTTTACTAAACGTTACAGTAATCATGTAAGCTCATGATTACATACACCGCTTATATTCCTTAATAAAGAATAAATTTTTTGACTTCCAGCCTGTGCTCTTAGGCAATAAGGGAACGCATATGATTACCTAGTATTTTAATTTCTTTTGACGGCATTAAGAGGCAATATTTTGGTGTGGAATTGACCTTGACTTTGTACAAAGGCATAACAATTCCTACCCTAGTGGTTTGGACAGCGTTGCAGTTGATGATTGGTTTCTTACTACAACTACAGATTATACAATGACAGACTGTTCTGCCCTTCGTATTTAACAAATGAGTCCTTATTATTACCACTAACTGGCTACTTATGGGCGATTGATTCCTACTTCCGATTTAGTGGCACCACTTCACTCATTCATTCGCTTCGATTTGTTTCTTTTCTCGAGGGATTCAAAACATAAAGCTCGATTAACTCATGATGGACTCATATATTGAACATTTTTATATTAAACAGCCATATTTAAGGAGTTTCAAATAATTTATTTTAATTTCATTATTTCATAGACGAGTGAAACAGTGTTTAAATGTTGGTCGGTCTCAGCAATTTTACTAGTATTTTCAATAGACGACTAAAACAGTGTTTAGATGATGGTCGGTCTCGGCAATTTTACTAATATTTTCGATATTTGTCCCTAGAGAGTAGTATTTGCTTAACATAAGAATTATAAGAACTGAATGGGCGAAACCTATAATCAGGTCTATAAATATTTTCAACATCTTTATCCTCCTAACGTATGTCGTATTATCTTATTTTTGGTAAACATCAATCAATATTTAATCAATACTCTAGCGATGCGGTGGTGAATCGGACAAAGCAGGGAACTATATACACCATTGGTTTTCAATACTAAAAATAACAAGGATTCAATCCCTATCAACAACAAACATCTTTAGTAGAATCAACCTCTTGGAAAAAAAAGGAACCTCAGTGCACAAAATTTCCTCAACTTCTTCCCCAATACTACAACCCTAATTCCTCTTCACAGAGAGGCAACGCCAGTTGGTTATCTTATTAATCTGGAACCTATTAGGAAGAGTATACCAATCAATTAGTGAAAGGAATTAAACAAACAATCACTCAAATGTGACCATTTTTAGTAGGAAATCTCATGCTTCTTTCTAAATATTCTAATAAATTCGATTGATTGTCATTTGATAGAATCATACGCCATATTGTAGGTCTCAGCCTCCATACAAAAAAAAGGGAATTTCAGAAAGTAAATTAAATTGAGGTCTGTGATGAGTATAGCATGGTAGCAATAGTATTAACATGTCGCATGGTTTCTCAATTTAAGTTTAATCACAAATTATATTGAAAATAAATTCTACATCCTGTTGTTGGTTATATTTTCAATCCAACTTTGTTTGCAACATAAAATGCAAATGCCAGGCATTCATTGGACCACACATTATGGATATTATTTATGACCTTTCTATGAAATTAGAAAAAAAAACATAATTAATGTTTACATCAATAACACTCCACTAATATTTTATTTTGTTTAAAAAGCGATTTAAAATTTTTGCTCATAATTTATCTGCAGTAATATCGACGACACCACAAATTAGTTGATTGACTATAATGATCCCTTTCGCATAAAAATGCGCAGCAATTTTCCAATTTAAATGTTAATTTTCTAACCAATCAACCAACAACTAACCAACTGATCCATTTTTGTTTCTTTCTTTTTTTATGCTGCGAGGCTACCCGCCTAAGCTAAATGGAACAACAACACTAACTGGCAGCGGCATGAATGGGAATGAATTCAAAACAAACGCAAAAAAAAAAATATCGTCTTTACAAACACAAGTGAAGAGAATAATTTTAATTTAAAATAACATATGAGCGTATACAGCTCTGTATCACAACATCCTGCCTGTTACTCTAACACTTTCTCTCTTCCCCTAATTGTGCCCGTCGTTAGACATACAGAGCGTGCTTTTTCATCACCCGCATTTAGTTCATCAGTAACAGAATCTTGACAACAAAGTAACTCATCATGCATGCATGATATGATAGAATGATGATAAAATGATAAAATGTTTACACAACTAAAATGTATCCACATCAACTAGTTGATACCGTACCCACCATCACTTTTTCTCTACTCCCGAATGTATGTTTCATGAGTGTTAGTGCGTGTGTTTTTTTGTAGCCATAATATACTATGTAAACAACAACAAAACAAGGGTTTCTACATGCAAATACAGATACACTTACAATTACACGAATAGTTATTTAAATTTGAATGAACACAAGCATAGAAAATATTGTTCACATAAATCCATTGGAGAAATTTAAACGCAAATGGAAAAAAAAACGTAATACCAGACACACGCATTTCATAATTTTAAAAATGGGGGCTCGTGTTCTAAAAAATAAAATCCAAAAATAATTATAATTAAAGGGGTTAATTACTGAAATATTTGTTTTAATCATTTTAATCACATTAACATGCCTCTTTTTTTATAAATACTTTTAATGATCTTTTGCGTAAAATTGAAAAATTTTCAAAGAATCCCAAAAGTTCAATAACCCGTAAACATTTTCTTGTAATTTAAAGATGCGTCTAACAAGACAGCATGGATATTATGCCTGTAATCAATACATTAAGGGGTATGTGCAGAAAACATTTAAAGCTCACCAATTTATTTTTAAAATTGGCAAGAAAATTAATTGTAACAGATGCCAAAGGTTTTTCTATTCTTATTTGCTTTTTAATTGCTCATTACAACCTTTTAGTCAGTATTACAACCTAGCTTCTCACACCACCCATATTTTTTTACTTCTTCAGTTTAAAAAAAGGCAGCGAAATGTATTCCAACGGCTTTAACATGCAAGAGATGTTGTAGGCAGTTCCTAGGCCGGTATTAGTCATTACAATCCCTTAATCAAGATTCAGGTCTAATTACTCATACCAGATTCTGAAATGATCACGAATTCCTGCTGTAGAGTAGATCATGCGTAGAACTTCTTCTAACGCATCTTCATCGGTGCTTGACAACTTTCATGACTTTGAGCCATAAAGAAGCACGGGTAAGAACAGCATTAATTTCTTGGCACTAAAGGTCTGTATCTCTGTTACCTTTTGAATTAACTTTTATTCTCAGTATAGAAATAATTTTTATTGGTAACAACATGATAAGTATAGTTGTCGGCTATCACCTGGAATCCAATACGTCTCACATCCCTTCTTAAGCGCCTATATCTCGCGATCTACTTACCTAATGAATATAAAAAAATATTTATATTAGGCTGAATAGTGCAAAGCAACACACTGTCTCTCATCAGGTCGTGTTTGCAGGCGAAGTTTGCTAGCGTAATAGGCGCTTTATGAGCAACATATAATGATCCATTCTGATAGGCAGCTGTAAAATATCGCTTGCTATACCCAATGATAACTGGATTCAAACCCCAGATCAGACAACTCTAACAACACGAATTATAAAAAAATATTTCATCGACAAGTTAACCTCTGACAGAAGCTCAGAGTAAATAAAATTGCCATGAAAAAGTTTTTCAAAAATCTGTCATGTGGAATCGACTTTAAACTATTGGCCCCTGCACTCGTACATAAAATTAACACACACAACATACAGTGAGCGCCATAAGTGAGTCAACACTTTTGTTCTTAAGTATAAAACAGTTTTGTTCTTAAGTATAAAAAAGTTCCTTTTGCATCAATTGTTGTTTTTGTTTTAACATTTTATAAGTAATAAATAAATGTTTTTATTTTTGGAAATTTATTCGACTATTCTCATTTACTTTTCTTGCTATCCACTTTTGCCGCGCAGTGTAAGTGGTGTGAAAAGCTAGGTCGGAATTCTGATTGTAATGACCAATTATGTAAGTATGTATGTACTTGGGAATCAGTAACCAATATACAGTTTTCATCATCACAGAAAGATGCTCCAGTCTTGAAGTCTTCAGTTGGATGCTTGTTTTACTCATGCTGTCAACTGGTCGTTCTCTTGTGTCTGAAAAAGTGTCCTTCATCCCATCTCCTTAATAGAAGACTGCAACGTTTTCTTTTTATTTTATTTCTTATAATTTTTCTTAAATATTCATCGTGTGAATAAGATTGTTTTTGTTTTTTTTTTTGTTAAAAACTATTCCTTTAGTTTTTTGGCTTTAAAAATGTATTTGAAATTTGCAGAGAAATTTTGTTTTATGGAAATAAAAGCATTCGAACGTACAGTTTAAATGGGGTTTAATTCACTTGAAATTTATTATTAAATTATTCATTTATTATTGTTATTATTGTTGTTATTGTAGCATATCTCTTAAAATATTCATGATCTATTTAAAGATTATTATTCTTGATTTTATTTTTGTTTTTTTTTTATTATTATTGTTGCACATAATTTGCATGAGAATTTTAATTGTTGTTAAACAATTTTGCATTTTATTTGAAAACACTTTTCAAAACATTTGACAATAAAAATAAACCAGAAAACTAGAAAAAAAAAACAAAGAAAAAACAAAATTAAGGAAAATAGTAGAATTAAATGCCACTGATTGTAGGAATAAAACTTTTAATTACATTTTCAAAAAGTTTTCCGTATGCCCTACAATACATAACATACATACATACATACTTAATCATTACAACCCTTCAGTCAGGATTACGACCTAGTTTTTCACACCACTTATGTTGTGTGTGTTAATTTTATCCATGAGTGTCGGGTCCTGCCACTGTAGGTCCCACAGTTTAAAGTCGACTCCGAACGACAGATTTTTGAGAAACTTTTCATGGCAATTTTATTTACTCTCAGAGTTTTTGCCAGAAATCTGCTGAGAGGAAGTAGCCGAAGTAATACTTTGTATTTTGTTTGATGTCTGGCCTTGGGTTTTAACTCTGGCTTTACGTCTAATAAGCCAACACACTACCTATTAGACTACTGCAACTTCAATACACAATACAATAGGCCAAGCAATTGCAGGCGTTTTGGGCAGGCTTTATAACATAAAGCGGAACAAAGGATTATAATTATTAAAGAGAATGAAATTGAAACAAAGTTTTTATTTTTTTTTTATTTATTAATTACAATACAATACAAATTATATTCTAATTATATACGGGCGGAGTAACTTGACCATATGCTCGGTGTAGTGTCACAGACCAGAGTCCCTAGTTAGAATCGAACCCACGACCCTCACGCTAATAGTCTAGCACACTACCCACTAGACTACCAGGGCACCCAACAAAGTTTTTAAATTTTTTAAAATTTTTATATCCTCTATGGACATATAGGGTAACTTTAAATTCTACTGGACTCGCTTATAATTTGCTTTGTTTTTATCTGCTTAAAAAAAGAGAAAAAATTCACACAATGACATTTTGTAAAAAGTTTTCTACAGTGCAACTTAACTTGCTGATAGAAAAACTGAAAAAAAGAAAAAAAATTAAACAAAATTGTTATAGCAGTTGCCCAGAGAGAGAGAGAGAGAGCGAAAACGAAACGAAATTATGGCAGGTAATGGAATAATTTTTTGTTTTAAATGACCACAATTAAGGGCATCCATTAGTTGGCAAAATGAAAACCAAAAAACAAAATAATTCCAAAATATATCAGATGCCATTGCATAAAATGTGAAGGCCAAGGATATTTAAAACAAAAGAAATTCCTGAATGGTAACTTCTTGGAAACACATTAAAACAAACGAAATTTATAAACTAATGGTTGCCGTTGTCGAGTGTGTAGTTACTGGACGAGGACTCAAGAGCTCCTACGTCATTTTTAACAGCTTCAAAAACGAAATTTGAAAACAAAATTTTATTTTTTCCAGGGCCTCCCTCTCCGCAGTAAATAATTGTCATGAAAAAAATTCTTCATCTCGGTTGTTCGAATTCAACGTTAAAGCCGCTAGTCATGTATAAAATTAACACACACAACATTAATGGTGTGAGAAATAAAAATATTTTAAAGGCCAGGACAACATGAATATTTAATACGAGTTTGTTAAACAAGCTTAAAGATTTAATAGAATGAATGGTATACGAGTATTTTTTCTATCTTAAGAGAAATAGTTTGAATACCTGTTAATTTATAAAATCCATTCAATTATTACTTCCTAATACCTGCCGTTTTCTGACCAGTTTTATCCAATGCGATTGAGGAAATTGCATTTTCTTCAAGACGCACAAAAATTAAGACTCATGTTCATTCTGGTCATTCAAATTGAAATATCGTATGCATAAGACAAACGATTTTCTACTGTGCACTGTTCTTAGTTATTGGACGTAGAAAATTTATGATGAATACGAAGAATTATAGTCGATGTAGTCTAGTAAGTAGTATTTTGCCTTATTAGACGTGAGGTCTCGGTTTAAAGCCCAGGTTAGACACGAAAATATGAAAAATATTTCTTCGGGTTCTGCCTCTCAGCAGATTTCTGGCAAAAACTCTAAGAGTAAATAAAATTGCGATAAAAAGTTTTTCAAAAATCTGTCCTTCGGAATCGACCTTAAACTGCAGGTCCCGTTAGTCGTGTATAAATTATTCACACACAGCATCAGCAGTGTAAGAAGCTAGGTTGTAATCCTGTCTAAAGGGTTATAACCAATTATGTATGTATGTATGGGCGAGGAATAACTCACAAACTGGTTTAGAAACATTCACCACACACTACTTCATTGACAACTGCACCGTAGAGATTTTTCTTAGGGCCTTTATCTGTGGTGATTTGCAGCACTTACTTTAACACCCTATAGTCACCCATTCTGTCTGCATTTCAGTTCTTATGCATTCGTAGGAAAGAAAGAAAGAATGAATAGAAGAAGCAATTAGCAATTGCTAACTTCGCTTTAGATATCTCCATTCAAAACAAAATCTAAACCATTTACTAGCCACTGGATATCAATAATGAGAATATTTTTTTTTTTTTGACCAAAACTCAGTAGATGCCCCTATTCGTGCAATGCATTGTGTTGGATTACAGGGAAGATAGTTTATAGCAGAAAAAACGGGTACAACTTTATTTACTTTCTCACCTATTTCGCTATGAATATTATTAATAACAGATTTCTTATAAGGCAATCATTAAACAATACTTATACTTAAAATTGCCGTCCAATCACCATTCTCAAGAGCTAAAAAGAGCAGCTAATCACAAGAATGTAATCATAAGAAGTCGTCATAGTCTAGTAGGTAGCGTGTTGGCTTATTAGACGAAAGCCCATGGTTCAAATCCCTGCTTATTATCATATTTCATTCGCCGTCTCTCTCGGTCTTCTGGCAAAAACCCTGGGTGCAAATAAAATCTTCATGAAAAGTTTTCCAAATCTTTCATTCGGAGTCAATATTAGACTGCAGGTGTTGCCACTCACAGATAAAATTATCACACACACAACATGGGCGTTGTGAGAAGCTAAGTTGCAATACTGACTACAGTTGTAACGATCAATTAAGTAATCGTATCGATTAAGTAAAGGAAAGTAAACGAAAAAAAACACTGAAAACCGAGGATATTCTCATTTCGAAGTTTCGACTGCAAGTTACCATATACAAGTGAATTCAAGTGCTAATGATCTTGAGTTTAAAATAATATGACTACGGTGGATGCACTAGTAGAGAAAAACCACATTTATTATATGATTTGCGTTAAAACATGATTTACTTGAAAAATTTCCTTACATTTAATATTTCCTTAAAAATTTTATTCTAAAGATTACAAGCCGGATCTAATAAAGAGAAAAGTCTTAACTATGATTGCAAAAAAATACCTTCAATCTTTAAACAACTGAGTATGGCATCAACATTCAAATAAAAATAAATTTATCAATTTTTTATTTACTGCCCCACACTGACATTATCACTCACAGATACAATAAACAGCTGAAAATAGCTCGAAAATAAATTATTTATGATTTCTCTGTACCACTCTCGAATATAATGTATTTCCGCATTAAGTTTTCCTTGCAACAATATTTGCTTTTACATCGTACAGAAGGACGTCTTTCTTTTCTGTCTTTGGCTAAAAGCATTTACTCGTACATAAGGATTTTTAAATATGCTTGATTGTGTGTGTGTATGTATTTTTATATACAGTTTTAAGGTTTTATGTTAAGCTATACATAGATTAATGTAAAGTCTGTGTGTGTGTGTGTGTGTGCGCGCATAGCATTTCCTGTTGAAGCACAAAAAGTTCAAGAGCCTTTCTGGTTCTGGTTTTCCTAATAAAATCAATTCAATTTAAATCCACAGGCCTTTAATCGATTTTTTATTTTTTGTTTTTCTTCGGCTTAAATCAGATGTTGACCTGATTTTTGTTTGCAGCATTTGTACCATTTTTAAGTGTGTTCTGGCAATAAAATTTTAATGTGTGTTCTTCAAAATTAAAGGAAAATATGTTGCATTGTGTGCTGAAAGATATTTAAAAGGGTTTAAGTAGTGGTTATGTGCTGTGTTGAGAAGAAATCTTATCAAATAAGATTTTCAATTTTACAAGAAATAAAAAAGCAATAAACGATGGACACCGGCATAACAATACACACAACATTGTAAACTAAAATGAATTTCAAAAGAAGAATTAAATTGTTGGACTGTAGCACTGCTAGAGGAACAACTTGTAGGAGCAATTAAATGCCCGCATTTTCGCAATTTTCGTACACATTTTCGAGTGTTTGGGATCGTATCTCGGCAATGGCATCACGAATGTTGGCCTTCAAATGCTGAATTATTTCTGGTTTGTCGGTATAATACATACATACATACATAATTGGTCATTGCAATCCTTCAGTTAGGATTACGGCCTAGTTTCTCACACCACTTATCTTGTTTGTTAATTTTATACATGAGTGGTGGGATCTACAGTTTAAAGTCGACTCCGAACGACAGATTTTTTGCGATACTTTTTAAGGTAATTTTATTTACTCACAGAGTTTTTGCCAGAAATCTGCCGAGAGAAAGTCGCCGAAGAAATACTTTTTGTATTTTATTTTGATGTTCGGCCTGGGGCTCAAACTCTGGCTTTACGTCTAATAAGCCAACACACTGCCTACTAGACTACGGCGACTTCATTATTATTATTGTCGGTATAATACTTTTCTTTAACGGCGCCCCACAGAAAACAATTCAACGTTCAATTGACATCACCATTTCGGCTAATTAAATGGCCATCAAACGTTTGATGCAATAGATCGATTGTGGCATGAGATGTGTGACAAGTTGTACCGTCCTGTTGAAACCAAACATTGTTTACACAAATACCATGAAGAGCGGGTACAAAAAATCGGTTATCATGGTGCGTTATGTGGCTCCATTGTCCGTAAAGGTTGCGCCGTCAAGATTTTCAATGAAATATGATGCCTCCGCTCCACAAGCCGCACCAAACAGTCACTCGTAATGGGTGCATTGGCTTCTGTAAGACCTCGTGTAGGTTTTCGGAGCCCAAAATACGTCAATTTTACTTATTAACGTACCCACCAAAGGTGTAAATGAACTTCAAAATCGACATCATCGTGCGGTTTCTCGTTGATCCAATAAAAAAAACTAAATTTGATTGTATAAACATGGTACCGCACTTGAAGAATTATTTTTCTTAACCTGTTGGTTTTTGTAGTTCCTACATTAAAATCCAATGAATTATTAAACGGAATTTAAATTGAAATAAATTTTAATTTTCGGCCACCTACTGCAACATTCGCAACAAAATTCCTACATGCATACGGCACATTCCAAAATTGTTTGAAATTCAATAAATTCAATGGAAAAAAAATGTTGAATATTTTTATTGCATTATCATCACTCGAAAGCTGCCAGCTGTTGAAATGATATGAGATCTGAGCAATATGTTGTGAAATAATGAAACGAAATCGTTTTCAGCCGGTGTGATAAATATCCAGCAAAAAACCAAAAAAAAAAAGGATTCGAAGCTCGTGTTAATACTTTCAATCAATAAAAAAAACTGTTTGAAAATTTTTTTGTCGGTCGGTATTATCATGTGTTCTTTGTATTTCAAGCTTTATTTTGGGTAATTGTTGCGAAAAAAAGTTGAATTTTTATTAACAATTTATTTTTATCACCACCCAATATTATTTTTTGATGAAAAGAAAAATACGTTGTCATCAGTTTTTTGTCATCTTTTTTTATGGAATATTTATTACAGAAACAAAAACAATTTCACTAGTATTTACAGTAGGTTTTTTTAGTACCCTACAATACTACTGTTTTTGTAAGAAAATTTTAAAAAAAATTTTCAATAAAATTTCCAGATGACACTTGCGTGACACTAAGCTGCCGAACTGTGTCTCTCCTTTAGAGCAACACAGCTTAATATGAATTTGTTGGAAGTTGCGAGATTATGCACAATTCCGGACCCCTAAAGAAAACACAACTATCGATTAAAAATATTAACAGGTTTCTTCTCTTTCTTCATAATGTCTGATAATCTAACATCCTTTTAATCCGGATAAGAAATGGCACGAATGACGATCGAAAAATTAAAATTAAATTAATGAAAATATTGATACAGTGATAGTAGATTATGGATTGACAGACAGAATGTTCAAAGTTTATTAAACACAAACTAAAAATATTGGAAATAATATCGCGGAAACCTATGCAACAAGAATTCTAAATTTTGTTTTTTAATTTTTTTTATACAAGAGGGTTGCATATACGACTCTCTCTAAAGTTAATCGCAATACCATCTCCGAATCTCTGATAAATGATGCTCTAGAGAGAAAGTTACCAAAGGCTTTTTATGCCTCCTGACATCGTCTAATACGATATCACCAGCTTATAATGTCGCCGTAGTCTAGTTGGTAGTGTTTTGGCTTATTGGACGTGAGGCCTCGACTCAAACTCCAGGTCAGACATCTCCACCAACACGAAATACAAAAAATTGCTCTTCGGTGACTTCCTCTCAGCAGATTTTTTGGCAAAAATCCTGAAAGTAAATAAAATTCCCATGAAAAATTTCTCAAAATATCTGTCGTTCGGTGTCGATTTTCAACTGTAGGTCCCGCCGCTCATGGATACAAAATAAACACACGCGTGGTGTGAGAAGCTGGGTCATAATTCTGACTAAGGATTTGTAATGTGCAATTTTAAATATACGTATGTATAATAGATAAACTCCTCTGGTTTCATTAAAGTCAGAGCATTTTATTACCACGTTGATACGGCCGGATTGCGTATCATAGCACTTCCATGCAAGCATGCAAATCTCTAGATTTTTACCCCCGTGATGCTGGCAAACAACTTGAAAAAGGCTTCCGGAGTTGTTTCCAATCACTTTGTATGATTATTTTTAAATTGTAGTCTTTGTCTTCTGTGCCATAATCCTTCCATACAAACCGAGGGGATTTATTGGTTATAAGTTTCGTTAAACAATTGACGTATCTCAGCTTCTATTAATTTTTGTTTTTTCTCATTGAAGGTGAAATAAAGGAAAATTTCTTCGAAAATAATTTACAATTTTGAGAAGCAAACAATACAATACTTTGTTCAAGGAAATACCCACAAAAATTCACAGACGGTGTGTTAAATACTTTCTATCTGATGTGCATCGCATATTTTTAAGGTTTTATGAGCAATAATTGTCGTTTGGAAATTTAAATTTTCCATTCATTAGCGACATGTTTATTTACGCTCTGGTGGCTAATTTATTTTTAAAGCCAGCATGAAAATTCCGTATAAAAATAAAACAAAATGACGCAGCAACAAGCGTTGACGACAATTCGGATGTCGAACAGTGAATTCAAATCATAGTCAATAATTAAAAAAAAGCACAGATTTTCAATTGATTTTTGCACGGTCCTAAACAAATGATTGCCAGGATATTTTTCACATTTTTTTTGAATTTCGTATCAATATTACGCAATACGAGTTAACGAATATCCAAACAGAAAAAAAGTCCCAAAAACTTATTCCATAATTAATTATTGAAAAAAAAAACGAAAGAAAAAGGAAAAAAGAAAAACAAAAAGAAAGGAAAAATTAAATTTTCTGACCCTTAAATTATTGTTTTTCAAGGGAAATTACCACGAACAAGGGAAACAGAAAGGAAAACAATGTTAACAGCATAAGAACCCATAAATTAACCAAAAAAATCTGGCATAATCTGAAGAACAGTTACTTTCGGCGTTAGAAATTTATATAAAATTCTTCTATCTTTTTTAATGGATGTGTGTGTGTGGTTGCGTGTGTTTAAGTATTTGTCATGATTCAGATTTTCTTGTCTGCCTGCCTGTCTGTTTTGTTTCGTTGTCCTGTTTATGGAAAAACCAAGAATCACACTCTTTTTGTTACGTATTCCTTTAGAATCCTTTCATTGATTAGTGTGAGGTGAGTGTAAGCAACCATTCAAGTGTTAAATTTTTTGTTGACCTTACCAATAAAAAAGGGCCAACAAATATTACTTAAATTCTGTCTGTAAAGGAATTTTCTTTTTCTTTTTGGTGCTTAACTGTGGGTTGGAATAATTAATAGACTGAAAAGTATTAAACAAACGAAATGTGATAGCATTCTACCATTAAAACGATTTTTGTTTGGCTATATTTTATGCCAATTGATGTATGGCCTTAAGAAGCATTGACGGACAGAATAAAGGCTGGTATTAAACCGCAAAAAGATAAATTGTTTTATAAATAAATCCATACAAATTGAGGCTACAAATGGGAATGAGGAAAAGCGAAAATGTTAAGAATTTAAATTGTTTTTTTTTCATGAATATTGACAGACCTTGATCTGAATATGAAATACTAGTATTTGTAAAAGGTTTGATATATTTGAGGACTAGGGTGCCCTGGTGGGTAGCGTGAGGGTCGCGGGTTCGATTCCCACCAGAGACTCTGGTATGTGACACTACACCGAGGACATGGTCAAGTTACTCTGCTCGTATATAATTATAATATAATTTGTAATTGTACTGTAATTAATAAATACTTAAAATAAATATTTGAGGACTATTGTGGCTTGTGGCTTATTCGCATACAATTTCGACTTGAGAAAACTCCACAAGAAAAATTCTAAATCATTGTCAAATCGCTAGTTGTTGGCTAGTTTACATCACCTCCACATCTCATATTTCTAAGGTTTCGCATTCAAAGGAAACTGTACCACTGCTTGATGCATTCAACCATTAAAGGAAGAAAGTTTTCACAGCTAAACCGATTTTTCGCCAATTTTGAGGCCATGAGTTGCTAAAATGTTGGAGTTTATAACATAATCAAATTATGTTATAATCTGCGATTTCATTCTTGTATCTTCAACAGTCGCTTTTACTTTTTTCAATATTTTTTGTCCCTTCGACCTGTGTCTTATGTACAGCAAGTGCCAATCTAGCCGTAACAGGCCATGCTTCAACTACTCCAACTGCCTACTCCAACTGACTACTCCGTCATCTTTTTTTTATACCTTACCGTGCTAGCCACTATTACTAGGCAATAGAGATCAAAGTATTGAGACCTTCGAAACACTTTCCAATTCTTTATATTCCTTCTCTCCATCATTCCTTGAATGTATGATTGTACGGTCTCCAATAAATGCGAGAGTGTGACCACTGCGTACATACTCATATGCGAAGTTATGTTGATTGGCTTCAAAAACTGAGAAATTTATTTAACGAGGAATACATATTCGTATATGAGTTAAAGTCCTTGTAGTCTAACAGGTATTGTTGGTTATTAAACGTGAGGCCACGGTCCAAACCTCAGGTTAGACAGCTCGAACAAAACGAAAATTGAAAAAATATTTCTTCGGCAACTGCCTCTCATCAGATTTCTGGCAATAACTCTGGTAGTAAATAAAAATTGCCATGAAATGTTTCTCAAACGATCTGTCGTTAAGAGACAACTTTAAACTCTACGTCCCGCCCCTAATGGATAAAATTTGCAGACACAACATTAGTGGTGTGGGAAGTTTGGTCGTAACTCAGACTAAAGGATTGTAATGATTGTATATGAATATTAAGAGATGGGACATATTATGTCATCAGTTCGTTGTCTCCCTGTTTCTCGATACGTCGATATCTGCTTCAGGTTTGTAATGTTTTGAGGATTCTACCTAGACTAAGTCTTGTCTTGTTGCAGTGCAGATCTTCATTTTGCCTTTGCTGCTCTTCCTACAGTGCTACAGGGTGGATTTCCTTAAAAGCTTTAAGGGAGGTATGGCCAACTGACCAAATTTTTTCATTATTTTTTTAATTTAAATCTTTCAATATTTACAAAAAAAAAGTGTAGAGTTTTATCAGTTGAATGCAGTTTTTTTTGTTTGTGGTATATGTACTGAATTCATTTTCATTTCTCTCTGTTTTCATTTTCTTTACTCCATTAATTCTTTGCACTCATTTTACTGTTATTTATTTTTTTCGAATTTCTGTGTCTCTTTTTTCAGTTTTCTTTTACTGCATTTCCTTTTCCTGTAGTAGCCTCTACTCGTTGACTTTTTATGCTGCTTGTACTGGGATTTTCATCAAGCGCTACATATCTTTAAATTTAAATAAAACAGAATTTGAGTGAGATATCATCGAAATTTATTCCTTTGGAAGACCAATTGATGCCATTATGTGTGGAATATATCATCCTTCAAATATTATCAACGGCTTCTCCTGATGGAGCGCATTCGAGATGTTTAATTTTCTATGCTTCTGGAGCATAAAACAGTCTGTTTTTGATAGATGCCAAGGGTTATGTGGGCTTTTATGACCTCTGTGGCTTGATGCTTCTTCGCAGTCCCATGAACTCGATGGACTATTTGCATCACCTTCAAGTGAGACAACGATGCTCACAAATCGTTCCTGCGGAATATCTAATGTGGCATAAGCTGTGTGTCACGTAGCGTCGTCCTATTGCAACTACATTTCGTTGGTGTCGATATCATCTAATTTAGGCTCACCATTGATAGTGGCCAACTTCGTTTTCAAAAGAATATGTATTGATAGCATGGCAAGATCAAAATCCCTATCCAACTGTGAGTTTTCGGTATGCATTAAACGCTCTTGGATGTCATGAGTTGTTGCCACAAAATCGACAATCAATGGGTCTCATTGCGGAAGATGTTTTTTTCCATGAGAAACGCACGATACTTTGTCCGAAGAGAACACCAACTTCTTTATTATTTGCACGTGTTGTTGAATATTACCATGCATGCATGGCACTTTGGCAAAACTGTCTGAATAACTGACAACTAATTTGACTCGATAAAGCCACTATCAACTGTCAAAGTGCGGAAATCTTTGTTAAAAGACCCGCTAACAGTGATGGTAATACAGTATTATGATGCTCCTGCTCTAAGTGTAATTGTCTCGGACATGCATTTCTTTTACTGGTCTTGGTCTGTCTTTGTGTTCCTGTTCATGTGTCTGTCGGTCTCTATTCTAATTTTATTTTCTCTTTTTTTTTGTTTTTCTTATTTTATGATTCTATAACCCAGGATGACATATTTGTTTATTAAAAATGGCGTACATTTCTAGATTAGAAACTAACACTTAAAGAGTAAAAACAAAAACAGAAATTATAACTAAAACAACAACGACAACAACAAAATTAAAAGAGAAATATGGTTTACCAATGTACATACTTCCATCGGCTTATGAATGGAATTTTATTTTTAGCACTTAATGATGCAGGTTCTGTAATATGGGCAAATGACAGGATGTCAATTATAAAAGAAATATTCCACATTTTCCATTTATTTTCTCTTTTTTCTAATTTTTCATTTAAAAATGATTTTAAAAATTATTTTTAGAAAAAGATTTAAGGACTATATGGAAGAATCAAGGTTGTAATCCTGACTAAACTGTTGTAACGGCCGATTAAACAAGCAATAAAATATGGATTCCCTGCAATATTTCAAACTCGTGAATATTTAAAATTCTGTAAAGCGGGTGAGGCGGAACTTCCCAACCATCATTTTTTAAAAGCTGCTAACAGGTCTTGCAACATGTGGCCATGACGAACCACAACTTGTTGTCCAGTGACAGTTGAAAAAACTAACCTCCTATTGCTCAACAAGATTTCAATGTTTTTTTCTGAAATGTTTTAACGCCATATATGTTCCTAGAATCTATTTATAGTGCCAATTATTCTGGACAAATGTTTTTTAAATTTACTATGCCCGGTCAAAGGTCTGATTTCAACCCTCAAAATATTCCTGAATAGTCAAGTGCAAGACTCAAAAGTCATAGCAAGATTATTAGACTATCAGAACTTCGCAGTTGATTTAAATGCACAACAACAAACAAATGATTTAACTTTGAAAATCTAAGTTCATAACCTCAAACGCATTTATCAATAACACTCACTGGAATTATAAGTTCTGATCACACCCAACATTACATCCTAAAAATTTCGTTTTTTGGGTTTTTTCTTGTTTTCCAAAACTAATTACACGTGTTAAATAAAATTTCTTGCAACTCTTCTGTTGCCAAACATATTTCACTTCTCTTTCACATTTTTTCACTCTCCATCGTACAGAATTGAATAGAAAAAGAAAATCCAACACACACGTTGGTCAGTTGGTCATTGTAAATCCTTGTCTGCCGGCATGTTGAAAAACTCACTTACAAGTGTTCGAACATTTCTCGACACAATATCGGTGAACAGTAACCAGTAACCACATGGGAATCATGACATTTAATAATTTTTTTTCTTTAGTATTTCTAAGCAACAACAACAACAAATGATACCCAACAAAGGTGGAAAAAAAGGAGAGAAAATCGAAAAACACGAAAGCGAAATCTGTGTTGCAGCTAAAGCGACAAAATGAACAGAAGGATTATGTGGGGGATTAGAACGAACACTTTTATTGCTTTCAAAAGTTCAATTGAGTGAGTGAACGAATACTGAAGACGGTTTAGAATGTTTAAAGCGAATGGTTACAAAGGGGACACACAACCATAATACAATTTAGGATTTTACACTACGATTGAAGAGAATAAGTCTATTACAGAGAATAAAATTGAAGTAGAACTTAAATATTAAAGGGCAGCGTTAGATAGAATTTCTCCCGCAGACCAACAAACAGACAACAACAAAATATACACATCATACGGTAACTGAAACTATACAAATAAATACGTTGGAATTTTCAAGAAGCAAACAAACCAAAGGCCAGAAAGACAACAACAACAACATTTTAATTAAAAAGATCGTGAGATCGAGAGAATATCTATACAAACCCAGGTCTTGTGCTATTTTGAAACCATTATCGACAAAACGGGGATCATTAAAGAAGGTATGTCCTGCCTCATGTTTATTAGCATATGCTAGCTTTCAACATATAATCGTTGCTCTACGGGCATATTTTATAATCCAGGCCGTCGAGCTATAAACAAATCGCGCGTAAAGTAATAGAAATCTGAACGTACAATGATACTAAAAAGTTAAATTTTTTTCTTCTTCCTTCTTTCCTAGTAAATGTTAGTTTATAGTATAGTCAACATTGTTAGTATCACTACAACAAAAATTAACAACAGCAACAACAGTTTTTAAAAATTAAAGTTGTTGAAGGCAACGGAAGTGATAAACGCAGGCACATGCTATCGATTAATGTTCCATAACATTTGTGTTATTGCTCTACAGTTAAAGTAAAAAAATGAACGAGGAAAGAAAAAACGAATTAAAAAGCGGGACGTTGTTTTATATCCTGATTATTAAGATGAAAAAGAGTAAGAGAAAAAACAATTTTTTTTTTGCTTTGATATTAAACGATAAACGAATTTATAATTTAAAATGGAGTTTAAATATTAAAAATAAGAAAAAGAAATTAAATTTCATATTTGAGTAGATTTTATCGAACGTGTACAAGAAATTTAATCAACTTTAGGATAGCGGTTGAGAATTGAATTCAGCTGCTTCGGTAGGTGGTGTGTTGGCTTATTAGACGCATGGCCACTGTTCAAACCTTAGGTCTCACATTTCCAAATATTTCTTCAGTGACTTCCTCTCATGTCCCGCCACTTGTGTATAAAATTAACACACACAACATAAGTGGTGTGTGGAGCTAAATTGTAATTCAGACTGCTGGTTTGAGATGGCCATTATTGTATGTATATGTATGTATATACTGCCTAACGACTGCAGTATTTTCCAGGCAAAAGTCATGGTTATTTTGAAAGCCGCGCAATTATTGGGTGGCGGCATTTTCTCTTGATTTATTCGGATAGTTAGGCTGCAGTTATGAATGTCGGGAATTTCTCTGGAAATGGTAACTCTAATGCGGGTCCCAGGACCTAGGAACAACAATGGAAATTGCATTGCTGAAGAACTGACCAGAGTCCGTTGTGAGCTTGCAATCTCCGACATTTTACAAGGCTTAGGTACTGCACTTGCGGTGGTTAAATTGGAAACTATTCAGTCCTTTTACGGAGAAACTCAATCGCCCAGAATTCTGCTGGCCTCACACATATGAACAAGAAGAGAACTGATTTAATTCTGTCGCATGGCCATTCAGCGCACAATTGTGACTCTCACTGTCAACTGTCCTTTCGGTAGGCATGCCAAAAGACTTGGCATTCTGGCAAACGACACATCTGCAGAAGCTATGGGTTTAGGGAAAAAGGAAGAGATTGCGTTTCTCCACATGTATCAGTGCCCTGCTTTTGTCGTAAAAGTTTGGAGGCTTTGTCCTCTCATTTGCTGACATGCGTGACCGAGCTCTCTAATATAAATATTGTTGAATAGTGATTGTGGTATCATACATACATACACACATACATAATTGGTCATTACAACCCTTCAGTCAGGATTACGACCTAGTTTCTCACACCACTTATGTTGTGTGTGTTAATTTTATACATGAGTGGCGGGACCTACAGTTTGAAGTCGATTCCGAACGACAGATTTTTGAGAAACTTTTCATGGCAATTTTTATTTACTCTCAGAGTTTTTGCCAGAAATCTACTGAAAGAAAGTCGCCAAAGAAATACTTTTTGTATTTTATTTTGATGTCTGGCATGGGGCTCGAACCCTGGCTTTTCGTCTAATAAGCCAACACACTACCTACTAGACCACGGCGACTTGTGGTATCACAATAAGCCAAAATGCTGATCTAAGTGGCACCTATGCCTTCAAGGGGTGTCCGATAGCTTACCTAGCCTAACCTTCTCCATTTCGATCAAAGTTGCGCTCTTTCTTGTGTAACTCTATTATGCTTGTCTTGAGAAACCTCTGCATCTTAGACTTAGAAACTGAGACAATATCTTGTTGACATAAGTTAAGCAACCAGAAAACTGTTGGCTTATAAAACGTACGATAATGTTAGCAAAATTGCTAAAATAATAATAATACAATTTAATACAAGACACCAATTATTACGAATAATATTATTGCTTGCAAGCAGCCTGATAATAATATGGTACCATATTGTCCAAAAAAAAATTAAATTTCTTTCAGTTGAAATCTTTTTATTCCAGTTGCTTTTGCCAATGAGGATTGGTTTACATTTTGTATTTTCTTTAAAAGTATTCAACATTTTTATTATTTATGCCAGTGCACATGTATTTATGAATTTATGTAACACATACTCAATAAAATTGTATGTGCATTATAATGCAAAACACAATTGCAATATACAGAGGAAAACATATTCCATTTTGCAGAAATACGTGTGTTTTATTCGAAAAAAAAATAATGAAAAGAATATTTAAACTTTTTGTATTCATTTGAATTATTCTATCACTTCTTTCCTCTCTTCTTTCTGCATAGATTTTTTTTCATTGTTTTTTTTTTTGCTTTTCCTTTCATACATAGCATGTATGTATGTATGTGTGGTAGAATATCAATAAATATGAAATTTATACACGGAATATACAATTTAAAACGACGATACACTCTATGATATTTAGAAATGGAAGACAGAGAAAGAAAAAAATTATTAATTTTATTGCAACTGATATATACATACATACATACATACATACATACAAACATACATACATCCATACATACATACATTTGAAGTAATGCAAGAATTTTTTATCATGTGGTTGAGAGAGTGTGTGTGTGTGTGAGTGGGTGACATGAAAATGTAAAAAGAAAACAAAAAAGTTTTTCCAAATGTACCCGATAAAAATGTCAGATTTAATGAAATTTGTTGCACAAACTGAATGAACTGAATGAATGAATAAATATTGTGTTAATAATTGTATTTTTCTTCTCATATGTACATACATACATACATACTATACATATGTATGAGTATCATATGCAAATTGTATTAAATTTTGTGTCAAAACTATTTTAAATGTATGCGATCCCAGAGCAAGTGTTTATTAAGTTTTAAAGCAAATGGAAAGGCAATAAATACTCAGGGTGTTATGTTAAGGGGATTTAGCTGCATTAAATTAATGAAATTGTTATTGTTTGAAACTTTGAATCCATAAATAAATTCTCAATAATTTTCCTTCTAGTTATGGCAAGCAGCTGGATTCTGAAAATCTTTTTACATTTGCAAAATAAAACATTTGTCAAGAAAATACCAAGAAAAACAAAATTCATAACGATTTTCAAGCAAAACAATTAAATTTCAAATGTTTGCAGGCGTATTTTGGTAGAGGACACAAACCGTTTCAAATTTAGTGACTGTTTCAGTGGAAAACCAGAAACAGCAGGTAACAGTTCAATTACTTTTTATTAAGCCAACCAAAAAACACAAAAGCGAACAAATGACGAACCAAACGAATAAACAAACAACAAGAAAAAGGCAAAAGATTTTTGATCTTTTAACTTTTTTTTTTGTTATACCCTACACTGCTTAAGTAGATTTGTAAAATGAGGACGTATATCAATAAGGCAATTCCTTTAAATATTATATTCGTAGAATTGCATACAATTTTGAGCAGTAATTCCATGAAAGTTTTCGAATTGACATTCTGTAAAGCGCAAAAAGTCTTATTTTTGTCTTCAATCAAGCCCAAGCCAAAGAGTTTATCTACTATGGCTCGTCACCTGAATGAAATTACTACAACAGTAAAATGCTCAAAGACGATTTAATATGGAAATGTTAGGTTAGATAGCGAATCACCATTGAAGGACAAGGTCCTATTTAGGCCAAAGCTTAGGCACATTATGATACCATTATAAATTGCCACAGCCGATGATTAAACAATTCCTAAAGAAAACAAACTCGATGGCAGAATAAATCGTACCATTGCATCAATCGTTTTATGGCATAGTGCATGAAAGGTTAAGAATCTCTACCCGGGTTAGGTCAGCTTAGGTGGCAAACCCCCTTGAAGGAAGAGGTCCCACTGGGGCCAGTATTTAGGCTCTTTGTGATAACACAAGTCGCCGTAGTCTAATTGATAGTGTGTTGGCTTATTAGACTTGAGGCCTCGGTTCACACCCAGACATCAAAACGTTAATATGAAGGAATATTTCTTCGGCGATATCCTCTCAGCAGATTTTTGGCAAAAATTCTGGAAGTAAATAAAATTCCCATTAAAAATTTCTCAAAAAATCTGTCGTTTGGAGTCGACTTTAAACTGTAGATCCCGGATGTATAAAATTAACACAAAGAGAAGCCAGGTCGTAATCCCGATTAAAGAATTGTAATGACCAATTATGTATGTGTGTATGATGACACCACAATTAATTCTTTCCGGGTGTCAACCAGTCTCATTCTCTTGAGAAAACCATCCCGAGTCTAAAATAATTCTTGCTATTGCAGCAATCGTTATATTAGAGAGCTCGATCAACGATTTCAGAAAATGAAAAGACAAAATCCTCCGTTTCTTTATTATAACAACAGAATACTGACACATTAGGCGAAAGATAGTGTCTTCCTACTCCTTAGACCCACAACTCCTGTAGAAGTCATTCTATGAAATGCAAAGTCTATCGGCATACATTTCAATTAAAGAGTGGCCCGTGGGAATTGCAATTGTAAAATAGGTGGCCCTGCATTTTAAGGACAGAAGTTGATGTTAAATGCTGATGACTTCCACTCAAGGCCACTATCAGATCAAAATGCGCATAATAATTGCAGCACTATAGCAATGCAAAGATTATCGTTTGTATTACGATAGATTTTCCATTCAAGCGTACAATACAGCAGTAGTTTCAGTGGAATCAAGCCTCCATATTTTTCAATGAACACTTTTAAGAGTTGCTGATACTTACTGAATTGTTCGTTACAATCATAGCTGCCAGATAAATGAGGCACCAAATCGTCAAATATTTGAGAAAATATCGTCAAAATCGTCAAAGACATTTATTAAAAACGTCAGAAAAAATAACTAAACAAATTAAAAGTTTATAAAAACTAAAGTAAAGAATATGATGTAAATTTTTAATTTCTAAAAATCGCCAAATTGTGGCCATAAATCTGGGAGCTATGATTGTGAGGCCAACCGCGGCAGCCATATAAATGAAATAAAAATCCATTTCCAACCGGAGCAGTTGTAGTTCACAGCAAAACAATAAATTTATCAACATTTTTAACTATTTTTGTTTTATTACATTTTTAAATTTAAACTTTTTGATTTTTAAAAATCGATCCCGTTAGGCATCCCTAGTATGTATGTATGTATGTAAAATTCATAATGCAGAGAACATATGTGACGTATGAGTGATATTTAATTACATTAGTTTCATACATGACTAAAGCGTAGTTTTTTTTTTTCATTGCATACTTTTCAGGGTTACTATTCCAATACATGTAATATGATGCGTATGAGTAATATATTTCAAATACAATTAAAAATAAAGTATTCCCCATAAATTTGGAATTAAGCTATGTATGTACATCATTTTTCGATTCTATGCAATTCTAGGCTATATTCTAGTAGGTAATACATTATGACCTTTATCTTCTTAGTCTATATCTTGAACATATTCACAACAACAAAAAAATTTATTTGGCAAAATTTCAAATCGTTTTTTGTTTTATTGCATTTTTAAATGTAAACTTTTAATTAGCCCAGCCGGTCTAATGGTCTCATGTCAGAAGTGAATATGCTGCGTATGACTATCCATCTTCCAATCTAATGAATATTCATTCACAAAGCTATAAAGTCTCATTCCTGAACGACGCTTTCTTTTTAATTAAAAAAAAGGAA
Organism: Sarcophaga subvicina; assembly: GCA_936449025.2. Taxonomy (NCBI): domain Eukaryota; kingdom Metazoa; phylum Arthropoda; class Insecta; order Diptera; family Sarcophagidae; genus Sarcophaga; species Sarcophaga subvicina. Next base: position 101,291,261 of record OW388081.2, on the reverse strand, counting down.
AGTGTATGTTGGATGATAAATCGTGGACTGTATGGGGAGTAAACCAAAGACCAAAATTACACAAACTGCTGATGCAAATTTATGAGCACTGAAAAAAATAGGAATCCAAATTAGAACTGTTCCAATACGATAATAAAAAAACACTCTCCTTTGGTGTTCTTTTGGCACACGAGCAAAATCCCATTTTCCTTTTCAGTCACTTCAAGCACAACAACAATCTTGTCTGGTTTATTTCTTTTTTTCATAAACAATTTATAATATTTTATTTATTGGTTTTTTTTTCTTTTTCTTTTACAAATTTTAATTAATTTCAAATCTTTTAATATTCACAAACTCATAATTAATTGCACTATTTAAATTTACAAGACAAGAAAAAATTATTGCACAGATCTTAAAAATTGTCAAACAAAGCACTTGCATCCTTGTGGATGTTACAAAGAAGAATAAAAAATAAAGTTAGGCTTATACAAACAAGAGGCCTAAGTTAAACACAATTACAGCGTAATGTTAAAAACATAAAGCTTAGATAAAATTACATTACATTACAAAAGCTTAAATTAATATTACAGCGCCCTCTATTGGTTGTTCCCATCGTTCAAACAATTCTGTTTATGTCGGCAAGGATGGGAAGTTTAGACTGTCAGACATAAACATTGGATATCACTGATATTTTTTTGTTCATTTGAAATAGCAATTATGTGTGGAAAATAAAATCGTTTAAAAGACCATGACAGACTTTTGTCTGGCTGGATCGCATTCAAAACGTCTAATTTTCCATGATATCAGGCCAAGTTTTATTAATGGCATTGGTTATGTTAGGTTTGAGAACAGTTGTAGTAACAATTGCAAAGTAAATGCAAAGCTTAAAGTGGCATTTAATGTACTAAAGTAAAGAATATGATGTAAATTTTTAATTTTTAAAAATCGTCAAAATAAGGACATAAATCGTCAAATCGTCAATATGACATTTTTGGTGCTCAAAATCGTCAAAATGACGATAAATCGTCAAATCTGGCAGCTATGGTTACAACCCCCTATTCAAGATTACAATTTAATTTCTCACACCACTTATGTTGTGTGTGTTAATTTTATACATGTGTGGCAGGACCTACAGTTTAAAGTACACTCTGAAACGACAGATTTTTGACAGAGTTTTTGCTAGCAGACTGCTGAGAGGAATTCGCTGTTTTGTTCGAGATATTTGAACGGGAGGTTGAACTACGGACTCTTATCTAATAAGCCAACACACTATCTACTAAACTATGAAGATGACCTTTTTGCTTTAATTTAAATAATGAACTTTTCAACGCAGACGAATCATTCTTTCCGATTAACTTCATTCTAAGAAACAACTTTACTGATATAGTCCTTTATCTAGACGTTCAAGTACGTTCATTTGTTTTAATATATGTATTGTATATGTATGTTGATATGATTTCTATTCAAAAGTATGCCTCATTGTTGGCATACTTGTTGTTGGAAATGGCAAAAGAGAAAAAAAAAATATAAAAGTTTTGTTTTTAACTCCCCAAGCATAGTGATGTGGTTTGAATTTTTATTAATGTTTTATTCGTTTACAACGCCCCACTCTTTACTATGGAATCCTTTCTCATCGTATGCTGCTCATATTGTTTATTTGTTGTGCCTGCCTGTTTAAATCTTTAAAAATAAAATTTTATTGTCTAGACGTGTTTGAAATATTTCTGTTCTTTTTTTCTGCATTTCTTTGCATTTTGTGCTTTTATTTCTGATTTTATGCGGAATATCTATTGGTTTTCATTCGGTTTTTCTGTTTTGGGAGAAATTTGTGGTAATGGAAGAATGAAAATAATGTATAGAAAACACATGGCATTTTATTTATTAAATGGTGAAAGCATTTCAATTTAATTTGTTTTTTTTTACTTTTCATAGAACAGTATATACGTATATAAGTTCCTCTTACTGCTCTAGGGAGCATAGGGCCGCAATAGAACAATATATTTAACTTAAAATATAAACGAATTGTGGCAGCACTATGATACTCTGCAGATATTCGTAACATATTCAAAGATATTTCGAATAATTATCACTAAGCATGGCATTTACAATGCATTGTATTGTATCGCTTTGCTGTGAAGAGATGCTAAGATACTAAAACCAAGCAATCTATTGCACTGCCTCGACTTGCATAAAGTTTTTCTACAATTTCTCCTCCAACTTTGCTTGTCTAATAAACCTAAGTATGGTAATCCTTTTCATGAAGGAGAATTATCCGCCCAATGCTCGATAACAACCACGATGTTTCCGCCACAATATTTCCAAGCATGTGTTCGGGAAACTCCTTCTTCCCATCACATAATCCACGATTTCGACTTCATGCCATCTCCATCCTGAACAAGTGTTCTAATATCAGATCGAGAAGCTAGCAACTATTATTGTCGCTCTTTCTGGATAAAGTGATGTAAGACTCATATCTCTTTCCGCAATAATGATATAGTAAAAGCTGAAGTTGGATTAAAACCGCCATGTTTTAGAAAAGTCTGCGTCCTTCTCTCTAGTTCCACCTTTGCCGAGTACACCCTCGTTCATCCCATTTCAACGAAATTTTTTCCGTAATTTCTACATGATCTAGGCACCACAAAAGGGGAAACGTATTTTCCCACACTACGCTCTCTGACGACAGTCAAATACTAATCTATAGTGAACCTTACAGCACCTTAGTGCTCTATACCCCCTGTCCAAGTTAAATTGAGCATAACTATCGATGGCATAAACATCCGTTTCAAAAATACTTGTGAGTTGTTTATCGCTTCGAATATTTAATTCTGGGCCCGAATTATTTCTCTTAAAATAGTTTGAAAACATTTTCCAAAATCAAAAGTTTCAGCAAACAGCCAAGAAGGAACTGAGGTCACAATAGCCTCAGCAATCTAAGTTTCATAGGAGTGTAATTTTCAAATTTGTTGTTAAATAACTTAGGCGGCAGTGTAGAGGGTTATCATCTATCGTTTATACTCACTTAGCTAATGAGGCAAAGGCCAATAGGCCATTACCCTAATGGTAGGCTTGATGATAGACTCGAAATTCTCTTGAATGATTTCTACAAGGAAAGACAATCTCTCAACTCATGTAGGTCATGCCTAGGTCTTGAATGAAGAGGTAAACAGTTACTTACCTATCGTATATGATTCTTCGAAACTAAGGGCACTGCTATAGCGAGATTTTTTTGTTTGGAATTCCTATGGTTTGATTGGTATATTGATTTCAGATATCACAATGGGCATAACCTCTGCTATAAATGGAATCATACCCTTCAAGAAAAGTCCGCCATCTAACTTAACATCACCTATAACATGTTTTCAATTAGGTGCTCTTACAATGTGAAGAATATACTGAAAAAAGTATCCGAATTGATAATGCGACACATTAGATTCAGATTTATTCAGCTGCCATTATGACACTCTGAAACTTAAGTAAACGAATACACCACGATCTTAATAAAAAACTGGCTCAACTATTCAAAATTTTCCAATACTTCGCAATAGAGAAATCTATATAAGCTTTCTATTCTAAACATTAAATTTTTAACAACACAATACTCTCCCGTAGAATATCTCTGCCGTTCGTTCCTTACATTCTGAAATTGTCTCAAATCCTAAGCAATTTCTCTTTGTTTGTTTAAAACAAAGACCACACACAGGCTATTAGCCTTAAATGCTCAGCATATTTTATTTTTTTTATTGGATTACATTACAATGTAATGGCAATGAAAGCAGAAACAGAAGCAGAAGCAAAGGTAAAACAAAATAATTTCCACAAAATACCCTCAAAGTTATTGAGAATTTTTACCCGACAGAATACACAATTGCTGTTGTATTGTTGAATTTATTTGATTCACATTTCATGTGAATTGTTATTATTATTATTGTTATTGTTGTTGTTGTTGTTCTTGTTGGTTTTATTAAATTTCAAAAGATATTCCTTGAAAATCTTATTCTACAACACAGTTATGGCAGGTGTTATTTTGTAGGCAATATGGACGGAAAATAAATGAGGTTTTTATGGGACATGTACATAAAAACCATAACAATTAGATGCGAAATTACTTGAATAAATTGGCCGACAAATATTAGGAATAACAGTAATTGTAAAAGGACAACAACCACTTCATGACCAGTTTACTACAACGCGAACAGAGTCTGCTAAATGTACGGCAGACAAGCATAGGACTTGTTATAGAGTCTCTTCGAAGCTCACTCGTCTCTTCTTGTGATTTTTGTCTAGTAAGCCAACATACATTTGCTAACGACTTCTGCAGAAGCTGCAGAGATGAGGAAGAAGAGAAGACTGTCCCTCATCTGCTGGGTACATGCCCGGCTCTATGCCAAAGGAGAAGGAAGTACTTTGGTACTTACTACATGAATGATCTGGAGGAACTGTCAGGGATAGACATTGGCGGCCTAAATCGCTTCATCAGGAGCTCCGAATGGTTTCGAGACTAGAATATAACGGATGACTGTGGTAGCACAATGGGTCCAATGCGCCCTAAGTGTGTCCATCCAAGAATTTTTCTTGGATGGGCAGCCACCTTTACCTACCTACCTACCTAAGCCAACATACATACATAATTGGTCATTACAACTCTTCAGTCACGATTACAACCCAGCTTCTCGCATCACTTACATTGTTGTGTGTGTTAATTTAATACATGACTGGAGGGACCTACAGTTTAATGGCGTTTCCGAACGACAGATTTTTTGGAGAAAGTTTTTCAAGGCAATTTTATTTACTCTCAGAGTTTTTGCCAGAACTCTGCTGGGAGGAAGTCATCGGAGAAAATTTGTATCATATTTCGTTTGGTTGGAGATGTCTGACCTGGGGTTTGAACCGTGGCCTCACATCTAACAAGACAACACATTACCTACTAGACTATGGCGATTACAGTAAGCCAGCACACTGTCTATTTAAATACTATGATTATTGCGACGGTGCTCAAGTAACTAAATGAGAAAAACAAAGAGAAATTTTACAATGCCTTTGGTCTCCATATTCCCTTGAGGCATTGCAAAGTCTTTATGTACAGTCAACCACAATTTTAAAAACAAATTTTCTTGTCAACTGTTATTTAAAATGAAATACTTGTTATCGTATTAATTTAAATACAAGCATTTAATTGCGTAGGCGTATGTGTGAACACTGTAAAAAGTTTTTGGCCAATTAACAAGTTTACTACATACACACAGCCTTAAATCGAATGAAGTTTAACTATAATGTAGCAAACAGGCTTGATGGCATTTAAAATAAGAAAAAAAGCCTTAAGGACTTAAGCAGGGATTTCCGTTTGTGTAGTCCTACGTGCCCTTTTACTCAACTTGAGTTAGTGTTCGCCTTACACTGTGGGTGCCTTTCATTTAAGAAACTTTCATTTCGTTTTCAGTTCAGTTTTCTTATCATCAGAGAAATCTTTTAGGAAAACTATTCCTATAATTGGATTTGACCAATGTTTTGTTGTATTTTTTTTTGGCATAAAAGTTTACTTTGCTTTTGTTTTCTAGACAAGGCTGTTAATTTTCCTTAAGGGAACGTAAGGAAAGTAATCGAACAAACGAAGATTAATTAAACAAGCGAACGAGATAAATAAATTATAAGGATTATAAGATTTGGAGCAAGTCTTTGTTTTCCCTACAAAGTTAAATTAAAGAAAGAATTAAAATAAGAACAGAGTGCCACAATAGATAACCTGTAGCACTTTTAAGATAAAATACAAACAAAACTTATTCATAGGAATGTAACTACGGGGGGGTGTAAATTAATTCTATTTTTACCTTTTGATGAGGGTATATTGTTGTTGGTTGTTTTTCTTTGCAAAATTGTGGAAATAGTAGGCTTTATTATTTAGAAAATGAAAACGAAACGTAAATTTATTCTTCAAAAATTGCTTTATTTCTCGTACGTCACACTTGGTTGGTCGTGGTTGATCAGCCAATTGCCCTAGACTTTACAGAGAGACTTCGTTCCTTAGTTAATGTGAGAGAGATTTGCTACAGATCTCTTACAATAAGTATGTTTAAATCCTGTGGCTATAAACTCTAGTCCTTGTTTACCGTTACCACAGTATATTACTCTAGTTTTAATGCGATAGAGAACATACAGTCAATGAAGAAAGTCTACATACACCGCTGTACTCGTATATAGACTTTTTAGCATTTTTTAACAGGTATAAAGTCTTCGCACAGAATTTTTAGCAGGAAAAAAGTCTACATACAACGGTGTATGCATACTTTCTTCTTCGACTGTATATATCTTTTTGAGCTGATCAGTTGTTGATTGTCTAAAGCAAATAAGCCAAACTGAAATGAAACTCATGAAGTCGTGCCAATAAAGACTTTAATTGCAAGACTCCTTAAACTTTGAAAATCGCAGTAGCTTAGTAGATAGTGTATTGGCTTCTTAGACGTGTGGCCACTGTTCAAATCATAGGTCAGACATCTGGAACAAAACGAATTATGAAAAAATATTTCTTTGGCGACTTCTGCAAAAACTATGGGAAAAGTTTCTCAAAAAATTTTCCTTTTGGAACCGATTTTAAATAGTAGGTACATGTAGAAAAATAACACACACAATATAAGTGGTGTGAGAAGGTAGATTGTAATCCTGACTGTAGGGTTGTAATGTATGTACATATGTATAAACTTTGGAAAGCAATAAAATTGTTTTTCGGTATAAGAATGTTTGCTTCGAGGACTTTCGTTAGTTAGCCTAGTTCATAGAAAATTTTAAATTCGTTTCTAAAGTTTCACATGCCAAAAAACATACGTTCTGTTTGCCTTTAAAGCGTCCACATATCAACGACTTTTCTCTGTAGAATTAACATGAAACCTGACTACATAAAAATAATCGCCTCGTTCTAACAAGCTTAACAAAAATTCCTGAATATCGTTGATAAATTAAATTAAATCCGTTTCAATTTTAGTTGTAGTTGTTGTTATATTTGTTGAATTTAAATTTAGTAAATTTTTATAAATTTGTTTGTTTGTTTTTGTTTTCAAATTCTACGCTGTTAACTTTCAAATACATGCAGATAATATGTATGTATGTATGTCGCTTGTAAATTAATCCACAAAGAGTTGACATTTACATGCACAGAAACAACAAAAACAACAGTTTGATGTGACACATACATTCGCAGGGTTTTTATTAACCAAACATTACACCAATACTAATACCATAATGTACCAACCAATACCAACATCATTACCACAACCACCACCAACACCAATACATTGTCATATATAAACCAACTACCAAGCAAATGTGTCCAATAAACAAACAACACTGAGAGAGGATGACTATGTTTGTTTGTGTACGTGCAGGTTTAATAAAAAGTACTCAAAGGGACATAGGATTAAAGGTCGTAAGATAAAGCTGAGATAAACTAATTAGAATTTATTTGGTAATGACAGTAATTGGCAATTAATTTAAAATTATTTTACTAAATAGTTAAAACCTGCTGTTTTACAATGACATTAATGTTCATTATTCACATCATCATTATGATTATGAATTATAATGGGACCCCTAGCTTTACATTTACGGTCTATCAACAACACACGCATCTTCTTCTTCTTCTAATGAGATTGCATTTAAACGTAAATTGCTATTTGGGGCGTATTTAAATCAATTGATTTCGAAAGTTGGCCCTACTCAAGGTCATCAAACACTTTAAAGTACAGAAACATGTACGCACGAGTTAGTTTAGAAGGTTAGCCACATTGAGTCTGTAGGTGGATGGTTGCACGTGTATCTCTGAAATTGTTTTTTAAATCGTATTTTCTGCATATGTTTTGAGTGTTGATTTGTGTTTTTGAAAGGATTCAAGGATACAAGGTTTCTCAAAGTGTTCAAGCATTGCTATGTACATATGTATGTATGTAGGCATGTTGTGGCCACAACATACAGTGTCATGTGGAAAAATATTCTGTAATTGCACGTCAGAAAATATTACCTTAACAAAAACAACACAACAACAAAACTTTGTTTAAAATATTTGTAAATTCAACAACAAAACTTAAAGAAGAAAAAAAACTCTAAAAACAGAAGTCAATAATGACTCATTTCCTGTACGAGTTAATGAATTGTAATGAAATATTTCCGGTAAAAAGTTTACTTCCATCTTCTTTTGTTTTTGTTCTTGCTGTTGTTGTTGTTGTTATTGAATAATATAAGTTGTTTTGGTGTCAGTAGAAGTGACAAATGGTGTTACAAACACCGGAAATATCATTTAAAAACTTAACCTTTACTCTGCTAAATGCCAATCTAGCCTTCAGTTATAAGAAACAAAACGTCAGAAGTCATTTAAAAACTTATTTTTTCTTTTTTCTTCTAACGAATGAAACTTATGGTGACTGTCAAGTGTTATCTATTAATTGTTGGGCATGAAATTTGAAAGTTTTAGGAAAAATGCAAATTTTTTATTACACAAATCGATTTATAGGAATGTACCATATTCGTCAGAGATAAGTTTGTATAATGTAAAGTATAGAGTGTTTGTTAAATACAAACAATACTTTGATGATGACTTTTTCTCATTGAGTACAAATATAATGAAATAGAAAAAATGGTTCAGGAATAGCAGTGTCTTCTCACATCAGACTTAAAGTATAAGAGACTGAAAAGCCTTCTTCTGGAAGAGGGCTCCATATACGGATAGTAAAACTGAAAAACTAAAATTTATTTATTATACCCGACAAGACAGATTAATTGGACAATCAAGAGGATGCAGCAAGATAGAAAGCCAACTACGGCTTACCAATATGCGATTATCGGAAAAGATCCTCTTACATTAATTTTTCGAAAAAAAAAATTTTAATATACGCCTATACTCCTGGTATTCTACTTTTATTGATGAATATTGCTGTCTGCAAGCAGTTGAGAGGCTTCAAAATTTACTTCAATGAACGTGTCGAATATTAGAATTGTAGTCCATTCTCAGTCACACATGCATACATGGTGTAAGCAGTGCGAAGAGCAGATAAAATGAATTGTCCCCTAAAATGCTGCAAAAAGCCTAGACTCCGGTATCTACTTTTCATCAATTTAAAAACAAAACCCCTTTTAATACTATATCAAACTGTTATAGGGATGTCACCGGGAAAGATAGATCATTGGGATAGGAAACACACCTCCATTCAGATAAAACCAAATACGAAAAAATATTTCTTTCGACGACTTCGTCCCAGTAGTCTTCTGACAAAAACTCTGAGAGTAAAATAAAATTGTCAAGAAAAGTTTCTCAAATCTTTCGTACGGCGACAAACAATAGGTTCCGTCACTCATGACACAACATGGGTAGTGGAGAGAAGTTGTAATCCTGAATAAAGAGTTGCAATGACTATTTAGATAAGTAACTAGAGCACATTGCTAGTAACATTGGCTGATTATGGCCATCATGATCGACATATAGTGGAAGGAATAGGCAGGATTATAAAGAAATTTGAAATTACTGGAAACCATAGAGACGTGGTCAATCCATATACACACTGTTCAATACAGTTTCGCCGCTGCTAGAAAAGTGTGGAAAATAATTCGAATTTTTCGATTTCATGGTGTGCTAAGGAATTGGTTCGATCTTACGATTGATTATGGTTTACAATGCATTTACATTTACAGCTCCATCCTTATAAAGTCCAACTTACGAAACAATTTAAATCGACAAACAATTCATAACCATTCGCAGGTTTGCTCATCGTGCAATACGCTTTCACAAATCATTTCTTAATCGGTTTTTTTGTAAATTAATTGCACACGTGGAGTACCCAAAAGTGATTGGGGAAAAATTACTTCCACCATATGATAGTTAACTTTTTAGCCTGCAATTGAAAATGATGAACTGGACGGTATGTGGTTACAACAAGACGTTACAACGAGCCACACAATACTACTGATGGCAGTAGATGTCATGTTTTGGTGACATCAAACGGTCCTCAAACGGTGACTGTTTGATGTGCGATAAAAGGTTTGAATATTATTTCAAAGAGATCAGCTACTGCAATAAGCCCAGAGGAGCTTATTTAAATGACATTCTTTTGTATGTCGTACATAATGGAGAGGACCATGTCAACGTGGTCTAGTAGTGTTGGCTTATTAGATGAGAGGCCTTGTTTCAAATCCCAGGTCAGGCATCTCCAACTAAACGAAATAGAAAAAATATTTCTTCGGAGACTTCCTCTCATCAGAATTCTGGCAAAAACTCTTTAAATTGCCATTTAAAGTTTCTCAAAAATTTGTCGTTCCGAGTCGGGGACTCATGTATAAAAATTAACACACACAATATAAGTAGTGTGAGAAGCTAGGTTGTAATCCTGACTAAAGGGTTGTAATGACCTATTATGTATGTATGTTCGAAATTAAAGCAATTTTTCTTTAGGAAAATTTTTTTTATTTTTCTACATTTCAAAGAACTCATAATTTAAAACCAACAACAATGTCAAATACTATAAAAGCAATTCCCTTTAAAAATATCGCTGTTTAATGTCTATTTAAAACCTATGCAGGAATTCTTAAATTTTATGCAAGAAAACTTAAACTCTTGCCTTTACGTTTAAGGGCGCAGTGCTAGCAGACAACGAGCAGTAGACATGACACTTTGCATGCCAAGTAATTATAATTCTTACCCTGTATTAGTAATTCTTTCGAAGAAATAAGCCAATAAATAAATTTTTTTTTCATATTACAAAAACAAAAAGGAAAAAATAATTTCAGAATATTTTAATTGTTTCTGTCAGATTTACGCCCTTAACAATGGCCAACAACTGCTGCAGCAGACAGACAAAACTGATGAACTGAATGGAAATAATAAAAATAAATACGAGAATGAAAATAAATAAACAAATAAATAAACAAATAAAATAAATAATTAAAATATGAAAATAATTAATTAACAAAACAAAAACAATACTTACGGATGGATGCAAATACAAAATGCCAAGACTAAAAAAAAACATTTAAATGGACAAACAATTAATTTTGCTTTTATGCAATAAAAATGCAAATGAATTGCCTGCTTTCAGTTCGATCGCAAAAAGGATAATTATACAGAGAAAATGAGAATTGTGACCCATATATGGAGGTAATAAAGGCGTACGTACAGTGATGCGAATGATATGAATTGTTTATTTGCAATACGTCACTCATACACACACACACACACATTAATAAGCTCTTATTAAAGTGTTAATCATACAATTTAAATAATTAATGAAAACATATGTACACAAAAACACTCTCTCTCCTACACACACAAACAAACATATTCACGTTATATTGAAATGGAATTGCAATTGCAAATAATATATGAGTGTTCATGCGTGTATGTTTGTATGAGTAGAAAACAACAAAAAAATCAACTTTAACATGAATTGTTTATTGGCAAATGCAACAATAAAAACAATAAAAATGATTTATTTTTATATGATAAAATAGAAACAATAAAGAGAGAAGAGAAGAGAAATGAGTGAGTGTGCGAATAATTATATGTTTTAATGAGCGCGTGTACTTAACACATACATTCATTCATTCATTATTTCAATTTCAATCAATTCTTGTTGCTGAGTGTTGCGGAAACGGAAATAAAACGTATCACATGGGTCAACTGCAAATTAAATGCATTTTTAAAACAAAATATTGTATTTAAACACAGAGTTATTAAAACACATATTTTTTCAATTTTTTTTTAATAAAAACAATTGAACGAAAAAAAAATAAAATTATTTGAAGCTAAATTTACTCAAATCCTGCATAATTTAAGTGCTAAAAAGTTTTATTAAAAATTTGAACCATTTTATTTAGAGATGAAGAACTTTTTTCTGATTGTTCCTACTTCAATCAACCTGTTGAACTTAAACTCTTTTTATCTATCCGACAAGAAGAAATTCTAAATAAATTCTATTCCAAAGGTATGGTGATAAGTTCTTCGTAACTGCATAGGGCGAGTTATGCAATTGTTAGAATAAACCTTTCCAAGACCTTTTTCCATAGAGCCTGTTTTGTCGTTAATAAACTTCGTAAAACCATAGAATCTTATCGCATACATATATTAAAGATATAGCTTGACTAACGATGATAATTATTGTCAACTGACAATAAACTTAAGGCTATAATTTATAGTCATTATTTCAATTATGTTGAAGCTGCCATTGTCTAGTAGGTAGTGTGTTGGTTTACTAGACGATAACCCATGTTCATACCCCAGCCTCAGATATCTCAAGGAAAATCAAATATAAAAATAATATTTCCTTGGCGACTTTTTTTTTAAAGTCCTCTGGCAAAAACTCGAAGAGTAAAATAGATTTGCCAAGTAAAAGTTTTCAAGAAATCTGTCATTTGGAATTGACATTAAACTGTAGATCTTGAACATGTCTGGTGTGCGAAGCTAGATCGTATTCCTGAATAAATTATTGTAATGTAAGTACATAATTAAGTAATAATCAACCGATCGATACTTTATTTTGTAATTTACAGCGACTAGGTTAGGTTAGGTTAGAGGACGTGTACTTTTCAATTAAGACAAGTACAGTACCCGGAGGTCGAATTGACCCACCATTGTACAACGACCTAGTTTCTCCCACCACTTATGCTGTTTGTGTTAATTTCATACATGAGTGGTAGGACCTACAGTTTAAAGTCGACTCCGAACGACAGATTTTTGAGAAACGTTTTTATGGCAATTGTATTTACTCTCAGAGTTTTTGCCAGAAATCTGCTGAGAGGAAGTCGCCGAAGAAATACTTTTTGTATTTTGTCGATGTCTGGCCTGGGGCTCGAACCCTGGCTTTTCGTCTAATAAGCCAACACACTACCTACTAGACTACGGCGACTTCAAACAGCGACTTACAGCAACTAACTTGAAATGAAAAATTGTTGTTTACATTATTCCTCGCTTTTCATTCCTTTAAGAAACAAAGCTACTTCTGTTAAACAGGTAGTTTGTCTACTCTAACAAATTCTAGAGTAATAGCAGATCAATCTCTCGTTATTTAGAGGTGAACAACTTTTTCTGATTGTGTCCTAATCCCTCTCAAGTCATAGGGCAATTAACCTGTTGAACTTAAACTCTTTTTGATCTATACGGCAAAAAGAAATTCTAAATAAATTCTATTCTAAAGACATGATGATAATTTTTTTCGTAACTACATAACTCGCCCTAGCAATTGTTACAAAAAACCTTTCAAAACCTTTCCCACAGAGCCTGTTTTGTCTTATGCACAGAAATCCTGTTTCTTAAAAGAATTGCGCCTTATGACCTGAGAGAAAAATCTGAATAATTTCGTAGAAAGACCGAAAGTTCAAAGAATAATGAAATTTAAAATGGTACTTACGACCCAAATTTCTTGCTGTATTTGTAAATATAAACGAATATTGCTCAGACAGTATGAGGAAAACTATTTTGCAAAATAGTTACAATAATTTTAATTCCATTCTTAGGATTGCACTCTGAAAGGTGAAATTCGGTTCATCCAATAATTTTGTAGAGATTAAGGCCTTAGATAGAGTGTACAGTCAAATTAACTATGAGGATAAAAATTTGCAGCGTCTATAGCATGTTGAGAGAGGATTTACGATTACAATTTTTCAATCTTATTGGAAAACTCAATGAGTGTGGATAGTTTTTGGTCCAACCAGATAAAGCTCTGGTACTTAACCATACAGTACTTGTTCATTGTTTATTGAGGCGTACTCATTTTCTTCTGAACTTTGGGGGGTCAGGAATCAGGAAAATTTTCTACACTTTTTCAAATTCGAAAGCCTTACAATCCTTTTCATTCAACTAAATTTGCAGTTAAGATCTTTTGAACTGCTTTAGATAGCAGCACTTTACATAGCAGCTCCGTAATTAAATATCAAAAATATAAAGCATATGTTTTTTAACATCATTTCGAGAAAATGGCAAATTTTCTAAGGAGCTATTGGTTTCAAAAAACTAACAAACAAATCAATCAACAGAACTACATTCTTTACGATTTATGGATATAAGTTTATTGTCTTGAAAATTTTCTTCACTGCTGATCCACCAGTATGACGATGTTGACAGCGATTTTCACCAGAATAGCACAGGACAGCATAAAGACTTGACTCTTTATTATCTGAGTATGAAAAATGTTTATAAAATACATCTTAAAGCCTACAAAATTTCTTTACTTTGTTAATTGTTAATCTCGATTATTGATTTCAATTGAATATGAAAACTTTTTGTTTTAAATTCAATTAATATTCGAAAAAACGTGTTGAATTTTGTGTCTGGCAAATTAAAAGCCATCAGTCTTAAGTACTCAAAAGGGAATTAAAAAAACTTTCTTATTTACTTAACCAACTAACGACAATTCATTTATAATTTTTTGTAAATTTAGCCATACAAACTGTGAAAAAAAGTATTGTGGTTAAATTGTGATGATTCTGGCTGTTTAGTTAGTTGTCTACGTTTTAAAATAAAATTTAAGTTGAAAAACAAATCTTTAAACAAATCAGTTGTGCATACAATTTCATTTGAACTTCATGAATTAGAAAGACAATCTTAATGTTTTCATTTTTTATAACCCTTGTTTGCATAAGTACCACATTTAGGGTACTTCTCAAAATATGACGATTGTTTTAAAATTTTAAAATATTTTCAAAAATTTAGAGAAGAAATTTTAAATAAAAAAAAAATTCTTTTAAAAAATTATTTTACGCTGCGGACAGGATTCGAACCTGTGCGGGTAGAACCCAATGGATTTCAAGTCCATCTCCTTAACCACTCGGACACCGCAGCTGTTGTTAGCATTCCGACCAAAAAACACTCAAGTAAATTATCTCAGTAGAGAGCATCAACTATAATTTCTTTTGTTTATTCATAAACGGCGAAAAAAAGGAATTCCTTCCCTTCACTGTTAATTGACTGTTGAAGGGAAGAATAATTAAGTTATGCCAGAACAGATTAACAATCCTATTGCAATTAAACCTTCTACTGGAATTTTTTTATAAGAAGACGATGCTGAGATGACGACAGTCAGAGTTTCAACACCCGGCTTAGATATCTCGAAAAAACGAGAAAAAACTATTTTTGCTGCATTTCCTTTTTTCAAAAATCCAACGTTAGAAGTGGACTTTAAACGGTAGGTCCCACCATTGGAGTAGCGCGAGAAGCTAGGTTCTGATACTGACTAAATGGTTGTAAGAACCACTTAAATAAAACAGTAAACAGTGATTAAAAATTCATTTTTTTTAAGGCAACGATACTAATTGTAATCCTTATACCCAAGGACCTATTTCTGTCCACTAGTCATTTGCTTAGCAGGCGCAGCTTGCTTAATAAAACTGGAACTAGGTGAAAAAAGAAAAAAAGGAGTAAAAAAGCTTTAAACTAAAAGTGTTACCCATTGCACCATTATTTCCGTTTCTTAACCTTCAGCATCTGATCAAAATTTTTTTCTTGGAAAACTGTCTGTTCCTTTAAGGTGACAAAAAAAGAAAAATACAACAACAACACGAAATAAGGAAAATTCTTTAATATGATTTAACAATGAAAATAAAATATTTGTTGCAAATGAAGCGAAGAAAGAAATATGAGGATAAATAAACATACAAGGAATATAAATATTTAGTTGTGTTAAAGATTTTAGAGGTGGTTTACGAAATATTAATAAAATGCTTCATTCATGCAGATTCTGCTTCAATTGTTCCTGCGGCATAAGCATGGTATCGAATTTCACATCAATAATGTGTTGCTTATCAGCCAGCATTCCAATAAGTTCGGGTAAATATTCCAATTGGCAATAAATGCCTTTGAATTCCAATACTCCTGTTGTTTATTTACGCACTGTACTCGTATGAGTTTCAAAATGTTTTTCACATTGTAAAACGAAATGTGCCTGGCGTTTGAAGTACAATTTCAAGAAATTTGAAAATAAAAAATTGAATTCTTTTTTTTAAGGAATATAAACAGAAATTTATCTCTTCTCTCACTAAATTAAATCAAAGCCTTTCTTCTTCTTTTTCTTTTTTTTTCTCGAAGAAAAGTAATCAATGGTTGTAAAAATAAAGGAGAAGTTACTTCCTTAAAGATTATCCTCATATTTCATATCGAATTTCGTGATATTTTTCACTCTTTTTTAAGGATTTTTTTTTGGTTTCCTTTAAGAACATAAAAGGGGTATTTTTTTCCAACCACTAGAAAGATAAAAATGAATCGAATTTTTCATTTTCATTCTCGTTTTTATGTTTCAAAGGATTTCTAACCTTCAACTAAAACAACATCATTATCATGCCATTGTTGTTGCCTTTTATTATCGGCGAAATTTAAAAAGAAAGGAAGAAAAAACATCTTCACACATTCAAATTTTGAGGCTATATGACACGTAACATTTTTTTTGTCGTCGTCAGTCAAAACATGTACAAGTATACAGGGTCTAAATGTGTCAGACAGACAGCATACATACAAGTTTTGTTTGAGTGTGAGAAGAGTGTATTTGTCGGTAAGCATAGTGGGATAATGATATTAAAATGACAAACTCGTTAACATAGCCTTAGAGATGTGAAATATTGCAGTACTTATAGAGTCCATAGATAAACCGATTAATAATCCAAGTGAGAAGAAAACAGAATTTTAATTCTTTAAAAACAATTTTTTTTTAATTCTTTTCGGTTCTTCAAGGAACATAGAGTTGTCAGAAAGCAATTCCCCATTTTTTTTGCAGTTTGACAGTTTGCAGCAGTTCGTAGGAAGACAGAGTCGCAGCCTGCTGTTGTATGAAAACAGTGTCCTGCGTGTAAACAAAAATATTAAGTTGTTATATTGGGCGTAATGGTAAGGAATTTTGTTCATGGAAGACTACTTTTTGTTATGAGGCGTGACTGCCTAATAATCCTTATGATGACCGTTATCAAATCCCTGGATTGTTCGAACACTTTCAGGATGTATTACATGAATATGGAGTAAAGCTTTTTAGCTTTATAAAAATTTTAAAACGGCAATGAAAAAACTATTTTTATTCCACTTCTTACAAATTTTTAGCCTGGATTGCTCGTGTTAGATGTCAAGCACTTTAGCCATCATTCCATGCCACCTTCAAAGATCATATTACAAGAACTTTATAAATTTTGCTTTTTCATGGTCAAAGGTCACCTTTTTATTTACATACCTGATTGGTCATTACAAGCCTTTAGTCACTATTGCAACCTAGCTTTTCACACCACCTATGTTGTGTGCATTAATTTTATTCATAAGTAGCGAGACCTACAGTTTAATATCGAATCCGAAAGACAGATTTTCTTCCAGAGATTTTGTTAGAAGACTGCTGAGATAAAGCCACCGAAAGAAATATTTTTTCTATACTTTGTTTGATTCAATTAGTTTAAACCATGGGCTCTCGTCTATTAAACCAACACACTACCTGTTAACAACCTAGACTACGGTGACTTTATAATTTCATAGACTCAACTGAAATCTTTAGACAGATATTGAATAACGACTTGAAACTGTTGGTCTTTTCTGGGTGCGAAAAGACTAACTTTCGGTAATACAAATATACAAATATTCTTATTGAACTTTGTGGTATCAATAGTGGCTGCGTTGTAGTCAGATCCATAGAAATGGTTTTCATCCTGCACAATTAAGGCATTATATGAGCAACACTTTCGTTTAAAATCTCTTTCTTATCCTAACCGACAGGGCTTTTTGGCGATAGTATTTCCTTGTTGAAAACAAATTTCGAAAATATAAAATCCAATTAAGTAAATACCCTTTAATCAGTATTAAAACCTAGCTTCTCTCACCACTTATGTTGCATGTGTTAATTTTATCCATGAATGGCGCGACCTACAGTTTTTTTTTTATTGAAAACTAACGCTGCCATTTCTTGTTTAAGAGAAGATATTGTGAGCATATTGGAAATTTTATTAACGAAAATCAAGTAAAAAGCAATACATACATACATAAATGGTCAGTACAACCCTCCAATCACGATTACGACCTATTTTCTCACACCACTTACGTTGTGTGTGTTAATTTCATACATGAGTGGTGGGACCTATAGTTTAAAGTCGACTCCGAACGACAGATTTTTGAGAAACTTTTCATGGCAATTTTATTTACTCTTAGAGTTTTTTGCCAGAAATCTGCTGAGAGGAAGTCGCCGAAGAAATACTTTTTGTATTTTGTTTGTTGTCTGGCCTGGGGTTTGAACCCTGACTTTACGTCTAATAAGCCAACACACTACCTACTAGACTACGGCGACTTCAAAAAAGCAAAAGTCTTGCATTAATCGAATATACGATGCGCTACATTAAGGCTTTTTGCATTTCAATTTTCATCGTCCTATTCTAGTGAATTTATTGTTGTCTTACTAGACGAGAGCTAGGGAGTTCAAATCTCAGCTCTGATATCTTGAATATAAAAGTGGAATTGTAAAGAATATGTTTGGCGTCCTCATTTCAGCGGTATTCTGTTAAAACCTAATACTACATAATGTACTTCAGACAATCCCTATTCCGCAAATTTATGATCTTTGTTCCTACAGTAACTTCCGGATAGTGTAAGACATTGCTTAGATACTTTCTCATTAGGATTACCGAACAAAACTTTGGATTGTCTTAAACACTTTTGGTTGAGAAGAGTATACACTTGTCGTGAAAATCTGTCGTTCGAAGTCGACTTTAAACTTTCGGTCCCGCCACTCATTGATAAAATGAACACGCAAAACATAAGTCGTGTGAGAAGCTAGGTCGTAAGCGTGACTGAAGGGTTGTAATGAGCAATTATGTATGTATGTATACACTTCTTACATTCATACGAAAACCAATTATCTTCTTTAAGGCTTTAATATATATTTTTTAATCCACATTTCATAACATGAACTATTCAGCACTAAGTATCGATTTTAAATAATCAACTCCATTAGCTTCCACTGCTCTGTATGGTATAACTACCCCCAGAATGAATATAAAAATGACAGATATATTATACATATGTGTGTGTCTCAGTAGGGTTAAAAATCATGTGTCGTGATATAAAAAAAATAAAATAAAAGACACAATACTTCATGTCTCTTTAGCACGCCTAATGATACTTTCAAACACTCACCCCAAACACCACGGATATAAACAGAAAATATGAGTGAAATGCCGGTGTTAAAAATATTTTCCCGCCCTTTCTTGTTAATATTTTTCTATGAAAATAAGTATTCCATGCAAAGGTTATTTGCCTTAAAATAAAAGCAAATAAAAATTCTAAATAAGCCTCTACAAATAACGTCTTTGTTTAAATGGCAAACTGAAATAATTTTGAAATTCAATTAAAAATACTTCTTCTGTACGCTCTGGCAATTTAATTTCGAAATTCAAATTGACTAACAAAATGCCAATTAAAGTGATATTCTTAAGAAGAGGAGTTTTTTTTTTGTTTTTATTTTTTAATTACTTCTTCTATAATTTGGGGTTTTATTTTCAGAGGTTTGTTTGCAAATAGCATAACAAGTGCCTTAAGAAACCCGTAACCCTCTTTAAAGTCTTTTAGGCAGACTGACAGCGATTGACTGCGTTGTCCCTCTTCATGGAAACATTTTTTTAAAGAATTTCATTTCATTTTAAAAATGAAAATTTATTTTAAGAATACCGAACGAAATTGTTAGCAGCAGCAGCAGTTAGTCGCTCCCTTAGTGACTCAGAGGCGATGTAATTGATTAAAAAAGAAATTAAATCATAATTAAATTTTATAAAGGAGAAGGTCAGGTCAGTAAATGAAATATAAGCAACGGCATTAAAGAAATTAAAAATTAATTATTTTTTAGTTAAATGAATGCCTAAAACAAGTAATTTTTATACAACTTGACTTGAAGATATGTTGCAATTCTACAGCAAGACGTAGTTAAACTTGCAGCAAAGGAGTTAATCATAAGATTGGGCAAGAGCAGTATCAAATTGAGAAATCTTAAATCCTTTGCAACAATTTATTTGTGGATTTCATTTCATTTAATTAAAATATCAAACATGATTCATTTATTCATTCATGCATGATTCATGCAGTATTTGATGATGATGTCAATTGAATGTGACTTTAAATAAATATTTTCAATATTCCTGCACAAGAAAATAAGCAAATATTTGCACAAATTAGTTGTGAATGCGAACATATATTAATCCTCACATTCTCAAACAGACATTCATTGGAAGAAATTCTATTTCATTATGAGTACACAAGTCATAAAATTTATTTATTTTTTATTTTTTCCTACAACACATAAATTGATTCAATAGATGGAAATGATGAAATTAAAATAATGAAAAGAAAATCCAGAGCATATAATCAGGATCAATTTGTTTAAATCATGTACGAGTATGTATGCTCGACGTATACATGACAGATGGTATTTAATCAGTGCTAAACTCTATGGCAACCAATTATGGGGAAATTC
Organism: Sarcophaga subvicina; assembly: GCA_936449025.2. Classification (NCBI taxonomy): domain Eukaryota; kingdom Metazoa; phylum Arthropoda; class Insecta; order Diptera; family Sarcophagidae; genus Sarcophaga; species Sarcophaga subvicina. The sequence goes on along the minus strand of OW388081.2, from coordinate 101,270,838 downwards.
TTAGAAACATTGTAAAAGCAATAAATCAACATCTATTTATTGGAAATTCAATTATTATTAATATTCTTATTATTATTATTTATTATTCTTATTTTTATTTTTCTGCTAAAGCTATGTGTTGATGATATTGAAAAATTGTGTCTTTCTACAAGGTCTTCCGAACTCCCATCTTGGAGAAGATGCATCAATCAAATGTCATTTATTCAGTCTAAATCAGCATAGGTCTAGTAGGTAGGGTTCAAACAACAGGTCAGTCAACTCTAACAAAACGAAATATGGAAAAGTATTTCTTCGCCGTCTGCTTCTCAGAAGATTTCTGGCAAAAACTATGAAAGTAAATAAAATTGCCATGAAAATGTTTCTCAAAAACCTGTCGTTCGAAATAGACTTTAAACTGTAGGTCCCACCACTCTTCTATAAAACTTGCACACACAACATAAGTGATGTGAGAAGCTAGGATGTAATCCTGACTGAATGGGTTGTAAAGACCAATTACGTACATATGTATGTATGTAAATAATTTTGGACGTATAGGCATGAACGCTGTATAGGCTCTGGAACATTTGCCAACTGATACTAGTTTTCAGCGATGAGAACCATTTCTTGATGAATGGATACGTATACAAACAAATATATTAATTTATGGACGACACTAATCCACATAAAATCCAAATCCAGCATTCAAGGCATAACCAAAAATCTCTTTTAGGTATGAATTTTGGGCTGAGCGCATCATTGATCGATATTCCAGGCCATTACCCTTAATGGCAAGCACAACATCTTTTCACCTGAATTGGATGATCTGGACACCACCTACATGCGACTTTAACATGTCCTAAGAGACCGTCCAGGCCATCTCTCTTAATGGCGAGCTTAACATATGTGTGTGTCTCAGTAGGGTTAAAAATCATGTGTCGTGATATAAAAAAAATAAAATAAAAGACACAATACTTCATGTCTCTTTAGCACGCCTAATGATACTTTCAAACACTCACCCCAAACACCACGGATATAAACAGAAAATATGAGTGAAATGCCGGTGTTAAAAATATTTTCCCGCCCTTTCTTGTTAATATTTTTCTATGAAAATAAGTATTCCATGCAAAGGTTATTTGCCTTAAAATAAAAGCAAATAAAAATTCTAAATAAGCCTCTACAAATAACGTCTTTGTTTAAATGGCAAACTGAAATAATTTTGAAATTCAATTAAAAATACTTCTTCTGTACGCTCTGGCAATTTAATTTCGAAATTCAAATTGACTAACAAAATGCCAATTAAAGTGATATTCTTAAGAAGAGGAGTTTTTTTTTTGTTTTTATTTTTTAATTACTTCTTCTATAATTTGGGGTTTTATTTTCAGAGGTTTGTTTGCAAATAGCATAACAAGTGCCTTAAGAAACCCGTAACCCTCTTTAAAGTCTTTTAGGCAGACTGACAGCGATTGACTGCGTTGTCCCTCTTCATGGAAACATTTTTTTAAAGAATTTCATTTCATTTTAAAAATGAAAATTTATTTTAAGAATACCGAACGAAATTGTTAGCAGCAGCAGCAGTTAGTCGCTCCCTTAGTGACTCAGAGGCGATGTAATTGATTAAAAAAGAAATTAAATCATAATTAAATTTTATAAAGGAGAAGGTCAGGTCAGTAAATGAAATATAAGCAACGGCATTAAAGAAATTAAAAATTAATTATTTTTTAGTTAAATGAATGCCTAAAACAAGTAATTTTTATACAACTTGACTTGAAGATATGTTGCAATTCTACAGCAAGACGTAGTTAAACTTGCAGCAAAGGAGTTAATCATAAGATTGGGCAAGAGCAGTATCAAATTGAGAAATCTTAAATCCTTTGCAACAATTTATTTGTGGATTTCATTTCATTTAATTAAAATATCAAACATGATTCATTTATTCATTCATGCATGATTCATGCAGTATTTGATGATGATGTCAATTGAATGTGACTTTAAATAAATATTTTCAATATTCCTGCACAAGAAAATAAGCAAATATTTGCACAAATTAGTTGTGAATGCGAACATATATTAATCCTCACATTCTCAAACAGACATTCATTGGAAGAAATTCTATTTCATTATGAGTACACAAGTCATAAAATTTATTTATTTTTTATTTTTTCCTACAACACATAAATTGATTCAATAGATGGAAATGATGAAATTAAAATAATGAAAAGAAAATCCAGAGCATATAATCAGGATCAATTTGTTTAAATCATGTACGAGTATGTATGCTCGACGTATACATGACAGATGGTATTTAATCAGTGCTAAACTCTATGGCAACCAATTATGGGGAAATTCTTAGAAACATTGTAAAAGCAATAAATCAACATCTATTTATTGGAAATTCAATTATTATTAATATTCTTATTATTATTATTTATTATTCTTATTTTTATTTTTCTGCTAAAGCTATGTGTTGATGATATTGAAAAATTGTGTCTTTCTACAAGGTCTTCCGAACTCCCATCTTGGAGAAGATGCATCAATCAAATGTCATTTATTCAGTCTAAATCAGCATAGGTCTAGTAGGTAGGGTTCAAACAACAGGTCAGTCAACTCTAACAAAACGAAATATGGAAAAGTATTTCTTCGCCGTCTGCTTCTCAGAAGATTTCTGGCAAAAACTATGAAAGTAAATAAAATTGCCATGAAAATGTTTCTCAAAAACCTGTCGTTCGAAATAGACTTTAAACTGTAGGTCCCACCACTCTTCTATAAAACTTGCACACACAACATAAGTGATGTGAGAAGCTAGGATGTAATCCTGACTGAATGGGTTGTAAAGACCAATTACGTACATATGTATGTATGTAAATAATTTTGGACGTATAGGCATGAACGCTGTATAGGCTCTGGAACATTTGCCAACTGATACTAGTTTTCAGCGATGAGAACCATTTCTTGATGAATGGATACGTATACAAACAAATATATTAATTTATGGACGACACTAATCCACATAAAATCCAAATCCAGCATTCAAGGCATAACCAAAAATCTCTTTTAGGTATGAATTTTGGGCTGAGCGCATCATTGATCGATATTCCAGGCCATTACCCTTAATGGCAAGCACAACATCTTTTCACCTGAATTGGATGATCTGGACACCACCTACATGCGACTTTAACATGTCCTAAGAGACCGTCCAGGCCATCTCTCTTAATGGCGAGCTTAACATTTATTGGTCTGAATGTGACGATCTAAATACCACTTACATGTGACTTCAAAAGGACGATGCCATATACCACACAGCACACAGCACACAACAAATTGCATCTTTTGAGGGCATATTGAGGCCATAGTTATCTACGTAGGGCAAATGTAATGTGGCTACCAATATCGTCTGATTTGATCCCATTATACTTTTTAAAGTCATAAACCACAGTGGCCTTCAGAATCAAATACAGCCTGATTTATACGCTGAAGTCATGACAAATGGGACATTTCGGATGAACTCCACCCAGCGATGCCGTGACAGACATTTAAACGATATTATATTCTACATATAATGGCACCACACAGTCCATTTATTATTTAGATTTAAAGACAGAAAGTGTTTAATGAACAGCCCTCTATAATCCGCCAAAGTTTTTTTATTTGATTGAATTGAAAGCGAATCATTTATCATTTATTTATTACGGGCTGTTAAAAACGATCATGGTGGACCTCTCATCTTTGGCTTACAGACGGTATTGGATTAAAGGTTACCAGACGATACTACCAGGCGTTAATAATTTTCGTTTCTTGTTCTTAAAGATTAGAAGTGGTCTCAGCTTTTTTTTTATAAAATTGTATAAAGTCTATGTATTAACCTCTATAATGACCACAGATTTACGGTATGAAGTCTTTTTAATTTTTTAAAAATCTCAATCTACTGAAGAAATTTGGGAAATTTACAAAGGCGAAAAGAGTGATTTGAGTATTGCGTCAGATAATTGAGAAATAGCCTAAGGAGGTCAAAGGCCAATAGTTTTAGAATAGAGATCGATTCGAGCCCAATATAGAACAAGTGACCTGAACTCATATCCAAGCAATATAGATAGTTTTTAATGACCGTCACTATTGAAGTGTAGCTGACACCCACAGCTAGCACAAAGTAAGATTAGCACCCTACCGGGTGCATGAGACATAAATAATTGGACATTATATTCCTTCAGTCAGGATTACGACCTAGATTTGTCATACCACTTCAGTTGTGTGCGTCAATTTGATACATCAGTGGCAGGAACTACAGTTTAAAGTCGACTCCGAACGATCTACTGAGAGGCAGTCATCGAAGAAATTTTTAGTTGGAGATGTCTGACCTGGGGTATGAACCATGACCTTACATCTTATAAGCCAATATGCTACCTATTAGACTACGACGTGCGAATTATTATTATGATGCTTAATATCCGGAAAGAAAATTTCGCTTTTTTAATTAAAATACGACTAAAATTACTGCATAACGCCAACACTAGCCCAACATTGAAAATTCAACATTATTACGGTCTTCTTCATTCCTCACGTTCCATTTCAATTTAAATAAACTACGAATTCCGTTCTGTACCGTAACTAATTTCTACAAATTATTCCAAAAAAAAGAAAAAACTGTAGTTAAAGAATGTGTAAAAACACTTGGCAATCTGTCTGACCTGATTAACTTTTTAATTTAAGAAAAAAAAACCTTTTCTTCTGTTTTCCTCATGCCCAAGGAAAAATTTGAAATTTTTTTTCTGCAATGAAAAGATAAAGAAAAAATGAAAAGAAAAGAAAAAGCAACCGAAAGAAAATAATACGAATTTCAACACGATATTACAACACAATATTGATGATAGAAAAATATATTTTCATTTTTTTTAACATTTTGTTGTTTTTGTTGTTGTTGTGCTTTTATTTTTCATTATTTTGAATAATAGAAGCAGCAACAACTGTAAGTAAAAATGAGTAAAAAAAACAAAACGAATGCCTTAAGGTCATAACCACGTTTTTTTACATCAAAAACTGAACAAAAGATTTGAACAAAAAAAAGCCAACAACAACACAAACTAGAAATGTGAATATTAGCCTCTGTTAAGTATTGAAAGCCGAATAGAAATAAACAGGAGAAGAGGGGAGAAGGAGAAACAGAAGAAAAAAAATGTGAATAAAATGTGATTCTATTTGAGATATTAAGGCCTATGGCCGGAAGTGCTAGAAGCTGTGAAAATATTTTAACAAAGCCTAGCTAGCCTTACATACACATACAATTTACTGACACACAAACACACACTCACATACAAGCCAATTAATAAACAAAAAGACATGCCAGTAACCAATACAAACAAATAATTGTTACTCCCACACGCTTGTGTAATAAGGAATGTGCAGTAAACGACGACTCATTCATTTAAATATTCTCTTTTGAATTGTAACGTAACAGCACAACACACTAATACATGTGCAAAGCGAGAGGTTGACGATAATTCTACTGAGTAATGAAAACAAAGCATTACCATCAGGTATGGAAACCTTAAAGCATAAGTAATAGCCATGTGCCTTTGCATTTGGGATTATTGGCATTTGTACTTCCGGCTCGGCCCATGCCAAAATTATGCTTGTCTCGAGAATTTCAACTTTATCTGTCATGAAATCAGTTTTCTTGCCGACATCAACATATTTTCTGGCATAGAAAGTGTTGTCTGCGTGCAAGGGATTATTGAAAGAAAAGTCAACACATACTTTCGCATTCTTCAAAGACATTCCGTGTTCTTTAAAGAACGCTTAAAAATATTATAAATGTAGCCTCTGCAGAAACTCTATTTTGCTGAGCAGCAAAAGGAGCAGTTCAAGCAAACAGGTATACACGGCCTTAAAGGAGCTTGAAATTAACAAGAGATTGTTATCGTCTACTTTGCAGGAAGGCAATGAAGATTCTGTGGAATAAAATAAAATTGGTTGTGCATTGAAAGTAATCCACAAAGTAATACAAAAACTTCTTCTTTAGATTTTTTAGGCATTCTTTTTTTACCTCACATTTAATGCGAGCGTGAAAGGCTAGTTCTACCATACCACTGGAGTATTGTGAGCAATCGATCTATTGTTTAGCGTTAGAACTGTATATAGTTTTTTTCTAAGATCTCCGTCTTATGTTGCCTAAACAAACCACCGGACACTGGTGAATGTTAGCAAAGATTCCTGCCTTATGCTTGATAAGCCCTAATGTGTCTCCTTTAGAAATTCTTTAACGCCGGATAGAAACCCAGTATGCATTCTAATGATTCGATTTCTTTATCGTAGTGTCTGTATTTTGGACAGAAAGCTGTACTTTTTCCTTATCAATTTTCTTTAAATTTTTAAATTCGTAGACAATTCTAGGTATTCTGATGCAAGACTCTAAGCTATAATCGCTTAACATAAGTCTAAAATCTCTCGAACTGTCTTTGACTCTCTTACCTGAAAATTGTCCTTTAGACAAATTAATCTATCCTTCCCAGCAGTCCTACATGATCAGAAAAGTACCCAGCAGTCCTTCATAACCAGGGAGGGACTCAGCATTTCCCTAAAAGCATTTCCTTGCAAACTCGTCTTCCCATCCTACAGAATAGTATAAAAAAGCTTCTTCTGGCAAATTTATCTATATTTTTCAGAATTCCGACATGACCAGGGATCCAGGAGAGAGTAACTGTATTAACTCTGTCAAATTGGTTCAACTTATTCATATTCAACGTTTCTAATTTTGTGTTAACAATGTCCTGCCCTCTCTCTATACTTCCTGCTCAAGTTCAGCTAATGGCATTTTTCTTGGCTGTTATCTTCCATTTGAAATTGCTTGCCAGTTTTCGCATGGTTCCCAATATTTCATTCATTTGCTCAGTCTCGTCCGCTTCTGCACCACTACCAGTCATTTATTTAAACTTCAAATTTCTCCAAATCTTGCCACAACTGAACCATGTCTCAAATCATTTTCCAGAGTCATACAATGTTCTGATATCAGTTGTCAAAAGTTCGTTCTATCTGGTCTGTCGCTTAGGGTCTCTGGTCTTCACTACCCCATGCAATGCATGTAAATCGAATACAGACTCTAACAGCGCTGTATGCCAGCGACTATAACAACGCTCAGCTAGTCTCTGCAGCTAGTTACATACATACATAATACATAATTGGTCATTACAATCCTTCAGTTAGGATTACGACCTAGTTTATCGCACCACTTATGTTGTGTGTGTTAATTTTATACATGAGTGGCGGAACCTACAGTTTAAAGTCGACTCCGAACGACAGATTTTTGAGAAACTTTTCATGGCAATTTTATTTGCTCTCAGAGTTTTTGCCAGAAATCTGCTGAGAGGAAGTCGCCGAAGAAATACTTGTTGTATTTTATTTCGATGTCTGGACTGGGGCTCGAACCCTGGCTTTTCGTCTAATAAGCCAACAAACTACCTACTAGACCACGGCGACTCTGCAGCTAGTTCAAGGTCATTTTATCATCCTATTAAATATCTGAGTATGCTACAGCTCTTGTACAAAACCTTTATTTAAGTTTTTTCAACAGTTACTGGCTTTCTGAACAGTGAAAAACATTTTTTTTTATTTGAATTTCAATATCAATTCTAGATTACCATCCCCGACCTCCTCAGCACACTCGGTTTCTCTACCACACCACGAAATATTATAAAAATTTACACAATGTCTGTTGGGCCTCAAAGCACATGAAAAATATTTGCAGAATAAACCAAAAGGCAACAACAGGACACAAGAATTAGGGAAAACAACGACAACAACAAAATTCAAATGTATACTCTCATTAGGTAACGTTACGTACATATAGAGTTACGTTATTGTATGTATTTCTCTTACAATTAATTAAGAATTCGAGAGAGAGAGATTCTTTAGTAATTTGAACAGCAATTAAGTACTCTCCCTCCACATCTACTGCCTACTTCGCTGCGATAAAATTTTTATTTTTTTGTCTCTCTTTTCTGTGTTGGTATAGGAAGTAGAAGTTGAAATCATAGTTGCCGGTTGCCATTGAAGACTTGCTTCCCTTCCTATATTTCAGTTGAATAAACAAAAAAAAAAGAAAAACAAAGAAAAAATGCCATCTTTTGGTTAATTTTTTAATGTTTTTTTCTTTGTGCTTATTATTGTTCGTTTCAGATTTTTTCAAATCTGATAAGAAGATAAAAAAACAACAAAGAGAAGAGAAAAAGGTCAACAATTGTGCTTTTATTTAAAGAGGAAAATGAGTATTTAAACGCTAAACCGAGGGACAATTATTGTTAAACGTGTAAAAACGTGTGCCTTGATAATCATAGCCTTTAAGGTATCAGAACGGTCAACAGAGCAATATAGTCTGGAACATATGCCTGCTATTTTATGTAAATTTTAATGCTTAAGAAAAAGGGGAAAAAACATTTGTATTAAAATGTAAACTTTTAATTTAAGTGGATACCAGATAATGTATTCAAAAATGCTTTAATTTTTCTTAACAGTTTATTCATTTCCTGTCTCAACTGCAGTAATTATAAACTCTTTTACGACAAAGATTTCATGTGTTTTGGATCCATAACTTAGGCGTTAATGAAGCGTTTATTGCGAAATAATCGCCAATAATGCTACTGAGGCATATCTTTCCTAACCATTATTCCCTAAATAGAATTTTTGGCCGAACGTTATAAGTGTAGAATAATCGTCTCTGTTCGCATATTGAATTATGCTTGTTCTCACAAAGTTGAAAGAGCCATTCAAAGTCCGTGCTTCAGTTTAATTCTTTACGAGCCTGCTCATAAAACATTTTTGAAAACTCGTTCAGAAGCATACATACACACACATTCACACACACATAATTTGTCATTACAACCCTTCAGTTAGGATTACGAACTAGCTTCTGACGCCACTTATGTTGTGAGTTGTCAATTTTATACATGAGTGGTGGGACCTAGAGTTTAAAGCCAACTCCGAGCAACAGATTTTGAGCAACTATACATAGCAATTTTATTTACTCTCAGAGTTTTTACCAGAAATTTGCTGACAGGAAGCCGAAGAAATATTTTGTTATATTTCGTTTAGTTGGAGATGTCTGAACTGGGGTTTGTACCGAGGCCTCACGTCTAATATCCACTCGCTATAAGAATCATACAAAAATTAAATTATAGGCTCTACAATACCCAGAGACGATTTACTTCGTTTGCCATTTTATAGCTCATACTTCGGTTGCCAAACTTTAGATACTCTAGCCTCGCCCTAATCTATTCGCAGCTAGTTGATGCAATCTTTCTCAGTTTTAAGAGACAAATTTAACGCACACTGTACTAAGAATTAATTGTATAATGGGGGGTCCACCAAGTTTATATTCTAACTCAGAACTGATTTCAATACAGCATCAGCAACAAACCAACTTAAATACAGGCCATATGAATAAATTCTTCATAAACCCGCGCAATATCCTCAGTGTTCCCTATTAAATCATAAACATAAGCCTTAACAAACTCAAGCCTAACTTAGTATTTTGATGTGTAAATGCATCGCTGTACTGAGCATGAAAATCCGTACTTTGTTGCTGGAATCACTATATCCGGTGACCTCAATTATAAAGCATTTGCAAGGATCAAATCAAAAATTTTATTCTTCTGGATCCTGTTCCTTTGAACCAAATGTAGTTTAATCCCTCATACCTTTCAGACTCCCTCTCTCCCACTACAACTTGTTTTTATTTAATCCGCCATTAAACAAGAATTGACAGAAGAACGGTAAACTTTTTAAAGTAATTTTTTGTGATTTTTTAAAGATTAATTCTGATTTAAAAAATCCAAGTAAAGGTAAAAAACAACGACTTTATCAACCAGCTACTGATAAGCCAAGAACTTTCGTAATAAACTTTTTTTCATTTTTCTTTGGAAAATTTCACTTTTTTCTACGATTTTTCTACGATTTTTTTTTAATTTTTCTTTTAAAAGTTTTGTGGGAACATGTTGTTTTTCTTTTCTGGCCTATTAAGTTTCATTGTCGTTGAATGAAAATATTGCGAAAAATGGCAGAAATGGCAAAAAAAAAATTTCAAAACTTATTGAAGAAGAAAATCATAATAAAACTGAATATTCTTTTGCCATTTACAAATCTGCTATGCAATCTTCTTAAGGGAAGTATACCTTATTGGGAAACTCAGAAATACCCAAATACAGTTTAAGGTGACATGAATCTGATATTATTTGTCCACATTTATGACACGGTGTATTGGAATAATACCTTCACTTCGCAGACAAGGCTTAAATTCATACGTATCACTGCAACTTATTTTGTTCAAATTGGTAGAATAGTCAGCTATTAAGTACTCGAGGCACATTAAAAAATTTTAAGGGTTTCGCCCTAGGATGTACCCTGGTTTGAACCCTGGCTTTACGTCTAATAGGCCAACACACTACCTACTTGACTACGGCGACTTCTAAGCACATGATAACCAAACATAAATAATTTGTTAATGATGATGTATTTAATTGCTACCGTATTTGAAATATATTATTTCTCTCCTACAATTTCCTATAACATGCTCTGCGAAAAGCTCATAAAATTAAAACTTGACGTAAAATTTTTTATTTCTTTAGGAATTTCCCTTGAAAGAAACTGTCCCACACTGTGAGATGGTATTGGAAATGAAAAGACAAGAAAACACTTTTTAAAGCCGTGTTAAACATGATACTGATTTGCTTTTCTTTGCCTTTTTTGTCTTTAAATTCTCCTTTTATTCTGATGCCATCACTGCAGCATACTTGTTTAACAAAATGTTTTGCTTTCAGTCAACTTTTTGGATCATGCTGCAACAACAAAAAAAGAACAAGAAAGCAAAAAATTCTGAGTAAAAATGGCACAATAAAAATCACAAAAAAGACAGAAGAAATGAAACAAAAAAAACTGCTGGCAAGTGAAATTTTATGACTGACAACAGCCTGTTGAAAAAAAACGAAGAACGGATTTCGACAAAAAATGCTGTGCGTTGTTGAAAAGCATTCCATAACTGAAAACAATGGCAACAAAGTCAACAGCAAAGGAAAAAAATTTTAGAATTCCTGTTAAATGATGACTCGACTTAGTGACTGTCTAGCAGAGAGCGACAGGCTGACTGGTATTTGCACGAAATTACGAAACTTGTGACAGGCACTGGAGCACAATTATCCTGCAGCAGCAACAAGCAGCCAAGGAAGTAAAACAGACAACAGAATGCTAAAAAGAAAACTTAAAACAAAAAACAAATAAAAATTGAAAATACCAACAAGAAATGTAATGAATAATGCTGTTGTTGTTGCTGTTGTTACATGCAACTTTTTAGACAAGTTAAACCCAGAAGATGTTCAAAAGTATTTCCAAAGAATTTCTTTCGTCTCTTATTTCACTTTCGCTTGAGCCACTTAATACGCCAAAAAACAAAGCAAAAAAAGAAGAAAAAAGCAAAGATGCGTGGATGCGAAATTATTTAAATCATAGCAGCAGAGGATGCTTGGCATACTTTCCACTGCATAAAGAAATTTTTATTTGATTCGCTTGTATTTAAACGTTTTACAACCCCATTAAGACAAGCTGGCTACGGCCAATTAATGAAAAACAAACTGCTACTGCTGCTGCAGTAAAAGACAAGACATGAAACTTTATTTAAAAGACGCTTTTGATTGAAACTTACATTTCATTAAATGACGACAGAAAGAAAAAAGGAACACAAAGTTTTTAAACTTTTTTTTCGCAAAAGGATTTATTTGTTATTTTTAATGAGTGGCGTATTAAAAGTTGAAAGAAGATTGAAGAAAATATTTATCTTCAACTAAGAAAAAAAGAAGAAAATTATGAACATTAGTTTGATTAGTAAGTAGCAATGTTGGATGGATGGAAGACAATTAAAGTATGGCTTCTTTTTAAGGTTCCAATACAGCCTCCTGAGGCTTAACTGTTCATGGTTAACTGTTCATTACAAACCTTCATTCCGGATTACGTCCTAGCTTCTCACATCACTAATGTTGTGTCTGTTAATTTTATACATGTGTACAGTTTAAAGTTGACAACGAACAACAGACTTTTTTGAGAAACTTTTCATTGCAATTTTGTTTTGTTTACTTAGAGTTTTAGCCATAAATCTGCTGAGACGAAGTCACCGAAGAAATTTTAACTCATATTTCGCTTTGTTGGAGATTTCTGATCTTACGTTTGAACCGTGGCCTCTTGTTTCATGAGCCAACACACTACCTACTTGGATACGGCGGCTTCTACGCTTGACGTTATCTCCTTAATCGTATGTAGGTAGATTGAAGTGGTAGCTTTGATTACCAAGGCTCACTTGAGCACATATAGCGCCCCGTTTTTATGCCACAAGTAAGCGCAGTCCCTGTTTCAACCGAATTCTCCAAATTAATCGAAGAAGTTGGTCAGCGCTAGGGGTACATATTAACGCAAAACTAATTTAATTTAATAGCGTTAAAAATTCGCTTCTATCCATTCTATCTTGAAATATCCATGTTAGTGATAAAACCAAGCACAAATTGGCATTTAAAACTAATTTTAATCTTCATACTGTCTTCTATGTTGATGTCTTACCATAATATATCACTGATCTGGTGATCGATATAATTAAGGGTTGCTGTGTAGTTGCAGACTATCATTCATTTCCTTTCTTACTATCCCACATTGCCTGTGAGCAGAGATAAGTTCTTATACAAGTGTTCCCTGAAGTGTTTGGCTGACCTAGAGTCTGTAAACGATTGCAATTTTTATTCACTTTAATGTCGTATCCAATTATTAAAATTTTTTGTTAAAAAAAACCTTTTTTTCCTAATTCAATACCCAGTATTAATTTTCATTCAAAACTAATTAAAATTTATTCTCAAATAACCAAACAGTCTGTAATCTGCTACGCCACCCTTAGAGTTATTATTTCAAGTTCTATTAACCGCATGCCTTCTTCTAACATTTCGTTCAATGGTTTTCTGCAAAATTTATTGAACCTCAGGGGATTTTCAATATTTGGAAAGAGTAAATGTGTTGGTCTTTAATTACTGCCACGCATTTGCGGTTAAACTGTTTAATAAAGAATACAATTTAAAAAGCATTTCCCAAAATAGTTTATCTTGTTGGAAATCATTTCACTTGTAATAGAATATAATGGTATCCAATAGAATAGAATAGAATTGGTGCGTATACAATTCATTTAATTTTTTTTTCTTCGCTATTTTTTGGTTGGCTTTTAATGTTCAATTAAAATAATTAAAAACAAATTGTGTGGAAATTATTTATGGTTTAAATTTTAAATACGTAAATAATAATTATTTATTTGTGGCATTCATTATAACACACACAATACACGTTTATCCATTATGGTAATTAAAATAATTAAAAATTAAAATGAAACATCGTACGAAGTGTATGTATGTGAAGTCGCCATACCCAAGTATGTATTACATACATACATACATAATTGGCCATTACAACCCTTCAGTCAGGGTTACGGCCTCGCTTCTCACGCCACTCATGTTGCGCGCGTTAATTTTATACGTGAGTGGCGGGACCCACAGTTTAATGTCGACTCCGAACGACAGATTTTTGAGAAACTTTTTCATGGCAGGTTTATTTACTGTCAGAGTTTTTGCCAGAAATCTTCCTCGCCGAAGAAATATTTTTTTTCATATTTCGTTTTGATGTCTGACCTGGGATACGAACACGGGCTTTACGTCTAATAAGCCAGCACACCACCTACTAGACTACGGCGACTTCAAGTAGGTATTATGTTGGTTTATTAGGTGTGAGGCCATGGCTCAAACAAAACGAAATATAATCGGTGACTGCACCTCAGCAGATTTCTGGCAAAAACTCTGAGAGTAAATAGAAATTCCCATGAAAAGTTTCTCAAAAATTTATCGTTCGGAGTCGACTATAAGTGTTGGTTTCCGCCACTCACGCATAAAACTTAATACACACAACTTAAGGGGATTGAGAAGTTAGGTCGTAATCCTGACTGAAGGGTTGTAATGACCAATTATGTATGTATAGGGTGATTGATTTAAAAGTTTAAATTTAAAAATGCAGCAGAAGAAAAACGATTTGAAATTTTTTCAAAATTTATTTTTTTTGTTGTGAAGTACAATTATTCCAGTTAGAAGTGAAATATTATTACATTCACATGGCTGTCGCAGCTGGTCTCACAGTACTTCATTCGATAGGACCAATTTTCCCTTTTTTGAGTGTGTGGAGTGGTATCTCAGCAATGGCATCACGAATGTTGGCCTTCAAATGCTCAATTGTCTCTGGCAGAAAATAGTTCCAAGGTGTCACATCGCAGCCTGTTGACGGTCAGTTCGCCACCATTCGGCTAATTAAACGGCGATCAAACGTTCGACGCAATAAATCGATTGTGACATGAGATGTGTGGCAAGTTGCATTATCCTGTTGAAACCAAACATCAGTCACATCAATACCATGAAGAGCGCGTACATAAAAATCGGTTATCATAGTGCGTTATGTGTCTCCAATGACTTATTTTCAAAGAAATGTGGGCCAATGATGCCTCCGCTCCACAAACCGCACCAAACAGTCACTCGTAATGGGTGCATTGGCTTCTGTTAGACCACGTGTGGGTTTTCTGAGCTCCAAATACGTCAATTTTGGTTGTTAACGTCCCACCAAGTTGAAAGTGGGCTTTATATGAAAAGATGTATTTTTTTTTGCAAAACCTACATCATCGTACAGTTTCCTGTTGGCCCAATAAATCCCAACAATACGTTTAGTAGAATGACATAAGTATTGCCATATTCGAAATAACTGATGGTTCAAATTTAAACCGATAGATGACACACCCTATATGTATGTTGGTTTAAAAAAATTTCGAAATTTTCTAGACTCCTTAGCAAATCGAATTTCTATTCAATATTGTGTTAGTAATTGAACCACAAAACTCGTGTAAATTCTTCACTTTACAAGCACCTTCTAAGCCACTTGATATCTATTTTGGAAGCTCATTTCGTTCCACATATGGTAACTTCAACAACGTTGAAAGAAAAGTACCTTCTTTCATTAAATACCGTTGTTAATATACGATAAGTATCCTCCACTAAATGCTTTAAAGCATAAAATCAGGCAGCCAACTCAAGTTAACATTTGTATCGGCAAGTATTTCTCGAACCCACTGTTCCGAATTTTTCCAGTTTCCAAACAAGAAATAAATTACAGACAGATATTATGAAAAATAATCATGATTTAGTTGCCTCATATGATTCAACAATAAGATACGCAATTTACAACAAAAACAAACAATAACTTGTAGGAAATAAATATTTACACGTTTACACTGACCAACTGTAAGGCAGTCGTGTGGAAAAGAAAAACTGAAATAAATCGTAGTAAACATTTATAATTGAACCCTTATCGAGGTCACAATAAAGCATAATGTGAATATGGACTGTTAATATGTAATTTCAAATGCCAATATAACCAGCGGTGACGTATGAGTGTTATTAATATGAAGCATTTGGTCTGTTAATAATACTCATACGCCTACGTTAAGAGAAATAAGCCACTTGAGAGAAATTGTTGTTATGAAACGCACACACACACACACATATAGAAACAGAGACACGATGTGATGAAGGAATACAAGAAATCGTATTTGTTTTGTAAATTTCTACAACATTTCCTCTCGTTTATGCTTGAATGGCATTTAGTTTTTGCAATTTATTTACAAATAAAGCAGCCGCCATTCGGTATGACTGCTAAACCAAGTATGTATTACCAGCATACCAACAAAAGCAAAATTCCTTCATTTTGCAGTACAGATTACATGTATAATTTTACCATTTTTTCATTTGGGCAGCAAAAATCTGTTACATCTACTTCTATTCATTCTATTTTAATATGAGTATAGAAAAAGTGTATTTCGTGGAAATGGCAAATTCATATTGTATAACCCCGCTTATAGAATCTGGGCACGATTTTGTTATTTATACGTTTCATTTCAATGCTCTGATAATTTTTTCGTAAAGAAAAAATGAAATCCTGCACAGAACACACTCTGAAATCGTAATAAAACACAACAGGAGCATCTACAAATGGCAGTCAAAATGAAAAATAGGAAAAAATAAATTAAGCTGCAGGAATAGATGAAATCAATACTTTTATGGTATCCTTCTGTGTGATATGATATTCAAAATATATTTTCTAGGGGGTGAAATCATAATCCCATCGGTTCGAAAGGTTAATAAAACAAATATTTTTGTATTGTTTCTTTGGAAAAATATGTGAATATTTGAAAAGCAATTGTGTGTTTGGCACAATAGGAGAAGTATTTTTTTATGCAACAAGTTTTATTTAAAAAATTTGTCTTTTAAAAAAAAAAAAGAAATATTTACCACTGATGGAACTGCACATACATATACCAACAAAGAAAGAAGTTTCTTTGCAATATATAAGGCGAACCATTGACCATAACTTAAGTGTTTAAAAGGCAAACAAATTCTCAGCATAATTTTTAAATTTTTTGCAAATTAAGGGGCATTAATCGCTTTCCAAAATTTAATGAAACTTCAGAAGCGATACCATGAACAATGAATTTCTTAGAGGGGATAGCAGCGCCATCTTTGGATGTAAAGAACATGATTTCTCACCACTATAACCAAAACAATATGTCAGGAAATTATACAAAGTAACTTAGCACCTGCTACAGTATAACAATCACTTATTTGGTATATGCTTACCACATGGAAAACTGGATTGTTATCTCACACACACCGATTCTGTCCTACGACAGTATTGGCAACGATATAAGCTGGCAAATAGTGATATGTATACGAAACTTTTGAGTACAAAAGATTCACTGAAGAGCGTTATGCTACAGAAAAGATTTTCAGTTGCAGGTCAAACGTAGAAAGTCGAGCAACAAATTGAATTCCGTTTTCCGAATTTTTCGCAGACTCAGCATAAGACAATACAGTGTGTAGAGCAACTAAAGTTTCAACGACATCTTCAGCCAATTAGGTGGACGTTTTAGGAAACGATAAGTGTACAGTGGCAGCTGAACAGTAATGAGTATGATGTTTAGTGTTCCCAGCGGCTTCTAGACGCAAAACTTAATCTGCAGTTTTGAAACGACCTCAACGTTTGACAACGGGGTTTTTAGTAAGGCTTGGAGGAATCCAATTGCTTTACATTTCGTTACATTTGTTTTGAATGAATTCAGATCTTAGTTCTATAAATGAAAAATAAGCTGACGAAGATGAAGTCGCCGTAGCCTAGTAGGTATTGTCTTGGTTTATTAGACGTAAATCCACCTCTCAAACACCAAATACGAAAAAATATTTCTTCCTCTCAGTAGATTCCAGAGAGTGAATAAAATTGCCATAAAAAGTGCCTCAACAATCTGTCATTCGTCGGCAGACTTTAAACTATGGGTCGCGCCACTCATGTATAAAATTAACACTCACAGCATAATGTAATGACCAATTACGACCAATTCATGTATGTATGAAGATGAAATAGTAGTTAAAATGTAAGCATCCTCGCAACTCTCTTTAATTTTTTTTATTTAATTTTCGATGTAAAATACAATACTCTTCGGCCTACTGTACTATCAAAATACGCTCGTTGTTGATTATCTGGAGTTGTTCTTTTTTTTCTTAAGCCTTCTTAAATAAAGTTTTTCTGTCGTTTTCTTTTTTAGTGCACTTGTTGCATTAACAGGCATGCGTTTTAAATGAATGGTTGTTGTTTTATCCGCAGGGGAAAAGCATATGCACAGTCATGCTAATGCACTCACCCTAGCCATCATAAACTCTTATGTATTGTTTACATGTGTGTGTGTCTGCAAGTGTTTCGCTAAGAGAGAATTAAAATAAAAATGTTCTCATTTTTATTTATTTAACGACGAGGTGTTATTATTATTCATGTCTTATACAAATACACACACAATTACTCACACATTTAAAACGAAAACAAAAAAGAAAACATTCTCAATGCTTCGTCGTTCCAGTTTTTTATAATCGTGTTATGTTTTCATGTGCAAGTGTGTGAGTGACTGAGAGGGTATACTTTTTGTTTATTGAAAGCCGTTGAGAAAACTGTTTATTTCAATTCCTATGACAGCAAATGTGGTTCTGTGTGAGTGTGAATGCGGAGAGATGTCATACAGACAGTTTTATTCATAAAAACAAATGCTCTTTGGAGACATAATCGTAGAGTAAAAGATAAAGATAAGTATTAAGGCACTCGCTCATACATGCTGTGAAAACCAGACAATTTAACTAAAAAAAATAATAGCAGCGCGATGTGTTAAGAGGGCCTTAAGCAGGAATGATAAGATGAAAAGAAAGAAACTTTTAAAGTGGAAGATTCTTAAATTGAATTCAATTATATGAGTGGAGGGAACCAGTATACCTAAGGCCCTATCAAAACGAAATTAGAAAAAATATTTCTTCCGCCTATTTCCTCTCACCAGACTTATGACATAAACTCTAGAGTAAAATCAAATTTCCATGAAAATCTACTCACAAATCTGTCTTTCGGAATCGACTTTAAATCTTTAGGTCCCGCCACACATGAATAAAATTAAAACACACAACATGGATGGTGCAAGAAGCTAGATTTTAATCCTGACTAAAGGGTTGTAATGATCTATTATGTTTGTATGTACTGCAAAGTGACACCCACTGCTGTCCTATAGTCATGGGTCAATCTAAGCCCCAGACTCGACTTTTTTAGTATGATGATGTCGTCACTCATGAATGAAATAAACACACACAATACGAGTGGTGACTAAAAGGTCGTAATATTCAATTAAGTTAGTAAGGTGGCTCCATCTTTATCTACGACAATTGTTTTTTTCACAATGAATTCAAAAAAAAAGTTGATTTTATCGATATTACTGAGCACTGCCACATTGGATAGGCAGGGATGTACTTAGAGGTGGCTGTCATTGAAAGGCCTTTGGATAGACACAAGGGGGCCACATAGGACCCATTGTGATACCACTGTTTTCCACTATCCCCTAGTCCGGGAACCACATTAAGCTTATGATGGAGTCATTTAGTTTGCATATTGTCTATGCGTTCCTCCAGATCAGCTACATAGTAGACACCAAGGTGGCATTTTCCTCTTCGACTTAGTGCCAGTCATACACCCAATATGTAAGAGCAGCAGACTGTGATATGTTTGACCTGGGATTTAAACCGAGGCTGATGTTCTTCTTCTTCTTCTTCATATTGTGTGTGCTTACTCATCTTCCTCATGTCTACAGCTTCTGCAGAAATAATTAGTACAGACATTAATAATCATTCTGCCTGCATTCTACAAGCAATGCTTCTTACATTACATATCTTCGAACCATTTACTGTTAAATGATTGATGATAGAGCCTGTAATTTATGCATTTTCTTGTTTTTTTTCTCCGAATTCTTGAATTTTACTTATCAAGGCCACGTTAATAGATATGAAAATTGTTTGCATGGATGCATGCTTGTGTATTGTATACAAGCGTTACGTGTCCTAAAACTGTATGCATTATCCAGTTAATTGATCAATGATGGCGAAACAACATCACAATCATTGAATAATACGTCGCTCTTAATTACAAATCGTTTGCGCATTGCACTACCATGCAGCACTCTAAACCATTTGACCCATTTGCACTTAATTTTTCCGCAATTTGCCTCCCCTCCTTCTATCGAATCTGAAGTTAGTTTGAGAATTTTGGAAATCTCGTTTATTTTCCTTCGGTTTTTATCTTTGTGTTGCAAATGTTCTGCAAGTGTGATGCCAATTTAACTTTTTTTCTTCTCGCCTACATCTGTCAACATGTTATGTTAAGGACTTTTGCTGCAGCGATAAAAGCAATTAAAATCATAATAAAATAACAACAACAATTATGTTGTTTATGAAATAAATAACAACGCATACATGCACATATACGAAGTATGTGTGTAGGCGTATGTGTTATTTTCAACAAAAATAACATATTTTTGTGTGTGTGTGTGTTTTTTTTATCATAAAATTTCATTATGCCTGTCAGCATATGTATGTATGTACATATGCGTGTGTAGGTGCATTTGCATAATTAATAATTGTTTCAAAAGAATACTTTTTAACCAGCTACCCACCTACTAGAAAATAATTTCATATTTTATGAGACATCATCTCGTGAATATGAATGAATTATTAGGGTGGCACAAATTTAACATGCAAAAAATTTTAAAATTTTTCCTCACAGATAATAAGAAACAAGCTTTGGCTTGGTGAAGGAGGTAAAAAAGTTGATCGATCCTATGATGATTAATAGAATAATCAAATTGAGTAGTGAATCATTCAAAAATTGTAAGTAATTGTGCAGATGATGTATTGGTTTTAACTTCCAAAGCTTCATTACCATGGCAAACTACGGAACAAATATTCAGAGTGAAGTATTTCACAGGCGTCTCATTGTTGATTGTAAGACTCTTAGGCACAAGAAAAGAAATCGAAGTAAAACACCGATATCACATGAAATCTCTCGAGAACTCGTACTACTTGGCACCCTCAAATATCATACACTGTGCTAGCTTCCAAAGAATGACGACAGTGTTACTAATCACCACACTAATTACTTCGAAAACAACAAACCCCGTTACAAAATCCATAATTATCCTTCTTAATGAAATTGTTCTTCAAAAAATAGTGTTAATTTGCCGGAAATTGTTTTCAGAAGCAAACAAAAAAAAAAGAATTGAATGAAAAATTCTTTACAAAAGGCTGTTAAAAGACAAAAGAGAACAGGAAAACAGTGTGAAAAAAATTACCTTAAAAGCCACTTTTCTATTTTGTACTTTCATTTTAAGCTGTTTTTCTCAGATTCCTTTTCAAATTGTTTCCCTTCTATTCTAAGAATTCATTAAAGCTGAAGGAACTGCTTTTTTTCAGACAAAACAGTGGGTCGAAAGCAGGTTTTAATCCCAAACAGAAAAATAAATGAGTAGTAGTAGTAATGATATGGAACATGATGTGCAATTTAAAAAACAAAAATCTAAAGGTATTTTCGAAGACAACAGGTTCCTAAAGCAAACAGATTTCCATTACACTCGCCTTTTTACAAAATGAGATAATTCCAGAGCCAATAACACAGTAGCCGATGGCCCGAATAATCCCAAAATGTTGTGAAAGTTTTTCAAATGTTTTGCTTTCTTCTTCTTCATTTTAAGCAAAATTACCGCTGATAGTGCATAAACTAGGCACTCTTAACGAATATTGACAAGCTTCATATCCTAATTTGTAATATCCCGACTTGATGTCCAAACTTGATCCCTAAAGCTTTAGTAGAAGATCCAGATCAAAGCAAAACATGACAAATTCAAACAATTCTCAGCCACTTACCCACCATTATTCAGCCTAAACGTTAAATCGTTTTATGTTGTTGGCTCATTGACATGAAATTACTTTTTCTGGAAGCTTCTTGTGCAATAAAACACAAATCGTTATTAATTGTTGAAACCACATATCGTCCAGTTTATAATCTTCCCTTGCAGCCCAAAAGAGTCTGAATTGACAAAAACGTATCATTTCCTTAAAAACACGGTGTATGAACGACCCCATTTGCAATACTTCTGTTAGTAGACGTAATCGAAAAGAAATGATTTCCATGGGAAAAATGAGTTCTATCGCTGTAGAAAATTTTGTTCAAAAAATCTGCATTAAATGCCTGTTGCTCTAGCACTCACTCAGTATTTTTACGAGATTGTGAATGCTCATTACCAGTGTGCTGTTCTCAGAGTTGAACTTTACATGGTTGGAGGTGTAAATTCAAATGTTGAATACGACCCAATGCAGCGTAAGGTAAGCGTAACTACTGACCACACCGTGGAATCTACAAATTGGGATGATCCACCACAGTCTCTTTAACAAAAGTTATTCTATCAGAAGTTATATTTTGAAAAGGACGGACATTACGATGTTGCACAGGACTGATCAAATCTGTAACTCATTCACTCTTCAAATTTCTTGCCTAGTAGGTCTATTAATTGTAAATGACAATAATTTCACTAAAGAAATGCTACTTCAGATAAAATATAATTTACTGGAGGTATTTAAATCATTAGAAATCGCCATAGTTAAGTAAGTAGTGTTGCAGGCTTATTAGACGACAGCCCGTGTTTAAAGCCCCTGATCAGATATTTCAAACGAAACAAAATATGAGAAAATATTTATTCTTTACAGCAGTTTCACGAGTCTACTCTGAGAACAAAATAAAATTGCCGTGAAAATCAATTCTCAAATCAATCGATACTTCTATCTTCTTCAAAATAATCAGTCTATGAGTAAGTAAGGGAACAGGCTTTATAACCATAAGATATCTGGCATCGAACTATGTAAAGCGAAACAAGAAAGTGGAAAAAATCTCGGGAACAACTTTCGTTCAAAGTTTATATTAAACAGTTGATCCCGCCACTCGTGGATAAAATTAACAAGAGAGAAACTATGTTATAATCCTGACTAAGTCGTCGTAGTCTAGCAAGTAGGGTGTTGGCTTATTAGACGTGAGGCCACGTTTCAAACCTCAGGACAGACATGTCCAACGAAACGAAATATGAAAGGAAATATTTCTTCAGCGACTTCCTCTCAGCAGATTTCTGGCAAAAACTCTGAGAATAAGTAAAATTTGACATGAAAAGTTTCTCAAAAATCTGTCATTCAGAGCAGCTCCCGCTGCTCTTGTATAAAATTAGCAACCACAACATCAGTGGTGTGTAATGCTAACTAAAGGGTTGTAATTACCAATTAGGTATGTACATATGTAATCCTGAGAGCGATTTGCTCATATATTGATAACTAGCACACTCCTCAATCAACATTAATGGTAGGAGGTAAAAGCAACAGGGCCGCGATTGTTGACCATTTGTTGGCCTAACACATTCACCACAAACTCTGAGTTTTTGGTCAAAAACAATTAAATTATGCCTCATCTGAAGTACTGAGATTTTTAAGCTTTAAAAATTAAGAGTGTTTTGGTGGAAGATTACTTATTGGAATAGCCTTGGTTGTAGGTCTGCCTTTTAAATTTAAAATTTAAATTTTTTTTTTCATTTTCATTTATTTTAGTGAGTGGAACTGTTTAGCTTTTGTCTCTTAAAAACTTTTTTTATCAATTTCTTGCTTTAGCTATGTTCTTTCACTGTGTTAAATTGAAACCAGAAAAAAAAATTAAACAAAAAACGGACAAACAGAAGAAAACAAAATTATAATCTCTGGTATTCAAGTACAAAATGAAGCTTCTTTCCAAGAAGTACCACCAAATAAAAATGAAATTCAGTAAAAGTGAAATTGTAAACAAGTACACCCTTCCCCTCCAAAAAAATTATTAACAACCTACGCTATTTAAACGCTCCAAGCATTTTCTCTGCCATTGAGAAATGTTTTGTAAGTTAAAGAATATTTATTACGGCTTAATAAGAAAATGCTGTTGTGGTTTATTAACCCTAAGTATACTTATGGTTTTTTTTCCACAGAATTTAAATTAAATCAAGCCAACGTAAATTATCATTTAAAAAAGAATACCTAACAAGCTGTGAAGCACTTTTTGGGGTTAAGAATTCATCACAAACAGATTACAAAACGAAAATACAACAGGGAAATAAAACAGCAACCGCTTCCTGTACAGTTAATACGGCATTCATAATCAACTCGTTTGGACCTTAAGGACTTTTTTTCTTCATTTAATTTTTATTTTTACAAAGAGAATCTAACTCTGAAGGATATAAAATTCGTTCATAAATGCACAAAGATATCTTAGGTTTTAAGTATGGTGGTAAATTAAATAAACAAATGCCTAGGGAAGCTAACTTTTTTTTCTCCTACATCTTCACAATATCCTCAATTAATGGCTGTACTTAAGTACTGTTATCTTTTTTCTGTTTTTTGTTTTATTTGTTGCCCATAAAACAAACTCTGTTGCCCATTTAACTCATTCCAGCCAATATAATGGCCATAATACTCTTCATTTATTTTGTTTGAAAAATAAGCCAACATTTGATATGGTTTTTGGTCGTCCTCTTTGCTGTCCAAACAACCAAAAAATTTTTGATCTGTCATGCAAGTATGAAATAAATTGTCAAAATATGAGTGATTGATGTCGCAATGTCTAGAAAACATTTTGAAAAAGGCGGCCAAATAAACATTGAAAGATTAAATAAAGTTGACATCAAAATAAAAAGAAAAAAAACAGGAAAAGACAACAATGGTTGGTTGACCATAAAAGCAAAAAAATAAATACAAAAGATTTTGAAACATATTGGGTTAAAGATTTTGTGCTTCCAAGTCTGCAGTAGTTGTCATATGAAATATCATTTATTTAGTAAAAGATTTACCGATTTCGAATATGAATCGTCTAATAACAAAAGTGTTGATTAAAACATGACTACTTTTGAGTTTGACAAGTTGATTAGGGTCATCGACCTACTACGTAAAGGTTTCGTAAGAGCACAAAAATATGAGAAGAGCCTGAAACAGTTACAGATGTGGACAGACCTGTACATTATGACAATGTCGTCACTGCCGAAAATATCGAAAAATAGGAATTTTTAGAAGCCACGGCTTTCTCAACAATTATACCTACCTTATGGCTCTTTATAGCACATTTTAGATTTGGATTTGCAATCTAGTTACTGGTGTTTCGCTTTTACAGCGTTTAATATTAAAATTATAAACAAAAGCTACAAAAACAAAACAATGCAGTAAACAAAACTGTTTACAAATTATCGAACTGCTTAATATAACAACAAATACTACCATAAGAAATTGTAAACAAGTAAACAAAAATATACCAACAATAAATGTAAACAACGAGACTTCGAGAAGGCGAAGTCATGAACGTTCGGCTTTACATATAAAAGGCAAGGCAAAGAAGGCAACTGAGTTAATGAAGTTCAGTCAGTCTTGTGTGACGACGTGGTGTGTTTAAAGAGAGTAATCGTGATTTGAAGATATCCGTTACAAAGATCTGTCGAATAAATGTCTAGTAATTGTTATTGTTTATGCAAAGGGTATAAACAGAGGAATAACAAAGAAAAGCAATTGTTGGTGTGTACATCAAGTTGTAAGACTACGGTTCTTTGTGTCAATATTGCTCACTATATACCGGCTCCGTATATTATTATTCTTAAATAAGAATATTTTTTATTGCATTTCATTAGTAAATTTAAATAAATTTTCTGAACATAAAAAAACAAACAAACTAAACACATATAAACACTTGAGTTTAAACAATAAAAGCATTTTCTGTAATCGAATGCCTACGGTGTACGCTGTACGCCAATAACAATTTTCCCCGTTTTTTTCGATTTAACACTCGTAATCTATTCTCTCTCTTTTTTTCAATATAATTTATGGGCAACAATAAAGTAAGAATTCGAAGAAAAAAATCGAATCCTTATGGCAAATATCGTTTTTGAGTGGGGAATAAATACCAGGACGTTATTTCAAATGCTTGAACAAAGGCTTGTAAAGGGATTTCCATTTATACCCCCGAAACTTTGGCAATCAAATAATTTATGCCTGTAAAGAAATAAAATAAAAAATGCTTTAATAACCATCACCATGCCATACATATATTTTCCTGTAATAATTTAAGCTTTTGAATCCATAAAAAAAATATCCTCCAGTGTGGCAAATAAGGAAATGGAAAATGAATAGAGCTGTTGTTGTCCTTCTTTCAATGTCATGTGTTGTCACTTAAATAATGATATCAACGACGACGACAACGACGACAAAGACGATAATAATACGAGCAATGATGATAATAATGGCTGGCAATATTCATAAACAATTCCTTAAATTGTCAAATTATTATTTGTTTTATCGTCTTGTAACCCCTTTTTTTATTATAAATACATAGAATCGTAATAAAATATAAAAAATAAATAGAAGCAGAAAATGAAATTGAAATTGAAATACGATTGCAAATACCAGTCTCATCAACCGTCATAACGATGCCATTTAATGTCATTGAAATATTATCGTGCCATGTTCAGGTACTCACTCGACACAACCGTAATGCGCTTTGTCAGCCACAGGAATATCCGCCTTTTATAATAGATTCGTTTCATTTCATTTCATTTTAAGAGGAGCATTTTATTCCTTATTCTTCCAAATCCTACACACACATGCCTTTGCTCATATGTAAGTGTAACAATGACAATAGGAAAGAAAAAAAAACTGTTTTCTGATGCTATTTGGTTTTTAATGTTACACTCACAGAAATTTTAGTGATTTTGAAGACAAGTACGTCTCATATATGTCTCAGGCTATCAAAAAATTAATACCACATGCAAAATGGAGGCCTCTAAGGACATTAATATCAGCATCTACATGCGAATGGGTTAGCGACCAGAAGCGGAATAAATCCGGAACATGATGCTATACTGAGAAAATTCTATGAAACACTCAACATACATACATACATACATAATTGGCCATTACAAACCTTCAGTCTGGATTACGACCTAGCTTCTCATAGCACCAATGTTGTCTGTGTTAATTGTATGCATGAGTGGCGGGACCTACAGCGTAAAGTCGACTCAGAGTGACTTATTTTTGAGAAAGTTTTTAATGGCAATTTTATTTACTCAGAGTTTTTTACCCAGAAATCTGCTGAGAGACAGTCGACGAAGAAATAACTTTTCATGAGGATGACATTTGACCTGGGGTTTGAACCGTGGCCTTACGTCAAATAAGCCAACACTCAACGTGGCCATTTAATGTCACGTAGAGTACAGGTACCGTTTTCTCCTCTGACAAAGGTCTGGGCCTGTATCCAATCGGTGAAAAATATTTGTCTCCCTGCTTCTTCTTTCGCACAAATCATCGACCAAGTGTCCCAGACGAATGCGCTTTTCATTAGTCCGCTTAATGCAATGCCCAGTAAGAGCTCAAACAACAATACCGAGCGTACTCCTTTGAAGTTTAAGCAGACTTGTCATTCTCTATCCAGCTTTAGCCAGATATGCTGCGTTATTCTGCCCATATCCGAAGATAGGAAAACCGAAGAGCTTGCAAGCCTTTAAAGAGAAACCCGAACTCATGGGAAAGTTCGATTGTTAGGACACATGTTGCTAGTTTATCCTCTGAAAAGTTGCCTGGAATATCGCTAGGCACCGGTATGACTATAACATTCAGCTATCTAATTGGAATATCCGCGATAGCTATACACCCACCTTGAGTTCTCCATATCAAAACTTAGTATTTTGACCGAAAGTATATCAGATATCATTTCGTGTCTAATAATTCAAGCCACAGACTATATTGCCAACACCTCCGCCTGAGAGAGGTTGTAGAGATCCGGTAGCCTTATAAATTGGCTTATGACCACGGATTCCGAAAAAATTCCATCATCTACACTTCTATTTAGTTTAGAACCATCGTTAACTAGGTACACTATACCACGATATGAATATCCTGAATCATGGAGAAGTCATATCGCAACATCATGTGGTCGAGACTTTCAATAGTTTAAAAATCCTTCAAGTTCTTTGTGAGACCAATATTCGACCATATATTAAAGCTCCTGCAAAAAGAGGGATAAAATAATTTCCAACGTATGTGTATTACGCAACTCTCCGCTAATAATGATGTAGGCAGATGTTTGTATTCGCCGTACAAAGTTAATTGTTCTGCTAAGGGATTTCGACAAACAATTTCGCTTAAAAAAATCTGTGCATCGATATTTTCTTCGTGAACCCATCATTCTTCTGAGTGTACATATGTCGACTGGAAGTATTTATACTTGCTTGTGGTTTTTGCTTATAAATAAACCGCTACTCTGTATCATATTTACGTCTCTAAAGATCTTAAATTGGATCTTATTTCCATTTTTTTTTTCTTTTTTTCCTTCCCTTCCTGTTCTCAAGTATTTCATTCAATATGCTTTAATGTTTTCCTCATTCTCTCTTACTTTTTCTTTTCTCTGCCCATATTCACCTTAGTTTTCGAAGCCATAATCTTCTACTTTAAATATGTAGAAAATTTTTGTTGTTATTGCGGTTTTCATTTCTTTTTTTATTATCAATAGAATCGCAAATTGTAATACAAATGTACAACAATAGCAACAACAACACCAGCAACAGCAACAACAATAACATTTTTTAGCAAATATTTTCGTCAAATGATTTCATAATAGAATGCCAACGTTTTTCTATTTTCTTTATATGATTTGCTCTTTAAATTCTGGTTAAGCATCTTATGATACAATACCACACACGCATACGCACACACACATATATATAAATACATTTACAAATACGTGTGTATCTATGTATGTATTATTTGTATATACATATAAAAGAGAAATAATAAAAAAAAAGAAATAAATAAGACGAGAGAGAGAGAAAGTTCCATCAAAAAATCTGTGAATATTTTACAGTTGAAGCGAAAGGTTATGGGAAAATTGGGAAAATAGAGGAAATATGGTGGGCGAGAGTTTGTTTGCAAATAAAATCCAATGAACCGTTATTTTTTTTTTGGTTAAAATTTGTTTTTTTTTTGTTGCTGTTGTTGACTTTTGTTGGTTTTTCTGCATATTTTGACATAAAAAGTACAATATTTTGTACAAAACAAAACAAAAAAAAAACAAACAAACAAAAATAATATTTATATGGGTTATGTACATACATATGAGTATCTCCGCGTTCTATATTATACAGAAGCGTACCTCGATTTATATTTCTTTAACTAAATAAGTCGCACTTTAAATGGAAAATATTCAACAGCTGATGTCTTTGCCTAAAGAAATTTCTCGGTATTTATGTACGTATACATAAACATACACAGATGTGTGTGAAAATTTTATATACCATCGATCCAACCTATATACCTTCAAAATATAAAAAAGTTGAAGTCTAAGGAAACATAGTGCAGTAGGTAGTGCGTTGGCTCATTAGACGTGAGGCATCGTTTCAAACCCCAGACCAGACATCTCAAACAAAACGAAATTAAAAAAGAAATATTTCTGCTGCGACCTTCTCTCAGCAGATTTCTGGCAAAAATTCTGGGAGTAAATAAACTTGCCATGAAAAGTTTAGCAAAAATTTGTCGTTCGGAGGCGGCTTTAAACTGTAGGCCCCGTCCCTCATAATATAAACCACATAAGTGGCGCTAAAAACTAGATCGTAATCCTGCCTGATATATATATATTGATGTAATGAATTGATGTTATTCCGCTTTTGTGCGTCAGTTTATTAGCAATGTAATTTCCAACGATATCCATGTGTTTTGAAGGCCATATAAGAATTACCTCTGATTCATCCGAAAATTTGCCTTGAAAAAACCTCAACATACTATAAAATCCACGGCATGGATGTACAGGCACATCCCATCAAAAGACTTTCAGTGAAAAAGCCCTCCACCATGATCTCACCTTGAAAAACAATGTAGACGTCGGTAAGTTTAATATCGGAAACCTTAACAAATATGCCACAGCCCAGCCTTTCCTTTGAGCTATCAATATAAGCCCGAAGCAACCCATTGTCAACCTCCGGCACTTTAGACCTCAAGTTCCCAGTTGGTATTCTGAAATCAAAAAGTTTCTTATAATTTTTTGAATTATTCGTAAAATCGATCCTCAATAGCAGCTTCCCCATAGTTTAAGTTGAGCTAGAATTTAACTGCAGCGAATCTAACCGTCAACGACTCAGTTCTCTGCTTTAATTAAAGGACAGAGCCAATTGATTACATAACAAAAAATACCTTAGTTGGAGTGGAACAGAGTGCATTGCTGATCAAAACTTCTAGCCATGTGCATACTATGTCTATCAGCTGGCACTGGCATTGGTATTTGCACATCGTTCCATAAATATGTACACCATAAAGCAAGACTGGCTGCTCCTAAATGACCCGTTACAACTAAAGGGTGTTTTTTATAGGGGTATAGAACTTTAAGTTGCAATAAAACCACGATGGATTATTCGATTGACATGAATTTTATTTACCCGAAAGATAATCTTGTGGCATTACATTTTAAATATGATTTCTGGCATATGACCGCCACGGCTGGCGCGGATGTAATCCAATCTGGACGTCCAATTTTCGATGACTTTTTCCAACATTTGTGGCCGTATATCGGCAATAATACGGCGAATGTTGTCTACCAAATGGTAAAGCGTTTGTGGATTTACCGCATAGACCAATGACTACATAGCCCCACAGAAAGTAGTCTAGCGGTGTTAAATCACAAGATCTTGGAGGCCAATTCACAGGTCCAAAACGTGAAATTAGGCGGTCACCAAGCGTGTCTTTCAATAAATCTATTGTGGCACGAGCTGTGTGACATGTTGCGCCGTCTTGTTGAAACCACATCTCCTGGACATCATGGTTATTCAATTCAGGAATGAAAAAGTTAGTAATCATGGCTCTATACCGATCACCATTGACTGCAACGTTCTGGCCACCATCGTTTTTGAAAAAGTACGGACCAATGATTCCACCAGCCCATAAAGCGCACCAAACAGTCAGTTTTTCTGGATTTAACGGTGTTTCCACATACACTTGAGGATTACCTTCACTCCAAATGCGGCAGTTTTGTTTGTTGACGTAGCCATTCAACCAGAAGTGCGCTTCATCGCTAAACAAAATTCGCTTATGAAAATCGGGAACAACGGTAGTCTCGTTTTGGGCCCATTCGACGAATTACGCCTTACTTGATGATCGTTTGGCTTCAAATCTTGCACGAGTTGGATTTTGTAAGCACGCAAACCAAGATCCTTCCGCAAAATCTTCCATTAAGTGGATGGATACAGATCCAATTCCTGTGCTCGATGGCGGATGGACTCATTCGGGTCTCTGGGGATGCGAGTTATCAATAAGAGTAAACGTGGTGCGAAAATGTTCCATGGTTAATCGAATTAACTGCTCTGATGGACGATTTTGTCGACGATAAAATGGACGTAGTGCGCGATACGTTTTCCGCACAGAACCATTATTTTCGAAATAAAATTGCACTATTTGCAAGCGTTGTTCAGGCGTGAGTCTATTCATGATGAATTGCCAAACCAAACTGAGAATAAATCACTTGACAGCTGTTAAATCGGTCGCCATCTGGAAAAGTAATGCCAACTTAAAGTTCTATACCTCTATAAAAAACACCCTTTAGTATGTGACGGTCGATCTAAAATCGACCTAAAATCTCTAAATCGTTCCCATAGTCTTTTTGAGGAGTAAAGCGCTGTGATAGCTCTCTTAGCCCTATCAATAATTTGGAAGCCAGAATGACTCCTGGAAAGAGAGACATGCTCTCTTGGATTAGAAAGTTGAATCCAATTAAGGATCGATAAATTAAAAATAATATGATCTTGTAAAAAGCATTCACTTCCGCGTTGCAGGATTGACATTTAAACCACACGATGAGCACTATTCTGTTGCAAGCTTTAGGGCCTGGTTGTAACTTAAAGAGAGAGTGTGAGGATAAAATCCTGATACCCCAATAGACAAATTATAGGTATAACTATAGACCTTAAAACCACATTGCTGCCGTATATGCTCGTGCAATTTACATTTCAGCCATTATTGTAGCAAGTTTTTAGCAACAAATCTTGTCCTGTAATTCCATGACCTCAACGATCACGCATTAATTTTTATTGCGATTCAACAATTTCAACAAATAAACGTATATATTTTCCCCACTGCGTCCACCTCTGAGATAATAAAATGCACCGATGTATACATACATACAATACATTCATATAAAAATTCATGTACATAAATGACAAGAGAGAGAGAGAAGAAGACATAAGAAGGCCTCTTGTAAATATTCTATAATGCCATTACCCACAATCATCGGTTATAACGGTTTATATAAAAAAAAATGGCACACACATACCAAAGCATGTACGTATGTATACGCAGAAAAAAATAATAAGAACAACGACAGCAATAATATTAATAAAAACAACAACAACAACAGCTATTGTGGCGAAAAAAATGTCAACACGTGTGTCAAACTGTTTGTCAACATACTTGACATATTTTCAGTTTTCATTCCATCCATGTTCACTGAAACAGAAAAAGCAACAGCAGCCGTTATAACAACAAGAGCAAAAACAACAACAACTGAATAAAAATATGATGCCTGGTGTACATATTACTCATACGCTTATAAATGCTTGCATAAATAGAAATCAATACGAAATAATAGTAAATAATCTGTTGATTATTATGACTTATTAAAGTGATTTCAACTCTTTTAAAGAACTTTAAAATATTACGAGAAGCCATTAATTGTTGAGTTATTAAAATTGACACATACGTACATACGTACATAAGTACGTATACAAACATAATTGGACATTACAACGCTTCAGTCAGGATTACCACGTAGCTTCCCATATCACTTATGTTGTGGGTGTTAATTTTATACATGAGTGGCGGAATCCACTGCTTAAAGTCGACTACGAGCGACATATTTTTTGAAAGTTTTTCATGGCAATTTTTAATTACTCTCAGAGTTATTGCCAGAAAATTGATGAGAGGCAGTTGCCGAAGAAATATTTATTCAGATTTCGTTTTATTTGAAATATCTGACCTGGGGTTTGAACCGTGACCTCACGTCTAATAAATACCTACTAGACTACGTCTTTCTGTCTGATTATATTTCTACTTGACTCCTGGCAATTTCAAGTGTTTAGAACACTTAAATTTCAATAAACATGATTGCATAGATACAATATCTCTTCAATTTCATGCTTTAAATTTTCTTTCTTTCTTTTTATTGAAAAAAAAAATGGAAATGAACCTCGGGTTTCCTATTGCAGCTTGAAATACAAATACATTGTATGTGCAACAATGTTCCAAAAGTTCAAATGCCATGCAACAATAGCAACAACAAAAAAGTATTTATCGTGTTTCAACATTCACAATAATGTCTTTAATAAATTCGATTTAAAATAATAAATTACCAGAGAAAACTTTCTCAATTGAAAAAATCAAATTTATTGGCCTTTTTGATTACTTATGAAGAGGCCCTTTTTCCAATTTTTTTTTTTTGCTTCATAGCTTTATTGTTTTCTTTTTTGAGATTTTATGTCTTTTTTTTGTTTTTGTTTTTGTTTACGAGGACATATTGTTTAATACTGGCCACTTTAAACAATTGCCGAAAATATTGTTATCAAAAGGGAAAAAAATATTTTTTTTTAGTTGCTATATATGGCTACCTCTACGACAAGAGGCTACGTTTATCGCTAAGAATTGTTGCAGACGTAACGAAAGAAATTTAAAAGAGATTATGGATGCGCCTTTGAAAAACAATATGATCTGCAGGTGTCATTGGACCATATTCTTGGAAAAACGACCTTGAAAAATTAATTCCCTTCAATTCAGAGCGCTATAGCCGTAGGTTGAACGACTTTTGTTTTGCTTGCAATTGAATATTATGAATTGGCCAACACGTCCTTTCAGCAACCCGGTAACAGGACTCACACAACACGACCGATATTAACTTTATTTCACGTTTTCACAACTTGATCATGGGATTTGACAGCATTCTTAGGAGTATTCAAAATCCAACATTTATCAAGTTGTTGGCGAAATATTCGAAAAAGTGGTCAAAAACTATTTCAAAAGAACTGAATGATGCCACCAATTCCGAGGCATTTATAACGGTGAAGAAAATAAGAAATGGCCTGAGCTATTCAAAACTTTGATCCCGTATTCCTTAAGTGTAAGTCAAAATGTTAACAATAAAAACGTAACTAAGGGAACAGATAGATGTGCATAACATTTATTACGTCCTTTGAAAAACTTTTAAAAATCGATTGTAGGTTTAATAGCTTAAATGTTCCATTTTTTCTTTGTCAAGTATAGTCAGATTGTCTTCCTCTTCTGCTACCTTACATGTGACATCTCCATGTGCTCATGTTTAACAGCCAAAGATGGATTGATTAATTACGATGGCCACACTTTGTTTTGTTGGATGAAAACTGGTCAGGCTCTTGTGAGACAACATCGGAGCAATCTCTAATCAGTGTTTTGGACAGAGGTTGGCCTTGGTGACTTTAGTAAATGTTTAAACCTACGGATGAGAAACCGAACGTATTCGATATAGTCAAGATAAAGTGGATCACTTAGAAAGCATAGGCTGCCAGCATAGCTAAAATTAGCCAGACGACTGACTTGAATTCATATTATAACTCTCCTAGTATCAACAATAACATGCGGATCTGTGGAGACCATCCTTAAACCATAATTGATCGCTTACATAGTTTTAGTTTCAGTGAAAGATAGTCGCCGTAGTCTAGTAGATAGTGTGTTGGCTTATTAGACGGTTCAAATCCCTGGACAGACATCAAAACGAAATAAAAAATATTTCTTCGACGACTTCCTCTTAGAGCAGATTTCTGGCAAAAACTCTCGACCGTAAATTTGCCATGAAAAGTTTCCCAAAAATCTGTCTTTCGGAGTCGACTTTAAACTATAGGTCCCACCACTATTGTATAAAATAAAGACACACAACATAAGTGGTGGGAGAATCTAGGTCGTAATCCTGTCTGAAGGGCTATGACCTGTTATGTAGGTACATATGTATGTATGTTAATCCTTCAGATTAGTAATCGTACGTATTCGACATAGCCAAGATCAACCGGATAACTTAGAAAGCATATTTTAGAGGCATAGCCAAATATAGTCAGACGGCCCTTTTGCTGCTTACTTCTTTCTCATAAGACTGTCAACCACTACATAATGACCATCGACAATAAGATGCAGTTCTAATGGTATTATCTCCATTATATTCTATTATACGGCTTTACAGGTATTGTAGGCACTATGTATAGCTACTCGATCCAATAATAGTTCATTTTATTTAACAAACAATAGGAAACAGACTTCTGTAGAAAGAGTAAGAAATTGCTTACAA
Source organism: Sarcophaga subvicina (assembly GCA_936449025.2). Taxonomy (NCBI): domain Eukaryota; kingdom Metazoa; phylum Arthropoda; class Insecta; order Diptera; family Sarcophagidae; genus Sarcophaga; species Sarcophaga subvicina. The sequence continues at coordinate 101,235,975 of OW388081.2, read as the reverse complement.
AATCTTATATACAACCTGAAAGCAAATTTTTCAACTGGAAGTCTACGTATAAATTTCATATCACTTCACTTTGTCCACCTGTTGCCAAAAAGCCAGAAAACTGAAACAATTTCTATAATTTTAGCTGTAGGGCAGGCATTTCAGCTAAGGCTCTTGGATTCATTAAATTTATCCAGTGTTTATCCACTTCATGTTTTTTGCCCCCTTCACAGAGTAATAACATTGTTTTTAACCTTCAGTTTTTTTTTTTTTTTTTTGTAAAATTGTTGTTCATTTTTCACTCTACAGGGTTTCAGTTTTTTTTTCTTTTCTTTTTGTGTTGAAGTTGTGTCAACAAACGATATTTCCACCATTACATGAGTGTGGTGCAACTTAAAACCTCTTTTACACATTGAATGAACGAAAGAATGTTTAAACAAATGAATGAATGAATGAATGAATGAGTGGCTGAGTGACTGAATGAATGAATGAATGAATCATTGAATGATTGGCTTTTTTGTACTCTCATGTACCATGTTGCTTTTTATTTTTACATGGTTTTTATTTTCCAAACAACTCTATGTTATCCTTGCTGATAGCCATGGGGAATGAGAATTGAATGCAGGAGCAGACGGAGGCAGATGGAGGAAGCAAAAGCTTAATATTTGAATTTTTAAGCCCAAATCATGTTTGACAGGATGATAATAAAACAAGAGGAGCAAAAAGCCCAATGAAGGATAACACAATGAAAGACATGATAAAGGAAGGATTTCAACATGGTAATTGCTTTTTGTTACACTCTTGTTTTTTCTTTCATACTTTTTGTTTTTTTCTCTCCCTTTTCTTTTTTGTTCGTGATGAATACTTTTATTCAACGCTTTTCCTCTCTTTACTTATTCTGTTGTTTCTTGCAATTGAAAATAAAAATGAAAATACGAATAAAAAGAACAACAAAAAAATTATTTGTTAAAATTGTTGTTATTATTGTTGGGGAAATTTTTTAAAAAATATATTCGCCGTTACATTTAAAAATATCTCTTTTATGTTGCCATAGAGAGAGCGCAACAAACGAACCGGAAGTAATAAAACTTGAAATCTTTTTTTTTAAATTCTAAAAAAAAAGAAAAAATTCAAGAAAAAAGGAGGAAAAAGTATTACAAGTGGCCCGTAAGTCAGTTAATTATTTGAGGTTTATTTTATTTAAGCATTTCGAATAACTTTATTTGAATGTTAATTTAAGAAAAAGAGCTTGAACGTGCTGATTATACTGAATATGTTGAATGAAAATTAAGCTGAAATGCTGAACATTAAAGACAATTTTTTTTGTTGAGTTTTTTATTCGTTTAAAGATTCGTTTGCATACATACATACGTAATTGGTCATTACAAACCTTCAGTCAGGATTACGACGTAGCTTCTGACACCACTTATCTTGTGTGTATTAATTTTATATAAGAGTGGCGCGACCTACAGTTTAAGGTCGACTCCGAACGTCAGTTTTTTTTAAGAAACTTTTCATGTTAGTTTTATTTACTCTCCTGACCTGAGTTTTTAATAAGCCAACACACTACCTACTAGACTACGGCAACTTCACTGGAATATAAAATGATTTCAATGTTCTCCGCAGCTTCTCTTAATGGAACGCATCTGAATTGTAAAATTTTCCATAACTCTGGCGCATAATTTAGTCCAAATTTGTCTGACGACAGGACAGTTATGTTGGCTTTGAGGACTACTGTGATTTGTGACATATTTTCATGCCCACAAAAATAAGCCTAATGGGTACAAATCGCACAATCTCGGTGTCAATTTCATATCACCTTCACGCGATACGACCCTGCTTTCAAATCGACATTCAATGTATCATGAGGATTTTTAATCATCACGCGGGTATGACAAGGCTTTCAAGCAGCTTACAATCGACCACAAAAAGTGATCGTAAGATAACTTGAAAGGAGCGTTTAACGTTTATCAATCGAACTAAAGACGAGTTTCGTTATTGTGAAAGAATCGAGGAAGCGTCAGAAGACCAAAGCATTCATGGATAGCTACTCCGTTAAGGGAATACGTTGATTGAATTTCATTTTAAAGTGTCCCTTTTTTATCTGCCTCGCCTAAGTATTATTATTATTGCAGTTGTTGTTGTCGTATAGTTAATACAATATGACAAATGAAGTTTTGCAATTTGTCTTCTCTATTCACATCCTTTTTTATTGCTATATGATTGCACTTGTTTTTCTTACAAGAATTCTTCTTGTTTTTTTCCAATTCAGTTTTTTTGTTTGTTGTACTTTCATCTCTGCCAATGGATTTCCATGCTGCCTTTTGTCCTGCTAATTCTGCTTTGTATACCCTATGGTATCATTATGTGGTAGGGGAGTATAGTTAGTTTGCTTCGATATTTGTAACACCTTAACACACCAGTGCTGCAGAGGCGGCTACTTAAATCGATCAGATGATGGATTATGCGAATGAAAATTTGAAATCAAAATTTTAAATCATCACAAGGCACCTGTTTTACATGCATAGATAGGTACGTAATACTTTTCAAATTTGATGAAAGTCGGTCCATAATTAACTGCCATTGCTGTGCACCAAATACTTTTCAATTTTGATGAAAGTCAGTCCATAATTAACTAATAAAGATTCTTACAAGCGTCTGAATCCCATCGCATTTAAATGAAAGATACTTGAAGTACTGATCCTAGTTTTACTTTAAAAATCTATTAAAATCTTCTGTGGACAAATCAAAACATACGGTATCATATGGAACGTACTTGACCGTCCTTTTATTGCTTTAGTTTACCATGATATTCAAAGTTTTTTCTCTCATTTATTTTACATTTTCAAAGCTATCCATGGGCCCCAATGTATTAGTAGAGTGACTTTTAATTATAAAACAACAAGAAATCACCCACAACAACAGCAACAACAAATGCAATCGGTTATCTGAAATGTAAGAAATAATTTCCTTGTCAGGACTAAAAATAAATGAAAAACCACAGCAACGGCAAGGCAATATTTTTCTCTTCCCTTCTCCTTCTTTAAAGTAAAACTGCAGTTGTATTAAGGACAGCAGCAAAGATAAAGAGAGAGAGAGAGAGGGAGAGGGAAGGATAACGAATTAAGTTTCAAAAGTCAAAGGAAAATAAAAAAGAGGAAAAGAAATTAAATTTTACTAAAAAAAAAACACGAAGAAGAAAATCAAGAAACTAATAGTCTTAGTTGCACTTTACATGAAAGCTAATTAAATGCAGGCTGCATAAATAATCCTCAATGTTCTTCAAGAAATGCAGACACACTTTAAAGCCATGCACATACACATACATACATACATATATTCCAATATTATGCCGTACAGTGGAAGAAAGTAATTTTACATTAAGTGATACGAAGATTGTAAAAGAAGTTCTACCCAAGGTTCTACAATGATAACGCTGATAGGAGGCAAAATATATGAATTTTCCCTTTGGTGAGGACCACATTTGAAGGGCTCTTAAACAATACCGAGTGCCTATAAATATACGTATACCCGAGTTAAGGGATTTTTAATCATCATTCAGCTATGACAAGGCTTTCAACTATCCTACAACTATCCTACAACTTCCCAGTAGCGTTTATCAATCGAACTATTGACGAGTTTCGTTATCGTAGAAGAAATCCAGTCTCAATACATAAGACACCACAGAGCAATCGAAAAAGGAGGTTTTATGTGACAAATCATTCCTATTGAAAGTCAAGATGGGTTTGTATAATTTACTCACTTTTTCTATTGGATATGGGTAGTGGATTTCTATTTACAACATCTATGTACGACCGTATACCCGAAATTATAAGTTAACAATGGTGGAACGCAGCGGTAGATAGGTAAAATAGCTGGTGGACAGGGGAGCTAACCTCTTTTGGAGAAACAGAAACTTGAAAACAATGCCTACCTTCGCCTCTCGAGCAATTCAACTTAAGCGTCATACGTTTTCCTACAACTAATTGGTCATAAATACTTGTTTCTTTTGGGAATACGAGTCAGCAGTGTGGGTACAGAAGCAAAGTTAAAAATCGATTCAAAATCCACTTATTATGTTCTGTGGATTGTATAGGCAATTTGAAAATAATTCAAAGAATTATAATAGCTACAGAACATTTTAAACTTGACAGGTATGGCAATGACGGATAATTCTAAAGGGTGTTTTTTATAGAGGTATAGAACTTTAAGTTGGCATTACTTTTCAAGATGGCGACCGATTTAACAGCTGTCAAGTGATTTATTCTCAGTTTGGTTTGGCAATTCATCATGAATAGACTCACGCCTGAACAACGCTTGCACATAGTGCAATTTTATTTCGAAAATAATGCGGAAAACGTATCGCGCACTACGTCCATTTTATCGTCGACAAAATCGTCCATCAGAGCAGTTAATTCGATTAACCATGGAACATTTTCGCACCACGTTTACTCTTATTGATAACTCGCATCCCCAGAGACCCGAATGAGTCCATCCGCCATCGAGCACAGGAATTGGATCTGTATCCATCCACTTAATGGAAGATTTTGCGGAAGGATCTTGGTTTGCGTGCTTACAAAATCCAACTCGTGCAAGATTTGAAGCCAAACGATCATCAAGTAAGGCGTAAATTCGTCGAATGGGCCCAAAACGAGATTACCGTTGTTCCCGATTTTCATAAGCGCATTTTGTTTAGCGATGAAGCGCACTTCTGGTTGAATGGCTACGTCAACAAACAAAACTGCCGCATTTGGAGTGAAGGTAATCCTCAAGTGTATGTGGAAACACCGTTACATCCAGAAAAACTGACTGTTTGGTGCGCTTTATGGGCTGGTGGAATCATTGGTCCGTACCTTTTCAAAAACGATGGTGGCCAAAACGTTACAGTCAATGGTGATCGGTATAGAGCCATGATTACTAACTTTTTCATTCCTGAATTGTATAACCATGATGTCCAGGAGATATGGTTTCAACAAGACGGCGCAACATGTCACACAGCTCGTGCCACAATAGATTTATTGAAAGACACGTTTGGTGACCGCCTAATTTCACGTTTTGGACCTGTGAATTGGCTTCCAAGATCTTGTGATTTAACACCACTAGACTACTTTCTGTGGGGCTATGTAAAGTCATTGGTCTATGCGGTAAAGCCACAAACGCTTGACCATTTGGAAGACAACATTCGCCGTATTATTGCCGATATACGGCCACAAATGTTGGAAAAAGTCATCGAAAATTGGACGTCCAGATTGGACTACATCCGCGCCAGCCGTGGCGGTCATATGCCAGAAATCATATTTAAAATGTAATGCCACAAGATTATCTTTCGGATAAATAAAATGCATGTCAATCAAATAATCCATCGTTGTTTTATTGCAACTTAAAGTTCTATACCTCTATAAAAAAACACCCTTTAGAATACCTCTGAAGAATACTTCACAATCTAGTGAACGTACCTGCAACTATTGCAAAGCTATGTGGACAAAAATCCCCAAAAGTGGATCATGAAAAGTGGATCATGCCATCATAGTTATCTTATAAGATCGCGTTTGCGCTGTATACAATACATATGAAAGAATAGGCGTTTTAGAGAAACAGATTGCACGTCTCTGTTGCAGTTGTAAAATAAGAATAAGTTCTCCTGATCTCATGGAGACTGGAATGGAGTCCACTTCTTTTGATGATTAAACCGGTGTCTATATTCTTTCCAAAAATTATCAAGCAAACCTCGTCTATATTTGAAATAATAAAATAAAATAAAAAAAAACTGTGCAGAAACATAAAGTTCATAAAAATCAGAAAAAAAAATTAAAAGAAAATTGAAACTAAATTACTCTGTCTGTGGGTATAAAGAGTTGAAGTTCAAAGGCATTAAACACAGCAGACCTGTAAAGGATGGCATGAAGGAAATATACATGGATTTGGGGCATTTATTTAATTTGCCAAGAAGAAAGAAAAACATTTAAAACATGAAAAAAAAGGAAAAATTAGAATTTTCTTTCAACTAAAAATAAACACACACACCGAGGTATAACGCTTTTTAGCTTAAAATTACTGATAAAATATTGTGGAGAAGCAATGAAGATACATTGGCAATTACAATTTAAATCGAATTTAACCCTTAAAATTATTTAAATTAAATAGATTGAGTTAGATGAAGTATAAATGACCTGCTAAAAGCCAAGCCCAATGACCAAGTGTCTATCAAAATCTAAAATATATGTAAGAGTCCCAAACAGGGAGTTAATAAACTGATTCTAGATGAGTTGAAGTTCTGTATTGGAATCGTAGTAGATCCGTAAGATGCAGTCAATATCCAAGATTCTCATACAGACCAACAAGAAACCTTTTTAAAGGCTTTTGTTGCCTCGTGACAAAAATATTCGCCATTCATATTCCTTTTGATGAACGCAATACCTATAATTTTGAGTTGTATACACTTTACATAACATTCCGTCAATTATTGTTTTATTTTTTTTTTTTTTTTTGCCAGGAAATAAGATTTGTCGATGACATCAAAATTGATTTGTTTGTGTGAATATTTCATCATTAGCATCAAATATCTTAACGCTGGTCCATTTATCAGGTTTGGAAGCAAGAAATAGCCCCTGTAGACTTAATCAGTAGTAGGTAAGGCTGACGAGAGTGTGTGTCTAATTCATGCATTGAGAACTGCATATACGGGCAACTTTGTATTGTCCTGATGCAAAAGAACCAACGAAATTGCGAAATTGTGTCAAAATTTGTTGGCACTGCATGTAGTAGAACCGAATCACCTTCGTTTTAGATGTGGCTGCATGGTACTGGAATCTGCTTTCAAGACTCACACTCTAACACGGTTAATAAGAGTTGCTGAAGCTGTCATCGGTGACGGTGATATAACGATCTTTACCTATGGCTCAAAAGTGGAATGCAGAACTGAATCTGGGTCTATTTCGATAAACTGGCTTACGGGTCATACAGATTGCCTAACCCGACATGGCGGAGATATTTAACAAGCTGCACGCATAGCTGAAACTGGGGACCCGCCTCCTTCGAGGTTGATCATATTTGTTAAGAGTCAAGCAGCAATTAAAGCGCTAGGATCCCATCTCGTCAAATCGAAAGGCGTCAGGAGTTGCACAGATTCTGTACACCATGTACGTCGACACAACACCAACTTTTACGGGTTTCCAGGTCACTGGGGCATAGGGAGAAAGGAAATGGTGGCTAAATTGGCTCGAAAGGGATCGAAGATGTCTGAGCAGCAGTTGCATGGACTCTCTACATCGTCTCTACTGGGTTCCGGGCCACTGTGGTGTGGAGGGAAACGAAAAGCCGTGGGTGATACGACATACTCAGTTGTCACTGTGTCCAGCAGTGAACCTTATCAATTTAATTTAATATTTATATACATAAATTAACTTTCTCTAATTTTTGATATTTAATTAATGTTAATTTTTTATACCTTATTGATTGTAAACATAGCACTGTCACATAAGATTTAGTATCTTGTTGTGCTATGTAGATCATTATAAATCAAATAAATAAATAAATAAAATAAAACGATTAAAATACATGAGTTCGACAAGAAATCGATTCGCATTCTAACAGGAATTCTAATGGGACACCGAGTGAAGTTCCCTGTGAACGGCAGGCTATCCGCTAACATAACCTAACCTTGTCGACACTTATCTTGCAGAAAGCATTCTTATGCTCATCATTTGAAATTGAAACCAACACTGAAATTTTACATTTCTATGGCTTCCACAATCTCTTGCACTTTCAGTCGTCAATCTCAAGCACTGAATTGTCTAGATTTCTTAAATCGTATCTTTGCTTCACTATTTTATCGATACTTCAGTGGAATGTGTTCCAATCACATAATGGGACTTGGTCCCGTACTCAATATTCGCCTTTGTCGCAAACCTTCACATGTTCAATATATCTTCATTGTCACTTATTATGTAAACACTTGACATCAGCTTTAGTCTCTCATTTACCTACAATCAAACAGAAAAGTATACATACGGTTAATGAATTTCAGAAAATTTTTAACCAATCCGTTTTCGTTGATAATCTTTATAATTGTCTGACAACTTTCTTCGATTTTAAGACGGCCTTTCAGAAATTTGTGAAATTTGTTAATCGGATGTATATTTTTGTGGGCCTGTGCAGGGCCGCAATTCAGTTCAATTTGAGAAATTTTTTAACCAATGCAAAAGACCGTCTTAAAATCGAGGAAACTATAAAGATTTTCAACGAAAACGGATTGGTTACAAAATGTCTGAAATTTGTTAACCGTACGTAGACTTTAGTAACTGTGTGTACGTATAATAAAATAATTTAAAATAATTCATTGATTTACAGTGTTTACAGTGCCCTCCTCTTTGACTTTATATCCTAATAGTTCGCACACAATATTCTAGCAATCTCGATTGTGCAAATCTAATGGGTAATGGACGCCCTGATTTGTCAAATTCATAAATAAATTACTTTAACAACCTTCTTCATGAAAAGAGAAGAGAATAAAAAAAAGACGAGAAGAACATTTTGAAAATAAAATTAACATTTTAAATCCCAGCTTCCAACATATAAAATTGAAATGAATGCCAACAGCTTAAACGAAAATTTCAATGTTTTAATCAAACTCTCAGTACAAACAAACAAAAAAACAAAAAAAGGTCACATTCAAAGGCTTTGAAAGCAGATAAAAGTATTTCACAAATTCTGCAGCCAATGTCACAAAACTGCCAAAGAAATTGGAAAAAAAACCCTCCAACTAGATAAAGGGCCTTAAAACTATGTGAACATTTCGTAAAACTGTGCGATAATTGACATTTCGGGCAAAGCATAGGATAGACACACTAAGCCATTACAATGGAAAATCCTTTGAAATAGAAATGTCATTCAAAAGTATGCGAGAACCCTAACATACATATGTATCCGGATGAGTTTGTGTTTTAAACCAAAAAATGAACGAAAAAGAAAAGAAAGCACGAGAGGCGTCAGTAATTTTTATACATTTTTATTTGATGAAAAAAAGAACATCACAGATTTAAACATCCACGTGATGAATATTTGATGCAGTATTCGATATTTGCACCCTTCCTTAGAGCTATTTAATCTCCACCGACTCTAATGATTTCTCTTGTAATTTGACACCAACCGACAGCGCTTTTTGTATAATTTTGTACGCAAAAAAAGGAAAAATAACAGAAACATTTTAGGGAAAATATCAAATTCAACTTACACAGCGGAACGTGTGTTTAGCAAACATTTGAGAGCTTATAATTGTACACTGAAGCCTAACGAAACGTGCTTAAAATCAAAATAAAAGTATTTGTAAAGACAAACAAACCTTATAGCCTCTAAACTGTGACTGACATGATTGTCATCAGCATAAAGGGTATCATTATATAAAATCCTATACGTTTTTACAAAATTATTAGGGAGAGGTGTTGGTTGAGGTTAACCATAATTCTGTGGATAATCAAACTTTTTTGGAATTTTTTTTTTTTATTATTTGAAATCCAACCTGACATATTTATGAATCTGTTCGGTATCCTTTTAACAGAGGTAAATAAATAAATCAGTGTCCTTAAAAATTAAGGACTAAAATTGTTAAAGAATTTTGTGACACAAAAAAATCCAAGCACAATACAAGTTTTACTCTGATGGGTTTCAAAGGAATTTCAAAAATATGCCCAATTTTTTAATGATACTTTAGATGTCGTAAATCCTTTAAAATATAAAATGTAGCACATCTTGTATTATCATGTAAATATCAAGTATGGTAATGGAAATATTATTGCATAATTGGCAGTAACCTCAAGACCAGACATTAAGCTCTTCTATACCCATGTTTATATGCACTTAAAATATGTACGGAATTAGCCAGAAGTCTTAAAAACGGAGTGAATTGTTTAAGGTACCCTCTCCGTTAATATTGCTTTAAAATCCGAAGATTAAAAAAATTGATTGATGCGAAGCATATTTAATTTCAATTGTAAAGAAATGATTTACTGGCCATCTTTGAGGCCTAACACACGCAAAACTTGCTAACTGTTCTGATTGCCTGACGTGACTTGCTAAACCCGAAAGTATTGAAATATTTATGATATTACTTAGCCGATCGAAGACAATATGACCCTGAAAGCCTTTAGTTTCATGGGTTTCAATCTTTAATCATCACTTGGATATAACAAGGCCAAAGAGCATTTAATGTTTATTTATGGCACTATGAACGAGTTTTTGCGCCGTTTCGTAATCGAGGAAGAAACGCTGGTACGCCATCAAGCACCAGAAGCCAAAGAACAATCAAGCCCAAGAAACCCTGTGAAACAAATGGTTTTTATTGAAGGCCAAAGTAGGTTTGTATACCAATAAAATCCTTTTGTTAGAATCTCCATAGATAGTTTAATGTCAGCTTTTAGCATCGAAGTCGGCGTAGTCTAGTAGTAGTAGTTATTAGACATGAGGCCACGGTTCAAACACAAGGTCAGACATTTCCAAGAGAACGAAATATGAAAAATATTTCTTCGGAGACTTTCTCGCAGCAGATTTCTGGCAAAAACTCTGAGAGTTAATAAAATGGAAAGTTTCTCGGAGTCGACTTTAAACTGTAGGTCTCGCCACTTTTGAATAAAAGTAACACACACAACATAGGTGGTGTGAGAAGATAGATCGTAAACCTGAATAAAGCGTGGTAACGACGAATGATGTATGTATGTTTCGCGTCGTTCTATTGAACTTCTTACATCGAAATTCTGTGAAATAGACAACGAATTCCTCTCTCAGCTTATTCCTCATCTAGTCGTTGATGAGGTTGTCCTAAATATTAACAAATTTTTTTGGGACAAAATCGGTTTGTTGTTCAAAAATAAAAAAATGATTTTTTCTTCAAAAACCCGCATTGCATTCAAAAACTTTTGATACGTCCTAGTCGTCTAATTATTCTTCCATAGGCCGTGTCTCGGAATCAAGCAGTTAAGTAAACTTGCTAAGCAGTATACTCAAGATTTTTTCAATTTTTTCAATCGGAATAGAAAAACGAAACGTTTATCTGTATATATGACCACTTTACAAACAAAAATTCGATTTCCTCGCATGTAGTTCAGGAAACCAAAATAACCTCCAGCAATTTGTACGTACTCAACCACATTCAAACAGAACCTAACAACTAAACCTGAAATATTCTCTTCAATCAAAACTAAGCCAACAAAATGGCATTTCAACATCAGCCATTTCTCTAATTCGTTTAAATTTAAAGTATTGTTGCCGTACAAACACTTTAAAAATTGCCCACTTCCACGCGTGGCCACAAGGCTTTATACAGTCGGAAACAATAATAACAACAACACTGTGCCGCTTTCAAATTTTTGGTATTTGTAAACTGCCTGACCGCCCACTTTAGTATTTTTCCCCTCGGCATAAACGAAAACCACAACGGTAACATTGAAATTCTTGAAAATGTTGTGCCACACTCCCTCGTACACATCTTGAAGTTGTTTTCGGTGGTTATAGAGAAGAAGGAGGCATGAAATGGCTGGAAGGTTACTTAAGAAATACAATAACAAAATTACGTTACAAAAAAAAAAACAACAAAACACCAACAAACAAAATAATAAAGTTGATATACACCCACGTACTTGCGAGTCAAGTACCAAAAAGTTTAAGTGCTGAATGATGTTGTTCTTATCACTGTTGTTTGTCGGAATGTCCTTAAAAACAGGCTGATAACGGTATGACATTTAAGGCAGATTTTGAATTTGAATTTCTAAATATGACCACAAGTTAAACAAATTTTATCAATATTTACAGGACGAGGTATAGGAGGCGAAGAGAGTGAAGAGATGGTGATGACAAGATGAACAGGATAAGCAGTTAAAATGTTTAAGAATTTCTAGAATTTTAAGGTAACCATTCTAACATGAACTATTTTAAAGGAAAAGATTGCCAAACATTAAGGGAGAGTCATGGAAATTTTATTGCGTATGAAGTGCTGATAAATTTCAGTTGCCTTTTTCTGCATTAGCCACTGTTTTGCTCTTTATCGTATTCCTTATAAGCTAAATCATAATTTCCTATTTGCCACGTGTGTTGAAGCCATAGCAGTCAATGCAGTTTAATGCCTATTTCCATACCTATCTTATTTACTACACTTTAGTCAGGATTGCAATCTAGCTTCTCGCGCCACCTAAGTTGCGAGTGTTAATTATATCCATGAGTGGCAGTTTACAGTTTAAAGTCGATTCTGAACGACAGATTTTTGGCAAACTTTTCATGGCAATTTTCATTCACTCTCAGAGTTTTTGCCAAAAGACTTCTGATACTAAGTAGCCGAAAGAAATATTTTTCACATACATAGCTATTCATTCGAGATGTCTGAGCTAAGCCAACACACAAACCTACTAGACTACGGTGGCTTTCCATACTATCTCAGCATAAAGATGACACAGTTTCACTAGGATTTCAATAGAATTTGGAATTCGTTCTCAAAACATATGGGACCTGATGGATAAAACTAATGAAAGATTTTTTTATCGAACACAATATGCCCAAGATTGAGTAAAAACGGTTTCTATTTCATAATGTGACCTCCTTAGGTTTTCTTTTAATTTGTCTAACAAATATTCTGGATATTCTTTAAGGTAATCTCTTCCTATTACACGCTTCCATGAATTCCAATCCTCATTGTGGTTTGATTTGGTCTTGACTCTCTCATTCTACAGTGTGTACCCTATTCAGTTCAACCTTCTCCTTTTTATTTTCAACTATACGGGTTTTTTGTTTATACACCAGAATTTTGCCTTATAGACATTGACCCATGTTATCATATTTTAATAATTTTCCCGGTGTCTGTTATCATTAGCATCATAGCTGCACAGCAATGCAAACCTTTCTTTTATTACGGTATAAGGTATTAAATCTGCAGTGGCCGTAGTCTAGTAGATAGTGTGTTGGCCACAGTTCAAGCCTAAAGCCAGACATCTCCAACAAACTGAAACCTAAGAAATATTTCTTCGGCGACTTCCTCTCAGCACATTTCTGGCAAAAACTCTGAGATTAAATAAAATTGCCATAAAAAAGTTTCTCAATATTCTTTCGTTCGGAGTCGATTACAAACTTTAGGTCCCGCCTGTCATGTACACACAATTAGGGTGGTGTGAGAAGCTAGGTTGTAATCCTTACTGAAGGAATGTAATGACCAATTATGTTATGTATGTAATAGAAATGAATAGACTTTCTAAACGATGTTCTTATTAAAACCATCAAGATTACATAACTATGATAATCTTCAGATATTTTTGAGTGCTTATATGGTTATGAAATCCAATTAGATTTTCTATAAATCATGCCTATAAAAACGCACCAGCAATTCCACAGGCTTTTTCATATTCAACAGCATCTCTAGATATTGTGTGTGTGATTCTAAAAATGCTTTACATATTGTATATAAGATCATAAAGGTCTTCACACGATTTGACATATTCTTTAGAAAACATCAATAGAAAATTAAAACTACACAAAGATGACTTGGCACATTCCACAGTTCATGTTTAGAAAAGTTTGTTAAACAAAAAATATTTAAAAATCTTATGTAATCAGCTTAAATCATAACAAATACGACAAATGAACGAATAATAATAATCAAATAAAAGAAAACAAAATAGAAATCAAAACAAGAACATGATGAAATACATACTCGGTACATACGTATGTATGTATGTAATATAGAAACATAAATTTCCATAAATAATTTCAATATTTATTTATTACAACGATACAAACAATAAATATACAATAAATAAATATGTTTAACACGGGTATTTCATATATTTTCAGACCATGATCTATAAAAACCAACCATCCATCCATCCATCAGACACATACTACACCATACTGCCATGCCATGCCAAATCAAATGCTTTTAATGCATGGAAGTAAAGTATGAGAAGAGAGAAAAAAAGAAAGAATGAAAGAAAAAACTTGTTGAACCACTTAAAATATTTGAAATCAAATGCAATTATTTGCTAAACCACCGCAATACAAATTATAATTCCAAAGAATCCAACAACAAATGCAACAAGTACGACAACAAGTACGACAACAAGTACGCCAAGTACTTACTACTGGTACTCGTGCTCGTGCTCAAATTCACAACCAAACCCATATTGTATGGTAGACGGACGCCTTTCCTATATACTCGTAGTCGTACTTCAACTCGTTCATTCATAACATTCATGAGTAAGCAATTCATTATAACTGGCAAATACAACAACAACAACAATAATAATAATAAATACTCTTTCAGCACACCACTCAACCCCCGATTGCATTGCTATTAACATGGGTACCTTATACCACAATAACACAATAAATTCTTTCTGGTTTCTTGTTTTTTCTGCTTCCATTCCGATAAACAGACAGACAGACAGACAAACCAACAAATCCATGTTTTTCAATTTGAAATCTTTAGCAGCAGCAGCAACAAGCAACAACAACAACATGAAGAACAATACAATAACATTAGTTTGGTTTACCCTGTAGTAAAGTGACAACATGACGTTTTAAGAAGAAAAAAAAACAAGAATTAAGTGACTGAAATGCTTTTAGAAGAAATTACGTCTAAGGAAAATAATTATAATGATTAAGAGTTAATACGAGGGTCGTACCAAAGTATTATTGGATAATTTGTTTTCTTCCTTTCGATTATTTAAGGTATATAATTGGGTGTCACAAATCAGCTCCCCAAGCTTTCGCTTTTTTGGTTGTCTTACTTGAATCTTTACAGCTAAGCAGATAGTAGGTTCGAAAATAATAGGGTTGGCATCTGTCTCTGCCTAGAAATAATGCTTTTTACGATGTTCGTGGTTACAATATAGCATAAATGGGTTGAAAACCACAGTGACAGCTATAAAGCCTGAATTAACGGAAAACAAGGTTATGAGGAGTATTTGGTGAAGTATAGCGAGTTGTTACAAACTATCTAATCTCAATCAGTGCAATTCGAACATTAAAAGTTGTCATCAGGGAAGATTGCCCAACAGGAAATGAGTTTCTTGATGCCTATGTTAGGCCAAATAAATGATTAACGAATTGCCCAAAATTAATATAATTTTGCCGGGAAATTTTGACCCAACCACCCATACTACAAAATTCTGTTAATGGTAAACCACATTTTTTCCAATAGAAAAATAAAAAAAAAATGGATAAAATCTTACATGAGCAAGCAAATTTTTCGACTTTGAGACGATGCCAATCCACATAAGATGGAAAAGCCTCCAATGCAATCCGAAAAAGTCACAGTTTTATGCGGATATTGTGCTGACAGCTTTATCGGTTCATATTTCTTTGAAAATGACTTTGGACAGGTCGTCATTGTCGGCACTGGCGAGAATTATTGATCGATTATTACAGTTAGGATTCAGTTAGGATTAGGACCTAGCTTCTCACTCCACATTTTATACATGAGTGGTGGGACCTACAGTTTAAAGTCGACACCGTAAGGCAGATTTTTGAAAAACTTTTCATGGTTTTTCCCGGAAATATGCGGAGAGGAAGTTGCCGAAGCAATATTTTTCCATATTTCGTTTTGTTACAGATGTCTGACCTGGGGTTTGAACAGAGACCTCACATCTAATAAGCCATTACCCTACCTACTAGACAACGTCGGTTTCTGGACACGAACAACTTGTGGTTTAAACTGGACGGCGTTAAGTGCTTAACAGCTTATGCTTATGCCACATTGGATATTCTGCACGAGCGATTTAAAAGTGAATCACTTCATGTGGAGGTGATGTGAACTAGCCAACGAAATCTTAAGCCCGCTCGACTTTTTCTTGTAAGGTTTTCTTAAACCACGGATGTATGCGAATAAACTACAAGCCACAGCAGTTTTCCAAACCAACACAACCAATCGATCAAATTCAGTTTCATTTATACGCCGAATTCATATGAAAATTGGACATTTCAGATGCTCTACACCTAGAGAACCGGGGCATATATTTAAACGATGGTATATTCCATACATAATCACCGTAGTCTAGTTGGTAGCGTGTTGGTTTATGTGGCGGAAGGTCTCCGTTCAAACCCCAGGTCAGACATCTCCTACAAAACGAAATCTGAAAAAGAAATTTCTTCCTCGACTGCCTCTCAGCAGATTTCTCGCAAAAGCTCTAGACCGTAAAATAAAATTTCCATGAAAAATTTCTCGAAAATCTATCGTTCAGAGTCGACTTTAAACTGTAAGTCCCGCCACTCATGTATAAAATTAACACACACAACATAAGTTGTGTGGGAAGCTAGGTCGTAATCCTGACTGAAATGTAATGATAAATTGTGAATGTATTTATGTACGTACGTATATTCGACACATAATGGCGTCTATAGGTCTTTCAAACGAATAAAAATTTCAAATTTCTAATCTCTAAATACCTTCTATTAAAAATAAAATATATTCTGTCCTTTAAATCTCTCTACCTTATTGTTCTCGTTATTTCTTCCTGGGCAGTGAAAGCGCTTCTACTAAATTTTCTTTTTATTCTTCATACCTTCTCGTACTTACCTCGTACAACTTATTGACTTGCTCTCTATCTGCTATGATTGCAAACTCATCTGTCAAAAGCATATGTTTTTTCGTTTTAATTTTCATCAGATTGAACAAGAATATGCTGAAAATAAAACAAAGATAGGTAGACAGACTCCTACTCATAAATCCAAAACTATGTATATTGGATCCTTAATGAGATAGATAAACTATGTATGTACATACATATGTCAGCAATATTTAATCTTTGTCGATTACTTTCATTGTCAGTCTACTTCAGTAATTAATTAGAAATCTTATAACATTTGTAGACTCAATTAATTTCATTCAATAATTAGAAATTAAAATTATTATCCAAGAAAGATAGGAGGAGAATATAAAATGTAAAGCAATTAAAAATATAAAGTTTTTAACTAAACCAAGATTAAACAAGATTAAGTCAAACAAACTGCTTTAAAAAAAGTATTGAAATTTTATTTAGAAATTGTTGACAATGCGAGGCTAATGGTTTCAAAAGAATTATAAGAAATAAAAGAAAAAATAAAGAAAAAGTGGCTTTAAAGTGGTTTATTTGTCTTGCAGACAGATAGACAGACAAACATAACTGTTGGCAAGATCAAGTTAAAGACAAGGTTGACCTGTATGCAAAATATTCTGCGAAACTTTCTTAAAAAGAAAAAAAACTGACGCCATTTATGCACCTGCAGTTTTGATTGACTATATAGCACACCCACATTTTAAATCAAGGAGATAATGTTCATACTACAATGCCCTATGATAGGAACAATGAATACTTTAAGAGACATTAATTATTCTGGGAGGTACTTTTCCCCAAGTGGTGCTGTCGAAGTCACAGGAGTCTGGTAGTTAGGGTGTTGGCTTATAAGATGTGAAGCCATGTTTAAAAAAAAAATATTTCTTCGCTGAGTTCCTTTCTGCAGATTTCTGGCAAAAACCTTGAAAGAAAATAAAATAATTGCTATGAAAAGTTTCTCAAAAATCTGATGTTCGGATACGACTTTAAACTGTAGATCCCGCTCATGTATAAAATAAGCACACACAACATAGTGGGTGTAATTGTAATCCTGGCTGAAGGGTTGTAATGGCCCATTGTGTTGTGTTGTGGTTGCGGTACTGTTTAGGTGAACAATTTTAGTCGTTGATAGCTTTTCATAGGTTTTTTTTAAATTTTAATCCCTTAAAAGCTGAAATCAACACTTTTTCTGGGTTCTTTGTTTCTGAATCTAGAACTATGGGAGAAACTCTCACGCATGTTCGAAAAACTTTAAGCCAATTAGCCTATCTTGCTTCCTTCTGTCTATATTTCCCACTCCTCAAGCTAGAAAAATCTTTAAAACAAAAAAATTTCCAAAGCAAAATTGCGTCAGTACATAAACCGCTAACAGCAATGAAATAAACTGGACTTTAAACACTTTTTCTAGTGCCACATAAAATAAATCGACTGCAAAAGCATTTATTATACCACAACAATAAAAAAGCATTTGTTTGTTACAATATAATTACAAATAAATCGTGTAATTTATCGATATTTTTTCTCTCTCTCTCTCTTTTTGTTGCTTTTTTATTATCAGAATATTTATTGATTTTTTTTTCCTATAATACCAGTTAAAAGACCATGAACAACAACGGGTTGACACCTTGTTTTAAGCTGCAGGTCATTTCATTGAACAGTAGTAGCGCGTGGCAATGATGGTGATGATGATGGTGGTGGTGGTGATTACATTTCTGACATGCAAACGGTTGCACTTTGTTGAATGGAATTTCATTTTATGGGCAGCAGTAGAGAAAACAAACAATGATCAGTACCACAGGCAGATAGCACATGCAACACATTTTACTAAGAACGTTAGTCTTTAACACGAACTAATGGAATTCTTCATCTCCCATTGAATCTTAATTTTTTTCAAGTTCACATCGTAATCCATAAGTTAATAATTGATCAATGGAAAAATTAAACAAAAGTAAATTTTATTGCACTAAACATTTTCATTGAGAATAAATTATAAGACTTTTCGACATATTTGTCGCTTAAGTAACATTCTTACAGTCTTTTTATAAAAACAAAAAAAGAATTCTTTATTTCAAGGAAAAATAGAAAAAAATTAGAACAAAATAATGAAATAATGCAACAGATTAGATATCATTAAAGCGTTTTATTTCAATTATAAACATTAAAAACAACTTTAAAATAAGCTAATTGTCTCACGATTAATTGATAACATCGAATATATTCTGAGAAGCAAAATAATTAGAAAATTTTACAATTGAAAGATTTTTGAAACGATTTTCATTAAGGCCAACATTTTTAGAATTTTTGAAGAAACCTTTCCACACAACTATATTTCAGCAAAGTGCTATTAAATCTTTTAAAAGTATGTACACACACCACTTTTAACATTGTCCTCCATTGTGGGGTGTGTTTGGACAAAATAGCAAGACAGTCAACATTTAAACTCATCTGAGATTCTTGGTATGGCAGTATTTAAAATTCGGATAATTCAATCTGAATTATTGCTCTGCAACCGATATCTCGATAAAAAAGACACCATTTGCACATCTTCAACGTAATTTTTTTGGCAATTAGAAACTATGGCATCACAACGGGCCGCTATGCGTGCTCAAGTAAACTTTTTGATATCAAAGCTACCACTTCGACCTAACCTAACCTAACGTGTGATGAAAAATGTTCAAGTAAACGAAATTTCTCTACAGAACTTATGCAACTAACGAGGATTTGGTTTAAATCCATTCACTCATAAAATTGTTAGGACGACAAAGAACTGCCAGAAATCGTAGACTTATGGTAAGATAGGTACAATTATATTTAAAGAGATGTGATAGGGCTTCACCTTTCTGCGATTAAGACAAAAGAAAATTTAACTTCACCTAACCTAAGATCAAACTATAGAATACAAAATTTAAGGATTATACACTCCATTTTTGTATAGAATACAACACCATGGAATATATCATTGATGTGGAAGTAGAGCATGATATCTGTTTCCTACACAAGTATAGGTTAGGTTAGGTTAGGTCGAGGTGGTAGATCTAATATCAAAAGCTTACACAAGTATAAGGGAAAGTAAAAATAAATTTATTATATTATTTATTTATCTATTGGGTAGTGTGATAGACTATTAACGTGAGGATCGTGAGGTCGCCGTAGTCTAGTAGGTAATGAGTTGGTATATTAGACATGAGCCAGTGGTTCAAACTCCAGGTCAGATTTCTGTCAAAAACTGTGAGATTAAATAAAATTTACACGAAAAGTTGAAGTCGCCGTAGTCTAGTAGGTAGTGTGTTGTCTTATTAAACGTAAAGCCAGGGTTCGAGTCCCAGGCCAGGCATCAAGACAAAATACAAAAAGTATTTCTTCGCCGACTTCCTCTCAGCAGATTTCTGGAAAAAACTCTGAGAGTAAATAAAATTGCCACGGAAAAGTTTCTCAAAAACCTGTCATTCGGAGTCGAATTTTAGCTGTAGGTGCCACCACTGCTACACAAAATTAACACACAACACAACTGGTGTGAGAAGCGTGGTCCTAATCCTGATTGAAAGATTGTTATGACCAATTATGGATGTTGAAGAATCCCAAAACTTATGTATTAAACATAACATTAACCAACTGGTGACTATTCCAGGCTTTATTCGTATTACGGACGTCATATATATCAAGAAAATTTTTTTTGGATTTCATTTGACTGTCTGCTAGAACATCTCATGTTATTCTGTAAGTTGTATTAATTAAACAAATGAAAGTGATTTATTTAAAACAGTGACGGATTTTAAAATTTTCTTTATTTGAACTTTGAGCTGTTATGGATCCTTTGCACATGTAATATTTATTTAATGAAACTATTTTATTCAGTCGGACAAAATATAATAAAATAATTAGCCAAACCCATTATAAACAACAATATTAACAAACCTGTTTAAAACAATTGCTGTGTGTACAGGGTATCTCAACGGAAAGTTTATATTGAGTTGATTATGTAAACAGTCTTTTAACGAAATAATAATTATTACTTGGGAACTGATTTCTTAAAAATAATTCTATTCAAATGAATATCTAAAATTTCTTCAGACGATTCTGCTAATAAACTCCAGAATGTTTGTCAATTTATGTCGTCACCAATACAATCATTGTACACTCTTAAAGTAACAGTTCTGGTTCCGCAATGCTTAATACAGCTGCGAAAAACTCTCCATGGAGGAGAAAAATGCTTAAGAGCCACACTACCAATATAAACTTTTATTTAAGTTACCCTGTATGTAAATATAAATATTTAATCGAGAGTAGAAAATTATCCCCCTACCCCCTATAGTGGTAATTTAAAGTTGTATTTAAAATACCATTTTAATCGAGTCAATTCGTAATCCAACCTACACGTTATCATGGCTAACCAGGGAATTATTTTAATTATAAGTTTTATTGTTGTTCTCTATTGTTGGTATACGGAGTAGTGAACCATATGATAGTGTTCTAATAATCGCTTCTGGTATCAACCTTGGATTCTATAAATTGCTTAACAATTCCTAAAAGAACTCACAGTTCTATTGATCTCTCAGCGCTGAACACAACGTCGTGAGTTTAAACGCGAGCACATCAAATAGAAAAGTTTTTAAAAGTAAAAGAAAAATTAAGGATTTCCGTGAATATAACAAAATGAGGACATCAGCTGTAAGTCGAACAAAAATATGCATTTGACATTAAACGAAAAGGATTGATTTTTAATTGTGATGGATTTTTCCAAAAGTTTTAGTACAAAATAAGACAATTTTTTTTATTTTCTATTTTAGATTTTATTATTCGCCCTTGTTGCTGTGATTGCCATTTACGGCAATTTTGCCAAAGCAAGTATTATACCATGGGGTGCAGTTGTCGTTGATGATGGTTCAGCTGCAGCAGCAGCAGCCACAGCAGCTGCTGACAATTTAGCGAATGCCTTGCAAGAAGCCGGAAATCAAGCTGTTGCTCAAGCTCAAGTAGCAGCTGATGCCGCAGCCGTTCACGCCCAAGCGATTGCAGATGCTGCCCAACTTGCCAATGAAAGAATAGCCGCTCATATTTAAGCTCCTTGTAATGCTTACTAACCGCCGTGATTTACAATTGTTATCATAAGTATGTTGTAAATTTTAATAATTTAAACATTTTTTCCGTTATAATTTATATATTTTGGACATTTTCTTGAAGTTTTTTTTGCTACAAGTTGCATTACAATGCCATGCAATTATAAAAATTCTGTAAGATTTTTAATTTTCTGTTTTCAAATAAAAAATTTAAAGCAAATATGAAAAAAAACTGTTGCTTGGTGTTATTATTTAAGAAATAAAGGAAGTAAACTGATGTTTGATGTACTTATACAAGGAATATTGTAAATAATAAAACCACCATCAATTCCAAACAAAGAAAATAAAAAAATAAGGCAAGTAAGAGACATTTGTCAGAGTGTGTCTGTTTATACTGTCTCGAAGATACAATAGTTTGATGGAGGAAAGTATTTTTAGTTCACATTTTCTGTGCATTTTTTGTTTGTTACTGAAATCAATTCATAGGCTAGTTTAAATAGCATTTCAGTCAAATCTATACTAAGACTCAAACAGAGAGAGACTAATGTGCTGTAATCTGTTCTTGTTTGTTTAATTCCTTTAAGGAGCATTGGACTATCACTGGGCCTCAAAACCTTGTTATTCGGTTTCGGTTTATATTTCTATGCTTTGTTTTCAGCTACATTAATCAACTTTTTCCAACAAAGCAGGTGATTGGTGATTACAATATCAGGTCTCAGTATTGTACGCTTGCCATTTTCATTGCCCAGAAACAAAGCCCTCAGTTAACATATATTTCATTGTTGTATTGATAAGTTGAGGGCATTGTGAATGAATTTTTTAGAGAGAAAACTTTTTTATTGAAAACATTGCTGCCCACTGACGTGTTCATACCTGAAATGCCTGAGTTTTTAGTGCCACCTCTATGGAGCTGCATTATCAAACAACTATTTATTGGTACAAATGATCGTATATACTATGAAATACATACATATGCTAGTAACTTATTTATTATTTATTTATTAAATACAATACAATTATAAAATATATTTAATTATTCACTAGCTGAGTATCATCGATATTATGTTCGGTGTAGTGTAAAAGGCCAAAGTCTCGGGTGGGAATTGAACCCGAAACCCTCATGCTCATAGTCTAGCACACTACCCATTAGCCCATGCTATAAACGTATATTCACGTTTTCATTCGTTTATGAAACAGGTTGTGCTTCGAGATTTTTTTGTAATGCAGTAGTCGACGTGATGAATCCAGGCGTCAATCCTCTCTGTGAGGAGTACAGTATATAATTAAGGATTGATACCAGAATCATCGAAACAGAGTTGAGTTAGGGGCAGTTAAACGTATTGGGAATACCACACCGCAAATAGTGATTGAATTCTTTGCTAGTACTGGGCGTGGAGCTTTTTGACCTCGAATATTAGGAATAATAGGACATTTATCTGAGCTAATGAGACTTACGACAAACAACGGTTTTTGTATTAACAAGGAAGAAACACCTGATGTTTAATACAGAATCGTCGAGATAGTGACATAAGAAGGCCCTATTAGTTGGCTGCTACTACGCTTGTTATAGATTAGGAGCACATAAAGGAAAGTTGATCTAAACCTGAGGATGATAGTGACCTTAATAACTTCCGAATAAACCTTCAAAGGACGAACTAAAGTCATAATACACTTGAAAGTGTAATTGTTTTTCTAATTCATTGAAGTCGCCGTGATCTAGTAGGTAGTGTGTTGGCTTATTAGACGTGAGGCCTCTGTTCAAACCCCAGGTCAAGCATCTGCAATTGAATGAAATATGAAAAATATTTCTTCTTGACTTCCTCTCAGCAGATTTCTGGCAAAAATTCTAATAGTGAATAAAGTCGTTCTGGAAGCTTCTTAAAAAATCTGTCGTTCGGAGTCGACTTTAAACTGTAGGTCCCGCCACTAATGTATACAAATTAACGCACAAAACATAAGTGGTGTGAGAAACTAGGTCGTAATCCTGACTAAAGGGTTGTAATGACCAATTATGTATGTATGTATGTGTGTCTTTCTAATCACAAGACAGGGTAAAAAAAATTTTAAATTATTCATTATTTTAGGTGTAAATAATAAGTTTTTATTCGACATTTAAACGAATTTAATTTCATTTATTTTTTATTCATATACATATGTACATATGTATGTAGATTTAACACACATAAGGCTATGATTTCGATGTAAAATTTAATATGTAACATGTAATCCTTGCCATTATGTACCAAATACAATATCACTTAAACGAATGCATATAGATTAGTTGTAGCAATCGATCAATTTAAGGTAGTTTTCTACCACTTGAGGATATGTCTTATGAATCGGTAGTGAACGGCTATTGCACTCCGAATTGACAGTTCTTAAAAGTTATTTTCGAATAAATACGGCCCATATGATATTTTCAGCAGAGTTTTGATTGTGGCGGTACTCAGGCGTCAAAGAACACCATTGAGGTGGACTTTCTGAAACATCAACATCGCGAAAAATGGTTTGAGAAGTGAAAATCAGAATTCATTGAAATTCACGACAAAACAATACATAGCTATTCAAACTATCTGTTCGCAGCTTGAAATAGCAAACTAACGGCAATTGAAACTCCATAAAATACTGCGTATAAAACAAATTATATTTAAATATTTATTTAATTGAAGGTCTCAATAAATAGCAAAAGTAGTAGGTTCAATAAATTAAAATCCATTTTTTTCGTTTTTTCTAATACACCCAAGAAAAAGAAGAAATTAAAGAATGTTAAGTAATTAAAATGATAAATTTCATAATTACATGCAGACAGATTAAAAGATTAAAACCACACAAATTTCATAAGAAAACTGCGTGTTTAAATTATTAGGTCTATGCATGAATTCCTACTGTTTTAAACTGGATTTACATTTATAAAGACAACAGCTTTCTGATTAAGTCGATCTGACATAAGTATAGTCTGATACAACGTCTACAAAAATTTCAAGCAAGCTTATGAAATTAACTTTTGTTTTATCCAAGGGTTTGAATAAAATCCACCCTGCATTTAAGACAGAATTAATGTTTATACCCAATATTAATTATTTGATTAAATTTAAATAAATAAGTGATTAAAACAAGCGATTAAGAAAGAGTGGAAATAAAACAAAAATATTTTGTTTGAATGCATAATTATTGACAAGATCAAGTTCTTTTCCTTCATTAAAACACAAAAAATGAATGACAAGGTTGACCTGTATGCAAAACTATTTCGAAATATTCCCATGAACACCAGTACGTTCTGCACCTACAGTGCTGACCACTTAATTAGTAGCCGTTACATTTACATTAATATTAGTAGAATCAGTGGAACCAGTGTATTACTTAGGCACTAGTCCATATTGTACAAATAATAAGTAATTTTATATCAACGATTTCATTCCTTTATTCTAATAATAACGGTTTATTTTTAAAGAATATTTTTTTATTTTTATAAGATTTTATTTAAATTTATTATAGAAAAAAAAGAACATAATAAATCATATGAGTTATGAGTTGTAGATTTTTTATTGCAATTTTTCGTTTATTAATTACAAAACCTTGAACAACAACAACAAGCAGACACCTTGTTTTAAGCTGCAGGTCATTTTATTAAACGGTAGCACAGTACGTGGCTACGGTGGTGGTGGTGGTTGCATTTATGGCATGCAAATGGTTCCACTTTAAATGAAATTTCACCTTATTAACCCCAGATTGACGATAACGTTTCGATATTCCAAGATCAGAGCGCCAGCCCGTATCACTAATGCCAAAGGCAAATGGCGAATGCATATGCATGTATGTACATAACATGCATGTATACATGAATGTAATAAAATTATTCTCTTCATAAAGTTCAGAATGTTAAATACATACGAATACATGTACGTATGGTGGTTTTATTTTGATAAATTGACTGCAAAGCACTTCAACAATTTCAAGTTCATGTTGTAATCCATAAATTAATCACAGAAAAAATTCAGTTTTTTGTTTTGTTTAATTTTTTAAAGTTTTTAGAATTTATATTTTAAGACAAAATCTTGAAAAAAAATTAAAAAATGAGAGCAAAATAATATCAAATTAAAGAGATTAGACGTGAGTAATGTGTTTGATTTATTTGAGAAAGATTTGAAACGACTTTAAAATGAGCTATGCTTTGCAGTCTTTTTAATAAATGGTTCTTCATTTTTCGGTTTTAAAAGTACACATAAATAAAACACCCATAATGCTATCTATGATGTCGATTAAATTTTTATTTCATAATAATGTTTCGAATTTGTCACCGTGTATGAAATACAATGTTGCTTAAATGGACACCTCAGGATATGCTGGCAGTATTCGATCCTTTTGAGGTAGTTTTTGACGATGAATATTGGTCACAAATGATCCTACGTTAGAGAATTATCTACACAGACGCAGTGTTTAAAGTGACCCCTAAAAGAAGATCTATCGGCATCAAGTCGAATGCTCTTGGTGGCCATGATCCTGTCGTCGCGAAAAAGTGAAATTATTTCACATGCAATAATCAATCAAAACCTGGCGTGTTGTATAGCTTGTAGAATTATCTTATTTGAACTGCATAATTCCATTGTATTCTAAAAAAAGATCAGTTATCACACGATTGAAACATTTAAAATGTGTTGTTCTAATCAGCCAGCTTTAATTGTTGCGTTTGTTGGACTATACATTGCGATGATGCACAAATATGACTACACTTCTAAGCTTTTTAATTGTTTTTCTAATCTAATCTCATCCTGTTACGAAATGTTATTTCATAATCACCGCTCGGTGTTCAAAGTATCTGTGGGCCATTCTTATTTTAAAACTGTTAATCGCTGTTTATTAAGCGAACTCTTAAAAAATAACACTTTACTGATCACCAATGTACAGCGGATAACTCCGACCAAACCATTATTGTTGGTATTCAAATGGCCACCTGTTAATACTCTAAACCGTAGCAATGACATCGGTTTTTAATTTTAACGCCTCTAGCCTGTGGTTTGTAGAGCATAGGTTCACCTTAAATTATAGTACGCTTTAGTAATATGTGATGTTCTCTCCTCAAGACAAGAGGGAAAGGAATGAAATCTTAACGGACGGATCTAAATCGATGTCAAGCGTTGGTGAGGATTTCTATATCATTAAAAAAGGACAAGAAAATTTCATTCAGACTTCTTGTCTTTGCAATTTTCGGGCTTTCATTTCACTACGTTATTAGCAAGTATACGGTAACTATATTTCGATTTCTATAGAAAGAAACAAACAGGTCTTGAAGCCTTGTATGTTGCCCAATTGTTCTCCTGATAGCGGATTTATATTAATGACTTCGCCTTCACCTGAGTGAGTTATGATGCTGACTAAGAGTGATACTTAGATTGGTTACTCATATTTTATACATGAGTGGTGGGACCTACAGTTTAAAGTCGACTCTGTACGACAGATTTTTGAGAAACTTTTTCATTGCAATTTTATTTACTCTCAGAGTTTTTGCCAGAAATCTGCTTAGAGAAAGTCACCGAAGAAATACTTTTTGTATTTTGTTTTGATGTCTGCCCTGGGGCTCGAACCCTGGCTTTACGTCTAATAAGGCAACACACTACCTACTAGACTAGGGCGACTTCAATTCACTCAATGATAATAAACTCTCAATAACAGACAATGATTATATGAAGGCTGGGGAAAACAACTCAAGCACAATTTAATGGTTTTTAATAAATCTTGTAAGGAGGGTTGTTATGACTGAATTTCATTTGCTCATTGTAGAAGGGATTCATTTGGTCCTTTCAAATGTCACGTATTATCTTGGCGAATTAAATATTCAGGTCTGGTGTTGTTTTAACTGTTTAAGCGTGCTTCATATACGATTCCTTGCGCTTCAAATTGGCAAATTAAATCTAATTTTTGTCGTCATTTATCGCAATATTCGTTGTCTATTGAGAACCCCTCATAATCCAATAATAAGCTAACCAAACGATTTATCGATTGATTCATATTTAAGCCAGTGTAGATAAAAGCTGTTGACTTATCAGACGTGAGGCCGTGGTTTAAACCGTGAAAAATATTTCTTCTGCAGATTTCTGACAAAAAGTCTGAAAAATGAAATGCCATAAAATGTTTCTCCAAAAAATTCGGAGTCAACTTTAAACTGTAGGTTCCGCCAGTCATGTATAAAATTAACTCACACAACATCATAACTGATGTGAAAAGCTAGGTCGTAAGCCTCAATAAAGAGGGTTGTGATGACCAATTATGTATGTGTGTATGTATAAAAACTATATACCTGGGTCTCTCTATACAATTTATTTTGCATTTGGACTTTGTTTTGATATAAAAAAGATACAATAAAACTAAATATGGGGATGTGAAATATTTAAAATCACAAGCGTATGTCTATATTCACCTGCCACTAGTCTACGGCGATCGGCGTGGGTAATAATAGCTTATTAGATAGGACAGCTGTGAAGTTCAAAAATATTAGGTAACAAAGAAAATGTTCTTCCGATAACCATCTCCTTGCAGATTTTTTTTTGCCTCAGAGACAAACTATTTTCCATGAAAAGGCTTTCAGTAGTTCGGAGTTGACGTTAACGCCTAAGATTCACCACTTACCAATACAATTAACACACTCAACACGAATAGTTTGGAAAACTAGATCGTAATCCTGACTAAAGGGTTGTAATGGCGAATTTTGAAAAATTTTATTGCAAGGAAACAGGTATTGATTGAAAGCATTCGAAATAATTGTTGATTTCTTATTTTGTGCATTGAAAAAAAGTATTTTTGAAGGATAAATAAAAAATTCGAATTAATTTAATTTAAATACTATATTAAGTACATACATAAGTAATCTAATTAATCGTCATTATTAATCCGTCTTTATTTGGTAAAAACATGTGAAAACCTCTTTTATTCTCGTTTACTAAAACTGGTTTAATACAAGCAATTAATTTTCATTTAAATCAGTTCCATATTCTATACCTACTCGAAAGTAGAAAATTTTGTTAGAAAAAAACAAAAAAAATATACAAAAAGGTGGCAATAAATCAAGTGATTATATTTCATTGCATTTCATTTCAATTTAATCGAATTTCATTTCAAAATACTTACCTTTTTTACCGAATGTAGTTCTACCTACACATTGCAAGCCAACAACAATGGAACTCTCACAAGTTATTTTCATTTGATTTCATTCTCTATATTGTTCATTGGCAGTGAAACAAAAACAATTTTAATACGAATACGAAATAGAGTAAATAACCAGCAACATTACAACGTTCTTAATAACTGCTTCTGGTATCAACCTTGGCTTCTATAAATTGCTTAACAATTTCTAAAAGAACTCACAGTTCGATTGATCTCCCAGCGCTGACTACAACGTCGTGGTCTTAAAGTCGAGCACATTTTAAAGAGAAAAGTTCAACAAGAACAGAATTTAAATTCAAAAATTGAACGAAAAAAAGAAAAAAAATTTGCAAACACAAAGACTTCAATGATTTCAACAAAATGAGGACATCATCGGTAAGAAGTTGAAATAGTGAAAATACTCATTGAAATACATCAAGGATACATCTTCGCAATATAACGGTTTCTTATTTCGAAATTAATTGGAAAATTAAAAAAAAAATTAAAAAGCAATTTGAATTTCTCGTAAAAGAAAAAAGAATTAACAATGCTGATGCAACTTTATTTTGTTTTTGCTTTTTTTTCTAATTTCAGGTTTTATTATTAACCGTTATTGTTGTGGTGGCCATTTATGGCAGTTATGCCAAAGCAAGTATTATACCATTGGGAGGCGTAGTACCACCATATGTTATTTTACAACAACATCCCCATGTTGTAGTGGCTGC
Organism: Sarcophaga subvicina; assembly: GCA_936449025.2. Classification (NCBI taxonomy): domain Eukaryota; kingdom Metazoa; phylum Arthropoda; class Insecta; order Diptera; family Sarcophagidae; genus Sarcophaga; species Sarcophaga subvicina. Next base: position 101,206,512 of record OW388081.2, on the reverse strand, counting down.
AGGTGGTCATGGATCTGACAGTTTGGCTAATGCTGTACAAGAAGCTGGAAATCAAGCTGTTGCTCAAGCTCAAGTGGCAGCTGATGCTGCAGCTGTTCAAGCCCAAGCAATTGCAGACGCTGCTCAGGCTGCCAATGATCAGGCAGCTGCTAATATTGAAGCTGTTGCCAATGCACAAGCTGCTGCAAATGCTGCTGCTGTAGCTAATGCTCAAGCTGCTGCCGAAGCCCAGGCTGCTGCCAATGCTCAAGCTGCTGCGAATGCTCAAGCTGCCGCCGATGCTCAAGCTGCTGCTGCTAATGCTGCCGCTGCTGCCAATGCCCAGGCATCTGCTAATGCTGCAGCTGCTGCTAATGCTCAAGCTGCTGCTGCTATTAACGCCCAAGCCGAAGCCAACAATCAAGCTGCTGCAATTGCAAATGCCCAAGCAGCTGCTGCCGCCAATGCTCAAGTTGCTGCTGCTGCTAATGCCCAGGCCGCAGCTGCAGCCAATGCTCAAGCTGTTGCTAGTGCTCAAGCTGCTGCTGCCGCAAATGCCCAAGCTGCTGCTGTTGCCAATAATGAAGCAGCTGCTGCCGCTGCAAATGCTCAAGCTGCTGCTAATGCTCAAGCTATTGCTGCCCAAGCAGCTGCTGCTCAAACTGCTGCCGCCCAAACTGCTGCAGCTCAAAGCGCTGCTACTCAAGCTGCCGTTGCTCAACAAAATGCCGTTGCTCAACAAAACGCTGCTGCTCAAGCCGCTGCCGCTCAAAATGCTGCAATTCAAGCCGCTGCTGCTCAAAATGCTGCTGTTCAAAACGCTGCTGCTCAGGCTGCTGCCGCCCAAGCAGCTGCTGCTCAAAACGCCGCTGCTCAAGCTGTTGCCGCACAAGCTGCTGCTGCTCAAGCCGCTGCTGCCCAAGCTGCTGCTCAAGCTGGTTCTGGCGTAGTTCTCTCAATTGTACCTGCTGGTTTACCCGGTGCTCCAGGTAGTCCTGGTGCTCCTGGCGGAGGTGGTGCTCCCGGAGGTATAGGTGGTCTTGGCGGCTCTGCTTGGGGTCTTCCAGGAGCAGGTGGTGCTGGTTCAGCAGGAGGTGCTAGTGGAGGAGCTGGTGGTGCCGGAGGTTCTGGACCTGCCGGCGGTGGTGGTGGAGGAGCCGGTGGTGCTGCTGCTGGTGGTAGTGGTGGCGGAGGAGGTGGTGCTGGTGGTGGTCCTTTAGGTGGAGGCGGTGCAGGAGGTGCTGGTGCTGGCGGAGCTGCTGGTGGTGCTCTAATATCAGGTGTTAGCGGTGGTAGCGGTGGTAATGGTGGTCTCTCTGTAGGTTATCTTTGTGGCCCCGATGGTCCTGATGGTCTTGATGGTGCTGATGGTCCCAATGGCCCCGATGGTTCTATTGGCGGCAGAGGTGGCAAGGGCGGCAAAGGTGGTAAGGGAGGTTGTATAGGTGCTGGCGGCGGCGGTGGTGGTGCAGGTGGTGGTGGTGCTGCTGCCATTTCCGTTCATGCTCCCGTTTGGCTCAACACCATTCACTGGTAAACTTAATGATATTGGAATAGATTTTATTTTCGACACACTGCGTACGTAACAACACGAAAATTTCACTGAGGCAACAATTTTTCTTTTTAAGATTTTTAGAATTTATTGGAGATTTCATATTCTTCTCTTCTTATTTTGTGATCTTTTTAACGTTTTCTTTCTTTATTTTTTGTTTTATTATTTCGTTGAATACAAAGGAAATGAAGGTGCATACACATACAGTTTTAACTATAAGTTAACCTTAGTTTAAGTCTAGTCATAAAAGTAACCCCCAACAGAACAACAACAACAACAAAAAACAAAAAAAAAAGAAATTGTAAACTACACTGTGTTTGTTTGTCTTTGCATGCGAATATAAAAAATATTCAGAAAAACCCAACTCATACGGTGTTCTTATTTAGTTTTTATTTTTTTGGTGTTTAATGGAAATTTTTGGTCATAAAAATTCGTTTCGAAATTTAACCATTGATGTGGTAGTGAGTACACGCTCAATAAACATTTCTATGAAGAGCTGCCTTCGAAAACACAATGCGCCAATGGAATGGGCACACAAACGCAGCAATATTATTGCCTAGTGGTGTTGTAAATATTAGTGAGTTCTGTACATGAAAATTTTGTGTAATGTTCACTGGAACCAATACATATTTCAGGTTTCGAAAGAAACATTCAATTGCTTCGGTTTCTTAAGACTGCTGAAATAGATCACTTCATGGAAATTTTATTTTACGGTCGAGAGTTTTTGCCAGAAATCTGCAGAGAGGAATTCGAAGAAAAAATATTCTTTCATATTTCATTTGGTTGGTGATTTCTAACCAGGGGTTTGAACCGAGGCCTCATGGCCCCCACTTACATATATCCGACGGAGAATAGAATACAACTCTCATGTATGAGCCGGTGCCACAGTCTATTTTGAGTCTTCTCAACTGGAGAGGACGATCGCGCTTATTAATGACAGATTAATTGAATTTGAATAGATTAACTTAAGCACCAGAACAATGGCTTGTGATTCACTGTTCTATCGCTACTAAAACGTATTTTTCTCTAGCAATATAAGAGGACTGAAGTCGCCTTCGTCTAGCAGGTAGTATGCTGGCTTATTAGATCACAGTTCAAACTCCAGGTCAGACATCTCCCACAAAATGAAAAGGAATATTTCTTTGGCGACTGCCCCTTAGCAAATTTCTGGCAAAAACTCCAGGAGTAAATAAAATTGCCATGAGAAGCTCCTCAAAAAAATCTGTCGTTCGGAAACGAATTTAAACTGTAGGTCCCACCACTCTTGTATAAAATTAACACACACAACATCAGTGGTGTGAGATGCTATGTCGTAATCCTGACTGAAGGGTTGTAATGACCAATTATGTATGTATGTATGTGTTATATAAGATATGAGGACTTCTTACCGAAACTTGTATATTCTTACGTAGCCCGCAATTTTCTCATAGGACACATCCGTTTGTTGTCGATTAGCCAGTGGGTCGCACACTGCATTGTAGACAGAATTAGTTCTTTAGCCAGACTATCCCTGGGAGGTCTTTACTGCCACTTGTAACCTAAAAATATATGAATCTAATAAACACAAACATTACTTCCTTAGTCCTTCCTCCCATAACCTCTTTTCCTGTTTTCAAAAGGATGCACTGCATGAGTCTTGTGTTTGTAGAAAAGATGAGAAAAGCAAATACAGGTAAATAATAAGCAAACTTACATTGTTGTCCGTTCTCAGTTTATACGTGGTTGTCTAAACAACAGTAAAATAAGACGAATTTATTAAGTAAACTTTGCATGTGTAAAAGCGAAATAAAATGTAAAAGAAAATTTTAAGAAAGTAAACTTTGAACGTGTGAGAAGGCTTCAAGTTTTTTGTTTTATTTTACTGCGAATATTTTTAAACGAAAGCTTTATTTATTACATTTCATTAACATTAAAGTTGTTTTAGCAATTTAATCCCAATGTTAAAAACATTTTCTAACAATAACTCATGTAACCATTACAATATGACAGGTATTGTGTGAAGTAATTGCCTGCATTTAAAAACATTTTCTGGCTTAAAAGCTGCACTTAATAAGAGCTTTACCATTCATTATTAAGCCTGAAAATATGCCAATCAATGCAGAAATATACGGCTTATTAGCATCTAAACTTTTGAAATTATTTTCATAAATAATCAGTGAAGTCAACTTAAAAGTTTTTTAGTTTTTAGCGATTTTTTCCATTTTTTAACAGCTTGCATTACGTCTGTGCTGAATAATTTTTTGAGTTCAAACAGGTCCATTTACCCCAGCATAGATATTACAATGCGTATTTATAGCATTCAACTGAGCTAAGCTTCTTAAATCGACTGCCTGTTTAACCTAACCTAACTAGCTCGTGCCTTTAATAAAATATATTCAACTCTTTATAAATCCATCAGTCCATAATACTAGGTTAGATAGTAAGGGCAACCCAACCAGACGCCAGAGAAGGTCTACGGTCATTTCAATGCCACTGCCTTATAAAAAGAAACGTCAAGAAAAGTAGTCTTTTCGAAGAAACTCTATTAAATCAAAAAACTAAGGAGAAGTAAGCATCAGTAGTAGAAGAGGAAAGCTAGAGAAAGGAATTACAGTGTCATCTCCCCAGCCAACTAATACCTGTGATGAAAGTCTCCTTGCCCATGACAGAAACACAAGTCAAGAATACTGAGTATTCACGTCCGCGTGCCAGGCAGATACACAAACTTACTCGACAGCTATGGTTCCACGATATCTCTACAGTCCCTGCATCAAAAAGTGAGTGCATATATGCCTCAAGCTAATCTTTGCTGTCAGAGCACAATTCCCTGTTGGAAAACCAAAAGATTTCCCACCCAAATTGCCCTCTCATTCATTTCTAGAATGATTGAGCCTGAACTATAATAGCCTGAAGTTTCTATAATCTCTGCTACTCTACTATAAAGTGTTCATTCTTAGTCTGATCACTCGACCGATGTAAAAAAGTTCTTGTTATCTGTAATACTATTGGCTCTCAATGACACAATGCCTTGAAACGCATCACGATACCACCTAGTTTCTGTTCAAGATCTAGCCTCGAGCTAACATAGTGCTTAGACTTCAGGGCACCCTGACTGTCTATGTAAAACTCTGCTCTATCACCATAGGTTAGGTTAGGTGGTAGACTCCCTCCCTAAAGGAGGGAGCCTCCCGTTGTCTTAATGCTTAGACTTCAGTGCACCCTGACTGTTTACGTGAAAATCTGCCATATCACATGGAACAATCCGTTTCGAGACCAGCACCATAGGTTAGGTTAGGTGGTGGACCCCCTTTAGGGAGGGGGTCCCACTTAGGGCAGCATTTAGGACCATTGTGATGCCACAATCAATTCCACACAATATATTTAGACACCAGCACCATTGGCTTGATGTAAACTTGTTTTTACAGCTCTAACTACAGTTTCCAATTTAAGGAACGTGGACTCAGGGTTTTCCTTTAGCGTTCTTGGTATAATTTCTGAAATCGAGCAACAAAGTAAATTTTTTAATTAAAAAAATGTTTTGCTTTTCCCAAACTATTATAGAGTCCAACTTGCAAATCTCAAAGGAGTATGATTATGTATTTGAATTGGGCTTGTTAACTGAATTCCTGGCAAACATAGCCAATTCTTTTCGGTTTTTAATTGCATGTTAGCTAGATTAGGTACATATTGTGTACATTTCTATTCTCTAATCGTTATCTAGGGAAGCTAACAAGGTGGAGCAACAGATTAATTCCTACAGACATGTCTGATGTCCTTAGGTAGGGGAGTGTGTGCCGGTGATAACAGCCTAGGCAGAATGGTCAAAGTTGAAAACATCTTTTACGTACGAAAGCATTGAATGAAGCTAGCCACGCTGCTCAAATTCATTGAGGAGTTCATATAATGTCTTCCATACAAGTATTTTCCGATGTTCAGCACAAATAGATAAAAGTCTTGAGTAGAACCACTCTTAATAGACCCTTTAGAATGTAAACGGCTCAATGTATTTGCGAGAACTTATTAATAATAAAGGCACGATTGAGCATTATTGCTTAGCGTTCTAATAACACAGTTTATGCCTTTTCCTGCCTATCTTAAATGATGTAATCTAACCTTTTTTGCTATTTGCGATTTTCAAAAGTTGGCATCACTGTCTATACAACACACATCATATATTAAATAATTGATTAAAGTGCAATTGCATGAGAGATTATCTATCAATCAAACACTCAATCAATCATGCATTTTTCATAAGTAAGAATGCTTGTGTTTAGGAGAAGTGTCAGATGCAGTTTTTAAATTCATTTCATTTAAATCCGTTTAATTCCATTTGAAATTATTTTAAGTGCTCATATATTGACATTTAAATAATTAAAATTATTGAAATTATTTTATAATAATTGTTGAAAAAGGTGCTGAAGTGTAATCAAAAAGAAAATTCAGAAAATTTCACAAAAAAAAACTTATTAAGGACAGTGATAGGAAAATTTTAAACATCATTTAGTTTTGGACTCTAGAGTAGGAGTACAAGAAACGTAAAATAAAGTTGGCTGTAGAGGAGCGGTAATGAATATTTCTGGATTGTAAAAATCGTGAGATCGTAGGAAAGAATTTCACAAATATTGTTTACGTTGGCAAACACAACGATCACAGCGCAAACCAACGGAACCTGATAATTAATCTCTCGAGTCTCATCGAAAGGCTGAACTTCTATCAAATTTTAATTGTCCATTGTGTGCACATACTGACAAATAAAGAGAACGTTCATTATAATTTCTCTGTTTCTTGTGTATCGATTCAAAACCGCTTTGCCTTTTAATGCTAAAATCTTACGATTAAAAATCACACTGTAACTAAAGCCTTTCTTTGCAATCATATTGTCTTAGCCTAGGGTAGGGTGTAAATTATATGAAAATGTAGGTGTGTTGCATATTTGATACCCTTTTTTTATTTCGTAAAGCACATACAAAAACAAGTCCATTTTAAAAGCCATTAAACTTGCGGCCGTTGTTTGTTAACTTTATTAAAAAGCCAACATAAATTATGTGTACCAGGAAAAAATAAAATGCCAAATAACTATCGGCTACAAGAAAATAAAAATGAAAAACAAAAAAGAGAAAAATTTATGATTTTAAGAAGTCTATTTTCAAATTAATCAGTGGCACCCTACAAAATAATAAAAAAAAAATCAGAAAACCTTCTCCATAAGGTTGCCATATGAAATCTAATAAATTCTTAATAAATTAACGAATAAATGTTGGCTTTGAGCTTTATTTGAATGTTCCAAATATATTACCACATAGACTGCTTCTATATACACTGCATAAGAAAAGTAATTCACTTGCCACGTATTTAAAAAATGAAATCTTCGAACATAACGGAAAATATGAGAATACTTAGCTTTTCCATGAATGGTCTCTACGGATTGAACTGAAAAATTAAGTAAAACACTCATACAGCTTTGATTACCATGAAACTATCACTTGCCATCATGTACGCAATACAAAGACACTTAAATAACCACCTTTGGATTGATTGCAGCAGTCGATCCTTTCGAGGTGTACTTCACTCACTTTCCGAAGGGTATTTCAGTAACGAATATAGAAGGTTCAATGTTAGGAAATTATCCTCTTATCCACTAATGTAGTGTGTATATGAGTGACAGATTTTTGAGAAAGTTTTCATGGCAATTTTTTTATTTACTATCAGAGTTATTGTCAGAAATCTGCTGAGAGGAAGTCGTAGAAGAAATATTTTTATTTTCGTATTTCGTTTTGCTGGAGATGTCGGATCTGGGGTTTGAAACGTGGCCTCACAACTAATAGGACAACACACTATCTACTAGACTATGGCGACTTCTCCAGTTCATGATCTTCAATTAGAGCTCAAAAAATACGATCATAATGCTCAGAATTGACGCTGTGAAACTGTATTGGGTGTAGGGGTGAAGACATTTAATGGAGTCCTATTTTACTGTAAGAAGTCGCCTTGCAAGATGGTTGTAAAATGTTAGTTGTTGTTATTAGAATTTCCAATTTCCCCCAGGATCCAGAGGGATCCTGTACGCCCTGAACTGTTTAGTGAGAATTGAAAAACCTTTAATTTTCTTTAGTATTTGAAAATCATGATGAAAATTTCTTTGCCTTGCTTGCGTTTGTAGTCAAGCAATTTGGCCATTAAAATACAGCACAATTTATTCACAAATTGAGAGGACTTTTATCCTTTAAAGACTATCTTAAAAAAGGTACTTTTAAAAGCCTCCCTAGGACAAGAATTATTATATACAGAAGAGCTAAATTCTGGCAATCCAATTGGGAATAATATTTACGTCATAGTCGCCGTAGTCTAAAGGGTCTACCAAATAACTTTTTTTTTGAAAATGCTTTAAAAAAAAACTACTGAATATTTTCTCAAATTTCTTTTTTTATTTGAAAGTACAATCCTTTCGGTTAATAATGGAAAATAATTTCATTCAAATGGCTGCATCGGCTGGCCATGCAGTAGCTTACGTCTACGGTTCAAACTCTAGGTCAGCTATCTTGAACATAACGAAATATAAAAACCTGTGAGAGTAAATAAAATTACCATGAAAAAGTTTCTCAAAAATTGTCATCCGGGGTCGATTTTAAATTGTAGGTCCTGCCACTTATGTATGAAATTAACACACACAACATAAGTGGTGTGAGAAGCTAGGTTGTTATCCTGACTAAAGGGTTTGTAATGTTTAATTATGTATGTTATGTCTGTATTTACTTCATTGAGAGAAACTTTATAGCCTATACCGTAAACGTAAATCGTTCTATCTCGTTCATTTTCCTTCGTAATCTCTGTTAGGGAGGAAATACCAAAAAATTGTTAAAAATATTAGCAATGAAACAAAAACAACAAAAACACTAAACACAACAATTTTAACAAGTTGTGACACGCGATCATGTGCAGATAACGTTTTTTAAGGCATTAAAACGCTTTTAAAACATAAAATTCATAACAAGAGCAAAAAATTATTAAAAAAAAACAATTTTTTTTTGTTGTTTCTTGGTTTTTTAATATAAAATTTTGTAAAATTTTTTTAAACGTTTTAAAGCGTCTGGCAGTCATTTGTTTGTTGCCGGGGCTGTTACCTTCTATCCGTATTGATTACCAAAAATGCTGTTTAAATAGATTTTTTTTAGTTTTTAGGCAGCAATTTGCAATAAGAAGTTGCATAGATTTGTTGCACACAAAATATAACACATGCTATGCCATGCCATGCCATGCCAAGCCATTATAATGCGGTGGTAAGTAACATTAGCAAAGGCAACAAGAATAACAAGAATTATAATAAATTAAAATATAAAAAAAAAACAAAAACAAAAGGCAACAAGAAAATAACAACAAAAAACTCTAATCATAAAACACTTGTTAAATTTGCAATTGTGCTGCATTAAATTGCCTTGTGATTTGTAGTATGATCTGTGTGTGTCTGTATGTGTGTTTGTGTTACTTTTTTTTAAGCATTTTCTTGCAGGCATTTTAAATTTTATTCACACAAAAATTGTTGAGTATAATTAAGAAATTCTAAATATTTAATAGAGCATTGAATTACAGCTGCCGACTGCTGCTAACTGCCTCTAATCGTAGCATTGCCGTTGCTATGGATGTTGTTGATGTTGCTGCTGCTGTTGCTGCTGCAACAACCCAAGTAGTAACAAATTTGAATATTTTATTGTTAAAAATTAGTCGTGATTTATTTTATCTTTTTTTTATTTATTTTTTTGGTTTTTTAAAGGAAAATTCATACGTATGAAAATGAGATGTTTAAGTGACTGTCTGCTGAGTTTTAGGCGCCAATTTATTGTAAATTGGCCTGGAATGTTCGTTGCCTTTATTACGTTCAAAACTATATTTTCATAGAAAATTCATTGCAACATTTAGTGGAATTACTTTAATTTACCATATGTTTAGTACTCACGATTAAGTTCAATTTGCCTTTTACTTTACCTCCGTACATACGTTACATGCTGAATGTGTTCATAAGGAACATCATAAATGGAAAACTCGGTGTAATCCGAAGTGATGAAATATATCAAGAGCACAGGCATCCCTTCGACCTTTTAAATCATTTGTTGACCTCAGCCATAGTATTAAGGAAATTGTGAAATAGAAATGAAGGAATAGCGTTCATCACTTTATTTAGCATACCTGGACTTTAACGAAGCCTCTGATACCACATTACAAGAAATTGTGTGGAAGGCAAAAAGATGTCAAAGTGTTCCCCGAAGAAACTAAAACATGTTATGGGCAATCTTTATTTCAATACTAACTTTTATACTCTTAATGAGACCCAACTCGTTTATGCGCCTGCTGCAAGAATGTACAGGATTTCAAGTTATTGCTCCTTCATCCTGTAATATGGTTATTGTAAGAAAGGGCAGGATTTCGAGTTATTGCCGCTTCGTCCTGGTACTATATGTCAAGAGTTGTTTAGTTTGCAGACGCATTCACTAGTATCTCCACAAGCACATCAATGACCTCGATTACGCAGACGCCATCTGTTTACGGGAACAGGACGATGATGGTTGTAGTCCGTAGCCTGGTATCTTGACTTATGGTAAACTGAATTCAATTATTTTCTAAAATCTTTACATAATTGGCCATTACAACCCTTCTATCAGGAGTACGGTCTAGCTTCACACATCACTCATATTGTGTGTGTTAATTTTACAGTTTCAAGCCAAATTCGAACGACAGATTCTTTTGAGAAACTTTTTCATGGTAATTTAACCCATTAGTGCCCAGTGGCAACCTAAGTTACCAGCAGAGTTGCCTTAGTTTTTATGCTCTGAGAGGAATTTGAGTGTAAAAAACAAAACGGTAACCGTTAGAAAAAAAGTAATTCGGGCATTAATGGGTTAATTTTACACTCAGAGTTTTTGCCAGAAATCTGCTAAGAGGAAGTTAGAGATATCAGACCTGGGATTTGAACTGAGGCCTCATGTCTAATAAGCCAAAACACTACCTACTAGAATACGGCAGCTTCATAATCTTTATTTAACTTAAATTAAAATGACCTCCACAACTTTGACAGCCGAGGCGCAAGTATGTCAGCAAAGATAACAGAACTGTAAAGTAGGCTTATTAGACGAGAGCCCATGTGGTTCAAACCTCAGCTCAGACATCTCGAATCAAACGAAATATGAAAATAAAATTTATTTTGGCGATTTCTTCTAAGAAGTCTTTTGGTAAAACTCTGCGAGTGAAATAAAATTGTCATGAAAAGTTTCTCAAAAATTTGTCGTTCGGAGTTGACGTTGAAGTCCCCACCACTAATGGATAAAATTAACACACACAACAGGAATGATGTGAAAAGCTAGGTTGTTATCCTAGCTATGATCAATTTTGTAATGATTTGAAGCCCTAAACTGCCTCTAAAGGCAAATCACTAACAATAGTGTATGATGGGGTTGTCCTAACTGAACACATTTACGCTGACTTCTAAAATGTTTGTTGCTTTGTGTTTGAACAATGTGTAGTGTTTCATAAAGCCGCTGTACAAAATGTTTACAATGTATACTATTTCAATGAATTTCAATGGATAGAAGGCGAACCAACCAGTTACTTGAACTTGTTCGTAACATCATCTCGATCACAGTGGCCATGCTTACAGGTCACCGTGTTATGGGTAGACACTCGGAAAGAATGCGGCTCCCATTTCACGACTTCTACTGTGGGTGCAGATCCGCTGTGGAAGAGGAGACTGTTATCTACTTTCTTTGTCAGTGCCCATCTCTTTCGAAGTACAGACATAGGTTATTTGGCTCTCCAACCGTTGTCAGCTTGACGGAGCTATCGTCCATTGATATCAAGGATATAGCCTCATTTATCAAGCTTTCTGGCTGGTTTTCCAGCGTGGGGTAGTCGTGCTTTGAAATGTGCGGCCCTTGCGCTGACCAACTTCTCCCTACTTGGTTCGGAGGAACTTGGTCAGTACAAAGACTGCGTTCACCTGTGGCGTCACAACAAGCCGCTATGCGTGCTTAGGTGAGCTTTTGGTATGGAAGCTACCACACTGACCTAACCTAACCTAACCATACTGTTTCAATCAGGCATCGGATTTATAGTTGATGCATTTTTTGGTAACTTTGCATATCTACATAATTTATACACCGTAGTAGAACTGCATACAAACTTTGAATTGATACATTTTGGAAGGCAGCCTTACTTTATAATTTACAAAATCTATTAACTTGTGGCCAATTTCTTGCTTGACTACTGTTTTTTTCCGTGACGTTGTCCTAATCCACTTAATTTTCGGCACTTATGATCCAACCGTTGTATTAGAAAACTAGCAATAGTATGTCTTCTTACTACACCTTATAATTTTAATTAATTGTTGTATTTATTACAAAATTGTTGTTTACATGAGTACTCATGTAAATTAAATTTGTTTGTGGTGATTTACTATTTACGAGTATTATCACCTAAGTAATCATGTCTTAATTATTGTGTAATTTTGTTTTTGATTTTTTGCTGAACATAAACGTAAACATTTCATTTATTTTAATGTCTATCATTTGAATTGATTTATTTATTAACCCTTAAATGGTAATTGATATTAATTGCATTTTTATTATACATTTTTAACTATGAACGGGTGTTTGTATGGAGTTGCATTAAAAACGATTTAATGATATCATTGAAGTTAAGCTATGAATCACAAAAAGAAAAGAAAGAATTTTAATACGCATTTAAATTTTAATCGTAAATATATATATGCAAACATTTGATATTCAAATACTTTTAACATGTCTTCAGATTATGCCAAATTTAGTTGCTTGCGGTATTCGGTAGAGTTCGCTTAACTCACTATTTTGGTTCTGTAGTACAATTTAAAGCTAGCAATACATTCAAGACAGGTTAGTGCTACCGTCATGAAATCTCGAATCTACGAATTCAATTATTCACCTTCAAATATCTAAAATAAAGACTACTTTTATTAGAGTATACACCACCATAGAAGATGTCTCATAACCTTAATCTCTTCAGCTACAGTAGTAGTTCATTACCTTGGTGTTTAAGATCTTAGTAGAGATGTCTACTAAGTGATGTTGTTCAGCATGAGTACCCATTATGCAATGACACGTCAAATTTCCTACCTACGTAGATTTTCCACTTCATTTAATCCAATAAATACGTTTGCGTAGCTGACAGTCTGTTGGAGGCAAGAGGAATACTTATTTTCTTACAAGGATTGGTGTTCAGTAGGAGTATTCATTAGCAACACAATTATCGGAAATATCCCTGTTACCCTGTTGAAGTAACCGTAGTCTAGTAGGTAGTGTGTTAGCTTATTAGACGTGAGGCTTCGGTTCAAACCCCCAGCTCAGGCATCTCCAACAAAACGAAATATGAAAAGAAATATTTCTTCAGCGACTTCTTCTCAGCAGATTTTTGGCAAAAACTCTCGAGAGTAAATAAAGTTGACGTGAAAAGTTCGTGTCGTTCGAAAGCAACTTTAAACTGTAGATCTCGCTACTCATGTATCAAATTAACACACACAACATAAGTGGTGGGAGAAGCTTGATCCGTAATCCTGGGTGAAGGGCTGTAATTACAAATGTATGTACGTACCCCTCTTACCATAAGATTGGGTCAATCAAAGGTGTATCGATACTTAAACACAGTTTAGTAGTCGGAGACCCCTTAGTCATTGGCTTGGAATGCAGAGCATTAATCAAAGAAACGAAGAGATATCGTGAGACAAATCGCTTTGCAATAAACTCTACTGCTCATCTTATTCTCAAGTTTAGAGCTGTCCGTGATGACTACTTGGAATTCTAATGTAAAATCTCCTACCGTAGCTAGGTTCGAAAGAGATATAATCAGTTTCGCTTAGATTCTAATGAGATTGAGGCAGGGTAGACGTGTGCCAAGAAGAAGAATTATAAACTAAATGAAAGCACTTTCGGACATGTCCTGCTTGCTGTAGACAATAGGGTAAAACAAATGGAGCTTTTGTAGTGGTCTTGTGCAGAGCACTAGTAATCGGTATTGTAACAGATTTGCTTCACATGGGACTGTTTTTTTAAGGGAGTCTACCAAAAGACAACCCATTAAAGCCACTAGAAGACCAACGCAAAATATGTTCTGAAAGATATTCGATAAGAATTGTTCCACTCCCAGCTTCCAGGTTTCAGGCTCTGGGTTAAGGAAGAAAATCGAAATTCTAGTAACAGATACTGATCGTTAAGTCCTCAAGAAAGCAAAAATTAAAATAACAATTGAATGAAAAACTTAATTCAGAGGTGATGAGAAACAATTAAAAGAATATCAAGCATGTTCGTTGCAGGGAACCTCTTGCTTATGGATATCCTAACAGAGCTCTGAAGGCGGCTTTAATTGCATCAGAAATTGTTTTCACAGATGTAACACCACTCTGTCTATACTATACAATCGAGTAAAGGAATGGCTGGACATCCTGAGACGGGTCTGCAGGCGCAAATAATACTGACAAAGGTGATGGAAAAGTTCTCCAAATGAAATGTAAACCTACCTTTGTTATCCAAGGACAACAAAGTAGCAGAGATTCACGTGTTTAACTTTGTAGACAAGAAACTTGTAGACTTATCCTGTGAATAGGTGAATCAAGCAGAATTAATATCTCCAGGATTAGTTGATTAGCCCACAGGAGTAAGGATTGCCCTAATGCCTCAATCTTTTGCCTGGGAAAATGACTTTTAAAGACTGACAACAGCCCTCTATGAAACGCTATGGCCTATTGGCACCATCTGATGGTTAGGCTGGCTTTTTAAATATTTTAAAATGAATTGAAAATTTACTACGCTTTGCTCGTTTAGTGTGTTTAAACAATACATAGAGAGAATGTTTTATAAAATAATTTAATTTAATTGAATTTATTAATGTACGATCAACTGCAATCGTACATACATAGATAGAAACATAAATAATATTTAACAATAATAATAATAATAATATTAAGCTAACAACAACAGCAACAACAATTGAATTAAAAATAATATTTATTTGGTCGACTAATTGAAATACAATTGTAATGTTACAGATACTGTTGTAATAAATTCATATTGAATGTGTATTATTTATGGTTATTATTTCATTTGATTTCATTTAATTTAATTTGTTTTTTCATTTGATTTTATTTATGCTGTTACACTAAATGAGAAAAGAAAAGAAAAAAACATACAACGGCGACACTGACAACAATAATTTGAAAACAAAATGTTTATTAATAAATAGAATTAAAAACATTTTTTTTTGTTTAATTGTTGTCATAAATATCGTAACTCGAGTTACACACCTGTAAAGTAAAATATCCACACTTTAAATAAAGATGTATGTATGTACGTAAGTTGGTAATCACATTGTATGCTGCTATTTATTGTGAATAAACATTTAAAGTCTTAATTATCAACGTACTACTGGTATAACATTGGCTAGACATGCAAAAACCATAAAATGAAACTATAAATTGGCAATAAAATATTGTCAATATTCGTGTGAATAAATTTCAAAGTTAAGCTTAAAAAAATTATTCAACAATATTTGATAATATTGAGATGGAAATACCAGCAACTGTTACTCATACAAAAGAAGAAAAAACAATGAAAGCTAAACCATTAAATAATTGACAATTTGAAATTTAATTACCGTTATTGAGCTGTTGGCATGACGTTTATATTTTCAGCAACAATTGAAAGCCTCAACAGACGATAGATGCCATTCAAAAGCTAAAAAAATTGATAGCAGACCTTGCCTTAGAGAAACCAAAGATGGCGATCCGAAAAGTGGCACTCAACACGAATATACTGTTTGCTTTCGTAGTATATGTAGATACGATATGTACTCGGGTACACTTAGCAGACTAAATTTGAATATATTTCATATATTATATTGAAGTCGCCGTGGTCTAGTAGGTAGTGTGTTGGCTTATTAGACGTGAGGCTTCGGTTCAAACCCCCACGTCAGGCATCTCCAACTGAACTTCTAGTTTTTGACACCACTTATGTTGTGTGCGTTAATTTTTATACATGAGTGGCGGGACCTACATAGAATTTAAAGTCGACTCCGAACGACAGATTTTTGAGAAACTTTTCATGGCAATTTTATTTACTCTCAGAATCTTTGCCAGAAATCTGCTGAGAGGAAGTTGCCGAAGATATATTTTTTCATATTTGAACCACTGCCTCACGTCTAATAAGCTAACACACTACCCATTAGCATTCGGCGACTTCGAAGTGGCATAAGTGGTAATAAGATAATCATTTCAATCGATTTTGAAAATGTTATTGTTTTGTTGCAGTTTTTTTTCCTCAATTTATCGCTTCAATTTCAATGTAGTTGCGTCAAGTATTTCATTCAATAGCCTATATGTCCTGACTTCAGCGGGTTTTTACGGATTACATTCTACCAAGTGCCAGCTTTCTTTCAACATATTTTAATATTTACGGCAATCTGTACAGGTTAGAGGTCATAGGCTCTCTGTAGATATATTTATTGACCAAAATATTAGCAATATCGTTTAAAGAGATCCTCCCCAAGGCACATTCCGTTGTTCACTGCTACAGTAAAAATTTGAATTGACGCAAAAGTTGGAAAGTAGGGACTCTATTAACCTGCAAATTTGTGCTGACAACCATATTGCATTAAGGATGCCAAATGAACATCGACTACAATTGGAAGTTGTTTAATATACCGGAGAGCCTGATAAAAGCTTTAAAGTTAACAGAATATAGAATCACATTTTGGATTCTAACCACTTATCCTGAGTATATTGGGATACTTGAAGCATTTGTTCTCATGCTTACGTATTGCTGTAGTTGTGCAGAAACAGTCACATGTTGTCGCCACAATCGAAATTTTTTAGTCTTCTGTTTGATCCTCATTTTAACCTAAAAATCTGAGGGGGGTTTTCCCATAACATTATTGAAAATCGTATTGAAAAAACTGGTAGTTTTAGACACCCTAGATATAGTAATTACTGATTCGCTCACGTCATCTTCGCGGTAGAAACTACATTTTTGGAAATTTTTCTTCCATATAACCGTGACCCATATAAGGTGTCGAAAGCTATGTCGAAATCGTTCTTCAGTCAATTGACTATTCGATAATAATTCTCAATCAGTTGACGGCATCACTATACTACTTACGCTTAAGGAAGCTTGCTTATTCATAACGGAGAAACGCGTCAGCAACGGTGAGCATGTTTTTGTGATGTAGATTTTGTGTTGTTGATTAATAAGATGCCACGCTAGGTTCTGGATAGCAGCCCTTAGGAAATGTTATATTTGCAACGATTCACTCTTGAGAATGAAACGCTTGGTGAGTTAATTGTGTAGTATTGCATGGTCGAGTAATAGATTCTACCCTGGAAAATTCTGTCCTCTCTATGCAAATGTAAAGTCTTGAATGCAAGATTGTTTGAAAGCGAAGAAGTTCAGATGAAAATTGTAGTGCTAATCAAAAAAGTTAGGTGTCTACTCCAAAACGGTTAAGGAAATCAACAAAATATAATTGGATTGCTATAACCAATGAATCAAAGTTAGAATTTCTTTATTATACACTTTAAAATCAATCCTTGGCATTCTTAAAGAAGTACGCTACAATGAAAGCGCTCTTCTCGAAATTACCCCCAAACAATTCATCATTCAGAGTGTATTGACAGTTCTTGAACTTCGTCTAGCTTCTGCTCATATCAAATTCGTCGATTCTGTTTCTTGACACGTCTATTGTGTCAAAACTTACAAAACATAACTTTTATACATAATTTTTCTATGCGAAACATAATTCTAACACAACACGAGTATTGATCATCAAATGCAATGATTGCAAGAGTTTTATATTTGTAAACCATGCCACGAATTCTTTTTTTATACTCAAGATAAACAGGAAACAAATCTAATCCCATACGTACATTTGATAAATTTTTAAAATAATTTGTTTTTGAAAAAAATAATTTTCAATTACCCTGTAGTTTTTTTTTTTTAATAGTTTACATAGGATACCCTACCGTTCGATGACAAACCTTTTTAATTTAAAATTTTATTAAAATTTAATTTGTTTTATGTAGAATACTCAAAAATATTTTGTTTATAATCTTAACGAAATATAGAAATCATATGTATGTTTTGTAATGGAATGATATTAAACGATAAAATTTAATTAACATTGGAAAATAAGAAACAAATAAAATTGTCAAGTTTCATGTCAATAAATTCAATATTTTTATTTGTAACAACTAAAATGTTGACATAATCAATACAGTAACCGACCACATAAAAATATTTATTGATTGCAATTCGAAGTGAAAACAATTCGATAGTAAAACAGTTGCCCGTGATAAATTTTATTGCGAAATATTTTGCCATTAGAACAGTTTAAAAAGACAGGTTGTTTTTTTTTTGAAAAGAAAATTGAATTAAAGTGTTATTGTTTATCATTTATTGCGGCATTTAATTTCAATTTAAAAGAAAATAAAAAATATCTGATCAAATTAATTTCCTGGAGATATAAACTGTCAAGTCACTACTACTTTTAACGTGGATTACTTCTTCTTTTTAATGCAATAAAATATTGAGAAACTCCTTGCAAGCTTATCTGTTTCCTCCTTGTCGCTAATTTCACATGATCAGTAGCCTAGCAAAGTCACTTTATTGTCCCTACATAGCTTATTCAGCCTTACTGGACATTGCCACACTATTTCGATTTAATCCCATAAAAACCGAGAGCTAGACTATGGTCTATATATATATCTGTCTATAAGATATGCTATTACCATGTCCCATCCTTTGTACCTCCTATCAAAGTTTAATTGGGCACTTTTTTCTATGGCACAGATTTCTACTTTGTAGATACCCGCCATTTTTTACATGGTCTTGAAATATTTTATCCAAGAACCTAAAACCGCCGTTCCTGTTACAAGATCCGTGCTTGTTCCATCCGTAAACCATAGAATATTACCTCTTTTAAAAGATCAGATAGTTTTCAGGTTCAGGTCTCATTCATTTTTGTTACTAAGTCTCACTGCAAAGCATATCCCAAAGCCATAGAGTCTACTCGTTCAGTTCGACAGACATGGTACTCTCGGTCATTTAATTCATTCGATCATAAGATCTTCTAATGAACTTTATTTTAGCCTACCTAGGTATGGTTCTGAAAGGTCTGGCTTCCAAAGGTGTGGTCTTCACTACCACATGCAGCGAAATTAAATCCAAAAGACTCTTCAGCACGGTAATGGTATAAATTTTCATCGTCTCTCTTTTACTAACATATGTTGGCCTCTACGTCTTGTCCAACTCCATTTGATCTGTTTTCAAATTTAGATCTGCCCCATAGGTCACTATTTCTCTGGCCATTATAGTATACCTCCAGTGCATAATTCCTGGATTACATCTCAGGCTTATTGGTTAGCCTTCGGCGTATCATATTGGCATGACTGGTCTTTACTGAGATCCTTTGATATTTCCAAATATTTTACCTAAAGTTCCTGTAATTCTATCTCACCCAGGAATCTAATATTCTTCCATTTAAAAGATGATTTTCTTCTTCTTGTAAGAGCACTATTTTGGTCATGATCGAAATTATCCACAAGCTCACTGACTTCGAATGATGTCGCAAATGGTGTTCAAATTTTCCTTTAGACATCAAGACTACATTATTTCCATACGCTCAATGCTGTCAATGCTCACCGTATGTAAATAGTTTTTTCAAGGGTTCATCCACAACCAAGGTAAACATTAGAGATGAAAGCAATCCATCCATTACGTGTGTTTTCTCAGATCGTATGGTTAGAACCTTTGCCATCCATCGTCTTATTTTATATCCCCAAATAATTCTTCTTCTATTTTACTGCCATAACCTCAATAAGTATTCCTTTTTATATCTTAATTACGTTGAATATAATCAATGCCCACAACCATTAAAGCTATGCCTTCCATGACAAACTAATGAGCAAAAGAAATCAACAAATGCTTGATTTCAAATACAATGTCATCTTAGAAGCTCTCAAACAAGAAGATACGCAAAAAAGAAACAAAAGAATAATTTCGGTAATTAAATGAAAACAAAAAATTCTTCTCATTTATTTATTGCATATATTAAAAGAGACTTCAATAGCCAGAGGATATGAAACAAACACAATTTCAAATTCTTACTAGTGCCGGTTGAAGCATTATACAACTTCGGTTCGTGATAATGCATGGCAACGAAACGTGTTGCCGTTTCGGAGGTGCCTGCACAATAATCAATCAAGTCATCGGCGACAGAGGCACGATATTGTAGGCACACCATAAATGTTCTCTTCAACCTGACTGATCTATCATTACAGGTTATATCTCGGGCACTGATAAATTTCACATTTGCTGTACAATTGAAAAGTGGACTACTACCGTGGGTTATCAAATATTGATTATCGCCGCCATCGACCGAGAAGACAGCGTACGGCATTGCCTCATCAACATATCCATCGCGATATTTCATTATAATTCCATACGGATATCGGTGTGTGCAGACACGCGTTAAAGATTTATCATTCAATTCGCCACAACGGCCTTTGAGATCAGCTTGAGAAAACTGCACTTCAAGCAAAATGATTAAAACTATCACAGAGAATTTATTTAAAGTTACGCGACGAGTTCGATTGATTGAAAATCTCATATTTTATTTATATTTTCGATAATATTTTCGAAGTTTTCTTTATTTCTAAAGAGATTTTGACAAACACAACACACAAAAATAAGTAAGAAAATAATAAAAAAAAATTTCTAATGTAAAGAACATTTATTTACTCCAATCGATTGGGAAGGATAGCGCCTGTCTTTGATTACATAAAATTTATATTTAAAAGACGATTCAGATTTCATCTTATCTGGGATACTGAAATGAAAATTGTTTTTATTTAAAGCGAAACGAAGAGCATCCAAATTGGAAGACTAAAATAAAAAATGAAAAACATTGCAATTTTTTGTGATTTATACCAGTGCAGAGTAAAAAACACAAGCGGATATCTTCACCGCTTCTTTAATAATTGGGAAGGTTTTTTGTTTTAATTTTAATAACAATCAATTTAGTTTGAGTAGTTATCGATAAATTGAATAATTTGGCTTCTTATTCTCTCTTACACTATACACACTCACAGAAAAAAGTCTACATATTTTCGTTTGATGTTTGACCTGAGGTTTGAACAGTGGCCTTACGTCTAATAAGCCAACACACTACCTACTAGACTACGGCGACTTCGTATGTTTAGCAACTCATGTTTAAAACTAACACACACAACATGGCCTAGGTAGTAGTCGTAACCAAAGGGTTTGTAATGACCAATTAAGTAAAGTAACTACCAGTCCGTGTTTAATGGCTATTTCGCTATTTTAAGAAGTTTCACAGTTCCGACTGTAAACAGAGAATCGGAGCTGTTGATATCAAATCATCAAGTCATAGTCTAGTAGGTACTGTATTGGCTTATTAGACGTGAGGACACCATGCTCAAACTCCAGGCCAGACATCTCCAGAGAAACAGAAAAGGAAAAAATATTTTTTCGATCACTTCTTCTCAGCAGATTTCTGGCAAAAAAAAAAACTCTCGACAGTAAAATAAAATTGTCATGAAAAGTTTCCCAAAAATCTAATGTTCGAAGCCGACTTTAAATTACAAGTTCAGCCACTCATGTATAAAATTAACTCATACAACATAAGTGATGTGAGAAACTAGGTCGTAAGCCTAACTAAAGGTTTAAAGTGACCAATTATGTTATGTATGTATATAGTATTGGAATCGCCGTACTGTAGTAGGTAGTGTGTTGGCTTATTCGACGTGAGGCCTCGGTTCAACCTCCTGGTCAAGCATCTCTAACAAAACGAAAGATTAGAAAATATGTCTTCGGTGACTTTTTCACAGTAGATTTCTGGCAAATACCGTGGTTAGAGGACGTGTACTTGTCAATTAAGACAAGTACAGTACCCCATTGTACAAATACCCTGAGAGTAAATAAAATTGTCCTGGAAAGCTTCTTAAAAAATCTGTTGTTCGGAGTCGACTTTAAACTGTAGGTCCTACCACTCATGTATGTATAAAATTTACACACACAACGTAAGCTGATGGGCGAAGCAAGGTTGTAAGCCTAACCAAAGGGTTGTAATGACCAATTATGTTATATCTGTATGTGTGTTAAGCTAAAGGCAGATAGTGTTGAGAAATAAACCTAAAATTGTTTTTTTCTCCTTAAGCTATTCCCCTATTCCCCCTTTTGTTTTAAAAAGAAACACAGAAAATTTTTTTAGATTTTTTTCAAATACTTTTCGTATCGGTTTATTTGTCTTTGCATGCAGTTTTCTTTAAGTTTTAAGTTTCATTTACAATAAGTTTCAATAACAATAATAATATAAAAAAAATTAATTATTTTTCATTTATCGTTTTGTTTTTTTTTTGTTTTTTTTTTAATGTTTTTCTTCTAGTAGTATTTACAACAGTTATAGTTTTTTTTTTTAATTGTTTTTTTTTATACGTTTTTAAATAATTAATAAGGCTTTAAAATTATTCACAGAGAGAATGGTATATATGGTATACGAGAGTATAGTATATTGTATTGTATATAAAGTAATAAAAAAGAGTGAGTGAGTGAGTTCTTTGTCTTAAAGAGACAAGATACGGAATGTATACGGATTGGATCGGTTTGGGGTCACAGTTATTAACCCTATGAAGAGATAAATTATTTCTTATTAAATTAAATACAGAGTGTGGGAGAGAGTTTAAATCAAATTCAAGGCATTGGCAATATCGTTGGCTACATAAATCAAGTTATAGTTGGGTAAGATGAGAGCCAGGGTCAATAGATAGAGAGAGAGTCCACAGATAAACGATCTTTATAGAGATCACAGTAAAAAAAGGAAATCATGAGTATTATGAAGTTTAATGTAAAGTAAGGCTACAGCATAGTGGCAGTGGTGAAAAAAAAGAGAAATATTAAGACTAAGTAAAGACAGTGGCAGTGATAAGTTCCCGTAGAGAGGAAAGATTTTTAAGAAAAGTTAGTGAAAAAAAGAGAAATTGTTGCTGTAGTGACAAGATAAGAAAACAAGGAAGTACTAGAATGTAAGAGTAAGAAAACTATGTAATGATAATCTCTTATAAGATAGATTTGAAAGGCTTAGAGAGCGCGTGTAATGTTTCTAGAATGTATACAGGGGCTAAGAAGAAGAGATACACCAAGAGATTATTAGATAGTAAAAGAAGAAAGCTAAAGTGTCTAGATTAGATTAGAAGACATGGAAAGAGTGATATAGTGATAGAGTTTTACATATTACTCTTCAAAATTGTTTAAACTTAAGTATTTAAAATTATTTCTGTTTTTTTTTTTGTTTTTTCTTACTAATTATTAACAATATCCATTTTCATTTTGTTTTGTTTTGTTTTTATGTTTGTTTTTATGTTTTACGCTGTTAAATCAGTTCCGTTTTCCTTATAAATGTGTATATCACCTCTGCGATAAAAAAAACACTCTTTTTACCTTTTTGTTTACCATTTACCGTGACCATAGTAACCGCCACCATGACCATGGCTTTCGGCAGCCAAGGCGGATAAATGGGCAGCGCGGGCATGTTGTACCTCAGCGGGTTCGACTGGCACACCATTGTGAATGACTGGAATATGGAGGGGGCCTTTGTATGGGCCATAACTTTCATGATGGGCCGAAGTGGCATAGTGTGTGGGAGCACCACCATAACTGCCACCATGACCATGACCGCCATCCCAGCTACCATCGTCACCGCCGGAATGAACAGCTGCAGAAGATGCCTTGGCAAGAGCGGCAAAGTGGGCAGCCTTAGCATGTTGTACTTCGGGAGTATCTACGGGTACACCATTGTGAATAACGGGAACATGATAGCCATGAGCAGCAATAGCATGAGAAGGACCACCATGACCGGCAGCAGCATGGGCAGCAAAGTGGGCAGCTTTAGCGTGGGCAACTTCAGGGGTATCAATGGGCACACCATGAGCATGAACAGCAGCACCTAAGGCTTTGGCATGGGCAGCATAATGTTCGGCTTTGGCATGTTGAACTTCGGGAGTATCGACTGGTACACCGCCATGTGTCAAGACAACGGGAGCAGCAACATGATGAGCATAACCGCCATGACCCCACAAAGAGCGCTTGTACAAATGATGACCATGACCACCGTGACCATAAGCAGCAGCCGAAGCGGCAGCATGAGCAGCAGCATGGGCAGCCTTGGCATGGGCTACTTCGGGAGTATCGTGGGGCACACCTTCATGTGTCAATGTAATATGGGCTTGAGGACCATGATAAGCATGACCGGCAGCATAACCATGACCACCATCATAATGACCGCCATAAGCAGCTACAGCATTTACGGGTACAGGTGCAGGGCCTTTAGGCAAATTAGTGCCAACAGCATGGAAGCCATGATGAGGATCAGCGGTATACGAAACAGTCTGTTTATGGCCATAACCATCAATGTACGAGTAACTGCCATGGGTTACACCATCATGAGAACGGGTTTCTTGTTTCTGTGAATTGGGATCCGCATAGCCATACGAATAACTATGGGAATGGGGATCTAAATGAGCATATTGTGTTGATACAGCCCCATGATACGAAGCCGAACATGTTGCAACCAACAAGGCACACACAATTAACTACAAAATTTAAAGAAAAAGAAAAACAAAAGAAAAATATTAAAAAGAAAATAAAATAAAAGTAAAAAATATGCAAAAACAATAATCAGAATAAAAAAGCGAAAATATTTTTTAAATGACACTTAAAAGACCCCAGACTTGTGGCACAAGCCAAACACTTGAACAGCAACAGCATCGTGTGAGTGTGAGTGTTTGTTGTTATAACAACTGCATGGAATTTTGCATAATATGTGTACGTATGTATGTACGTATATTTATTTGAATATTTATGTTTTTTCTTCGTTGTTGTTGTTGTTTTCATCTTTGCCCCATGCATATGCTGCATCAACAATGACAACAACAATAAGCGTAATGGTTTGGTTTGGTATGGCATGGTATGATACGGTATGCTGTGGCATGGTTTGGAGTGTGTCTTATAAATTATCGTAATAAATTCAATGTTTTGTAATCTTTTTATAGGTTGATACAGTTTCAAATAGTGTAAGTAAGACACACACTCAAACACACACAAATGATTACACAGTGAAATGTTTGCCAACAGTTTGTGTACGATAATATGATATAATAGAAAAAACTACTTTTCTGCGGTACCTTATGGGGAAATTTAGGAAATAATTATTTTTTTTATATTTTTAAAGTTTGAAATGAATAATATGAAGTTAACTAGCAAGTACTTTTTTTGGTACTTTTTTATGTTTTTACTAAAAAGAACTCAAATGCCTTTAAAGGTACTTTCTTAAAATATTTACTTTGAGAATTCGTTCTACTGTAAACAGCAACTAAGAAATATTGAAGTTATATATTATACAGGAAATATTTTTGATATAGAAAAACAAATACTTTTGAATTTATAGGTATGTACAAATTTTTTTTTTTTTTTGAGAACAAAATTTAGTACTTTTTAATAATTTATTATAATTTAAAAAAATTAATTATTAAAAAATTTTAAATTAAGTAGAATTTTTAGTACTTTTAATTTCAGTGTAAGTACTTTTTCAATAGGACTCCCTTACAAAAAGTACTTTGTGAAATATAACTACGATTTTATTACTTTTTGTTAGTTTCAGTATTTCGAAAAAATCTTAAAAATTTAAATAAAATTTTAATAAAAGGTACTTATTAAAAAAGTATATTTTTTTTGTACCTTTTTACAAGATTTATTAAAATTGGCAGATATCTGAATGCATACAAAAATGCTGAATTAAGCAGAATTTTTAGTGCTTTTAATTTGATTGTAATTACAGTTTCAATGAGACTGTATGATAAAAAGTACTTTGTGAAATATTACTACGATTTTATTACTTTTTGATACTTTCAACATTCCGAAAAAGTTCTCAAAAGTTCAAACAAAGTTGTAACAGAACGTACTTATTAATAAAATATACTTTTTTTTGGTACCTTTTTGCAAGATTTATTTAAATTGAGAGACATCTGAATGTATTAAAAATATTAAATTAAGTAGAATTTTTAGTGCTTTTAATTTCAGAGTAAGTACATTTTCCATAAGACTCTTTTGCAAAAAGTACTTTATGACATATTACTCTGATTTTATTACTTTTTGATACTTTCAACATTCCGAAAAAAAAATGTTTAAAGTTTAAACAAAAATTTAACAAAAAGTACTTTTTAACAAAATGTACTTTTTTTGGTACCTTCTTGTAACAAAGATTAGACATTTTCGAGATAAATTAAATCTAATGTGAGCCCTGGTAGTTCAATACATAGTAGTGTGTTGGTCTATTAATTTAAGAAGCGTGGTTTCGCCTGTGATGGGTTACAGTACGCCGAGCATATGGTCTTTATTACTACGATCCTAATAATTAGATATGATTTGTAATTGTATTGCAATTAATAGATAAATAAATAATAAACCAAAGATTTTATTTAAACCAAATTGTCTAAGAATTTTTGCTCTCAACAGATGCTTTTTTTAGGTAACCGTTTGGCAGAAGGGGCCATTTGGGCCTTTAAATGACCATTTATTGTTCGATAATTTTAAAATATTGTAAGATTTTGACTTAAGACATTGAAAGAGCACATTTTTGAAAATTTACAAAGTTTAAGGCATTTGTTAAAATTGTAATCTTTTGCTCATGATTAAGCAGCATTGAAGTGAGGAACACTGTATAAGGAAAAATGACACCCATTTAAGCACTTTTATTTCACTTTAATTTTATTGGGGTCATACTGTATGGTACAGTGTGTAGCAACATAAAATGAAATGCAAATTTAGTACCACAATATAATTTAAAATAATTACGTACACGAGTATGTTGTAAAACAAATGTTGTGGCATATAAACTATAACTTTTTAACAATTTTAACTTTCATAGTGGATTTAATTTGTAACCCAGTTGCCCAAAGACCAACATTTTTTTTTATTATTTTCATCAACAATACTTTTCTTTTCTTTTTTCTTTTTTTTTTTCAACGAATATGTTGCAGTCAATAAAAACGCTTACTTTACTTGTGTATTTCTATACTCTACCCTCATATGTTTTCATTTCATTGAGTTTACTTTCTGTTGTTGTTGTTGTTCCTGTTGTAACAATTGTAGTTGTGGTAATTGTTGAATTATAATCATTCATTTCATTTTTATTTTAATGTTACGCTTTTGCAACATAATATATTGGCTATACGAGAGTATTACGATTTTGAAAAACAAAAAAACGTTTTCTTCTGTTACAACTTATTTTCTACTTTTTTTTGCTTTTTTTTAATTTCGATTTTCATTTAACAAATTTGCAATTTGTTTTATTGCATATTTCGTATTACGTTGCATATTGCCTGCAATCTTACTTAAGATGACTCTCAAAATATATCACAAACAATCACACATACACAAGCATTGATACAGCAAATGAATTGAAAAAATTTCAATAAATTTTTATGATTTTAATCAATTAAATTAAATTTGTTTTTGCTTTGTTTTAAAAGCATATTTTGGTTGAAATAGTTTATATTTTTTTATATCAAATTGCAATTGCATTTGTTTGAACATACGAATAGTGTAGGTTAATGCTATATTTCGTAAGAATTTGTTTGATTTCTATGGTTTGACATTAAAATTTCATGCCAGCGACTTTAAACTCTAAATGATTGCCTTTGGTTAACAATTTATAAGGTTTCTTTGATATTTTTTTCTTTTGTTTTGATTTTTGCAGCCCTGCATGAAAATTTGATATCAAATATTGTGTATGATTTTTGAGTATGTAGCAGATTTTTTGTGATTTTTTTGACAACAAGTTTGTTCCTTAAGTCTTTTGTTTTTTTTTTCTTTCGATGTCAACTGAGATTCAAATACAAGGTTATTTACAGCATATGTACAGAATTTGTGTACTTTTTTGGACTTTATTGTTGCTTGGAAAATATGATATTATTTGGAAAAGTTTGTTTCTTAAGTCTTTTGTTTTAAACGAAGGCATCTTGTTTAAGTGCGTGCGAAATTTTGCATAGTACCAGCTCAAGGCTTATTAAAACGCTGAAATATTGTTTACAAAATACTTTTTTTGTTATTGTAGGCATTTTTATTTAAAATTTTTAAATGAAAAAACGCTTGTATGTAATAGGGCAATAAAGTTTAAAATTTTAAACAGCAAATGTAGAAAAAGAATTTGTTTAAATCCATGCTAAATGAATAAAATAAAAAGTTTTACTGTTTAACGAGTCTTATATTTCAAAGAGGGCTGAATTTTTTTAAGGTTAGTGAAGAAATAAAGCGTAAAAGCATTGTTTACAGAAAACATTCCTTTGAATTTATGCCGGACAACTTTTTGAAATAAAACACTTACAGGTACGGAGAGTTAATGAAATTGCTATCAAAGTTTCTCAAAAAATCTATCGTTCCAAGTGGACTTTAAACTGTAGATCCCTCCATAATCGATAAAATTAACGCTCACAACATAGGTGGTGTGAGAAGATTGTAATACTGACTGAAGGGTTGTTATGGCCAATGTAAGTACCATTATTAACTTCTATTTAATATGAGCAACTTAATTAAGAACATCTCTTGGCTCTATTCTAGAATAGGCTCTATTCTGAGTAGCGCTGCTAAGGTTGACTTATTGGTGAGGTCATCCACCAAACAAAAATTTCTGTGCCAATGTTTTTCAAGGACTAAAGAGGTAATGAACGGAATTAATATTTTGAAAATGACTTGGAAAATGATTCAAAATTATAGTCGTTGGCACAAAACATGGCATAAAAATAAAAAAAATTGTTTTACTTGTTAACCCTTAAACCCTGCTTTAAAATTTGATCTGAATTCTGTATACATATATTAAATGCTACATTTATATCTATTTCTGGTCTCATTAGATTTCCTATATATATTCTAATATAATTTAGAACCAGTATCCAATATCCTGTTATCCTTTGATTATAAATCAAAGTTACCGCTAGGGAATGGTTGGTCTTCTGCTAGAATTAAATGTGGTATCACAATGGGCCTCAATGCTGGCCTAAGTAGAAACTCTACCTTTGAGGGTGTCCGCCGCCTAGCCTAACCTTTATTTTAAATACTACACACTTGTATTGAATATTTTGCTCAAATGTTAATAATGAAAAATATATGAGAATCTATTTGTTCTCTGTTCGATACGAAATACTTTTAGAACTTTATAAGCATACAAACTGTAGTATTTATTCATTGAATTTGAAGAATAAAGTTCTTAAAAGCCTGTTATTGCATAAGTCTTAGGCAACAGAAATCGTAAGTCAACAATAAAAAATTCAATTAATTGCCAAAGCAAACAACAATTGAACGAGAACTTTAGAATAATGCTTCCTAAAGTAAGTGTATGAAAAACTATATTTATGGCATTATTTATGCCAATTATAGGATTTATTGATTGATTTGTTATTAAAAAAGGCGAACTTGAATTTAAGAAAATTTTTCTCTATAGTCTGAATTCCTCAGGACACTTTTTAGTCTTCAAATGTCTATTTTTTAAATATTGTTAGAATCTTAGCTCAGAAATTTGAGTCCACTTCAAATAGGCTGCAGTAATATAGAATTTCAATAAATCAGATTTCTTTTTGTTTTTTACTTAAAATATCTTCAGGCACAATGAAAACCTTAAAAAAATATTACTTTACAAACCCTTCAGGATAAGAATGAAACATAAATGAAAAGTATTTAAATTTAACGACACAATACAGTAGAGAGCCAAGTTGCTTATATTAAAAAAGTTCGTGTCTTAAGTCTTTTGTTTTTTATATGCAAAATTTTAGTAGGAAAAAGAGGGAAATATTTATGAAGCATTTTCTATTGGATTTAGAATTATTTTCATTTTATAATTAATAATTAATTTGAAATTCTAATTCCTGTAAACTACTATAGCATGAGCTGAAGTATTTGGTCCTGCAAGTTATCAGGATGAATAAATTTAATATTTTGATTCCTTAGATTTTTGATTAGAAAAAAGGCTCATTTTAAAATAGTAAATGATAGTTAACCGATACTATTTAAATATTCTATTCCATAAATCTATTTAAAAACACAGTTTTTTTACTTCCTTACAATCAATACTAAGCACTGATCAGTAATAAAGAGTTTTGAAAATTTGCATGAATATTTACTTCACAGTCTTCTAACTTCAAGTGTTCGCTATTTTCACCACAAATGCTTCTTATAAAGTCTTTTAGATTTTATTTTAAAGTATTTTCATTTTTTTTTATTCTGTGATTTGTATCCTTTACTTACAAATGGTTTCATTTTTATAATTTTTTTTATTATTTTTATGGGGAAAAAATCACACACTGTTTTGGGTTCTTTTTTTTTTTAATGAAAAGAAATCACAATTATTGTCTTTAAATACGGCACAATAATATCCTTTATTTTTTTCCGTGCTCAAATAGAATATTGAATTTTAATTTGTTGTTGCTTTTTGCTTTTAAAAATTATTCGTTTTTGAATTAAGAAACAGAATTAAGGGCTGAGAAAATAAATTTGAAACTAAACACACGCTCAGTGGGTTTAACCTCCTAGAATCTCGACTAGGACTGTTAACGAACTGTGCTGACAAGTGGTAAAGTGCACCAATATATACCCCCAAAACAAACAAAAACAGCCAAATGGACGGACACACACAGATAGACGAATTGAAAATCAAAAAAAAAAAAAAACAACAACAAAACAGAAAAAAGAGTGAAAAAAAACTTACAACTAAACTGACACAAACAGAGCGAACCAACGAAACGCGCAACAACAGCAACATTTAGAGCAAACCGAAAACGGTAACAAAAAAATAAAAAAAAAATATGAAAAACAAATCATTCGTTTACGAGTATATTCGTATCGAAGTGTTGTTGTAGTATTTGTTAAACAATAACAATCAACAACGGCAACAACAACTCTGTAAAGGCATTGCATACAGATTAATAATAAATGTACATAAAACAACAACAACAACAACAAGAATAATAATAACAATCAGTAAAACAGAAACAGTTAATGTGGAGCAAAAACACTACGACTACAACTACAACTACAACAGCAATAGTAAAGTGGCATACACCCAAGAAGTATGTAAAAACGCTTTAAATGCATACGAATATTGAATTCGGAATTTAAATTTTCACATTTTATCCGAATAGTTTTTGCTTTTGCAAAATCACACTCACATCCATACTTACTATACTCATACTCATGCTCATGTTGGTGGTGCCTGTTGTGCTCATGCTTATGTATGTGTGCATGTATAGAATTGTATTTTTTTTCTTGTATTTTCTTCTCTGATAATGGTAGTTGTTGTTGTTGTTGGTGTTGATAAATAGTTTAATTTAATTGATTGAATAATTCGTTATGCCCAGCTACGTAAAGAATCTTTTTTTTTTCTTTTTTGTACACATTTAAACACACACTCATATGTATGTAGGAAGTGTTGGATTGGAAAAGACTTTTAAAAATATGAAAAAAAAATATTTTAAAACACAAAAAAAACAATTCAGAATTTTCTTACATAAACTGTTATAAAATTATTAAACCGGAAACAAATTCTTGACATAATTTAAGTGCCTTTTTAATACCTGAGTTTGTATTTGAAAAACAAAGGAATTTTATTTCAAATGGTGTCGCCTACATCCTTGTGGCACAATAGAAGCTGAAAAATTCTTCTCAATTAAGGACATATTAATTCCTCCTTAGTTCTTAATCTGTACATTGAAAAGCCTACAAACTTGCCGTACTTGAAATTCGTACTCTAATCTATCTCAGCTTAGTTGTTATTTTATTCATTATTTAGCTATGAAATCTTAATTGAAAGTGTGTTAACAATAAGTTTTAAAGTTTTAAATTACAAAAAGTACTCAAACATTGCTAGAATCTCCTGTCATTCAGGCTATCTTTCATTTATCTTGTCTGCAAAAATATCTCTTCTTCTTAACTAAGTTTATCTACTAATATTTAGGATTAAGGCCCTGTTTTACTAAATACCTTACAGCATGTGTAACATTATTTCTATTTTCATTAACGGAACATTTAAATTCTTGTGTGCATTTGAGTTTTAGAGATACGATGGGACAGCAGTGATATATTTTGGATGCCGCCATTTCTTCAATAAAATTGCCGCGAGGTAACATTTTTATCCTTATAAACTGTTAGAAATGTTGTTAACAAATGTGTTAGTATAGATGTGTACACTTGTATACACAAAAGCAAAATCAAAACCAGAAGCAAAAACAAAAGCAAAAGCAAAATTAGAAGCAAAAAACCCAAAGCAAAAGTAAATACGAAAACAAAAGCAAAAACAAAATCAACAATAGAAGCAAAAGTAAAAACGAAAGCAAAAAACCCAAAGCAAAAGCAACAACAAAAACAAAAGCAAAAACAAAAACTATAGCCAAATCAACAACAACAAATGCAAAAGCAACAACAAAAGCAAACACAAGAACAAAATCAGGAACGAAATCAAAAGCAGAAACATAGTCTAGTATGTAGTGTGTTGGCTTATTAGACGCAAAAGCCTGGGTTCGAGCCCCAGGCCAGGTATCAAAGACAAAATACAAAAAGTATTTTTTCGGCGACTTCCTCTCAGTAGATTTCTGGCAAAAACTTTGAGAGTAAATAAAAATTGCCATGAAAAGTTTCTCAATAAATAAAAATCTGTTGTTCGGAGTCGACTTTAAACTGTAGGTCCCACCACTCATGTATAAAATTAACACACACAACATAAGTGGTGTGAGAAACTAGGACGTTGTACATTGGGTCAATTCGACCTCCGGGTACTGTACTTGTCTTAATTGAAAAGTACACGTCCTCTAACCTAACCTAACAAAACGTACACACATTCATATGTACATAATTTATCATTACAACCCTTCAGTCGGGATTAGGACCGAACTTCTTACACCACTTATGTTGTGTACGTTAATTTTATGCATGAGTGGCGGGACCTACAAATTAAAGTCGAAACCGAACTAAAAATTTTGGAGAAACTTTCATGCCAATTCTATTTTCTGTCAGAGTTGTCGCCAGAAATCTGCTGAGGTGAAGTTACCCAAGGAGTATTTTCGTAAATTTCGTTTTGTAGGAAATATCTTGACCTGGGGTTTGAACCTCCACTAAATACTAGACTACGGCGACTTCAAAGTGATAAGTGTGAGATAAAAGAAAAAGTTACATAACATGAGCAAAGCGATGTACTCTTTTTAAGTTACAATTCTGTCCACACTTTTGCAGATGACAGTGGAGTTTGTCATTCATATTCCTTTGATTGCAGACTATGCACCTTTCGAGATTAAATTACTCCCTCACAGCCGACCTGCTCTGAATCTTTGAGTGAGATTTCTGGCAAAAACTCTGAGTGTAAATAAAATAAAATTGCCATAAAAAAGTTGCTCCAAAAGTCTGTCGTTCGGAGTCGAATTTAAATTGTAGGTCCTGCCAATCGTGTATGAAATTAACACACACAACATGAGTGGTGTGAGAAGCTAGGCCGTAATGCTGACTGCAGGGTTGTAATGTCCAATTATGTATGTATGTATGTTATGTATGTGTGAATTGAATGGATCAATCATGATGCTGTTGTAATTTGTTGTTATGATGTTAACAATGCTTTTCGAAAAGTAAATTTTAAAGAATGTAATTCGTTATGTGTGAACACAAGGTTACCATTCGAAATTGAAAGTTATTATGACGCTTAATTAAGCACAATATTAACACATTATTTCAATGTGTTACAAACGATAGGGCATACAAGCTGAAATTGTTATTTAAAACACCAAAGACAACAAATTTACAAAATTAGACATCCTCTTTAAAAAGGTAATTTAAACCACCAATTAAACGATAACACATCATTAAGAAGAAAAAAAATATTCCCATGCCACGAAATCAAATACAACTTTGCAAATACACATGTATTGTGCCGCTTAACAGAATGAATTCCTATTTTTGTGGCATTTTTTTCTGCAGTGATTACCACAAATTCCTGCTTTGGGTGCAAACTTTCACCAGTTCTGATTAACTTTTAATTAAGAAGTGTTATTGAATCATTAAGACCAGAAAAAAAAAAGAATAATAATGATAATAATAACAATTATTAATTATTTTTAGCATTTGAAAGAACAACAACAATAACAACAAAAAATGTAATAATTTTCGTATGACCTTACTTTCCATTCAACATTCAACAAAAACAACGAAAACCAATCTTTTTTTTTTTGTTTTGTTTTGTTATTTCGTATTGGAATTTCTGTTTTGAAAGTTGCATACCTTTTGAATAAGTACCTGCACTAGACAAACAGACTAACAGTCAGACACTGAAGGTACCAACCACCCTTGTGGTCATGTTTTGGGTATTTTACAAATGAAATCATTCTTCGTTAAGTACTTTATCTTGTGAATACAATTTTAATCAGAATTTTTTGTGAGTTTTTTCTTTTTTTCTGTTTAGTTTGGTTTGCTAGACTTTAAACTATTGTGTGTATGTGTTTGGGTGTGAGTGTCTGTGTGTCGTATTTTATTTTCAAACTGAAATTTGTTTTGGCATTGCAACATTATTCAGTTGAACTTTTTTGTTTTTTTTTTCATTTCTTGTCTACTTTCGTCTACACTATGTATCTGACTAACTGTCTATCTCTGTAAGCGTCTGTCTGTCTGTCTCTCTGTCTATTTTTATTTATTTATGTATACGACGAAATTATTTTGGGCGTTTGCTTTGGGTATTTATTTTTGTTTTCTTTTTTCTCTTTTTTTTGTATTTTTTGTTGCAAATCTTTAAAATTGTATCTTTTAAGCAACCGGTAAGCCAACCGCAAATATTACATTATTTTTCTATTACGATCTATTTTTCTTTTTTTCTCTCTTTTTTCTCCTTTTTTCCTACGTATTTTTCTATGTTTTTTTTTTGTTGTACTATTATTTAGAGCACCCAAAACTATTTATGTTGGGCTGCTTGCTGCCTGTGTTGCATGTGTACAACATGCCACACAGCTTATCTTAAATGAATGAAATGCAATATGTATTGAGCGTAATAGAGTAGAGTAAATAAAAAAATTATTTACTCTTGTCTGTCTGTCTGTCTCTCTGTTGTATTATATCTTTTGATCAGTTTCTTGTCATTTATAACAATTCTTTTATTTCGATTTTTGTGATTTTACTTTAATAACCGTACATAAGTAACCATAAGTCCCATAATTTGGTCTTAAACACACTAATACCAGACAATAATAAATGATTTTAATTTTTTTTTTATTCATTTTCATTTTTGTTTTTCAATCTAAAAGACAAAAAAGCCAGAGAATTAAGGAAATTATGATTTTGCTATGGAATATATTTAATTGTTGTATTATAACCGGACCATATGTTTTATTATATTTTGCGAATGCAAATAAATATCTATGAATTAATATCAGCAACTTAATTTTCAATGAACAGAAACAAGCGTTCATGCAAAAAATATTCAATATATTCATGTCACCAGAGTAATTATTGTTGAAAGCATTTTACACTCGCTTTCATACAAGTAGGGGAAGAGAGAGAGAGAGGGATTAATATAGTTAAAGTGCGATCAAATAAATTTAATCATTACAATCCTTTAGTCAGTATTACAACCTAGCTTCTCACACCACTCATGGTGTGTGTGTTAACTTTATCCGCGAATGGCGGTGGATCCTACAGTTTGAAATCGAAAAAGCTTTTCATGGCAATATCATGTATTACCTCAGTTTCTGTCAGAAGATTGATGAGAGAAAATCGTCGAAGAATTATTTTTCATATTTCGTTTCGAGCGATATATCTGTGATGGATTGTGAATCACGGCCTCGTATCTGTTAAGCCAACACTCTACCTACTAGACTCCCCTGACTTTCTGTATCCATTGTTATAAAATTAAGCAATTTAAGAAATTTTTTGTATGCTGTGCCTCCATTGTAATAATGACTTAGAGAGTAGAAATGAATAACACACTGACAGCCACTACTTTCAATTGTAAATATTGCTTCTTGTAATAGATTAATTGTATGAAATATCGTTTCAGATCAGAAAGAAGTAATATCCACTCTGATATTACTTGCCATATTGGGTTTTTGCTGTAATGTAGACATGCCTACTATTCTTCTAGTCTTAGAACTTTATATCCTCTGGACAACGAATCAGTTACAATTTTATCTTGTCACTTCCGTAATTATGATGTCAAAGCTACTATAAATATCGTCGGGTCCTATCATTGTCTAAGTATAGCTACGATTGCTCAAAAGTTAAATGTATTGTATTTCGCAAGTAAATCCATCTTGCCTCCATAGGCAATCATGGTCTCTAATACAGCAAATTTTCTCTGCCATTGTTTATAGCATGGCGCTCCCATTGTGATTAGAATGAGGTTGATTTTTTCATTTATACATAAATAATTGGTCATTGCGACCCTTCAGTCAAGATTACGACCTAGCTTCTCACACCACTTATGTTGTGTTAATTTTATAATTGAGTGGCATGACCTACAGTTTAAAGTCGACCACGAACGACAGATTTTTAGAAACTTTTCATGCCAATTTTATTTACTTCCGAGAGTTTTTGCCAGAAATCAGCTGAGAGGAAGTCGCCAAAGAAATAATTTTTTTTTCATATTTTCGTTTTGATGTCTGACCTGGGGTTTGCACCTACTGGACTACGACGACTGCCTTCGAGCATCCTAATTGATGCCATTAAAATGTGAGAATTAAGAGCCGATTACCTGTTATCGTATCGACATATCATCACGTATTTCTCACCGTTGGTTCGCCTCTATTAGATAACTTCCATTTTGTATCAATATTTTCGCAATTGATACGCCTTTTATTAACAGTCTGCTTCTCCTTTAGATATGAGTCGATTCAGCAACGATCCGTAAATTAAAATGTGTTCCATAAATAAATTATACATATTCAGGTGTTATCGCTAAAGCTATTCCTTTTTTAGCCACATGACTGGCTTTTTTGTGGATTGTATTCCCTTTGGAAAACAAAATTCTTAAGAAGATTTTGATATATGTTTCTTGAGGAATGATAGTGGCGAACACATTCTTCAATTTTCCAGCTCAGAGGCATAAACAATCACAAGAAGTTATTTTCCTGCTCTTATTTCCTTGTCCTATGAAAAGACTGTACCAGACAATTCGTGCAAAGTTACTGAGAGAGCCTTGGGGTTGTACTGCAATGAAATTACAATGTGTCAAAAAACTGTGTTATGTGTATGTATGTGGCATGTCTCAAGTTCCTCGCGTATCCTATACTTCAAGAAATGAAGACGTGCATGCTGCTTCTCCTAGTAAAAAATCCAAGCTCACGTTTTCCTAATAAAACTGTTCAACAGTGTTTTCTTTTTATGTTAGTTACTACGTTTATGTTTCAGATGCCTACCAGATACGAA
Organism: Sarcophaga subvicina; assembly: GCA_936449025.2. Classification (NCBI taxonomy): domain Eukaryota; kingdom Metazoa; phylum Arthropoda; class Insecta; order Diptera; family Sarcophagidae; genus Sarcophaga; species Sarcophaga subvicina. Next base: position 101,169,486 of record OW388081.2, on the reverse strand, counting down.
TTTTTCCATACAATAGACTGTGTCTACCTATAACTATTTCCAGCACTGCTTAATGCTATGCATAATAGCGTTTCATAGTATGTGCCCCATATATTTTTTTTTCTGTGTAATTGTGGGCAGTTTTTTCTTGGTTAATTTTTCTTTAGTATTTTTTGTTTCTTGTTTTTGTACTCTTTTACGAAATATTTTTGTTTCCATTTCATGCATTTTAATTCATTATTATCATTATCATTGTTTTGTCTGTTCACTTTTAAGCCAGGTTCAGTTTAATTCAATTCACTTTCGGTTTCATTTTTGGCTATGCATTGGGATATGCACAAACACAGACACGTGCACAGACACATTCTTTTGCAAGTGGGTGGGTGGAGTTGTTTCAATGTTGCTTCAAACTCCTTTAATTCGGCAATTTTATTTGGTTTTTGGTTTCAAGTGTCGTTTTTTCTGCTTTTTTTTCCTTTTTTGTCTAAATTTGGTTTAATTTTGAGGTTTAAATAAAAATGCAACACAAAACGAAAGATAAAAATAAAGGTGCATTACTAAGTTACACTAATATTTTGTAATTACAGTGAAGTACGGTTATAATTAAGAACCACTAAGATTTACGAAGGGAGTGTGACCACCTGACTTAGCTTATTAAGCGATAAATTGCAATGCCACTATGTTTGTTCGTTATAATTTAACTTCACTGTATTTTATTCTTTGGAATTATTTATCATTCAATCTTATTGTATTAAATTCGGCATGTGTTCATAAACAAAAAACATTTTTTTCTGTTTTTTTTCTGCCTTTTGGTTTCCATTGAGTTATGAAATTAAGGTTCATTATAATGACTTCAATAGACGGCAGGAGAATGATTTCAAATGTAATTAAAATAGTTTTACAAGACAAATAGATTCCTTTCTAATCACTTGTTAGATAAATTATATTGTATTAAGGAAATCTTTTAATTAGAACTTGTTCGAAGGACCATTCACAAAACATTTAAAAAAAATTATGTTTTTTCTCTCGTACTTTAAAATATTTGGGTTTTTGTTTTGGGTTTAAGTTATTAATTTAAAATAAAGTTTTATCCTTGAAAATTCCTACAACAAAGTTTTTTCAATTCGTTACATGCATACATACATACATACATACTTAACATAGAATTTTAAATATTTTTTATTAAAGAATGTCATGACAAATTATTCAATCTTAATTTAATCTTAATTGTCATAAAACTTTCATTGGCTTGGCCTTCTGTCTTTATTTTTTTTGTTGTTGTTTTTTTTTGTATTTTTTTCATAAAGAATTTCAAATTATTTGAATGCGTTAAATAAAAATGTTAATAGGATTTAAATAATTATTATCTTGAGTATAAAATTGTCTTTGAATATGAATTTAAATTTCATAATAAAAATATTTGTAATAATTTTATATGCCAAACAAAAATTTACAGTGTATGGCAAAAATTAACACATCACAGAAAAAACAAAAACTTCTTCATATTTAATAAAAAAAAGAACTTGTATTTTAAATCATATTATACTTAAGGCGGTAATAGTGTTTTATAAAATTATACATTTTTTACAATACTTTTACAATAATTTAAGAATAAGCTAATAATCCAAGTCAAAAATCTATTAACCTATCTCTCAAAACATCAAACAAGTAAACTCCAATGAGAGTGGCTTTATGGGACAAAATTCCTTTTCTGCAGAGGGTTATCTATTCCTTCGTTTCAAAAGTAAAGTGAGCTAAAACGCATATAAAGTTATGATTTCAAAGAAATTTTTATTTCATTATAATGCTTGGACCTTGCCATTAAGTACGCAATACAATACAATCTCATTTAAATGATCACCTTTGGATTGATTACAGCATTCAATCGGTAGTATTCAACCATTTTTTTTACATTTCATTTGTTTACTTGTCGAACGTTGGTTTTTAGATGCTCCAACGTTAGTAGACTATCCACGTAAACTCTGGTCGTCATACATGTACATGGTCATTACAACCCTTTAGTCAGGATTACGATCTAGTTTCTTACACCACTTATGATGTAAGAAACGACTCCAAACGACAGGTTTTTTTAAGAACTTTTCATGGCAATTTTTTTTATCTTAGAATTTTTGCCAGAAATCTGCTGAGAGCAAGTCGTCAAAGAATAATTTCTTTTCATTTTTCGTTTTGTTGGAGATGTCTGACCTGGTGTTTGAACCGAAGCCTCACGTCGAATAAGCTAACATACTACCTACTAGCCTACGGCGACCACGGTCTCTGTCATAGTTCTATAAACAAATTCCTGAAGGTGTCAAATCGCATGATCTTGGTGAGGACTTGATTTCGCCAAAACGTCAAATTACTTTTTTTTAGAAACTTTTCGTGCAAAACATCTCATGGTACAGTCTTGTTTGAACGACATACACTCAAGTATATAATCTTCAATTGCACACCAAAATAAAATTCGATTATCATGGGGCCATATCCACCAAACAGTACTTTTTTTTCTCGGATGCCATGGCGTTTTCACAATCTCTTCTTAGCTTTCTGGATTTCGTGTGTGATAATTTTATTTGTTGACATAACTATCGACGTACAATCGTTATACTAAAATCTCTGTGAACAATAAAAGTATTTCCGTGTATAAAATTTTATTACGCACAGTATGCTATGGAGATTTTGTGAATAATAGTTGAGAAAAAAACACCTTCATTTTCATTTCAATTTCAAGTTTTAATTTTTCATTTTTTTCTTTACGTTCTTTATGGAAATCAACAATAATTGTTGTAGGTGTTGTCACATTAATTAGTATTTGAAGTACAAACACTTCAACATGCTATTCTGTCAACAGAGTCAGTCCATTTATTTTTAAAAGTGAATTAAATTTGCAATGAAATGAAATGAAATGAAATGAAATGAAAAAAAACAAACAACATCCACAGTAACACTACATATGTATGTATGTAATAAAGTATTTATGTATGTTCATAGAATAAAATTATAATTTTATTTAAACATGCAATGTTAGTGTGGAATCAATTCATGTCCGTCCGTCTCTCTCTACACGTCATGACATTATTAGGCTTTTAAGTAAAATAATTTAATCCGATGGCATTTTAATTAAAAATTATATTGAAAAATATGATTTAAAGTATTAAAGTTTTCATGAAAAACAATTAAAAATTAAAATGTTGTGGCATAAATTCAAAAAAGAATATTCCAGACAATGCGAAGTTCTTCTTTCAAGCTGTTGTTTTCAATTCCGGTGAGCATTAATATTTATTTTGTATAATATTCATTGTATATATTTTATACGAACATTAGAACAGATTGTCTGAATATCGATTAAGGGGGTATACTAGCCTAGAGATATAAAAAAATTTTGAAATTTTTTATGGACTTTAAATTGTAGATTTTTAAGATCACAAGACGATACATTATTTGACTTCCAATAACCTTTTCTATGGTCTCTAAGATCTTCTTAGTTTTCTGTTTTATTCTGTACTTCAAACGCCCCTTTAAATTTTTTTATAACCCAAGTATAAACAAGGCTGAAAGTCTTCGTGTTCCGCATTGTTGAGTATTAAGAAATCTTACGTATATTAATTTTTAATATATCCCAACTTTGACCTGAGGCCACGATTCCAAATCCCAGGTCAGACATCTCCAACGAAATATGAGAAGAAATATTTCTTCGGCCACTTCCTCTCAGCTGATTTCTGACAAGAACTCTCGAGAGTAAATAAAATTGCCATGAAAAGTTTCACAAAAATTTGTCGTTCGAAAGCGATTTTAAACTTCAGGTCATGCTACTCATGCATAAAATTAACACACACAACATAAGTGGTGTGAGAAGCTAGGTCGTAATCTTGACTGAAGGGTTTTCATGACCAATTATGTATGTATACATGAAGAAATCAACCTCATGCTATGCACAATGGGAGCGTCATGCTATAAACAATGGCAGAGCAAATTTGCTGTATTAGAGACCATGATTGCCTATGGAGGCAAGATGAAATTACTTTCGAAATACAATACATTTAACTGACCACCTATCTATGTATGTATGTATTATAACTACATAATAAGGAAAGCACTGCATCATTTCCCCTTTCTTTATATATCAACTCCGGCAAGGCTTGAATAAAGAAAATGGCGACTAGCTTGGCTTGCGTTCCTTTTTTAGGAAGTTCTGTGTCAGCTGTCCAGTATGATAAACTTCACTGCCTAATGTACTAACAACCACCAAAAGCGTCGGCTGTAGCTAAAGCCAAGAGCCTAATTTCCATCAAGAGCCTTAAGTCTTAAGTCCAAGAATTCTCTGTTTTCTTTTCTTGACGACTGCTGAAGAGTACATTTATTAAATCAAAAAAAGTCCAATACACTGAGTTACATACATACATACATAATTGGTCATTACAACCCTTCAGTCAGGAGTACAACCTAATTTCTCACACCACTTATGTTGTGTGTGTTAATTTTTGTACATCAGTGGTGGGACCTACAGTTTAAAGTCATGTTAAAATAAAGTGGACTAGTCTTAGAATTAGTAATAATTGGATAAGTTTGCAAAATGGCTGGACCTTAGATACGTTCTATCAACTCAACAATACTCCAAACGATATGACTTTATGTAACTAATTTATGGGACATTATGATAACAGACATTATATACATAGAGATGAAACAATTTCGATTACATTAGATTTAATATTATTTTTATTTATAAGAATATAATTTATAAAATAAAATTAATTATTCCACTTAACAATATATTAAATATAATTAATAATTCCACTTAAATTTCTTTTTAGCTGTCAGTCTTTAATCTACTCTCGATCGTTTTCATAAATCCTTTGCCTGTTGTTGCTTGAAAATGTTAAATAAACGCGACGACATTTGAGTAAAAAAACAAGGAGCATTACATTTACCGTTACTGTTACATATTCTTGAGCCTTCATCGAATTTATTTGTAGAGACACTGTTCTATGAAACGTATGACCACATTCAAGTGAACCATAAACGACGTCATCACTTTGGAAATATTGTGAACAAGTTCCACACTTTACTTGGCTGAATGTAGACATTTTTAATTGAGAATACGATTTATTTGCTTTGATTTAATGCTTCTTTATCTTATGAAATCTTTTATCGAACTGATGATAGTATAAGATCAAAATGAGGTTTTTATATCGCACAGATAGAGAAGTTTATAAAGAGCTTGCGTGTTTTATTTTTAGGAAATTATTCTGGTTAGTCTGTTCACTCATCATTTCACCACTTCGTTGTGTAATACAAAGAGAAGTTGTCTTTTTATTATTGCAATCCTTATTATATAAAAATGTGTGCGTAAAGATAGATACGAATTTAAAAATCAAATACTCAAGCCCACACTTTTAGCTGCGCCACCTTTTGGCATTAACAGGACAAAATACAAGTTATTTGGATAAGAAAACACTTGATCTCCATAGTTTTCTGCTCAAACTATACACTTTGTCTAATGACTCTTAAATTTTTGTTATCCTTCCGTATACAATTACATATATTTGCCAAAGTAATCAAAAATAGGCATTTCATCGTTGACATTATATATCTTTTTGCCGTGTCATATCTTTAGGTGTGTAAACCAGAAATAGTCACGCAAAGCAAAATCCAGAAAAATGGAGCGAATGCAAACGTAATCCTTAACCTAAATCATTGCTTTTTGCCATTTTAACTTCAAAACTAAAATATAATTCTTAAAAGCGCTTAAATATAAAAATTTATGTAGCAACACTGAAAAATGAATGTTCATTCAAGCCCCCACCTACATATTGTTGTATAATTCGCACATGCATTTTACGATCTTTGGTACAGCATTCGCAGTATGATTGCCGTGTTTCAATCAATTACACATTTGAACACTTGTTCTTAGAACAGAGAACTTTATTCTTATTTACTTAAAAAACATGTAAAACCTCTTCATCCACAATCTGTTGCGTTGTACAAGAGATAAATAATTTACGATGCTTTATATTTGTCAAGAGAATTGTGTACCATAGAATTATATTTCAACATCAGCAAAATTGGTCATTAGGCAACAATTCTTTCGGGACGCCACCTATTCGGGACAAAACAGCTTCGTTCATGGAACTTTCAGGCTAGTTTCCAGCTTAGGGGAGTGGTGCCTTTAGTGTGCAGCTCCCGAGTTAACCAATTTCCTCTACGAGTTCGGTGGAGTAGTCCACTTGAAGAAAACAATTAGTCTGTGGTCTTAAATGACGCCCGACTTTAAGGAAAATTGTTTTAGAATGGCTATGTACCATGGCTATACAGCGTACAAGGTCCATTTTCCAAAGAAGTCCATTTGTTGGTCATTAGTTACAGTTACCAGACCGTAACAAAAACTGTTTAGTTTAATAGGTCCTCCATTTTAAATATTAACTAATTTTACTCGATTTGTACAGATCATATATGGTAAGAATACTTAAGTTTTATAATATTATCTCCAAATAATTATTTTAATGTTTTTTGTTTTTTGTTTTGAAATTATAAATGTTGTATGTCTTTTCAA